>JANAVB010013999.1:2093268-2805768 GCA_029216955.1 Iris pallida
AGCAGTTGGAGACTGCTCATGCAAGAGCCAGAACCATGAAAGAATAGTACCTAGGACTTCTGATTAGCATTTTCTATTTTTATAAGAAGTTGTAACAGGATTCCTTAGATCAATCATGAGAGTTTTTGTTGTAATTCTCCACATGATAATAAATTCTTAGTTACAACCTTTATGGGCATGTTTTCCTGATAGTCTTTCCGGATTATCCTAGGATCTAACATAGGATTCACCATTGACCTAGTCCCCGGCCGTTTCCTTATTTCAAGGATATACAGAGTCACCCGAGGAGGCTAAGAAATAGGACCATCAATGAAGGCTCTAGGATTTATTCAGGGTGGAACTTCACCTTAGGAACACCTATCTTGTTTGTGCCCAGAAGGATGGAACAACGGATGTGCATCGACCAGACACTAAAGAACAATACCCTCTGCCCTATCGAGGATCTATTTCTGTTTGTGTGGAGTTAGGTGTTTTCGAAGTTTTACTTAAGATCTGACTACATCAATCAAGTCAGGAAGGAGGACATTTCCAAGACGACGTTCAAACACCAAGTATGGTGATTTTCTTTGGTCATGACGTTGGACTGACAAATGCTCTCTGCTGTGTTCATGCATCTCATGAACAGAGTTTTCATGAGTATTTGAATCAGTTTATCTTCTCCATAGATAACATTTTGATATATTCGAAGACTGAAGAAGAGCATGAAACATCTGAGGAAGTTCTGGAAACTTTGAAGAAAAAAGTTTTAGGTAAGTTATCTGAACGTGGATTTTCTTTGACAAGGTGGATTTTGGCCATGTTGTCAAGAGAAGAAATTTCGTTGGAAGATAGCTGCTGTTGAAAAGTGGTATACCCCAAGTTCAATTCGGAAGTTTCTTGAACTTGGCTGGCTACTATCGGAAGTTTGTGAAGGATTTTGCCAATTGCTGAGCCTGACGAAGCTCACTTGGAAGAATGAAGAGTTTCTGGACAAAAGTTTGCCAGGTGACATTGAGGAGCTGAAGAAGAGACTTACCACTACATCAATCCTTGCGCTACCCGCAGGAACCGGTGGTTTCTCAATTTACAGTAATGCCTCTGGAAAAGGACTGGGTTACGTTCTTCAACAACATGGGAAAGTAATTGCTTACACATCTAGGCAACTACAACCATGAGAAGAATTATCCCACACCTAATTTGGAATTTGCTGTAATTATCTTTACTTTTAGCTATGGAAGCATGATTTTTAATGGAAAAGGGAGTGAAAATATATACGGACTACAAAAGTCTGAAATATGTCTCACTCAGAAAGAGCTGAATGTTAGATAGGGCTAATGTGATCGCTGATACACTTAGTCGATACCCTGGCGATGTTCTTAACCAAGGAGTGGACCTACTAGAAACGTCGAGAAGCTTGGACTGGAGGTTATACTACCTGGAGATAGAAGGACGAGCTGGATGCTGATTCAGTATTGATGAAGTTCGAGCTGAAGGACAAAATCAAGAGGACGTAGTTTCAAAACGAGGCACTTTGCAGGCTTAGAGATCAAGTATTGGCAGGAACACTTGAGGGTTTCTAAATCGATCAGCAGTGGAACTCTGAAGAATAGTACGAGACTTTGCGTATCGGCTGACAAACGAGGAACGAGTTGATGAAAGAAATGCACCAGTCGCAGTATTCCGTATATTCAGGAGCTAATAAGATGTATCGGAATATGCCTCCATTGATTGGTGCTATGGAATGAAGAAGGACAATTCCAGGTATGGGATTAGATGTGAATTTGTCCACATGAAGAATTTCGCAAGAGAACAACAAGTTTGTTGCAGCCGCTGGACAATCCGGAGTAGAAGTAGAAGCATATAACAATGAACTTTGAGTAAGGATTGCCTTATTTCCAAGAAGGAAAGGGCACCAATTGGATTGTAGTGGACCGACTGGCTAAGTCAGCACACTCTATTCCCTTCAAGGTTAGTTTATTCACCGAGAAGTGGCAGCATTGTACGAGAGGCACCCCTACCGGATTTATGGAGTACAAACCGGCGGACAATCAAAGAAGATAATCCAGACGCTTGAAGATATGCTAGATCTTGTGTTTTAGAAATTGGAGGGTCTTGGAGAAGATTATTTAAAATTGGTAGAGTTTCCTTACAACAACTACCAAGTTAGCATCGTCAATCAGTGAGTTGAAGAAGAAGATAGCGTCTTTTGTAAAAATTTTCTCCTACCAGATGAACGATCAGTGTTAGCAGAGCAGGAAAGTTGAGCCAGGTACATCAGGCCATTTGAAGTTTTAAGACGAGTTGGAAGTAGCGTACTGGTTAGCTCTATCAGCTAATCTTGAGAGTGTGCAACGTCTTCTACGTATCACAACTCAGACGCTATATTTCGGATCCGAGTCCCATATTGGATAATTCAGAGCTGAAGATTGGACTCAACCTTTCAGTGCCAGAGAAACCAGTTGCAAGCGTAGTCAGAGGTGAGAAGAAGATCAGAATTTGAGCCATCACTTAAACTCCTACTTCTTATCTTTTCGTTCTAAACTGATGCTGCTAAGTCAGCTTAGTTTTGTAAGCTATCTCTTTATCAAGCTTGATCATGACAGTATTTTATTGGGTGTACCCACTAATATATTGTCTAATCAGGACCGGTGCATGATGGTCTGATCAACCTCGTGTACTTTGGTTCGCTTTTGTATTTTTCTACATGGATGATATCATAAACCGTCTCATCCACGACTGTCTTGGAAATTCTTATTGTTGGACCTGAGTTACGAGTGTAGTACCCGTACCTGTTTGATTCTCCTACACTGCCTTTAATTTCGAGGACGAAATTTTCTAAGGAGGGAAGATTGTGAAACCCATATTCTCGTAATTAATTATTAAATAGTATTTTAGTATTATTATTATTAGTATTTCTAAAATTATTATTAATATTATTATTAAATATTTTTGAGTGAAAAGGATTTCGAAAATAATAAATAACTTGGACTTTTGGATTTCAGACCCAGACCCGAGTCCGAACCCAGACCCAGGCCTGAGCCCGAACCCAATCCTTTTCCTCTTTCTTTTAAATTTGATTTTTGACCTGGTTCTAATAATTATAAAAAAAAACTATTCAGCTGGTCCCGTAAGACCAGCAACTACTCTCCCTCACGAATTGGTAAAGCCTCCCTATTCTCTCTTCTACTTCCCCTCATTTTGCTCACCAGCACACACCTAACCCCTCTCTTCCACGAACACACAGCACCACCTCTCCTTAATAATTCCTCCACTCTCTTCTCAACAGGAGAACAACTCCATCTTACCAAACTCACCTCTCTCCCTCTCTGTTCTCTCTATTCTCTCCTTCACAGAAGACCAAACCCTCATCCTCACTCCCCATCAACCCTCTACCCGAGCCGCTCCTCCGCCAAGCCCCGAGCTCGCCGTGCCCCGGCCAGTGCTCCGGCGACCCCGACCAGCGCTCCCCCTCGCACGCCCACGTGAGCCCTAGCCGCGTCAACCCTCCGCCGACCGCCTCTCGGCGCCAAGCTCCGGCCGACAGCGCCGCCCTCGGCCAACTGCCGACTCGCCCCTTTGTGCGGCCGGCCGTCCACCGTTGACGCCGACTCCGGCGACCCACTCCAGCCTAGCGCCGCCCGTCTCCCCCTGTCAGCGCCACCCCGACGCCCGACAGCACCGCCCCCATCGCCCCCTTCGCGGCCGACCACCTCGCCGAACTCCCCTAGGCAACCGCGACAGCGCGCCCGGCAGCCCCTGTGGCCGCTGCCCACTTGATCGAGCTCTCCCCATTGTTCCAGCACCCTGTCATGCCCTAGTTCTGCTCTCTTCGGCATTTCTTTCGACGACGTTGCTATTCAGCGCTGTTTTCGGAAGTTGTTCGCTGTTCAGAGCTATCTTTCTTTCTATTTATTCATCTGAGAGCTCTAGCCGAGCAATCCGAGGTATAAGCCCCTGTCCCGCTATTTTTATTATTTTAGTCGATGATGAAATGGTCTCCGATTCCCTTTGGGAATTCGGTTTTAGCGACGTCGTAATTTTCGGGACTTTCGGAAAGGTCCTGCAAATTGTTTTGGATTCCCGGGATATTTCGGGAATCGATTTTTGGTATGTGTTAGCTTTCCGGAATTTTTTCGGGAACGTTCTGTGAATTGTGGATTTGGAATCGGACTTCCGAAATTATTCCGGATCGTTCCGATTATGCTGTGGATTGGTTGTGGATATTTTATATATATATATTATACGGGTTTTTCCCTGGTTTGGGACTTGCAGGAATTATTGGCGCCATTTTCCCAGTTTTTGGATTGACCAAAAACAGGGGAGATGCTGCCCGATTTTTTCGTAAATCCTGAATTAATTTAAAAATGAATTTAAAATGATTTTCGGAATTTATTCGATATTTGATTTTGGGGTGACGACCGTACCGGTCAATGGACCCGGCTAAGTGCAAACGATACCGGCCCCGCCCGGACGTTGAGGCAATTAGTCAAATGAGGATCGGACCATATCTGAGACTTATGATTTATCATTATTTTTTATTTATTTCTGTTTACATTTATTTAATTTTTTCAGTTTAGGACTAACGGCAGTTTATCTTATTTCAATTTATGTAAATAAATTGTAATGGGCATAAGCCCAGCTGGCTGGTCTGTGACTGTAATAGCTTAGATTTCCTGTCTTTTCGGGTTTTTCGAGTTTTTTGCTATTTAACGATTAAAATGATTAAAAAGTATTTTTCGCATAAAATTAATTATTATTTTCTCACCTAAAAATTGACAAGTTTGTTAATAATTAAAAAGTCACGTATCTCTCACTAAATAGAAAATTAGCTTTATATTATATTTATAAAAATTACCAAGTTTTCATAAATAATCTGGCAGCGACGATGTTTTCCGAATTCAAAGTTAAAAATGACATTTTTTCCCTCGTATTAAATCAACGCACAATAAATCGTATTTTTCTGTGTTGATTAATTAAAGAATTAAATTTGACTAGGGAACAGTTTAGAGGTTGCAACTAGCTTAGTTAGCTTTGATGATTCTTGGTTTCTGAGACAGCTTATCGAATGTAGGATTTCGAGGAAGAGACTGAACTTCCATCCCGACGTATCAACCTTTCTAGTCCAGTCAAACCTGAGGCACGTACATTTTGTGTTAGTTTACAATTATTTAGTAATCGTTTTAATGCAAGTTTAAACCACGATGCAACACGAACTCTCTCTGAGAGCACTGACTGTAACTACTGTAACTATTGGGGACTGGGGGAGTAGTGTAATGAGTATGACCACATCCAAACTACTGTAACTACTGTAACTACTGTAACTATATTAGCTTACCCTCATACACACGGGGATAAGCCGTACCTTACTGTAACAAACCCAAGCCGGTCATATTTCATTGCCTATTCACATCACAGAACTGTAACTGTTTTAAAACTGTAACTGCTTTATTGTGGATTTCAAAACTGTTTAAAAGTGCATGATTCTATTATTTTTCAATTGTCAAATTAGCATGAATTGTACTTTGCTTCCTCCTGACTGGAGACCCAACATTTTTAGGTATCACTGATGAGGCTTTGTTCCGCGATATTTCCAAGGTCCCAACTAGAAGATGAGGATTTCGAGACTGATGAGCTGTTTGCCTAGTGTTTTCTTTCCTTCTTGATGTATGTAGAAAATGGTTTAAGTTGTATCTTTCATTTCATTGTAAAAGTTTAATAAAGTTTTAAATTTTTCGATATTGAGTTTGACAAATATAGTGTTGTTGTGTGGTTACCTGCTACTGAACAGCTTACTGCCGCCGTCTCAACAACGGTGCAGGCTGGGCATGATCCGGTTCGACCCCTTTAGTTGGGATCGGGTCGTGACACTAGGACTCGTGCACACCAACCTAGGTAGACCACCTATAGGGCTACCCAATAGGCTAGCTAACCCGTGTCTAAGTCGTGTCAGTGAGTGAAACGAAGCCCGTATCAGTATCTAAAAATCACGCGCACTGTGTCAGTGTGAACCCAGTGCGGGCCCCATAACGTGTCTGACACAAAACGTGATGCTATGCAATTTTGGGGGAGTGTGCGCAGACACTGCCCCCGTGTCCATGCCAAATTTGGCGTGTCCTAGTGCTGTGTGCAAGGAGCTAAGGCCCCCGAGTGGCAGGACAGCGTGCACAGCCTGCACGCGCGCGTGCACCCGCGTGTGCACGTGTCAAATCCAACTCGACACGACACAATGGCACCCCCAGTCCAACAGAAATGCATAAGCAATATCAAAACCTAACTTTCTATTTAAAACATTGCACAAAAGCAATCGAAATGCCCTTTGAGGCATTTCGACAAACACCTAGGGATAACTCCTGATACGTGTCCAAACGGACACGAAACTGATACAATCCGACACAAACCAATGCAGGCACTTAGGGGACTCCTAGGGCTTCCTAAATATGAAAACAAATCGAAATTTCATGGAGAAATGGAGAAGTTACCTATTCTTGAACTTTCTATAAAAACCCCCTTTCTAGAGCTCTTCTCCTTGATGTCCCAATCCAATCAAATCACAACCAACTGAAATGAAACTTAGTGACAGCAAGAATAGGTTTATTAGAACCTATTGGAAGAGATTTGAATGAAGAAGGAAGAGGAATGGAAATCTGAAATTAATTGAAATAGGAAACAAACCTTTCTTAAACTTTGAACTTTCCTAAGAAAGAGGCAACCCTAAGTTTTAGGAGAGTATTTATAGGGTGATGATCCAAATGATGATATGGGCTGGCCACTTAGTCTAGGGCTTAGAGTTTTGGAATTTGTCTTGGGCTTTGGGCCAACTTACAAGGCTATGAGTTAAATGATTAATTAAAGGTGCTAAATTATAAGCCATGACTTATGACTTTCTAATTCTTATTGCTAACTAGAGTCTAATGACCAAACCAAGGATTAGCTTAGGTTAGACTAGAGTCATATAACCTAACCAAGTCCATACTAACTAGGGTTAGCTTCTAGGTTGGTCTACAAGGGTCAAAACTAGTCAAAGTCAACCTAGTTTAAACAATTCCAAAATAATTCCTAAAAATTCCATAAATTCAAATAAATTCTAATAAATTTAAATTACCCCAAAAATGCCAAAAAATACCCTAATCACATGGCTAGGCTCTAGGGTAGGCAGTCTCTACTGTTTCACTAGCAAAACACCAAAAATCACAAATCATGAATTTAAATAGTTTAAAAATAATTAAAAATCTAAAAATCATAATATAAAATAAATATCCTTAAATAATAATTATAATTACAAAATTTCAAAATTACCCTCTTCTGAAAAATTGGGTGTTATAATCCTACCCACCTTATAAAAATTTCGTCCTCGAAATTAAGATGATCGCACCCCTTCTAGGTCGAACATAGACAAGGGTCAATCACTAGTCAATTTTCTCAACATCCTAGTACTTGGTCATCAGCTGGTCAACTTCTTAGGATTTACCTATGCTAGCTACCTAGTGTTGGCAACTAGGGATTATCAAAGAAAACTCTATAATAGACTAACTCTTAACTTCCAAATCCTATCAAGTCACCCATAACTAATTACCCACAAGCTAAGCACACCAATCCCAAATATCACATATATATATGCTCAAGAACAACAACCCATCACATATATCCTAAGTATATCATCTATATATATAGACCTCTTAGTCTTAGGTGAAACTACAACTATGCTCAAGGGCAGGCTCTGGTCACTGGGTGCCTTACTGGAAGGGTAAAGGAAAACTATAAAATCATCAAGGTTGAATGGCATACTAACATCCTATACGTAACTGGTTGGTATCATAATAACAGGGAATTATCTGCAATGGGTTACTATTCTAGCACCAATGCTAACTATCACCTCTAGGATACAGACACTCTACAAGTCACCATATCTATATACTATGAAGGAACTACCTATGAACAAGCTCGACAAACTAAATATCCCTACTCCTAAGTCATTTATAACAATCAAAAGGGTATGATGTTTAAACCTTCTCAAGATAAAATTTGTTAATCATATGCGTCTGTCCAAAATCATGTTGTCCAGAGTCTTCATCATGCTAGTGAGCAAGGCTACGATAATCACAGAGTCCTTGACTAAGGTACGTACCTCTAGGTTCATAGTTTTTAAAATTTTTGCACTGCCGCATGCGACGACGAAAACCTTAAATTCCCATACCCGAGAATACATCCAAAATCTGACTACATCCTCACTATGCCAACTAACACGACTATCAAGGATTCTAGATCCCATGATTTAGACGACCTAGCCCATATGATTTTCTCAGAAGAAAACAACACAACAAAAGAGTAACATGACAGAATTAATCAATCAACAAGGAACAGATGGAATCTGATTTCAAGGTAATTATAAAAGATAATTGCGGGAATGGAATTGAGAAGAACGAAACTTGCAGCAAGATCTCCAACGGTCTGTGCATCCTCGACTGTCCTGACGATAGCTCGCCCTGCTGGTTTCCTCCAGCCTGATGCTGATACTGCACAAATCTCTACTGCTGATGCTGCATGAATCGCTGCTGCTGAGAGAAACCGAAAATGAAGGAAAAAGTCTCTGTACAGACGGAGGTGCACCTCCAATATAGCAGAAATGCCAACCTGAGTCGACACAACAGAAGCTGCGGTCTCGAGGCCCTGATGAACAGAACGAGAGGTGGCCAGCCTCTCGATAGTATCCCTCGAACCGAAGCGATGAGATCGTGTCTTCATGACCATCATAAAGACAGATTAAAACAAGAAGCAATTTCTGAGAATAAAGCGAAAATTCAAAGGAGAACAGTTTATATTCAAGGGAAGTCAATAAGCAACAATTTTAGATAAAAAGATTCGGATTAAGAGTTTTTCCTAATGTGATTGAGTACCTCCAAAAATATCCTAATCCTACTGCAGGCTGTAGTGATACTCTAGTTCGAATACCACTACATAAACTCGACCTGCATGGGCTACCACTAGAACGACGAGGCCACATGCTAGATTATGGGAGAGGTCGATTTCCTCTGTCGGTTGGTCATTGCTCGATACGGCGAGGCGTTGGCCACAAATAAGGGATCAAGCTTGAGCGGCTGTAGGGGTGACATGGTGCACTGATGGGAGTGTAAGTGGCTTGCGTCCATGGAGAAGCAATGGATCTGCTGCTCCATTGAAGAAGAACATGAAAAATATGGAATATGGAAAGAACTTGTTTTGCGGCTAGGGTTAGGTACTGTAAGTTATATAGGAAGGGAGTAGGGAGAATGGGTTTGCTTAGGGCCGGGGGGCACTGAGTTTGTGGGCTCAGTACTTAAAGGGGAAGATTTTATTTAGAAAATAATTTCAGAGTTAAGAAACAGAAGGTAGGGTTTAAGGCTTGCTAGAAAATAGGCAAACTTGTGGAGGCTGAAGAACGATATTGATATTGGGCTAACATCTTAATTTAGGTGTCCTACGTCTAAATGATTGGGTTTTATAAGGGTTTAAGGCCCTCTAGTACTAAAATATATCACTAGATTGGAGGCCTGAAATATATAATAATATATATATATGGCTTAGAAGCCCATATCAAAACATATATCCAATGATGTTTAGGCCCAAAAGTTACACATATAATTTCTAAATGTTCTACATAAAACTAAGAAATAGGGTATTAGCAAACTTTAACAACTTAAACATGTATGCAAAAAAAATGTTTGGAACATCACAACTAAATTCATTGGTAATCATAAAAATTAATAAGGTTTTTGCTAAATCCAAATTCAGGGGAGGGGGTTTACAACACCTTCAAAGGAAAGAAACTTGCAACTTGACTGGAAATGAAAAGAAGCTTGAGCAATCCACGAGCTCTACTGGGCTAGACGAGCTTCAGTGCCTCACTTGAAATCCTCCTTTCTTCTTTGCTTTCTAAAAAGGATGCCCACAACATGGGCCAGCACACATCATGTACTGGCGAGCGGCTTTTGACCGAACTCGTAAATCTCTGCACTAAATCAACATGTAGAGCTAACATTTTACTAGTGATGTTTCTACTTGTCTAGGTTCTTTTAAAATTTTTATAAGAACATGATAGTAGAATATTTCATAAGCAACTTAATATCGCCGATCTCTATTCCTGCATAAGACATGTTCGCATAATTTGCATAATGAGTAATTCATGTTTCATTCTTGCAGATATTGAAGTTCATCATTTAGGTCATACATGTGGCCTATCTACATGATGGTCCATGGGGTCATTCCCGTGATTAGCCGCTGTGACTCTTGGGCTCAGCTCGTCGCTAAGGACTCAATACCCTCCTGATCGCGAGGTCTCTTTTACCTCAGGGTGCCCTAATCTCTCATAGGCTGGAAGGTTCGAGGTGCCCCAAGAATCCACCCGAGAGACGATCCTTGTATACAAGTTGTCCGAGACCAATGCATTCTCTATCCTTTCTATCAGATGTATCAAATTTGTATTTGGGTCATGACGCGTTCATTTCACGTCTTAGCAGATATGTGACACGTTCATTTCGTGCCTTCTTATTCATCTCAACATGTACAAGTTATCTGTCCATGTCTATATTTTTATAGCATACTAGCAATAGAGCAAATGATCATTTATATAAACAGATATTTAGCTGCACATGATCAAGCATTCGAATCAATTCATTTATCTTCTTTTATCTTTTGTTGTTGTGGTATCGTTGATCAGAGGGACGAGGCAACAGAGTGGACTTGAGATTATTTTTTTATTAGGGCGTACAGATAAATGTTTGTCCGGTTGAAGCAACTCACCAAGATGAATCTTAGTTGAGAGAAGGAGGGACTTCACGCGCTGTTCACGCTCTGTGTATGTCTATGCGTCCTCCTGCATTGGCACCAACATTCGATTAGCATACTTCGGTGTCTTTCTCTCAAGATTCAGAATGAATGCGATATGCGATGAAAGCGCTGCCTCATCTAATGAAAACCAATCATCGAAAACCAACACAAAAATGCATTAATCAAAACCAAACAGCGAAAGAAAACATCCAACGAAAACTATTTGACTCATTTCAATTAAAGCTGATCCATCAGTTGGAAAGGTTCATTGCATTTTATCCTTGATCGATACCGGCAATGGTTTCCCCAAATACTCAGTTCAAGACTGAGTCAGCAAGCCGTAGGTATTACATAGTGGACCGCGAGGAGCGGGACACTACACTTCATGAAGCCTATATAACCCGCTTGAAACCCTGGTAGATGGATTTGCCCATAGATAACTAAATTTACTAGGAAATCGACACCAACATGGCCCAAAACTGTTCAAATAGAACATAAATTGCTTCCTTGAGCCCTAGTTAGAAGGTCGATTATTATCGATCTGATGACAGTTTGCAAAATATAGTTTAACCCAGCCATAGTCAACCTATAGGAGTTTGAAAACCCTTTGGTAGAATTTATTTTCATCTACTGGACATCAAGTTATAGGATTTCAAAAATTAGAAAAAAATATTTTCAAAATAATAGAAAATCTAGAAATCTTCCTGATACGACATGCGCCCCGACAAACTGGACAATGTGATCGCAACCCATGAGCATTGACGCATATGGATGTTATCGAAGTCTAGGATTCGACAGAACTCGATTTTGTTGTGCGTACGCGATGAAATCGAGACGTATCCGTCAAGATGTCCCGTATCGACCCCTTTGCAAACTAGCCCATAACTTCGTGCACGTTCGTCATCTCGAGACAAAACTTACGCCAACATGACCGTATTTTTTCTAGTCATGTATGCCAAGTTTGGTCCGATTCTGAGAAGGTCGACCGAAATGCTATTTTGGCGGGCCCGCAATCCGACCAAGTGTAGGGGTGAGCATTATTTGGTTTTGAACCAAAAACCGAATCGAACCGAACTGAATAAGAGATTCGGTTCGGTTTTGAAAAAAATCGGTTCGGTTTCAGTTTTAAAAATACTAAATTTTCTTATTCGGTTTCGGTTTCGGTCCAAAATCGAAAACTGAATAAGAAAATTTAGTTTATATATATATATATATAAAATTATAGGTATATACTAAATATATATAGGTATATACTATATGTATATATATATATATTATATATATATATATATATATATATATTATATATATATAGGTATATTAAATATATCTAGGTATATTTAGTTATATATATTAACAAAAAAATACAAATAACCCAAAAAATCGAATAAACCGAATAAACCGAAAATCGAACCGATTTAATTCGGTTCGTTTATTGACCAATTCGGTTCGGTTTTGGTTTTGCTTATTCGGTTTCAGTCGAATTCGGTTTTCGGTTATTCGGTTCGGCTGGAACCGAATAAACCGAATACTCACCCCTAACCAAGTGGGCAAAATTGTGCATGACCTACCGCAATCAAACTTTGGACATACGGTTGGGTTTATATCATCAAAACGGACCCGTAGACATATAGTTTGATAACTTTAGAGATCGTAGATGTTGGCACGCTTTTCGATCCAAAGTAGATCTAACGGTAAACATCATTTGATCCGAAATTGCCATTTTGCCCCTGTGTACAGAATTAGACTTATGGGTAGGCTATCCTAGCTAATTGACTATTATGAACATGTTGGTAATATCTGTTTCAGCTCCCGGAGACTGTTGTGAGAGTTTGACTTTTGTGGCTTATCGATTGACTGTATAGTGTTGGTTCTACGTGCTACCACCAAGCAAGTATACCTTGCCTTTCTTTACAGTTATATACATGCTTATTCTTCACTACATGCCATTACCTAATTTTTCTCTTGTTGACTGTTGACATATGCTTTTTATATTATTATACTTGTTTCGTTGCCTCATTGATATATAGTCCTTGTTCACAGTTGGCCTTGTAGTTTATATTGGATATGTTTTTCACATATACTTGATTGAGTCATATCGTAGAATGAGTGCGTTATAACTGAACTGATATACAGAGCCGGCCCAGGGGTAAACCTGACAAGCCCCTAGGCTTGGGCAACCCCCGGGCCTGGGCAACCACCTGGGCTTAGGACAATCCTTCTCAAAAAAAAAAGAAAAAAATTTCCTTCATCCACATCGGCTCTGGACCTATTCCAATTTCTATATTCCCAGGCGGCCGCACCTCTCCGCCAAATCGCCAAAAGTCCAATTTCTACCTTTTTTTTATCTGTCCTCATGCACTCGGAAGAAGCAAAGAAATCATATATTCAGTCTAAAAAATATTACTTTGCTTTCGAATGCATAGTGTTTAAGGAGCTATCATACAAAATCAAAAGTAGGCCTTCTTTGGCGAAAGTCCAGTGGGTTCTTCCAGCTTCATACTTGGATGTTAAGAACAAAGATTATGGAGGTTGGTGATAAAGTATTTCATTTTTAAATATTACAATTTTTTGACAAGTGAGTTGTTAGATGCTAATTTTTTTATTGTTTTCTTTCACTGATATCTTAGCACTATTAGGCTTTTTGCATTACATAATACTTCACTGGAACACGATATTGGCAAATCTAGCTTGTCTTGCTTATCATAACACAATATTGATAAAATGTATTATTATTTTAATAAAGTTTAAGGGCAACCAAAATTATTTTCGGCTAGGGCAACCCAATCCGCTGGGCCGGCCCTGCTGCTATACCTTGTTATTGATTTTTTCAACCTGCGAGTCCACACTAGGAGCGAGGGTTAATTTCTTGAAACTAACATGTGAGTCCATACTAGGGACGAGGGTTAGTTATTTGTTTAAATCTGTGAGTCCACACTAGGGGTGAGGGTTTGATTATTCGATTGATTTCTTGAAACTAACCTGCGAGTCCACACTAGGGGCGAGGGTTAGTTATTTGTTCAAACATGTGAGTCCACACTAGGGGCGAGGGTTTATTCTTGAAGCTAACCTGCGAGTCTACACTAGGGGCGATGGTTAGTTATTTGTTCAAACCTGCGAGTCCATACTAGGGGCGAGAGTTTGATTATCCGTTTGATTTCTTGTCATGTGTTTATGTTTCCTTCTGCAGTTCATTTATGCGTAGTGGTTCTCAAATTCATGTTTCATAGTTACTTAGTCCTTTTTCTGCTTATATCCTGGATTTTTTTCATGCATGATAAACTGTTAGATAGACATGTTTTATGTATCTTGCTTGTCCCCTGAGGACCTGATGATCTCTTCAAGTAGTTGATTGCACAGAGTTAGTTAGCTGATCATGATGGTAGTTGATTACTTCAGACTCAGGTATCTTTTATGATTACATATTTATATCCGTTATTTGCACTCCGTTTGTTAGCCTAGTTTTATAGACTCGTGTTATTTCTTTAGAGTCTAATCGGACATATATGCTAGTGGGCTGCAGACCATGAACCATAATGTTCATTCTTGTTTTATATTCTTCTTGTGGATTGAGATATAGTTTAACTTGCCATATTAGACATGATACCCTATTCTGGACAGCTTATACGTATTCGAGTTGGGCTGGAGTCCGCTTGATACGTAGTTGGCTTGTGCATGCGCTCGTATCCCGAAAAACGGGTGCGGGTCGTGACACCCTCTCCTTACATTTCCTCTCCTGTCATTGTAAGTCCTAGTCCCAAAATACTAAGGACCAAAATATGTGACAATCGTCAGCTACACATCAAGTGAACTACAATCTAACTCGAATACGTACACGTTGTCTGGGTCACAATAACTATCCATATACACCATCAAATATGTCCACAATACTATCTATGAAATATGAACTATCTATAACAAGAACTAAGAACGGAAGAACTAGGAACGGAAGAATGTGATAAAGGTAACAACTAAGTATACCTAAAATCGAAGATATTAACCAGCACACACAATCCTACACATAAGCTTAGCAATACTAATAAGGAAACAACATGTAACTCATGAACCATGAATCATAACTGTCACCCTCATTTCCCGTATTTTCCTGTATTTCGTATTTATACTCGTATCTGGATTTTGGCATATATTTTTACTTTTCTCAAGCTTGTGGGATTTCGGTATTTCTCGTATTTCGGGTTTTTGGCATGGCTTGGTTTTATTGGGGATGGTTCGGATTGGTTCGATTTTATGTGAGTTGGATCACCCTAACCTATGCTACCCCTCATCTCCACCACAACTCCCCTCTTTATAACTCCATACCACTCTCCTCCTCATAACTTCTACCATTAATTCCTTCTTCTTCTTCTCCTTCCTCCACAACTCTCCTAACCCTAGGCAAGTGCACCTTGCCACTTTATGAGGACCCTCTTTTCTTTGTCCATTTGCTAGTTTAGGACATGGAGATCAACACTAGTTCTTGGATTTTTATGATTTGGAGTCTCTGTTGATGTAGATCTAAGTTATTGCTATTTTTGGATTTTACATGTTTTGATCCATTTTGGTTGGTTTTTTTGAGTTCTGATGTTTCCATGTGGAAGAGCTTTCAGTTTCACCCAAGTTAGAACTTTGGAAATTCGGATTTGGAGTTCGGATGGCCAAGTTATGAACTTGTGAAGCTTGGGTTCTTCCTTGGTGTTCTTGCTGTTTGGAGAAGACAGTGAGCAGTGTGCAGAGCTGTTTAGCTTACGCACACTGAGCTACGCGCGCTCTTTAGCGCTGCGTACGCTAGCTTGAGTATGCTTCTGTTGGAAGCGTGTCTCCTTGAGCGTGCGTGACTTTCACACACTGCTCCCTGTAGCGTGCGTGACTTTCACACACTGCTCCCTGTAGCGTGCGTGACTTTCACGTATGCTGCCTCCCTTGAGCGTGCGCGACTTTCACACACTGCTCCCTGTAGCGTGCGTAACTTTCACACACTGCTCCCTGTAGCGTGCGTGACTTTCACGTATGCTGCCTCCCTTGAGCGTGCGTGACTTTCACACACTACTCCCTGTAGCGTGCGTGACCTTCACACACTGCTCCCTGTAGCGTGTGACTTTCACGTATGCTGTCTCCCTTGAGCGTGCGTGACTTTTCACATACGCTGCCCCTTGAGCGTGCGTGACTTATCACATACGCTGCCCCTTGAGCCCTTGCTTAACCCATTAGCTCTTGGAGTTTTGGTTTTGTTTCTTTAAGCTTGGCTCTTCTATAACCCCGTATTTTGATATTTTATTAGATATTTTATGCCCATTTTATATCCTTACGCCTTTTTGTCATGAACTTGATTTTACTTAATAAGTTTGGAATGACTATTGTACATGGCTCGATATGGCAAGGAACTAGCATAACACGACAGTGACCCGTAGTGGTGCACTCCTGACATGACCAACCTGACATGATAGTGGCCCGTCGTGGCGCACTCCTGACAAGTACCCTGCCATGATTAATCTTAATAACTTAACTTGACTTGCCTTGACACCGTCGGTGGTTCTTTCTTGCTTGCTTGTTAAATCCACTTGTCCAGTCTCGCATCATGTCTAGGATGGGACTCCTGAGTACCACGGTCAGGAGTACCTACTAAAATGGATTAAGGTTAATAACTAGAATAACACAGTAGTCATGAAGAGATGACACAGCTACAGGCAATCCCGTTACCTGGGCGCTCTTAGGATCTGTAGCCTGCCGTCGAGTAGGGCACATTTCCAGCGCACCGTCGAGTGTTGCACCCTCTAAGTCACCTAAGGGTATATTTGTCTCCCGGGCGATGTACCCACCTGAATTCAACCCCTAATTTTCGTCCTGGGTAGCCTGGATGGTCTGCAGGGCTTGTGGCTGTAGAACAATCTCACTGCATCTTGTTAGTAATTAGGCCTGTGATAACCCTAGTTAGTTAAAGTAGTAAGCCGTAGTATCTGCTTGGCCGTGATTGATTGAATGAGGTATAACTAATTTAGCCATGCCTTGATCTAGTACAAGATTGCTCCCTGTCTTAATTTTTTACATTATTATCTTGCCGATAAATGGTGGGAAACCAAGCTCTGTTCAGATGAAGGGTTACAACCCCGGTCCTTGTTTGGTTTACGGGTTGTAACCTGCTATCGAAATAGTTCCATGGTTATCTCGTCGTTATCACCCTGCCATGTTTTCGTAAGTTTTAATTTTAATATTAGATTTTCTTGTGCTGATTGCTGGCTTTTGTTCTTATTTCGTGGCCCCCTTGTGGCACTTGCTCTTCCTGGGGTTGATCCAGCTGGTTTTGTGTGGCCAGATTTTGGAGCAGCTCCCGAGGATCTACCAAGCTTCAAGTCCAATGGTGAACACTAGACGGAATTCGGGCCAAGAGTGGGTTTTCTATTTTGTTTCGCTACTCTATTGTAAAATTATTCTTTTGAGGCGTTTAGCCGACGAGCACCTGTTAGCTCGATGCACTTTTACTTACTGTCTGCCTACAGGCTGTAAACATGATTGACAAATCCTAGGATTGATCATGTATGACTAAACTCTTGCTAGTCCTAACATTTTGTAACGACTAGCTTCATGATCAGCTGAATATATAATATTTGGGATGCCTTATTATGTATATTTAATGATCATACATCTTGCGACTTTACTTACTTTTGGTGATTGAGACACTAGGCTTGTTCATGACCATAAGAGACTGTTGGCTTGTAGTAAACCCTCATATATCTAGACAGCGTGACTGTATATCGAGGTGGTTTCTATTTCAGTATACGTAGCTGGCTATGTCTGCCCCGCTCTCCAGTATTCTGGTTCTGGGGTGTGACATGGTTTAAGTGGTGGCCCATGCAGGTCTTGTAAATCAAGATGTGTGGGGGTTTACCAGATAGATGTCTCAATCAGTACTCGTCCTTGATCTCTGTTCGTATCCTCTGAATCCCTGGATTCTTGCCCTGATCCTGTGCTTATATCATTGATCTGTCCTGGTCCTTTCCTTATTGTTCCCTGTGTCGTCTTCTTCAGCGGTACTGTACCTGGTCCTACCGATCGACGAGGTGGAGCATTTCCCGTGGATCAACAGCAACCCGGAGATCAAGCTCAGCATTCCGGAGTAGCCTCCAGAGTGATGCCTACTGGAGGAGGGTCACCAGTTCGGCCCGTCCAGCCCGCAGAGCCAGATGATGGTACCTTAGTAGGCCTCATCAGAACCTTGATAGCTTTCCAGGATCGTCGAAGCGATGCCCTGCACCAGACAGTTCAAGATGCTTTGACTAGAGGCGGACATCCAGGGAACCAGGCGGCAAACAGCTTCAAGCGATTGAACCCTCCTTTCTTCTACGGCACCGAGGATGCGATTGCCGCGGATGCATGGCTTCAGGATACCGAGGTGATTCTGGAAGCAGCTAGGACACCCGAGAATGAGAAGGTGGCGGTGGTACGCCTGCAGTTTGGACTTGGCTCGCAATTGGTGGGCGACGCAGGCCATAGAATTAGTGGCACCCATTACTTGGGCAGTATTTAGAGAGAGATTCCAGAAGAAGTATTTCGATGCTGTGGCACGGTACGACCTGCAGACCAGATTTACCAACTTGAAGCAAGGAGGCAGAACAGTCGACAGTTATGCATCAGAGTTTTCTAGGCTCAGTAGGTTTGCCCCCACCTTGGTGGCGACCGAGTTTGATAGGGCCAAACGGTTCCAGCAGGAACTGCATTTGGAGATCTTGTTGGCGGTTGAGCAGTTCGAGCACCAGACGTTCGATGCAGTCTTGAGAGCAGCTAGGAGGCATGAGTACACCTCCCAGAGGATCGTGGATAGGACGGAGGTAGGAAGCGGTCCCATAGTCAGATATACCAGTCATCAGCTCCAGCCCCGGCAGTTAGGGGGTTGACCATTGGGACTCCGAGGCGGGCGGCCTCAGTGACGTTGGTTCAGCATTCGACCCCGACGTACCCACAGTAGCAGAAGCAGAAGCAGACTTCCGCGATGGGATGTTCTCATTGCGGGAAGCCAGGGCATGTGGTGGCAGACTGTCGCAGGGCGCAGGAATTGTGCCTGGCTTGTGGAGCAGCAGATCATAGGGTTGGGGCTTGCCCGAATAGGGGTGGTTCATCTGCATCCAACCCTTCTAGCTCTTCGGTGAGAGGACCGGCCCCAGTACCAGCTCAGCAGCAGCATATCAGTCTTCGAGGCCCTTGCCGCCTCAGTCTCAGGCATTCCAGCAGCACCCTCAGCAGTATGCACAAGCCCAAGCTCAGAACCAGAATAAGCAGAGAGGTTTCCAGCAGAGGGGACCCGCAGCTAGAGGTCAGGCCATGATGGCTATGGAAGAAGAAGTTGCACCAGGTGAGGTTGTGGCAGGTACTATTCTTGTCAACTCCTTTCCAGCTTCGGTATTGTTTGATTCTGGTGCATCGCATTCATTCATGTCTGCACGATTTGACACGGATAGGATTGGAGCCTGAGTCATTATCAGTGAGGCTCAATATACTTACTGGTAATGGTCTTGTGGGAGTAGATCGAGTGTTTCCTCGTGTCGGATCATAGTTAGCGGTAGGGAGTTCCCCGCTAGATTCATAGAGTTTCCTATGACAGACTATGATGTAGTCCTAGGCATGGATTGGTTGAGGAACCAGTATGCTAGGATAGACTGCCATATTGGCAGAGTTGTCTTTAGTATCCCCGGCAAGCCAGAGTTTTCATTTTCTAGAGGCGCAGTGGAGCCATCTTCTCCAGCATTACGGATGGCAGTAGCAGCAGTGCAGTTACCCCGGATAGTTGAAGAGTTTCAAGATGTCTTTCCAGAGGAGCTCCAGGGATGCCGCCAGAGTGGGCGATTGAGTTCACTATAGACTTGATTCCCGGGATAGCACCAGTGTCAGAGCGAGTCTACAGGATGGCGCCTTCAGAATTGAAGATTTTGTACAAGATGATTGAAGAACTGAGGACCAAGGGATTCACTCTGTGCAAGTGGATCACCTTGGGGAGCCCCGATGCTTCTAGTAAAAAAAGGATGGTACGTCCAGGCTATGTGTTGATTATCGTACCTTGAATTCGGTGACAATCAAGAACAGATACCCTCTTCCGAGGATAGATGACTTGTTTGATCAGCTCAGAGGGGCTTCAGTATTTTCGAAGATCGACTTGCGGTCGGGATACCACCAGATCAGATTCAGAGAGCAGGACATCCGAAGATAGAATTTAGATCGAGATATCATTGGGAGTTCCTTGTTATGCCTTTTGGAGCAACCAATGCACCGGCCATATTCATGGACCTCATGAACCGCATTTTCATGCCTTACTTGGACCAATTTGTGATCGTGTTCCTAGATGATATCCTGGTCTGCAGCAAGAGTGAAGCAGAGCATGAGCAGCATCTCAGAGTCGTCCTCCAGACGCTTAGGGAGCATCAGTTGTACGCCAAGTTCAGTAAATGTGAGTTCTGGCTCGATCGCATCTCATACTTGGGTTACATCATTACCCGAGGAGGAGTGAAAGTGGATCCCCAGAAGATTGTGGCTATCGAGTCATGGCCGGTACCCAGCTCAGTGGCAGAGGTTCGCAGCTTCCTTGGATTGGCCGACTACTACCGGCGGTTCGTTTCAGATTTCGCAAGAATTTCAGCGCCAATGACCCAGTTGACCCACAAGGATGTGCCGTTTGTTTGGACAGCAGAGTGTCAGGAATCATTTGAGAAGTTGAAGCGAGGTTTGATAACGGCTCCCATTCTCACCCTTCCAGATGGGACCGGAGGATTCACAGTTTATTGCGATGCTTCAGGCAGAGGATTGGGGTGTGTCTTGATGCAGCATGGGAAAGTAATATCTTATGTGTCACGTCAACTACGTGATCATGAGAAGAATTACCGACCCACGACTTGGAATTGGCGGCGGTAGTGTTTGCTTTGAAGTTGTGGAGACACTACTTGTACGGAGATAAAGTGGAGATCTTTACTGATCATAAGAGCCTGAAGTATGTTTTCACCCAGAAGGACCTTAATATGCGGCAGAGAAGATGGCTCGAGCTACTAGTGGACTATGATGTGGATTTGCAGTATCATCCCGGGAAGGCTAACGTTGTAGCAGATGCATTGAGCAGGAGAGCCGAAGTTTATCTCCTGACGGCGCAACCAGAATTATTAGCAGATCTTCAGAATATGGGAATTGAAGTGGTTCTTCCTACCAGTGTGGCATTGATGGCCAGCCTACAGGTTCAGTCCAACATAGTTGAGAGAATCCGGGTAGCGCAGTCAACAGATTCCAAGATCCAGCGACTCAGAGCAGAGTGCGAAGCAGGAAGAAGGCCAGAGTTATGTATCCATAAAGACGGTACACTTCGGCACGGCACTCGTCTTTGTACCTAGTGGAGATATCAGACAGGAAGTCATGGCAGAAGCCCACAGTTCACATATTCTATTCATCCGGGTGGTACGAAGATGTACCGTGATATTCGTCAGCATTTTTGGTGGAATGGCATGAAGAGGGAGATAGCCCGGTTTGTCTCTCGGTGTTTGGTTTGCCAACAGGTTAAAGCTGAACATCAGAGGCCCGCTGGACTTCTTCAACCTTACCGATTCCAGAATGGAAATGGGAACATATAACCATGGATTTTGTGACCGGATTGCCCAGATCTCCGGCCGGCAGAGATGCTATTTAGGTAATTGTGGACAGGCTTACCAAGGTGGCACACTTTCTTCCATTCAGAGTTGGACAGTCGACGGCACAGCTAGCAGAGATGTACCTCAGGCAGATCGTCAGGCTTTACGGTGTGCCAGTCAGCATCACCTCAGACAGGGATTCAAGATTCATATCACACTTTTGGCGCAGCTGCAGAAGAGTTTGGGGACTCACCTTCAGTTCAGCTCAGCTTATCACCCACAGACGGATGGTCAGTCAGAGCGCACAATCCAGACTCTTGAAGATATGTTGAGATCCTGTACTCTTGACTTCGGTGGTTCATGGAGAATCATCTGCACCTGGTGGAATTCTCGTACAACAACAGTTATCAGGCCAGTATCCAGATGGCACCCTTCGAGGCTCTCTATGGCAGGAAGTGCAGATCCTTGCTAGCATGGGACGATGTCGGAGAGAGGCAGATGCTCGGACCCGAATTGATTTTCCAGACGGTTGAAGTGGTCAGGAAGGTCAGAGATCACCTCCGAGTTGCCCAGGACCGCCAGCGCCATTGGGCCGATGCTCATCGGCGTCCCTTAGAATTTGCTGTCGGCGACCATGTATTCCTTAGGATCTCGCCTAACTGCGGCGTCATTCGCTTCGGCGTGCGGGGAAAGCTTAGTCCTAGGTATATAGGGCCATTCGATATTCTAGAGCGAGTAGGAAATGTATCCTATCGTCTCGCTCTTCCGCCGTCGCTAAGTGAGGTACATGATGTATTCCATGTGTCCCTATTACGACGGTATATTCCGGACCCGAGCCACATCCTAGACCATTCGGAATTGGTTGTTGGTACCAACCTTTCGTATGAGGAGAGGCCCGTGTCTATTTTTGACCGGAGGGAAAAGATACTCAAAAACAAGACTATTAAATTAGTCCGTGTTGCTTGGGGTCATCACCCTCTGGGTGAGTCAACGTGGGAGCGTGAGGACGACATCCGATCGCGATATCCCTACCTGTTTGACTCGTGAGGTATAATGTCTTTCTTATGCCTTACATTTTCCCTTCCTTGCTTGCATTGTATGATTGTATGATTGAACTGCTTAGTGTAGCTTGCCTGTGCTTAGTGTAGCTTGTCGTGGCAATCTCTAGCTCCTTGATTTAATTCGAGGACGGAATTCTTTAAGGTGGGTAGAGTTGTCACCCTCATTTCCCGTATTTTCCCGTATTTTGTATTTATACTCGTATCTGGATTTTGGCATGTATTTTTACTTTTCTCAAGCTTGTGGGATTTGGTATTTCTCGTATTTCGGGTTTTTGGCATGGCTTGGTTTTCTTGGGGATGGTTCGGATTGGTTCGGTTTTATGTGAGTTGGATCACCCTAACCTATGCTACCCCTCATCCCCACCACAACTTCCCCTCTTTATAACTCCACCTACCACTCTCTCCTCATAACTTCCACCATTAATTTCCACTTCTTCTTCTTCTCTCTTCCTCCACAACTCTCCTAACCCTAGGCAAGTGCACCTTGCCACTTCATGAGGACCCTCTTTTCTTTGTCCATTTGCTAGTTTAGGACATGGAGATCAATACTAGTTCTTGGATTTTTATGATTTGGAGTCTCTGTTGATGTAGATCTAAGTTATTGCTATTTTTGGATTCTATATGTTTTGATCCATTTTGGTTGGTTTTCTTTGAGTTCTGATGTTTCCATGTGGAAGAGCTTTCAGTTTCACCCAAGTTGGAACTTTGGAAATTCGGATTTGGAGTTCGGATGGCCAAGTTATGAACTTGTGAAGCTTTGGGTTCTTCCTTGGTATTCTTGCTGTTTGGAGAAGACAGTAAGCAGTGTGCAGAGCTGTTTAGCTTACACACACTGAGCTACGCGCGCTCTTTAGCGCTGCGTACGCTAGCTTGAGTACGCTTCCTGTTGGAAGCGTGTCTCCTTGAGCGTGCGTGACTTTTACACACTGCTCCCTGTAGCGTGCGTGACTTTCACACACTGCTCCCTGTAGCGTGCGTGACTTTCACGTATGCTGCCTCCCTTGAGCGTGCGTGACTTTCACACACTGCTCCCTGTAGCGTGCGTGACTTTTACGTATGCTGCCTCCCTTGAGCGTGCGTGACTTTCACACACTGCTCCCTGTAGCGTGCGTGACTTTCACGTATGCTGCCTCCCTTGAGCGTGCGTGACTTTCACACACTACTTCCTGTAGCGTGCGTGACCTTCACACACTGCTCCCTGTAGCGTGCGTGACTTTCACGTATGCTGCCTCCCTGTAGCGTGCGTGACTTTCACGTATGCTGCCTCCCTTGAGCGTGCGTGACTTTTCACATACGCTTCCCTTGAGCGTGCGTGACTTTTCACATACGCTGCCCCTTGAGCCCTTGCTTAACCCATTAGCTCTTGGAGTTTTGGTTTTGTTTCTTTAAGCTTGGCTCTTCTATAACCCCGTATTTTGATATTTATTAGATATTTTATGCCCATTTTATATCCTTACGCCTTTTTGTCATGAACTTGATTTTACTTAATATGTTTGGAATGACTATTGTACATGGCTCGGTATGGCAAGGAACTAGCATAACACGATAGTGACCCGTAGTGGTGCACTCCTGACATGACCAACCTGACATGATAGTGGCCCGTCGTGGTGCACTCCTGACAAGTACCCTGATATGATTAATCTTGATAACTTAACTTGACTTGCCTTGACACCGTGGGTAGTTCTTTCTTGCTTGCTTGTTAAATCCACTTGTCCAGTCTCGCATCATGTCTAGGATGGGACTCCTGAGTACCACGGTCAGGAGTACCTACTAAAATGGATTAAGGTTAATAACTAGAATAACACAGTAGTCATGAAGAGATGACACAGCTACAGGCAATCCCGTTACCTGGCGCTCTTGGATCTGTAGCCTGCCGTCGAGTAGGGCACATTTCCAGCGCACCGTCGAGTGTTGTACCCTCTAAGTCACCTAAGGGTACATTTGTCTCCCGGGCGATGTACCCACCTGAATTCAACCCCTAATTTTCGTCCTGGGTAGCCTGGATGGTCTGCATGGCTTGTGGCTGTGGAACAATCTCACTGCATCTTGTTAGTAATTAGGCCTGTGATAACCCTAGTTAGTTAAAGTAGTAAGCCGTAGTATCTGCTTGGCCGTGATTGATTGAATGAGGTATAACTAATTTAGCCATGCCTTGATCTAGTACAAGATTGCTCCCTGTCTTGATTTCTTACATTATTATCTTGCCGATAAATGGTGGGAAACCAAGCTCTGTTCAGATGAAGGGTTACAACCCCGGTCCTTGTTTAGTTTATGGGTTGTAACCTGGCTATCGGAATAGTTCCATGGTTATCTCGTCGTATATCACCCTGCCATGTTTTCGTAAGTTTTAATTTTAATATTAGATTTTCTTGTGCTGATTGCTGGCTTTGTTCTTATTTCGTGGCCCCCTTGTGGCACTTGCTCTTCCTGGGGTTGACCCAGCTGGTTTTGTGTGGCCAGATTTCGGAGCAGCTCCCGAGGATCTACCAAGCTTCCAGCCCAATGGTGAATACTAGACGAATCCGGGCCAAGAGTGGATTTTCTATTTTGTTTCGCTCACTCTATTGTAAAATTCTTTTGAGGCGTTTAGCCGACGAGCACCTGTTAGCTCGATGCACTTTTACTTACTGTCTGCCTACGGGCTGTAAACATGATTGACAAATCCTAGGGTTGATCATGTATGACTAAACTCTTGCTAGTCCTAATATTTTGTAACGACTAGCTTCATGATCAGCTGAATATGTAATATTTGGGACGCCTTATTATTGTATATTTAATGATCATACATCTTGCGACTTTACTTACTTGTGGTGATTGAGACACTAGGCTTGTTCATGACCATAAGAGACTGTTGGCTTGTAGTAAACCCTCATATATCTAGACAGCCGTGACCGTATATCGAGGTGGTTTCCATTTCAGTATACGTAGCTGGCTATGTCTGCCCCCGCTCTCCAGTATTCTGGTTCTGGGACGTGACAATAACTAAACTATGTGAAGATGCACTTTTAAGGACAACGTTCGCACGTATGGGCTCTCTGGCTAAAATGGAATCGACATAATTTTTCACAAGAACCAGGGACCAGTACATATACTATATGTAGTCATCTGTAAAATTGTGCATAACGCTCATCGAATGTTAGAGGGCAACTATAACATCAAGGGTCATAAATAAAGTATCTCTGGTGGAGCGTATGACACAACAAGAAATGTGTAAAGTAGACCATAAGTCTAGTAATTATCCTTCCTACCCAATGATACTATCGAGTCGCCTCCACTACGTATCGAGTATAATACTAATATGTAACAAGTCAAGTCGTATATACACTAAATATAAGGTACCTAGCATACAATAGAATCCGTGTAACATACCTATCAAGTGTCAACAGGAATACGCATGTAATATGTCATGGGAAATAGCAGTAATAATTTATAAATAACATGATTGATAAAATATATGTAACATGTAAATACTGAGAATCAAATAGGCAAGGTATATTTGTTTGGTGTTCGTCCAAGCATGCTGAGTTGCAAGACCAAAGTCTAGCTAAGATCTACCCATGCACCAACGAACTATGACCATCGTGAACATCCAAATCACAAACAACTATATATTATACACAAATGCAAATATAACCAACTACACCTAAGAAAGTTGAATAGGTCCAAGTTGCTTATCACCTATGTTACCTAAGTCGTTTACTAGTCGTATCATCTAGAACTATATTACACTAATCTATATAGTCAGTATTTACTTATTTATATTCAAATTTACAAGTTTTATATTAAATATACCAAGTTTGTATCTTGTAATTCAAGCAACGAAGCCTATGATACGTAAATCAAGATAAGATGGTCAACCATAGGATTACAATCTTATTTTGATGATTCATACAGTCACTTTGTCAATTTCAGCGATACGAGCTTGCTGGAACTGACGAATCTCAGTTTCGACGTACGAATTTTAAAATACGAACATGAAACAAATTAATTACAATTAAGGGTGTCATAAAAAGAAGAATCTACACAGACATCATCAGATGATGAAATAGACATCATCAAAGTGTCTAAAATAGTCAAGATAGTCAGTATAGTATACCCATAAGTCCAATTTTGGCACATGAGCAAAAATGCTAATTTTGGATCCAAAGCGGGTCCGTAGGTGGGCCTACTTTGTACCAAAAAATGTATCATAACTAAAGGTCGCAAAATTGAGCAAAATATATCTAACAAGATTATAGCAATGATACGATCTCAATGGTATGTCCTGTAATGCCCCGCTTCGCACGATGCATTATGCTGAGTCGTTGACTCGAAGAGTTGCGTTGACCAAATTAAGTAACGATGTGAATCGATACAAGAGTTACGTTGACCAGAGGAACGCATCGAGTAAGATCGATGCAAGTGTTAAGTTGGCCCAAGAGAAAGCATTGAGTCGGTTCGAAGATTCTAAGAAATCGAATCGATGCAACGCACAAGTCCGATTCGAACGAATATTGATTTTAGTTGGTTTCGTGTGCAGCCTATACGTTTATGCTAAAATATAAGAGGTCGTCATTTTACCTTATTTACAACGGGGTCTGCAAAACCAAATCACCGCCTTGCAATGGACTGAGGCATAGGCACGGTAAGCCAAATCGGTCTGATAATTCAACGAAGCACGAAGTGCTCGAATGGCTAAGTCAGAAGAGTTGGCCGTACAACAAAGTTATAAAATCGAGCCGCATCGGCTCGACGAAACGACAAGGCGTATCGGATTAAGGTGGGAGGACTTTGACTCTTCTTTTCTACTCCTTCATGCCTAAGTAAAATATACCGTTGTATGCTAAGTTAATATATCGAAACCACGGGCGTGGCATCGATCGAAATATGAACGTAGTGTATGCCAAACACTAGATAGAACAATCAAAATAAAATGTGTATCAAATACACGAGTCGCTATTGAACATCAAAATACCGCAACGGCGAGCGCCTCAGTGCGCAAGCCATAAGAAGATGGGATAACTGTATCGACGAGTGCCTCAGCGCACAAGTCATTCATGCCCCGTGCATGAGTTAGTATAATAGAACATTGAAAGACTATATCGGCATGAGTGCCTCAGTGCACGAGCTATAGAACATTAAATATCCTATCGAGGCATGACTCAATTACACGAGTTGGAGGGAAGGAACATAAGTCTAACACATTGGACACTAAGGCGTAGAACATGGAAATACTGAATCAAGGTGTGCATCGAATGTACGATGCGAGAAATGAGAATAACTATATCAAAGCATGCTCACGTGCACGAGACTTACAAAAGATGGCTTCGTTACGAAGAGAACAGTTGTGGCACGAATGTGATAGAACTGTTGAATGTGGCATGGTGCCTCGAAATGTTTATGGCCTTCGGGGCGTTCATTGATGAACATTGAATTGGGGCATTGTGCCAATGGAAATAGAGATAGACGAATTATTTGGTTGTATGCTAGTCATGTGCGTTGCATGGTCAATAGACTTAAAGATAGATAGCCCGTGCACGGGTATGTGATAGCTCTCTCAACGTGGTATGCCAAGGCACTGGGACCGTTTGGCCTAGGAGGGATGCATTTGGTCATATCGGTTTGATGGTGCACTTCACTAAGATGATTTACGACCTGCTATTGATGTGATAAGCCACTTACACGAGTAATTTAGGGTCCCCCGGTTAAGGGATTAGCAATCTCAGACGGAGCGATTATCGTCTTACATATGTGGTTTGAGAATTATAAGTCCATTCTGGCTTGGAATGCCAGTGACCTTCATATAGTTTAAAGAATGGTGGACTAAAAGTGCATTCACATAGAGATCCTGCACAAGATCACTTATAACATGATAGAAAAAGATGGTAGGCGTATTCACTTTACATCGGACAATGGTGAGTGCGTCAGTGTTGGTAAGAAGTCACGAAACAACACGAGTTTGATATTGGTTGCCTACTTGCTTATGCAAATCAAATAACATGCTTGCTATGATAACATGTTTTACTGCTTTCAAATATGCCATAAAACTCACCCTAAGGCAAGGAAAGAAAGACCACTAACTTGTATGCTGTATGATTCAATACACTTAATGTCGGTTTAGTAAAGTGGGTCTTTGATCAGTACAACGAGGACAAAAGTACTAATCCCCCACTAGTTGCTCGCAAGTTCAGGGAATGGTCTGCTTGCAGCAGAGCTTCGCTTGAACGTGTAGCGTATTGAGCCGTACGACCGTATTGACGTTCGGACTTGCGACTGGATGATGCGGCCGAGATATGGAAGACATGATATATGGAATGGTGAAATCCTTGTGGACAAGAGAGAACCTGAGTGTTATAAGCTAATCTAGCAAATTTAATTAGACTATTGAAAGCCTTTGTAACCTCAGTTAAATTATCAAAAAGAGAATTGTTTCATATGCTATGTTTCTTCCGCTGCTAATATCAAATCAAAGATAACCATTTTAGAACTTGTCATCTTCCGTTGCTAATTCGAATAAATCGATACGAGGACGAGCGACTTTTTGGGTCGGGGCGTGATATGTCCAAATTTATATTTCGATGAGTCGATCACAAAAATGTCCAACGGATCTGATCGTGGGGACTAAGGTACGGGAATCCGGTTGACTGTCTCAGAATTGGATGAAATTTGAGTCATATGACAAGTAAAATATTGCGAGTCCAATGGCACAAGTCTTGTTGCGACACGAGGAGCATGCACGAAATAATTAAAAAAAATTCAAAAAGTAATAATACGATAATTTTTGACAGATATGAGTCAAATTCGTTGAAAATACGCGACCTATTCGAATTCTGTCAAAGCCCACACTTCGGAGGATACCGTACGTGCATTTTGGTTCAATTGATTTGTGATGGAGTTGCTCGGTTTGTCAGAACGAACTGCATATCGAAGATTTTTATTGTTTTAGAAACTTTTTTTGGTTTATCAACACGATTTTCAATAGACAAATAATTTAAACCAACTCTATCATTTTCATTTTATTCATATATGTTATTTATCTATTGAATAGGATTTAGTTACAGGTTGGGGGGTTATCTGTATTCCAAACGGGGAATTTAGATTGGGTTTGTGCTTTGCTCGTATTTATAGAAATAAATTGTTTTCGTGTTTTTTATAGGGACTTCCATCTATTTTTATGCGATTTCATATCAAGCAATTATGGTTTTGAAGCTGGTTAATTGGGCTTTCCACTTGAGAAAACCAACCAAAAAATCATTGAAAATAATGAGAGAGAATCGGTTTACAAAGTCAATACCTATCGTGCCTTTGAATAACAAAGTTCCTCTGTTATCAGATTGGGTCTGACGGTGCTGCAATGAATCTAAGCCGGAGGCAAGCTGTCAGGATGGTTTGCTGGAGGTCTGGGGTTCTCCTGGAGTCGAAAGTTTGAGTCAAGAAGGAGTTCTGCTGGTTGGAAAAGAGTTGTTTGATATATTTTGATATTATATATACTGATTTGAATTCAATTACTGATCGAATTCGATATCGTTTTAAACTAGGCTTAGGATTATCTAGTAAAGAATCAGATTAGGATTGGATTGGAAGGAAAATATCGAAAAGAATTGATGATTTGATCAGGTTTTAATCAAATAAATATGGGTTAACTATGGGTTTTTAAGGAGAAAATCGTGCTTCTCCATATGGCTTGGGTTTGAGGCGATGAATAGCGTCTATCGGCATTGTTCACCAGGTTTTTTTTTATTCACTCATTTTTCCTTTTTTTATTTATTTCTAATTATTAGCTCCTATTTATTTCTAATTTATTAACTAAAATTAAAACACTATATTTTATTTTAAAATTCTTATATTTTATTTATTTATTCGTCATTTCCTTTTATTTTTATGAAAATAATTTAATATGAATTACCAATTAGCTATATATCTAAAAAATATATATAGGCTATTTACTTTATTTAATTCTTTTATATGAACAATGTATACAATAATGTACATATACTATAATAATATATATACACAGAGTATACTCTAATTAGTCTAAATTTAATAACTAAAAAATAGGATGTTTGTATTCTACCAAACTTACAATAATTTTGTCAACGAAATTTAACGTCAATTACTATTTCAGCACGATTTTTCTATCCCCAACACCACAAGCAGTTAGTCTAGTATCGTCCATGCTCTCAAGTATTCTAGTTATGGGATATGGTACTAACTCTTTAAATCCTCTTTGGCTGTTATTGAGAATAATTTCCTCTTGAAGAGGTTCTTAAAAGTATCCCAAGTTGTCTCTTGCACATGTATGAACGCCTCATCTCTATACCATGTGTCACGCCCCAGAACCAGAATACTGGAGAGCGGGAGCAGACACAGCCAGCTACGTATATAGAAGTGTAAACCACCTCGATATACGGTACGACTGTCTAGAAGTATGAGGGTTTATCTACAAGCCATCAGTCTCTTATGGTCAAGAATAAGCCTAGTGTCTCAATCTCAAGCAAGTAATAATAGTTACAAGATGTTAGACCATCAGATATTCAATAGTAAGGCATCCCATACATTTTATATACAGATGAACATGAAGCTAGTCGTACAAAATATGAGGACTAGCAAGAGTTTCAGTCATACATGATCAACCCTAGGATTTGTCAATCATGTTACAGCCCGTAGGCAGACATTAAATAAGTATTTAACACGAGCTAACACTTGCTCGGCGGCTAAACGCCTCAAAAGAGTAATTTTACAATAGAGTGGGAGAGCAAAATAAAACCCACTCGTTGCCAGGGTTGCGTCTAGTATTCACCATCTGGCTGGAAGGTTGAGAGATCCTCGCGAGCTAGTACAAAATCTGGCCATTCAAAACCAGCTGGATCAGACCCTAGAAAGAGCAAGTGCCACAAGGGAGTCTTTACTTAAGAACTAAAACCAGCATATTAGTACATAAAGACATAAATGATAACGAAGGACATGAGTTAGAGAAAACCGGGTGATAAACGATAAGATAACTAAGGGACTATTCGGTAACCAAGTTACAACCCGTAAACCAAACAAGGACCGGGGTTATAACCCTTCACCTGAACATAACTTAGTCTCTAACCAATTATCGATAAAGCAAAGCATAAACAGTAATGTGCTGAAGTAACCATGTACTGGCCTTGTCTAGACAACTAGACTAGACTCCATTCATCAATCACGACAAAGCAACAAGTACAGCTTGATAATTTAACTAACTAGGGTTATCATAAGCCTAGTTACTAGCAAGATGCAATAGGATGTTCCGACAGTCACAAGCCCTACAGCTATCCAGGTTATCCAGACGAGATTCATGTAAGAGTTATAAAGAATTATTAGGTGACTTGGAGTACAACACATGACAGTGTATATATTACTTGTTTCAAGAAGTGCCCCATATGACAGTGGGCTGGAAATCTGTCCTACTCGACGGCAGGCTCAAGTCCACTCAAGGCGCCCAGATAACGGGATCGCATGTAACTAGAAACATATCTCTATATAAGCTACTTTGATCAATCTAGTAATTAACCTAGTCTGATCCAGCATGAATCTCTGACCGTGGTAACCAGGGATGCAAGTCCTAGACATGATGCAGGACAAGACTGGTAGCTTATACAAGCACATTCAAGAATAATCACCCGATGTCGAGATGAATTATTAATCAGCATGTCAAGATAGCCGTCGCAACAGCATTCAAGATTACATGCTAGACTTACTTATCAAGATTACTTATCAGGAGTGCGCCACGGTGGGCTGCTATCAAGATTACTTATTATGTCAAGAGTGCGTCACAACGGACCATTATCAAGAATTTCATGTCAAGGTTGCTTGTCAAGAGTGTGCCACGACGGGCCACTATCGTGTTCTATCCCTACATTATCATGAATGAGAAAACTTGCATAAAATAGCTAGTAATATATTCTTGAAGCCAAGGAAAACTACAACTTCACCTGAACAGAACTTAGTCTCTAACCAATTATCGATAAAACGATGCATAAACAGTAATGTGCTGAAGTAACCATGTACTGGCCTTGTCTAGACAAGACTAGACTAGACTCCATTCATCAATCACGGCAAAGCAACAAGTATGGCTTGATACTTTAACTAGGGTTATCACAAGTCTAGTTACTAGCAAGATGCAATAGGATGTTCCGACAGTCACAAGCCCTGCAGCTATCCAGGTTATCCAGACGAGATTCATGTAAGAGTTATAAAGAATTATTAGATGACTTGGAGTACAATACATGACAGTGTATATATTACTTGTTTCAAGAAGTGCCCCACATGACAGTGGGCTGGAAATCTGCCCTACTCGACGGCAGGCTCAAGTCCACTCACGGCGCCCAGATAACGGGATCGCCTGTAACTAGAAACATATCTCTATATGGGCTACTTTGATCAATCTAGTAATTATCCTAGTCAGATCCAGCATGAATCTCTGACCAGTAACCAGGGATGCAAGTCCTAGACATGATACAGGACAAGGCTGGTAGCTTATACAAGCACATTCAAGAACAATCACCCACGGTGTCAAGATGAGTTATTAATCAGCATGTCAAGATAGCCGTCGCAACAGCATTCAAGATTACATGCTAGACTTACTTATCAAGATTACTTGTCAAGAGTGCGCCACGGTGGGCTGCTATCAAGATTACTTATTATGTCAAGAGTGCGTCACAACGGACCACTATCAATAATTTCATGTCAAGGTTGCTTGTCAAGAGTGTGCCACGACGGCCACTATCGTGTTCTATCCCTACATTATCATGAATAAGAGAAACTTGTATAAAATAGCTAGTAATATTCTTGAAGCCAAGGAAAATATCTACAACTTTATGTTGGGAGTTGGGAGAAATTCTGGCCACAATTCAGCCAAATATGACCTAAAATAGCCAAAAACAGCCAAAATAGCACTATGCGGCCATGTAATATGCATCTATGCGGACTGGCACTATACAGCCATACGGACTGGCACTATGTGGTACTATACAGCCATGCGAACTGGCACTATACGGTACTATGCAGCCATACAGACTGGCACTATACGGTACTATGCAGCCATACAGACTGGCACTATAAGGTACTATGCAGCCATGCGGACTGGTACTATACGACACTATGCAGCCATACGGACTGGCACTATGCGGTACTATGCAGCCGTGCGCACTGGCACTATGCGGCCATACGAACTGGTACTATTCAGCGTCCCTGCCAGAACCTGTAACACCCAGTTTCTGATATAAAGGTATTTTTGAAATTTTATATTTATAATTATTTTATTGTATTTAAATCAAATTATAAATTTTGGTGATTTTTAATCAATTTAAAATTTTTTTAAGTCATGACTTGTGATTTTAATGTGCTGCTAGTAAAACCCTAGAGACTGTCTGACCTAGAGCCTAACCATGTCATTAGGATGATTATTTTTACTTTTGAGCATGAGGGTATTTTTGGTCATTTGGCCTCTTTGATTTATTTTAGGATTTATTGCATTGGTGATTGTTAATTTTGACTTTTTGCTAAGCTGTGACTTAAGAGACTGTCCTAGACTTTAACCTTGACTTTGGTGACTTAGTTGACATGGCAAGGGACCCTAATATAACTTAAGTTGGTCTTGGTTGACTTAAGTTGGCTAAGTTTTATGGAGAGAGTAGGAGGATTTTTGCATTGGACCAAAGGCTAAGGACATGAGCTAGTTAGCTAGTGCAACTAGGCCCAACGAGGGACTTCAGGGGTACAGAGGGCATTCTGTGCGCTGATGAGTGGATAGAGCATATGGAGGAGATTTTCAGACTAGCAGAGATTCCAGTGAGGCTACAGATCGAGGCGACGGCCAGTATGATGCAGGATTTGGCCCGCACTTGGTACCAGACCGACCCGAGGGTTGGTACACTAGGGCAGACTTGGACAACATTCAAGAAGCTGTTCAAGGAGAAGTTTTTCCCAGATGCAGCACTAGGAGCCCTCGAGACTCAGTTCGAGGCCTTAGTATAGGGCAGCCAGTCCGTTGAGAAGTATGCAGAGGAGTTCTGCCATCTGGGCAGATTTGTCGAGGGGTTGTCCGAGGCGACGAAGGCCCGGAGGTTCAGAAAGGGATTGGTAAAGGAGGTGAAGTCCTATACCAAGAGTGCCCGTGGTGCCACTTTTGAGGAGATCTTGGTGGGTGCCTTAGCAACAGAGGATGATCTTGAGCTGAGGCTCAAGAGGGGACGGGATGCTCACGGTACCAGCAGCAGCGGAGGCCAGGCCAAGAGGCCTCATGTGCAGATTCAGCAGACGCAGGCACCATTGGGAGTTCAGCAGGTGCAATCAGTATCGGGGTCAGGACCCGAAGGCGATCAGTTGTTCCTACTCGCAGGAAGCCGGGACACATCTAGGAGCAGTACAGGAAGAGGGTGAAGGTTTGCTATTTCTGTGGGTCTGGTGCCCACCAGAAGATACATTGTCCTATTGCACCTCCTTTTGAGGGAGCTAGGCCCTGTAGCTCAGCACCAGAGGGGTGGAGCTTTTGCGATGGCAGTCGAGGAGACTGACGTTACAGGTGATGGATTAGCAGGTTTGACCTTCTTGTTCTTCCTTCCCACTTTCATGTGTGATTTTATTAGTACCTGCCAGGATATTGCTTGTGATTTGCTAGATAGTGTAGCTACCCTGTTCGAGACTGTGAATCAACCAGTAGGATTGTGTTGCTTCGACTTTGATTGATTGGGGGTTTGACCTAGGAAGGGTGCGATCATCTTAATTTCGAAGACGAAATTTTTCTAAGGGGGATAGACTTGTAACACCCAGTTTCTGAAATGAGGATATTTTTGAAATTTTGTATTTATAATTATTATTTATTGTATTTAAATTACATTATAAATTTTGGTAATTTTTAATCAATTTAAAATTTGTTTTAAGTCATGACTTATGATTTTAATGTACTGTTAGTAAAACCCTAGAGACTGTCTGACCTAGAGCCTAACCATGTCATTAGGATGATTATTTTTACTTTTGAGCATGAGGGTATTTTTGGTCATTTGGCCTCTTTAATTTATTTTAGGATTTATTGTATTGGTGATTTTTAATTTTGACTTTTTGCTAAGCTGTGACTTAAGAGACCGTCCTAGACTTTGACCTTGACTTTGGTGACTTAGTTGACATGGCAAGGGACCCTAATCTAACTTAAGTTGGTCTTGGTTGACTTAAGTTGGCTAAGTTTCATGGAGAGAGTAGGAGGATTTTGCATTGGACCAAAGGCTAAGGACATGAGCTAGTTAGCTAGTGCAACTAGGACCATAACCCATTAGACTAAACTCTAACCCTAATTTTCACTTTATGACCAGCCACTAGGGCTCCCCTTCCCTATAAATAATCTCTTCCTTGTTCTTGCCTCTTTTATTAGTTTTCCAAGTTTTGAAAAAAGGTAAATAGCCATTCTTTCCCAATCCATAGATTTCTTATTTTAAATCATTTTTAACTCTAGTTTCTTGCATTAGAGCCTAATACCCTTCTATTTCCTATTTATGGAGAGTAATTCCAGATTTTAAGCAATTTGGGGATCCGAGCTAGCAAGGAGGAACACTTCATTTTGGGGCTTTTTCTTGCTATTTGTACCTATAGGTAAAACCCCTTAAATTGCATTATTATTCCGATTTATTTGCATATTAGGCTAGACCTAGGTGTCCCCTAGCTGTCCCTAGAATTTGGGTGGATTTCGTGTCCGTTTGGTGTCCGTATCGGACATGTCAATGTGTAAGTGCATGTGTTTGATGAAATATCACAACGGGAATTTATTTGCTAATTTTGAAAAGTGATTGAATGGATATATTATTTTATACATGGTTATTATTTTTGTGTCCTACTGAGCATGTTTTTGGACACTTTTCGTGTCCAAAATGGGACACACACGCACGCACGAGGACACCGTGCACTGTCTGCTGTACGGGCTCGACACAGGACACGACACGGTGACTCAGGTCATATTTTTGGTGACACATACGGACAATGACTGACACGACACACACAAAATTTAGGGGGATTTTGTCGAGTGTATTGGGAGAAATCCCACCCGCAGTGAAATTTCAAACACACACATGCGTGCGCAATTGTTCACTGATACGGTGTCCGTATCGAATGTACGCGTGTCGTTGAAATGTTGCAGACACTCGAGCACGTTCCCCTATCCTTGGCGAACCTAGGAACACGTCCACGTGGCATGAAGTTGCACGTGTCGTGTCCACGAGGCGACTGCATCGCAGCACGATGCAGTCTGTGCATGTGTCTGTGCGTGTTTCGTGACTTGGACACGTCGTGTCCAGTCGTGGAGACACGTAGAGACTCGTGTGGACTCTGGACACGTGCACGACACTACCTTGGGCTTTAATTTGATGTATTAATGTAATTTGAATCTCGATTTTTGGTATGAATGTGATTTTCTGATACCATAGATCACTGTTCTGAATTTCTGAGATTTTAATTGTAATTCTAAACTGTTTGGTTAATGTTTTAATTGCCATATCAATTCATATACATGTGCATTTGGTTACTAAAATGTGGGGTCATGATTATGTTTGATTGGGTTTCGAATTTGTGTTAGGATTGAATGTGTTAATTGTCAAGTTCAAGCTGATTTCCTAAAATCTGAGAATTTATACACTGTGTGTTCTCTATTTTAAGACTGAGATTGACACACTGATATATGCCCCCCCACACACACATTGACACACACGCACAAACATGAAACACATTGACACTCTTACATATAACACAAATCATTACCAACCAATTGTTTGATAAATAGTTGTGTTTTTATTTTGAATTTGTAAATTCCCCAATTCCTTGATACCATGTTTTCAAATGTGATTTCCTGATAATTCAAGTCTGCAAACATCTATCATTCACTGCATTGGTTCACAGCACACTTGTTCACCGCAACCACCTTACACTGATTTACCCAACACTGTTATTTTCTGAACACACATTTCACTAATTCTTGAGTTTTCACATCACTGAAATTCCCTAAACTGTCAACACACACACACACAACTGAGAAGTTACACATTGTTTTCCTATTAACCTATGAGCTCACACACTCATTCACTTTAATGTACACCAATGGACACATGCCCTCATTCACCTCTGTAAAACTAACTTGACACAATAGGACACACTCACAACATGCCCCTTTACTTGCCAATTCCCTATTTTGTATGCACACACATGCACATTGCCTTAGCCCTATACTTGTGCCTATACCTTCACCACACTATACGCATTGTCACGACCCGCACCCATTTTTTTTAACGGATACGAGACGTGTCCAAGCCAGTCTACGCCGCAGTGTCGGCGGTAGAACGCTGTCACGGCCATGAAGATCAAATCACAAATAATGCTCATTCACATAATTAATTTAACTTACAATATTCACAAGTTTTACATTTGCTAAAAAATATAAATTTGTACAAATATTTGAATGGATACAACTCCACTATATAGCTAATCTCTAGGCCTTCCGTCTGCAAGTATACCCGTCACTCCCCTAAGCTAAGTGAATCCACGACTAACCTGAAAATGTTGGTTTTCAGTCAGGAATGGAACGAGCACAATTCACTGAATGCAATTTCAATAAATGAAAATGACTATAAAACAAAGGTTAGACATCAATTAGTTTTGAAAATAAACAGTAAAGTCGTGAGAAAAGACAAAAAATCAATAGTAAATAAATAGACAAACATACTTTTCCCACTGTTAGAAGTACCTTTGATAGTGATCGGTCTTGGAACAATTACACGACACTGTTACACTGTCTAAAGTTACACTGTCTACACTGTCTAAAGTTACACTGTCTACAACAAATAATGCAATAAAGAAACATGGTATACTTGAAATAATAAATCACTGTTTACACTGTCTAATTGCAATAATAATCACTGTCTACACTGTCTACTTTGCAATAATAAATCACTGGCTACACTGTCTACTTTGCAATAATAAATCACTGTCTACACTGTCTAAGGTCAGATCACACATCGTTGGTACTTCACATTCCCGACTCAACAATCTATTAGAATATAAAATATAATCAATGGCCAATCAATGAATATAGTGAAGATCAATATCGAAATGCAGACAATAAACTGTACTCGCCTGTGGTCCTCTGCTGGTGAAACTGACAGTCTGAACTACTCAATGTGCCACAATAGTCAAAACCCATACAACAGTCCCCGGAAGCTGAAATAAACATTACCAATGTTTTCAAAATAGTTAAATTAGCTAGGATTGTCTGTCCTTAAGTCCAATTTGGACACAGGGGCAAAACAATAATTTTGGGCCAAAATGGTGTCCGCCGTTGGACCCGCTTTGCACCGAAAAACGTGCCAGAGTCAACAGCCTCTAAAGTTGTCAAACTATATGTCTACGGATCCATTTTTTCGATACGAACCCAACAGTATGTCCAGAGTTGGATTCCGGCGGGCTGTGCACAAAATCGCCGTTAAGTCGGACCGTGGGGCCCGCAAAACGACGTACGATTCAACTGTCTCAGAATTGGACCAAACTTGGCATACAGGACCAGAAAAATGATACGGTCCTGTTGTCGCAAGTTTCGTCTCGATCTGACGAGCGTGAACAAAGTAATTGGGAAATTTGCACGAAGGTCGATACGGTGAATTTCGACGGATACGCATCAAATTTGTCGTGCACACGCGACCAATTTGAATTCCGTTAAAGCCCACACGACCACGAAGGCGATACGCAGCTTTCGATGCTTTTGGTTCGCGACCACGTCGTCCGGATTGGCGGAACGCACGTCGTATCGAGAGATTTTTCATAAATTCTAAATTTTAAAACAGGTTTTTTGCCAAATTGGGAATTCGGTTTCTCGACGTACAGTCGACAAATCGAACTCCGTAAGCTGGGTTGCAGAGCCTATAGGTTGTCTTCAAGTTCGTTCAGGTAGTTTCATAAAACTCGCAACGTGTTGGTCACAAAGTGGCGGAAAACATAGGCGTTTGGGTTCAGTAATCTGTTATTACGAAGTAGTTTTTTTTGAACTTTTGATTCGATTTACACTCGACTTAAACTAGTTAGAGAAAAACTATTTAACAGGGTTAATAGGGGGTCAACTAGGTTTTCTGTAACAATTTACGGTTCGCAAAATGATCGCCTATTAAGGGAGGAATTCGAGGGAGAAGACGGATACCTGAGCGCTGCTGCTGTCGTTCTTCCGTGTGCTGGCGCTTGCGTGCGGCTGCTATCCGCGCGCCCTCCGGCGGCCCGCACGGCCGCGCACGACGGTGGCCCCGACGGTGGCGCGCAGCTTGGGAGTCGCGGCCAGGGTCGATGAGTTTTAGGGTTTTCGACAAATTAGTTTGCGTGGATTATGTATTTATACAGAGGGAACGGGGAAGGGAACGCTCGGGTTCAGGGGTCTTTGGAGTGGGCCGGGCCTGGGATTGCTATTACAGGGTTTTACTTTTATTATTATTAGTAGTAACAATTATATATATTTATACATACACTTATATGTATAAGTACCAATATATTTTTATATATATACACCTACACTCATATATCTATATATTTATATCCTCATATGTATATACTTCATCAACATATATATATATATATATATATATATATATATATATATATATATATATATATATATTTTTTTGAGGTTATTATATATATATACATATATATATATAAATATAATAATATAATCTATATTTGATAATAATATATAACCAATTAATAGAATATTATTATATATAATAACCTCAATAATGTCGATAATAATAATATAATAATATAATAATAATAATAATAATATAATAATAATAATAACAATAATGACGAAATGCAATAAATCAATAATGCATATATATTATTTGCACAGTCTAATAATCTCGTAATACACAAGGTCCCATTCTACAAAAAGTCACTGAATATCAAATAATATTTATAATATTTAAATTACAATATCTAGGAATATTCATTAAATTATTAAAATAAATACAACACCCTCATACCAAATTCCCTCAACACGAATGTCCTTGGATGTGCCGCATGACTACATGGGCTTGGGCTCAGTTCTAGTCCAGTCCGGGCTAAAATGGTATAAACGGTTTCCTTAAACACAATAATATAAATAATAAATAAACTTCGTAAGGGTTAAGTCGCAACTTGGCCTGGTTTTCCTAGTTAGGACATCAATGTGGCTCGGCCTTCCCTATCAGGGCTAATACACTGGTCTAAGCACGCCATTGCACTATCCGTGCCACAATTCCTAGTCGTCTTGCACTCCAAATTTAATCATGATTAAAATCATCTACCGTAATAATTAACTAATTAATTATTTATAAAAACTCTAAAAATCATCATTTAATTCAAATAAATAAGAAATATTATTAAAATTCCGGGAAGAGGGGTTACAAATCTACTCTCCTTAAAAATAATTTCGTCCTCGAAATTCTAATTCACACTATTCCTTAAATTCAAAAAGGAGATCTAATATTCTTAATCTCCTTAAATTTAATTCCTAAAAAAATAGTTTATATCCTCCTTCTAGCCATTTTGGCAACTACAAAACCTCGAGGACTTCTACCCATCTTTGGTCACACTACTCCCTCAAGCTATGTCACTAAAACTTTATAATCATCCAACTATTTACTGAAATTAGCTACCAATAGATATCTACTGTATAGGGCGTCTGTAATCCTCTCCTATCTATCAAGCAATCCAAAATCTTAACAAACAAATTTTTACTCAAGTAGCTAATAAATATTGGTAAATTCTAATAAGCATGACCTTTCATCGTTCCAAAATAGGAAGGATAGGAAGATAAGAAGAATAATCAAGCAAGTATGAAATTTCAGGGCGTAGAGAGTATCCAATGATGTAGATAGAAAGAAGGTTTTACGAAATATTGACCTATTTGCTAGATTGGCTACTCTAGTCTAGTCACTTACTAAATCGAAGACCCTTCGTTTCTTAGAGGGCTTGCAATCCATGCAATACATAAATTCCATTCTCAAAATTTTATCTGAACAAGATTTCATAATGGAACGGAATTTGAGAAATCAAGATTGTGACCTTTTCCGTGTTTTATTTAAACACACGAGCAAGGGATATAACTGCAATACAAGATCGGATCGCAACTTCCAGGTAGATGGAATAAAGGTTACGAATGGATTCACATTCTAAGGGGTGGATACTACATAATAGGTATGGGGACCTATTTCAACAGTTCGGTTCTATAGTTCAAATACGGTGGTATGTATGGATGGGTTCTACTGGTTCTTAATGGGTTCTCTATTTTGGACATCACTCGCTGGTTGGATGAACCTTGGATTTCAATCTTTATTGACTGAACAAGGTCCCAAGATAAAACTATTTCTACTAGTTAGGGTAACCTGGAATAAGTTTCCACCCAAGTGGTTGAGCTAGTTGGGCAGTCGGATTGGTTAAATAGGTTCTGTAAGCCCTAAAGATGCGCCTTCCGTGACTTTTATGTTTAGTAGCACAGAGACACAATTGAATGGCATACTAGTGACATATGCGTAGTGGGCTTCGAGTAGATCACCACCACATATTGGGTCGAATGGTTTGGGTCGAGGTTGAGTCTCTAATTGGAGTCGGGAAGTATACCGGTATTATGGTAAGGGTTTGCTAGTCCTTTTTACCTGAAAGTCGTACCATAAAAATAGGGTACAAGGGACGGGTTTGAGTGGGACATGATATACCTAGATGAAGGTGGACTCGTCTAGATCTTGCATGTGAAATTTGTTGGAAGGTACAGCTGGTCTCGTGCTCCAAATATTAATGGCACGACTGGGGACACAAAACGATCTAGATGGAAGTGGGAGTCCATGAGACTCTAATTATCATCCTAATGAAGTTAATCTAATCAATCGACAATCCTCGTATATCCTAAAATTTTAGAAGGCTTACAGTCTACCCACCTTAGAAGCTAGGACATGGTCTTAGAAATATTGAGGTTAGAGGGTTCCCAAAGTTCGGATACTGTACCTCGACTCTTTGTTAATAGAAAATAAGGCACGGCGTATCGGGATACGGTAGATATAAGTCAAGTTAAGGATTGCGCCTCAATAATTGGAAAACTGTTGTACAACGACGCATGGTCGATAAAATAGAATGACCTACTTGTCCACAATATACGAGAGTTTTCGACGGGGTAACCAACTCTAAGGCACATCCTACGAAAGATTTCTAACAACTGAGTCGTGAGTTTCTATTTGTGTCAACCTGCCAGACTATCGTCACAAGAGTTGTAGTGATCGTGTTTTGCTGTTGACAACTGGTAGATCATAATATGACAGGATATTTAAGCTATGGTATTGGCTAAGCTAGTGACTGTGGTGTTCCAACACTAGTTAGGTCTTTATAATAAAATTTACATAACTAGAGTAATATTTGTTGGAAACCAATCTTGGGATGAGTGTCACGGTAAATGATTACCCTATTGTCCACTCATCTCATGTCTAACTGTGGGCTTCGGTCGAGGAAGGGTTGGTTCAAGGCTTAAGGGTTGCTAGTTAAGGCAAGCTTCCAGCAAATAATTAGAGACTCTCAACATTTGGTTTCTTGAGAATAGATAGTCTCCTAGGTTGGCGTTTTGACTAAGGGTAAAACCCTAATCTTTCTCAAATTCAGATGGCTTGAAAGTCCCAATAGTAGTTTGAGGGTCGAGAGGAGACGAGTAACTCAATCACATGACTGGCCGATGGTAGCTACCCTTGTGTGTACACTACCATAGTCATGGGGATTACTATGTATCTTTCTGCCAATTACGAGTCTTCGTCTTTCCAAACTAGTGAAAGACAAAAACAATAAAGAGTCCAAGAAATATGTCACTGAATACAATTACGTGGTTCAAAGGTGAATGTATAATTTAAGAGGAATTGTCAATACAGTCATGGATGAGATCCTAGGTACCTCTATATCTCAATCCACGTGGGATAATCAAAGAGAGAGCGAACCGAGTGCACTACGGTTGATCAGACCATAATACATCGATTCTGATTAGACAATATGTTAGCATGCGTCCCCACTAAACATGTCTTGAATCAAGCTCGAGAACAGAGTGAGCTTGCAAAACTAGGCTGTAATAGCAGTATTGGTCAGATAGTCAAAATACGAGTACGCGAGATTTTGAAAGGAGTTACAAGTAGTCCGAGTTTTGTGAGAATCAAAAATTTACCAGGTGTTCTTGCTTATACAGTCTTCCTACTATCTTCTTATCCAAGGCCTTGGTTGACTATGGGTTATGAACCTCAAAATTCTATATTCTAGGTAAACTTATTAGCGTCAATCAATATCCCCGTCAATAGGTCACAAGGACCACGGAATGCTAGATCGGGAGACGTGCTACCCAACTTACAAAACTTCTACTAATATTGGCTTCGGGTCTTATGGGACATACATGGCATTGTCCTATCCTCCATAGTATCCTAAGCTTGTAATCACGTCTGAAGTCATTTCACCGAGAGTTATGCCTCGCCTGTATACTCGGGCTGCGGTAAAACCCTTGGTTTCGTAACTCAAATATGATACAAAGTCGAACACTTCTTACTCTATCCAATATTGACTCAAGGGTAACTACAATCAAGAGGACCACTAGCCATAGTTTCAGGAATGTTCTATAACCTATATTTTTTAAACTAATTTCAACTCTAGGGGTCGTGTCTCGCCAGTGCGCTGTTGGCTGCAGTAAATCCATAGTCTCCATAATTTAATTAAATGGCGACAGTGCGCTGCTGTCCTGCCATTATGAGTTAACTAATATTCCTTTAACTATATATGTAAAACTTATGAGTTCTAGAGATTCAAGCAAGTCAGCTATGTAATAAGGCATACATATTTGTCCTATCAGTCACAATCTTTAAAATAAAGATTGAACAGGGAGGGAATAACTGAAGACAAAGAGATACAACCATTCTAGCTATTCCATGTGTACTCAAGCCTTTGAGGAAAAACTTGAATCGAAACTAACTCGAGGTTCATATATGAGTAACATAATCAGAAATTATATATATAAAAAATAATAATTCTTAGGCAAAATAGGAATCGAATAGGTAATTCGGACTAAGATATGATGATGATATCTAAAGAGGCAAAGAGAAGAGATTGAATAATTCATCTAGGTTAGATCATTAATTCTAGGAAGCTCTGCCTCACCAAGTGAATAATCTATCCACATTGGATCATATCGCCATACCAAGAGGTAATAGTGTACCTATGGGGATCTGACAAACTATCAACATTAATAACTCCTCAACTAAATTGTATGGCCTAGACTACCCATCGGTCAATTTGTGTAAGGGCTCCTAGTCCTAGTCATTCTCTTAAATTAAATTAATCCTTGTTCGTGAATGAGCATGTTCTAATTGCAGGCTCGCAATAGTACAACAAACTTAAGTACCATCACGAGTTCGCATGATTTGCGAAAACAGATCTGCATGGGCCCCACAAAAACTTGTCACGACCTGCACCCGTTTTTTTAAACGGATACGAGACGTGTCCAAGCCAGCCTACGCCGCAGTGTCGGCGGTAGAACGTTGTCACGGCCATGAAGATCAAATCATAAATAATGCTCATTCACATAATTAATTTAACTTACAATATTCACAGGTTTTACATTTGCTGAAAAATATAAACTTGTACAAATATTTGAATGGCTACAACTCCACTATATAGCTAATCTCTAGGCTTTCCGTCTGCAAGTATACCCGTCACTCCCCCAAGCTAAGTGAATCCACGGCTAACCTGAAAATGTTGGTTTCCAGTCAGGAATGGAACGAGCACAATTCACTGAATGCAATTTCAATAAATGAAAATGACTATAAAACAAAGGTTAGACATCAATCATGAGTTTTGAAAATAAACAGTAAAGCCGTGAGAAAAGACAGAAAATCAATAGTAAATAAATAGACAAATATACTTTCCCACTGTTAGAAGTACCTTTGATATGTGATCGGTCTCGGAACAATTATACGACACTGTCTACACTGTCTAAAGTTACACTGTCTACACTGTCTAAAGTTACACTGTCTACACCGTCTAAAGTTACACTGTCTACAACAAATAATGCAATAAAGAAACATGGTATACTTGAAATAATAAATTACTGTTTACACTGTCTAATTGCAATAATAAATTACTGTCTACACTGTTTACTTTGCAATAATAAATCACTGGCTACACTGTCTACTTTGCAATAATAAATCACCGTCTACACTGTCTACACTGTCTAAGGTCAGATCACACATCGTTGGTACTTCACATTCCCGACTCAACAATCTATAATAGAATATAAAATCACATAATCAATGGCCAATCAATGAAATATAGAGAAGATCAATATCGAAATGCAGACAATAAACTGTACTCGCCTGTGGTCCTCTGCTGGTGAAACCGACAGTCTGAACTACTCATGTGCCACAATAGTCAAAACCCGTACAACAGTCCCCGAAAGCTGAAATAACATTACCAATGTTTTCAAAATAGTCAAATTAGCTAGGATTGCCTGTCCTTAAGTCAAATTTTGGACACATGGGCAAAACGGTAATTTCGGGCCAAAATGGTATCCGTCGTTGGACCCGCTTTGCACCGAAAAGTATGCCAGAGTCAACGGTCTCTAAAGTCAACAAACTATATGTCTACGGATCCAGTTTTTCGATACAAACCCAACTGTATGTCCAGAGTTGGATTCCGGCGGGCTGTGCACAAAATCGTCCGTTGAGTCGGACCGTGGGGCCCGCAAAACGCGTACGATTCAACTGTCTCAGAATTGGACCAAACTTGGCATATAGGACCAAAAAATAATACGGTCCTGTTGGCGCAAGTTTCGTCTCGATCTGACGAGCGTGCACAAAGTAATTAGAAAATTTGTACAGAGGCCGATATGGTGAATTTCGACGGATACGCATCAAATTCGTCGCGCACACGCGACCAATTTGAATTCCATCAAAGCCCACACCACGAAGTCGACACGCAGCTTTCAATACTTTTGGTTCGCGACCACGTTGCTAGGATTGGCGGGACGCACGTCGTATCGAGAGATTTTTCATAAATTCTAAAATTTTAAAACAGGTTTTTCGCCAAATTAGGAATCCGGTTTCTCGACGTACAGTCGACGAAATCGAACTCCGTAAGCTAGGTTGCAGAGCCCTATAGGTTGTCTTCAAGTTCGTTCAGGTAGTTTCTTAAAACTCGCAACGTGTTGGTCACAAAGTGGCGGGAAACATAGGTGTTTGGGTTCAGTAATCTGTTATTACGAAGTAGTTTTTTTTCGAACTTTCGATTCGATTTACACTCGACCTAAACCAGTTAGAGAAAAACTATTTAACAGGGTTAATAGGGGGTCAACTAGGTTTTCCGTAACAATTTACGGTTCGCAAAACGATCGCCTATTAAAGGAGGAATTCGAGGGGGAAGACGGATACCTGAGCGCTGCTGCTGTCGTTCTTCCGTGTGCTGATCACAGAGCTTGCGCGCGGCTGCTATTCGCGCGCCCTCCGGCAGCCCGTACGGCCGGCACGGCGGTGGCCCCGGCGGCGGGTGGCGCGCAGCTTGGGGTCACGGCCAGGGTCGACGAGTTTTAGGGTTTTCGATAAATTCGTTTGCGTGGGTTATGTATTTATACAGAGGGAACGGGGAAGGGAACGCTCGGGTTCAGGGGTCTTTGGAGTGGGCCGGGGCCTGGGATTGCTATTACAGGGTTTTTACTTTTATTATTATTAGTAGTAACAATTATATATATAGTTATATACATACACTTATGTATAAGTACCAATATATTTTTATATATATACACCTACACTCATATATCTATATATATTTATATCCTCATATGTATATACTTCATCAACATTTTTTTTTTTATATGTACTTCATCAACATATATATATATATATAATATATATATATATATATATATATATATATATATATATATATTTATATATATATATATATTTATATATTAATATATATATATATATATATATATATATATATATATATATAATATAATATAATCTATATTTGATAATAATAATATAATCAATAATAATATAATATTATTATATAATAATAACCTCAATAATGTCGATAATAAAAATAAAAATAATAATAATAATAATAATAATAATAATAATAATAATAATGACGAAATGCAATAAATCAATAATGTATATATATCATTTGCACAGTCTAATAATCCCGTAATGCACAAGGTCCCATTCTACAAAAGTCACTGAATATCAATAATAATAATATTTATAATATTTAAATTACAAATATCTAGGAATATTCATTAAATTATTAAAATAAAATACAAAACCCTCATACCAAATTCCCTCAACACGAATGTCCTTGGATGTGTCGTATGACTACATGGGCTTGGGCTCAGTTCTAGTCCAGTCCGGGCTAAAATGGTTTAAACGGTTTCCCTAAAATACAATAATATAAATAATAAATAAATAAACTTCGGTAAGGGTTAAGTCGCAACTTGGCCTGGTTTTCCTAGTTAGGACATCAATGTGGCTCGGCCTTCCCTATCAGGGCTAATACACTGGTCTAAGCACGCCATTGCACTATCCGTGCCACGATTCCTAGTCGTCTTGCACTCCAAATTTAATCATGATTAAAATCATCTACCGTAATAATTAACTAATTAATTATTTATAAAAACTCTAAAAATCATCATTTAATTCAAATAAATAATAAAATATTATTAAAATTCTGGGAAGAGGGGTTACACCCATGTAATGCAAGTAAGTATTTATACAAGAGTGATGTAATGTGGTATAAATGCAATATTTAGATAACATATGTGATATATATATATATGCAAATGCCTATGATGAAATGAATGCAAGTTCAATAGATAATGTATGTATAGACTAGCCTTGATTTCACATGTTACTAAACTATATGCCTAAAACTAAACCCTTGGACCTATATGTAAACTTGAGTTAAATTGGATATTGATATATGGTATGTGCACAAGTGTAAACCATTACCTTCACATGCCATTTACCTTGTAATGCACACACACACACTATTGACTCATGTATACATTCCTATTTCACTTGTTAACTTTTTAGTTGTGATCCTTACATATCTAATTGTGTTGCCCTTATATATGTGTTAGTTGTACTTGTGTATATATATACTTCTAGATGTGGTATGTGTGTTCTCTGTGACTTGTGATGTTGCTTAAGTGCTAGTCTAGGCTTGGTTAGGCCTAGTGAGACTTGACTGGACTAGGATTGACCTAGTTGACTAGTATAATTGACCAAGGTTGACCAAAGTTTGACTTTGACCTAGACAGTTGACCAGGTTTGACTTAGAGTTGACTTTGACCTAGATTGACCTAAAAATCATGTAGATTGCATTGTATATTCTCATTTACCATTTTGGACATGTCATAACCCATATTACTCTGTTTAGGACATTGTGACTCCGGTGCAGACATCTGATATTACACTACTCTTTTCAGAGTATCAGGCGAGTACATTCTCTGATAGTTCTCTTATTTATTTGTCAATTACTGTACTTCAGTTCTAGTTAGTTGTATGTGATTCTCTGTTACAACACGTATGGATATTTCTGGATTCATATATGCGACACACATTTATTGTCTGGCCTCTATTACTGGAATCATTTTGGAATCATTTACTGGTATCATCATGTTCTGGCTGGACTCATCTTGAATCTTGTGTCGGATTTATGGATTCACTTGCTGGGAGGGGAAATACTAGAGTAAGACATGTAGACATATCCCAATTCTGGAATCACCCTCATGCTGGAATCAAACTAGAATGATAGCCATCTCACACCCGGCCAGGTGTGTGATGTGCCGGATTACCTATAGCCGTTTACATATCGACCTCGGTATTTTAAAATACACTGTTAGAGTATAGCTGGACTCACCCTGGAATCATTGATCACTATGACTGGAATCGTCTCGTACTGGATTCATCTTGTATTAGATTCGTCTTGTACTGGACTTACATGGGAGTTACACTTGACTACATTTACTGTCTGGACTCATACCATGTTACTCTAGTTCTGTCACGGCCCGCACCCACTTTTCGGACGCGAGACCGTGTCCAAGCCCAACTACGCATCGAGCGGACTCCAGCCCGACTCGAATACGTATAAGCTGTCAAGGTCATGGTAAACTGCCAAATCATGGCAAACAAATCTATATCTCAATCCATAATAAGATAATAAACAAGAATGAACACTATGGGTCGTGGTCTGCAGCCCACTAGCATAAATGTCCGATAAGACTCTAAGGAAAATAACAAGAGTCTACAACTGAAACAAGAAACAGGATATCTCATGATAAGGAATGAAAAGCACGAGCGGATAATAAACACAATAACAATACCTGAATCCCGCAATGTATTATCACGTCTGCCATCCAGAACTACTAGCTAACTCCATACGATCGCTAAACCTGAGGAGATCATCAGGTCCTCAGAGGACTAGCAAGATACATAATATACATGCCTATCTAACAGTTTTATCATGCGCAAGGAAATCAACAAGAAAGAACAAGGATAAGACAAATGACTACGAACACAAACACGAACACGAATACGAACACTAGAACAACTACGTATAAATGAACTGCTGGATGAACGAAACACGATGATCAATGGAAGAAACCAAACCCTAGTCCCGAGTGTGGACTCACTGGTTTGAACTAAACACTAACCCTCGTCCCGAGTGTGGACTCTCTGGTCAGTACTAACCCTCGTCCCGAGTGTGGACTCTCTGGTTAGTTCATGGCAAGGCACCCTCGTCCCGAGTGTGGACTCTCTGGTGCAAATACTACATCCTCGTCCCGTGTGTGGACTCTCTGATGTAAAATACCCTCGTCCCGAGTGTGGACTCTCTGGTGCAAGTCAAGTCAAGTCAAGTCAACACCCTCGTCCCGAGTGTGGACTCTCTGGTGTAAACACCCTCGTCTCGTGTGTGGACTCTCTGGTGCCAAGGACAACAATGTCAAGGATTTAGCAGTTCACTTACACGTATCGTTCTATGACACGACTCAAGCAAGGTACTGACGAGAACTCCAAATGTGAAACACAAGGCCAAAACATGAACATGGCTATAAACAATAAAACAACTCCACAAAAATAACACGAAAAGCACATGTCCATAAACAATCAAATAAATGAAAAACGAAAAAAAATGCATGTAAGTAAAACTGTAGAGGAAGGCAAGGTATACTTGCCTGAAAGTTGCACACAAATCCAATAACAATCTAGTCCACTGCTAAGCCATAAAGTCCAAATCATCACAACTGTCTCCGAAAGCTGAAACAGACAATGCCAACAGTCTCAGAATAGTCAATTAGCTAGGATTGCCTATCCTTAAGTCCAATTCTGGACACAGGGGCAAAACGATAATTTCGGGCAAAAACGATGTCCGTCATTGGACCCGCTTTGCACCGAAAAGCATGCCAGAGTCAATGGTCTCTAAAGTCATCAAACTACATGTCTACGAATTCAGTTTTTCGATACGAACCCAACCGTATGTCCAAAGTTGGATTCCGGCGGGCCGTGCACAAAATCGCCCGTTGAGTGGGACCGTAGGGCCCGCAAAACGGTGATTTTATCAACGGTCTCAGAATCGGACCAAACTTGGCATACAGGACCATAAAAACGATACGGTCCTGATGGCACAAGTTTCATCTCGATCTGACGAACGTGCACAAAGTAATTGAAGAATTTGCAAAGTGCACGATACGAGGAATTTCGACGGATACGCATCAAATTCGTCGCACACACGTGACCAATTTAAATTTCGTCAAAGCCCACACGACCACGAAACCGTTACGCAGCTTTTGATGCTTTCGGTTCGCGACCACGTCGTCCCGATTGGCGTGACGTACGTCGTGTAGAACAATTTCAATATTTTCAAAACAGGTTTTTGGGAAACTTTGGGATTCGATTTCTCGACGCTCAGTCGATGATTTCAAATTCTGCAAAAAGGGTTGTGAAGCCCTACATGTTGTCTAAAAGTCTCTTCAAATAGTTTTTCGAATCGATCTACGGATTGGCGATAAATCGCTTTCCAAGTATGGAGTTGGGACTGGGTTTCGTTCTGTTTTTGGTCAGTTACTTGACCGACTTTGTGCCGAATTTTTGGGCTGGTCGCTCCGCGATATCTAACCCCACTAGTTGGGATTCAGAGAGGGTTATGTGGGATGTCCGTAGGACTTCATGAATCTCAAAACGACGAACTATAGAGGAAGATATTTACCTTCGAAGTTGGGCTCATGGACTAACGTTTACTGTTGTTGCTCGTCCCGTCCGTGCGCGGGTGACTGTTTCCGACGATCGTCGTCGGCGTACGGTGGTGCGATGGCGCGCCTGGCGGCGTGCGCGCGCACGGGGGACGCCCAGGTGGTGGCGTCGGGTTGCGTGCGATTTCGTTAGGGTTTTGTCGATCATAACTTCCTTTCTCCTCTCGAATACAACGTATAAATAAGGCTCGGGACTGCTCGGCTTTGGGAACCCATTGGCTGCCTGGGCCCATGGGTGCTGCTACCTGTGTGGTTCGGGTAGCTTGGTATGGCTGGGATTAGGTTAGCTGGGAAGTTAGGGTATTAAGAAAAGTTTTGTTTTTCTTTTTCCTTATTCTATTTCCATATATAAAAACTATTCTTATTCTATTATCTAATATATATATATACAATTATATATATATACACACAAATATATCCATATATTCAATTATATATATATATATATATATATATATATATATATATATATATATATATATATATATATATATATATATACATACAATTATATTTTAATATATATATACACATACATATATAATATATTTGTATATACACACAATTTCTCACGTATATAATATATATACACATATATAAATATATATATATATACGTATACGTACTTATATATTGATATATATATATATATATATATATATATATATATATATATATATATATATAATATATATATATATATATATATAAAATATATATATATATTTTTTAATATATATATATATTATATATATATATATATATTTTTATATATATTTATATATATATATTATATATATATATATATATATATATATATATATATATATATATATATATATATATATATATATATATTTACATATATCTCTACTTCAAAACAACTTAAGTATATATATATATACTCTTACACAACACAATAGTTATTTATATATATACATACGCATATACACCCCTGTAAATATATTTATATATATATTTATGTATACGAACACACACACATTATACAACATTTATTTATATATACATACCAATACATATGATACAATATAATATATTTATATATACATACAAAGATATATATACATCATATATATTCATATACACATATACATTATATTTATTAGACAATAAATAATATAACCAATAAAATAATAATATTAGCTAACAATCTCAATAAATAATAATAATAATAATAATAATAATAATAATAATAATAATAATAATACCCATTGTATAAATAACCAAATATTTAGGAAATATCGTTAACTCTACCCAAAAAGCTAGAAAATATTTGTACATAAAAGTAGATCTACATAGGCTTGGGCTTGGTTTGGGTCCAATTTGCACTAGTTTGGTACAACCGGGTTCCCTAAAACTAAATATTATAATTAATAAATAAATAATCTTCGATAAGGGTTACGTCGCAACTTGGCCTGGTTTTCCTAGTTAGGATATCACTATGGCTCGACCTTCTCTACCAGGGCTAATACACTAGTCAAAGCATGCCACTGCACTACCCGTGCCATAATTTCTAGTCGTCTGGTGCTCCAAAACTCAACTATGGCTAAAGTCACATACCGTAATAATTAACTAAATAATTATTTATAAAATCATAATTCACCATTTTAATCAAATAAATAAAATAAAAAATATTTCAAAATTTTTCGGGAAGGGGAGCTACAAGTTCAGCTAGTTTCTATTTTATAGTCTTTATTGCCATGATTCTTCTCTTGTTTTAGTTACTTACTTTTCTTGTACCTTATCTGTCTTTCTATACCATCACCTGAATATAAACTGTCATGTTCATCAATACAACTGTCTATAACTGCTTTATAGTTCTCTGTCAGTTACTTGGATTTTCTAGACGAGATTGTGCTCATTCCTGTCCTGACTGGACCTGTTAAAATTTTACAGATGATTGCCCTGAGGACACTTGCCCTACTCATTATGGACCGGACGAGGGATTAGCCACCTTTGGTCCCGACACTTAGCAGTGATCGGGATACAGTTTTAGACTTGCATTAGTTCTTATTTGGATTGGTTGTATTGATTTGAGACTTGTGTTGTATTTCAAATTTTTTGAGATGTAGTTATTATTTCAGTAGTCTGGTTGTCTTTCTATTCCTAGTTATTCTTCTGTGTTAACTTATCGTGCTTAGACTGTGATTGAGTTACAATATCTTATACTTGTCCTCCGTTCGAAGTTGATCATGATGAGTACATTATATTTTGCATGAGTTGATGGTTAGTTAGAGACTTAGAACATCGTTCTACCGTCGACACTGCGGCGTAGGCTGGGCGCTGTTACGTACTCGTACCCTCACAGTGGGTGCGGGTCGTGACAGAACCAGGACAGATGAACATAGAAGATGTCCAAAACTTGCTTTGGCTAAAACTTCCTCAAAATAAGTTGAAATCTAACTTTTCAAAGGTCAAAATTTTGTAGAATCAAATTCTCTACCACATGGAACACTTAGTTTTCAAAAATAAGTAAGTTTGATAGATCAAAATCCAAAAAAATCAAAAATGGTACAAACTTAGATCTACAAGAAAATTTCCTCCAAATTGAAAAATACCAAGTTCTAAAGTGTCATAGAATCATGTAAGAAAGACAATGGAACAAATAGAATTTGGTTCCTCCATGAAGCAAGTTGCACTTGTCTAGGGTTTCTTGGTAGGTGGAGAGAGTTATAAGGAAGAAGAAGTAATAAAGAGTAAAGAAAGAGAGAGAAAGTAGTTGGGGGTTTATAAAGAGAGGGGATGGTTCAACATGTTGAACCAACCATCAAAATAAACCAAACCAAGCCATCCAAAGCAAGTCAAGTTGGACCAAACCAACCCAAGGTCGACCCTAGTCAAGATACATCAAGGTAAGCAAAAAAGAAATACGAAAATACAGTAAATAATATACGGGTCGAAATTTGTACATGTATACTGGAAATACGTATAACGAAAAACGAGAGTGACAACTCTACCCACCTTAAAAGAATTCCTTCCTCGAAATTTAATCAAGAAGCTAGAGATGTCGTGGCAAGCTATACTAAAGCACAAGCCATCTATGACTAGCAACCGATCAAGCAATCATTCATGCAAGCAAAGAATTAAAAGGCATAAGGCATAAGAAAGACACTCTGCTAGAAACCTCTCTACCAGTTCTGCATCTGAGTTTGGATCTGGGCATACTGCTGGGATCTCTGCTTCTGGAAGGCTTGTGCCTGAGGCGGCAATGGCCTCGAAGGCTGGTACTACTGCTGCACTGGGGCTGGGGCTGGTCTCCTGACCGATGGACTAGTTAGGTTCGACGATGATGAACTGGCTCTATTCGGGCAAGACCATATCATATGGTCCGGTACCCCACAAGCCAAGCATAATCCCTGTGCTATGCGGCATTTTGATACTACATGACCTGGCTTCCCACAATGAATACAGCCCATTGCGGAAGACTACTTCTGCTTCTGTTGCTGAGGGTACGTCGGTGTTGAATGCTGAACCGACGTAACTGAATTTGTCCTTTGGGGAACTCCAATTGACAAAGCCCTAGCGACCGGGGCTGGTGCTGAGGACAGACTCATCATCCCATGAGATCTCTTCATGCTTTCAGTTCGGTCCACGATCGTCTGCGAGGTATACTCGTGCTTCCTAGATGCCCTCAAGATGGCATCAAAAGTCTGATGCTCGAACTGCTCCACCACTAGAATAATCTCTAGGTGGAGTCCCTGCTGGAACCGCTGGGCTCGGTCCAACTCGGTTGCCACCAAGGTGGGAGCAAACCAACTCAGTCTTGAAAACTCGGCCGCATATCCATCGACCGTCCTGCTCATCTACTTCAAATTGGTGAATCTCGTCTGCAGGTCATGTCGAGCCACTGCATCAAAATATTTGATCTGAAACTTGTCACTAAATATCGTCCACGAGACAGGCGTTACCAATCCAACTGTTAACATCGCCTACCAGGTACGAGCTAAGTCCAATAACTGTTAGCGCACTACAGCCACCTTCTCTTCCTCTGGAGTCTTGGTTGCTCCCAAGATTATCTCGATGTCCTGGAGCCATGCATTAGCTGTAATCGCATCCTCGCTGCAGTCAAAGAAGGAAGGGTTCAGGCGCTTGAAATTGTTAGCCGTATTGTTTCCTTGGTAACCAACTCTACCCATGGCATCTTATATTGTCTGGTACAGGACATCACCCCGACGATCCTGTGATGCAAGCAATTCCCTGATAAGTCCAATCAAGTCCCTATTGTCGGACTCTGCAGGTTGGATTGGCTGAACTGGGGGCTCTTGACCCTCGGGAGTCATGACTCTGGAGGTTACCCCTGAGTGCTGGGCTTGGTCCCCAGGTTGTTGCTGGTTTATTGGAGGTGCTCCGCTGGGCTGATCGGTAGGACCAGGAACAATGCCACTGAAGAAATGACATGGGAAACAATAAGGAAGGACCAAGATAGATCGATGATATAAGCATGTGATCAGGTCAAGATTTCAGAAAGATTAGGAGACACGAGTAGAGATCACGGGCGAGTGCTGATTGAGACATCTATTCGGTAAAAATCCTATACATCTTGATTTACAAGACCTGCATGGGCCACTACTTAAATCGTGTCACGCCCCAGAACCAGAATACTGGAGAGCAGGGGCAGACACAGCCAGCTACGTATATAGAAGGGTAAACCACCTCGATATACGGTCACGGCTGTCTAGATGTATAATGGTTTATCTATAAGTCATCAGCCTCTTATGGTCAAGAATAAGCCTAGTGTCTCAATCTCAAGCAAGTAATAATAGTTACAATATGTTAGACCATCATATATTCAATAGTAAGGCATCCCATATATTTCATATACATATGATCATGAAGCTAGTACAAAATGCGAGGACTAGCAATAGTCTCAGTCATATATGATCAACCCTAAGATTTGTCCATCATGTTACAGCCCGTAGGCATACAATAAATAAGTATTCAATACGAGCTAACACTTGCTCGACGACTAAATATCTCAAAAGAATAACTTTACAATAGAGTAGGAGAGCAAAATAAAACCCACTCATTTTCAGGGTTGCGTCTAGTGTTCATCATCTGGCTAAAAGTTGGGAGATCCTCGAAAGCTACTCCGAAATATGGTCATACAAAACCAGCTGGGTCAGACCCCAGAAAGAGCAAGTACCACAAGGGAGGTTTCACTTAAGAACTAAAACTAGCATATTAGCACATAAAGACATAAATGATAACGAAAGACATGAGTTAGAGAAAATATGGTGATAAATGATAAGATAACTAAGGGACTATTTCGGTAACCAAGTTACAACCCGTAAACCAAACAAGGACCGGGGGTTGTAACCCTTCACCTGAACAGAACTTAGTCTCTAACCAATTATCGATAAAGCGAAGCATAAACAGTAACGCGCTGAAGTAACCATGTACTGGCCTTGTCTAGACAAGACTAGACTAGACTCCATTCATCAATCACAGCCAAGCAACAAGTACCACTTGATACTTTAACTAACTAGGGTTATCACAAGCCTAGTTACTAGCAAGATGCAATAAGATGTTCCGGCAGTCACAAGCCCTGCACCTATCCAGGTTATCCAGGCGAGAATCATGTAAGAGTTATAAAAAATTATTAGGTGACTTGGAGTGCAACACATGACAATGTGCATATTACTTGTTTCAAGAAGTGCCACACATGACAGTGGGCTAAAAATGTGCCCTACTTGACGACAGGCTACAAGTCTACTCAAGGCGCCCAGATAACGGGATCGCCTGTAACTGGAAACATCTCTATATATGAGCTACTTTGATCAATCTAGTAATTAACCTAGTCAAATTCAGCATGAATCCCTGACCGTGGTAACCAGGGATGCAAGTCCTAAACATGATGCGAGACAAGACTGGTAGCTTATACAAGCACATTCAAGAACAATCACCCATGGTGTCAAGATGAGTTATTAATCAGCATGTCTAGATAGTCGTCGCAACAGCATTCAAGATTACATGCTAGACTTATTTATCAAGATTACTTATCAAGAGTGCTCCACGACGGGTCACTATTAAGATTACTTATCATGTCAAGAGTGCATTACAACGGACCACTATCAAGAATTTCATGTCAAGGTTGCTTGTCAAGAGTGTGCCACGACGGGCCACTATCGTGCTCTATCCCTACATTATCATGAATGAGAGAAACTTGCATAAAATAGCTAGTAACATATTCTTTAAGCCAAGAAAAAGATCTACAACTTTTATGTTGGGAGTTGGAAGAAATTTTGGCCACAATTCAGCTAAATAGGGCATAAAACAGCAAAAAATAGCAAATATAGGTACTATGCGGCCAGACACTATGCATCTATGCGGACTGGTACTATGCATCCATACGGACTGGCACTATGCAGCCATGCGGACTGGCACTATGGAGCACTATACAGCCATACGGACTGACACTATATAGCACTATGCAGCCATGCAGACTGGCACTATACGGCACTATACAGCCATACGAACTGGCACTATACGGCCATACGGACTGGTACTATTCATCGTCCCTGCCAGAACCAGGACAGATGAACATAGAAGATGTCTAAAACTTAACTTTGGCCATAACTTCCTCGAAACAAGTCGAAATATAACTTTTCAAATGTCAAAATTGTGTAGAATCAAATTCTTTCCACGTGGAACACTTAGTTTTCGAAAATAAGTAAGTTTGATAGATCAAAACCCAAAAAAACCAAAAATGGCCCAAACATAGATCTACAAGAAAACATCCACCAAATTGAAAAATGCCAAGTTCTAAAGTGTCATAGAATCATGTAAGAAAGACAATGGAACAAATAGAATTAGGTTCCTCCATGAAGCAAGTTGCACTTGCCTAGGGTTTCTTGGTAGGTGGAGAGAGTTATGAGGAAGAAGAAGAAATAATGAAGAGTAAAGGAAGAGAGAGAAAGTAGTTGGGGGTTTATAAAAAGAGGGGATGGTTCAACATGTTGAACCAACCATCAAAATAAACCAAACTAAGCCATCCAAAGCAAGTCAAGTTGGACAAACCAACCCAAGGTCAACCCTAGTCAAGATACATCAAGGCAAGCAATAAAGAAATACGAAAATATAGTAAATAATATACAGGTCAAAATCCGTACATGTATACTGGAAATACGTATAACGAAAAATGGGAGTGACACCATGTCCTCGCAAAATCTTTCAATTGTAATCATGTTGCCTCAAGTTTCAAGTTCTCCAAAATCCTGGTGCCACTCATGTAACTCATTTCCTCAAAAACCCAATAATAAATACAATTCCGAAGGTTTCCCTTAGAATAATTGTTTAATAATTAATTTAGGATAAAATGGGTTAATAGAGAGAAGGGCAATTTAGTATGCAGAATGTAACTCCATATTTTCAAACTCTCGACTATTTTATTTTTTCAAAATCCTAATTTTTTAATTATTATATTTGAAATTATTATCATTGGTAATAATTTAGAAGCCTATTATTTTCCAATTATTTTGAAAATTTTAAATTATTTTTAGAATAATTTATTTGGAAGTTATTTTATACTTTTTTCCAAAAGATGGCAATTTTCTAATTAGAATGGCAAAGTTGTAAATATTAGAAAATATGAGGGCTTTACTAGTAGTTGTTAGGAGCCTGCGCTGGAATGCTTAACCACTTGGATTATGTGGAAACATTCTAGAATCCCTTAGTTAACGAAGGATTAGTGTTAATTAAGCCCAAGGAATATTTCTTGGAATCTAGCATATTCTATGGAATATCCTTAGAATATTCTTTCCTAACCTATGTGCCTAATATGTTGGTCCATTGGTCATGGTCAAACCGGATTTTAATAATTGATCTAACCATGTCTCGATACAAGGGCTACTTGGACGAACTGCTACAAATTGTGCCTGCTACCGTTCAGGACTTTGGAACTTGGAGTCGTGTTTGTCATTGTGTCTGTGTTTCTATTATCAATGTATTTTCACATTTTATTGAGTCTAGGAATACAATATAAATTGAGTCATACTGACAAATAGGCTACCCAAGAAATATTTTCAAAAATGCCCATTTCATTTTGAAAATAAGCCCAAAACCAAAAACCAAATTCCTAACTGCTTAAAAAGTTTCAAAAAGCCCAAAACCTAATCCATTCTGGACCAACAAAATTCGGAGCAAATTCATCCCAAATTCGGCCCAAGTTCGATTCCATGAATGTTCCTTTTTAAACTCAGTCTTCCAGCAGTTACGGATGCAACGACTATATGCCGAGATTCTCTTACAGACTTCTGTCCGAATACTGCCTGAATTCTTCTTTTGGAAATCCTATAAATAGAGAAAAAATTCTACCATTTCAACACACCAATTCACTTTCTTATCTCTTCTCTCTAAGCTTACTATGATCTTCCAAAGCCCTACTAAGATTTTATTTTTAAATCCTAAGCCAGTTACAATCCTCTAGACGATTTGCTAGTACGGTACAGTCAAGAAGTTCAGAGTGATTGTAATCAAGAGGATTGATAGAATTAAGACACTTCACAATTGAAGTTAGTCGAGTATTCCAGATCAAAGCTCGCGTTTGTAGAAGTTGCATGGACTTCGTATGAAAACTTACAGTTTTCTATAATTTATTTCAACTAGGAGCTAGAGTTCTTCCAACTGGATTAGTCCTCACAAGAGGAAGACCAGTATACATCATCGTGTTTGATTTTGCTATTTACATTTTACTTTTACTTACTCATATCTGTGATACATTTCTGTGATCTTGATGCTAACCATTTTTAAATAGCTAATATTTTGCTTCCTACTCTATTCACCCCCATGTAGAGTATATCACTTTACATTTTGATCCTATATAAGATTCTAGGATCTTCCTAATTATTGCTATAAATAGCCTAATTATTTGGGGATTAGCATTCCTAACCATTCCTATGTGGTCCTAATGACCATGTCCTAATTGTGTCTATATCCATTTTATTAATTCTGCTAGCTATTACAAGTATAATTTCTCGCGTCCATCTAACACGAATACGCACCCAAATCCACATCCACAGCCCCTGTGTCATGTGTCCGTCTGACACATACATATTACAATCACCACAAATCATAACCCTAACCCTAATTCTTCTTTGACCGCCGTCGTCCTCTGACCGTCCTCGCCAGAGCTGTATGCCGGACGCTGATCCTCGCTGCAAAACTTGAGCTGATATGTCTACGTGTCCATCAGACCACCGCGCTCAAACGTGAGACTCGAGGAGGCCTCGTTGTCGCCGAAGTCTAGCTCCTCGTCGCTACCTGCCATGGGCCGCTGGACCTAGCCATGTCACGTCGAGCCTTTATCCCCGTCGCTAGGTCGTGGGGACTCCAGCCATCATCTCTACTAGATCTGTTACTACCGAGTGCTGTCTCGACCGATCATCATCGATCACCTCTCGATATTGTGAACTCGCTGGCCGTGCCACCAGAGAAACCCTCTTCCCATTATCGCCTTTCCTCTACCGTCCCCGATCTCGGTGACCATGTTCCCAGCTGTTGCTCCATAAATCGTCGTTAGGCTGTAATTGACTTCGCTGAATCTGACCACATCCTCCTCCGTCACGTTGTGTCAAGGTAGCTACTTAGCCTCCCTCTCGATCCCGAACGAAAGATCTACCGCGTGGCTCCTCCACTACCAAAGACTGTAGTTGTCCGCCTCGCTCCTCCACCCAACGCCTCATGTCACGCTCATGCCCGCATGATCGGGTACGGGTTGTGAGCGCATCCAGCCTACACTGTCATTGACAGCGATAGTCAGCTGTATAGTCCTTGAGAATCCTCAAGTGATAATGATAATCAATCTATGCTCAATCACATAAATAAAATGAAAAAATCAACACACACACAATCATGATCTACTATATCTCTTTTACTACATGTACACGTCAATCTCATTCCAGAGACAAATTCGGCCAAACTTCGAAATAATATACAATGAATATACATGAATGATTCTATACTAATTCTAACTCTTCCAAGAAATCATCAACCAACCTGTTAATAGCTGGTAGACAACAATCCAGCCAGAAAAGGAGCAAAGTACATCCCCGTAAAATGTAACACAATAATAAATAAAGCATGAAAAGTAAATAGAATTTGAATCAGACAATACATGAACACTGTAATAAAATACAATCCTGCAACACGAGAAACTATTAGAAACATAATAATAATAATAATAATAATAATAATAATAATAATAATAATAATAATAATAACAATAATAATAATATAACTAGTCACAGAGTCGGACAATAAATTAAGGATGCACAACTAACATTCTATGTGATTCGAAGTACTATTTCGACGTGTGGCCGTCTAAGCTTTAGATTCGGACTGGTCAGGCTCGAACATACGTGCAGTGTATGTCAAGCTATGCTTCGTACTAGACTGATTTGACCACACATCTACTCGATATTTCTCCTTTTCCATGATTCAAAAACTTAAGCAAGATTCGAAACTTGATTTCTTGGATTCTTATCAAGCAAGATTCAGAACTTGATTACTTAGATTCATGATTCATACATTCATAGCAATTAGGATTCAAACATGTCTTACAAATAAATCATGCGATGCAAGAGTCATGAGTCATGATTCGTGTCGCAAGATGATTCACACTAATTTATGAAACAAAACAAATTACATAATTTAATATTGGAAACAAAATGCGGAGTACTTGCCTTTAAGTCCAATTTGACAAAAAGTTCCTTTAGTCAAACCAAAAAATGATACAAGATTAGGTGTAAGGCTTCTATGTATCACAATTTTCTACTAAAGTAATCCTTCATTAAACTGTAAAGGGGTCTTCAATAAGACATATCTATTTAGCCTATTCCTTATTACTAAAATCCAAACTTCCTTTAAACTAAACTAAACCAAGCCCAAATACCAAATAACGCCCACAACCTTATTACAACTGCTGATGTTGGCATCTTTTCCGTTTCTCCAACTTAACAGAGCCCAAAGATCATTAACTCACTCCCCAGGCCTATGCTGGCCCATAATAATCCTTCTTCAGAGATGATGTTAATTCACTTTTGTTCTAATTCCCTACTGGCTCAACAACTTCAGTTCAAACCCAATCACTTGGTCCAGAGCAAGATACCCTATATAAGCCCCCTATTTTTTGGAATTTATTTTTAATTATTTTATATGGATATTTTAAATATTAAAGTCAATAATGACTATATTAGTAGTTTATCGTAGCTTTAATTTTTGAAGCACAATAAATATAGTTTTCTCAAATCCAATTCCATATTTGAATTCTAGACTCGTTCACCTTCAATTTGATATATCATGTTTCACTCAAATTTATTCCATAACATTCTTTTGGCTTCGTACAATTTTGGATCAAATTAGGCCATTTGATCATTTATTGTAATTCAAGGGCCATCTTCAAGTTTGATTTCGGGACTCGACATGGATCGAAGCCGTAGAATATGTAAAATCCCTAAAAATGTTTTATTTATTTTTTATTAAAAAAGGCTTAAAAATGATTTTTTTGCAATTTATGTTTTATTAAATATTAAAGATGACCTTAGCCATTGTTGAGTTTTGGTGCAAAGACGACCCTGTAGGCACATTTTATGTGTGTGCAAACATTTTTAGATTTTTTAGGACTTGTTATATATTTTCTAAATATTTTATTAATTGTACAAATAATGATTTAAGGTTAGATTTAAAAGATTTTAAACAAAAAAAAAGAAAAGAAAAAGAAATCATATAGTGGTCGGCCCCACAAAGGGGGAACCGACCACTAATTAGTTAGAAGCAGCAACAGAAATACTGCTATGGGTCGACCCCTTCCACTTCCCCCTTTTGCATATAAACATATATATATATGTATATATATATATATATATATATATATATATTTTTTTATATGTATATATATATATATATATATATATATATATATATATATATATATATATATATATATATATATATAGGAAAATTCTATAATACATCCACCCATTTTGGATGTATCGATACATCCGAAATCTGGATCGTTGGATGTTAATCCAAAGGTTCAGATTAAATTCAGATGAAATAATGCAGGAGACATCATTTAATGCTGTTTTTGACTTTTGACCTTTTGTTAACTTGCTATAGCAGGTCATTCTTCAATGCAATTTTTCAATGAACACCCTAAATTAACTCATATTTACTTTCTCTTTCGTCCAGGTAATTTAATATTTTGTGCAACTACGTATATAAAGCAATAATTGTGTGTCGGCCGGAAAGGAAGGACACAGTGTGTCCAGGTCTGTAGGCTATGTAGACGATGACACCACCGTCGCTGGCGATCTAGATGAAGACACCGACGACGAATGGTACATTTAGGACGAAGAATGGTACATTTAGGACGGAGAATGGTACATTTAGACGGAGAATGGTACATTTAGGAACCCGATAAAAGCTCGTTCTCTCAAATCTTTTCTTTGTGTAAATTAAATCCAAGGAGGACACAATCCCTAAGGACACAGTGTGTCCAGGTCTGTAGGCGATATAGACGACACCACCGCTACTGGCGATCTAGATGAGGATACCGACGACGAATGGTACATTTAGGACGAAGAATGGTACATTTATGATAGAGAATGGTACATTTAGGAAGGAGAATGGTACATTTAGGACGGAGAATGGTACATTTAGGACGGAGAATGGTACATTTAGGACGGAGAATGGTACATTTAGGAAGCCGATAAAAGCTCGTTCTCTCAAATCTCTTCTTTATGTAAATTAAATCCAAGGAGGACACAATCCCTAAGGACACAGTGTGTCCAGGTCTGTAGGCGATGACGACACCACCATCGCTGGCGATCTAGATGAGGACACCGACGACGAATGGTACATTTAGGACGGAGAATGGTACATTTAGGACAGAGAATGGTACATTTAGGAAGCCGATAAAAGCTCGTTCTCTCAAATCTCTTCTTTGTGTAAATTAAATCCAAGGAGGACACAATCCCTAATTTTAGTTATTGCTTAGCAGAGTCTGCTTAGTTGTTGTAAAATTGTGGTGTTGCTTCTGTGACACTTTCATCTTTATTCTCATATTTTCTATGAATATGTGTTCTGTTTGATTTTGATTTAGTAATCTTTCCGTAATTAGTTTTTTTGTTTCATCTAATAATTTAATATTTTTGATATAAAGCTACAGGCCATGGTGGTGGTGGTGGAAGGAGAAACGGAGATGAAGAAAGAAAGAAGAAGAAGTTCCGGTTCGCGGCGGACTTCATCGAGTTCCTCAATCAAACGGAATTAAACCTCTTATAGAGTTCGTTAATTGAAGTTGATCATGATAACCTTTTATACTTTTCAAACGGCTAGTAGAATCTTCCTCGAGCCCTCCTCAATCAAACGGCTAGTAGATTGTTTGCTAGTCTCGAAATTTATTTGTCTTTCCATCTTCCTCACTTTTTGTACTTCTCTCTTGCTATATATACAATAATTTTCTTGTTTCATAGTACTATTATTCATTCTGGAATACATAGAATAGTTTTCTGAAATACAATAGTTTTCTTGTTCTCAATATGTCTACTCGTGTGGTGGAAAATGTAGAAGACGTAGAAGATTGGTTGCCAGCTACAAATGAAACCTTTATTCCGCGTATATTGCGCAAGATTGAAGAACATCTGTCGACCATTTCAGCTGAAATTGTAAAGATCAATTCTAAGCTTTGTTCATTAGAAATTAAACAAATGAATTTATCTTGGCGTTTTGAGAAGATTGAAGAATCTCCAGCTTTGAAGAAGGCAACTTCATCTGGAGCATTTAATAATGTGAAGGTGGTTTCCGTTGAGTCTTCTTCCGATGAGGAGGACGTGGAGCTACAGTCTCGTAGTAAAGCATTGGACCAAATTCTCGTATTCTTCCCTACAGAAGAAACTGACTTTAGCAGTTCTTCTAAAAGAATGCATGAAAATTTAGATCCGGTCACACCATCGAAAAGTTTAACAAGGGGTTCAACCTCGAAGCCTAGCAATTGTACTAGTGGTTCTTCGAGTTATTACGACTATATTTTTACCGATGATAGACCTGACGAGTAAGTAATATGAGTTTTGATTTAATTCCAACAGTTTTTTTCTCCTAATTTATTCGTTTCTTTTCTTAGAGAAATAATATCATCTTGCAACAAAATCTATGTGTCTCGGTTTGAGATAAAGACCTTAGCTCCTTTAACGAGAATTAAAAATAAGGTATGTATAGATAGTATATTTTTTCTTAGATGCCATATATGTTTACTTCGATTCCATTACTGACATTTTTAATGATTTATTCAGATTGTAGGCATTGTCTCTGCTCTTCTCACCGCGGAGGAACGGAAAAGAATCTCCAATAAAGCTAATGTATGGTTTTTACCAATAAGGATATCGGTGAGTGAGCATTTTATTCTTCAATGCATATGCATTAACAATTTTCTCGTTTGTTTGTCCTTCGTAATGTATTAGTTGATGTGTATGTAGAAAGAAATGTTACCTCCATCCGACAAAAAGCTTCATGAAATATGTAAGAAGTACAAATATTTTCCGGATTACATAGGATCTTTAAGCACTTGTAACGAGGTATTAATGTATTTCTGTTTAAATATTAATCCTAATTTTCTGAAAATTTACTAATTTGTTTTACCTTATTAATCCTGATTCAGATATACATACCCATTCATTTGGACGGACACTATACTCTTGCAAGGGTTCTGGTTAAAACAAGGACTGTTGAAATTTGGGACTCACTTGCATCTAAAGATGATCCGATTCAAAACAAAATAGTTATAAAAGAAATAGTAAGTTCATATTCATCAATTTTTATGAATTGGGTACAAGATATGCGGTATACTAATACATATTGTATTCTGGTAATTGTAGCTTTCAAATTTCGATCTCTTTCTCGAAGAAGAGATTTTGAAGTTGAGAGATGCTAGGTTCAGCTTTTCTACTTTTGCAATAAAACGTCGTTCTTTTGTTCCCCGCCAAGGCAATTCTGTTGATTGTGGGATTTTTGTAATTGCATTCATGAAAGACCGATGTAGTCTAGACTACCGTTTTCTCAATGTAAGTCTGAAAATATGTCATAAAAAACTTACAGTTTTTAGAGCAATATTTTTGATGTTATGTTTGTTATATGCAGTTTGATGCGGGAATGGAAAGACGCAAAGCTGCTGAATGGATTACAACTTCAGAGCACAATGAAGTACTAAAAGGAGTCCAATCTGAAATGAATGAATATGGAAGACGATGATTTTTCTTCTTCTTCTTTTATATCTAATGTATTATGTTCATTTGTTTTGTTGAGTTGTAATGACATTTTTGCCAAACGGCTTCGATTCTTTTTGAATTGTGAAGAATCATTTTTTCCCTTCAAATTAATATAATTAAGCAGAAAGGAGTCTTTTACCCTTCCATCGAATGACATTTTTGCCCTTCTAATTAATTCAAAACACCCCCGAACCCTTTTATTACAAAAAAAAAGAAAACCGTTTCGATTCTTCCTCTTCTTCCATACTCCACTCTGTACTCAAACCCAGGTCATTCTCCTCCAAAATCTTCAAACCTTTCTCCCCATTCGCAATCTTCACACCATGTCGGCATCAGCGGCAGAATCATCACCGGCAGCATCACCAATTAGAGAAGATGCACCAGTTACAGAAAATCCAAAAGGGAAAGACGGAGAACAACCGAAACCCTATTCTAAGAAAGTTTTACAGAAGAAAAAGGAAAAAGTTGCTAAACAAAAAGAAGTGCAAGAAGAAGTGCAAAAAGAAGGTATAACTTTGAGTTTATGTCCGCAAATTCTGTATATATTACACGGAGAATGACATTCTCCGTCATAAAACGCATTTGAATGTCATTCTCCGTGTCATTTGAAATGGAGAATGTCATTCCCAGTGTTAAAACCCATAAGAATGGCCATTCTTCGACCTAATTTTTTGTTTTGTAGAAAAAAATCTGTCAGGAATAAGGATTCAAGACTTTTTTGTTCTACCTTCAAGCCAATGCTAAATCTTATGGAGGAGGTCAATCAAGATGTTGGCCGTTTACCTGATCCAGTTATTGATTCCTTGAAGAATACCGATTTCTAGAATTTTGTCGAGATTTTCTACCAAAACAGAGTCCACGTCTCCGAATTGGCCAAGGTAACGGAAGGGCTTGAGAATTTAATTGCAAGTTACACAGAAGAAGAAGATGGCGTCGGGTGCTTTGAATTGAGCACCACTGTTAAAATCGCGCCAAGCATCGACGATATGGCAGTCATCTTCAGTCTACCGCTGAATGAAGAAAGCGATAATGATGTTTTTTATAGAAGATTGATAAAGGAAAAACAACAGCAGCCCATACCACCAGCATCATTGAGCCTGTGTAGAGATTACTTCACAAGATTGCTGGCTAATTCTAAGGACAAACACGCAGAAGTCACGAATAAGGAAGTGAGAGATAAGTTCTTTGAATTGTTACGACGGCTTCGTGGCGGAGATAACACTATTAATCCAGATGATTTGGCCAAGCTAATAATCTTCCACTTGTGCCAAACAGTATTCTTCATAAAGTCTGGCGGTTCAAATTTGCCGTACATATTGTTGGCCTTAGTAGACAGTGTGGACGTCATCAACAGTATATGCTGGCCAAGGTTAATCCTGGCATATGTAATGGATAGCATAAAAAGGAGTAGAAGCAAAATTGAACGGGAGGATTACTCAATGGCTTTCCACAAATTGGAAGGTTGCACAATATACTTCCTCTATTGGTTTGCAGAACATAGTAAATTTGTGGAAAGGAAGTTCGTCCCAATTCCTGATTACCCAAGATTTTTCACGTAGAATGGGTACGAAATCTCAAACTTCTTCAAGGCCGAATATCACAACAAAATGAGATCGAAGATGATATTGGAAGTTCTGGTTATACCTGTTGGGGAAGAAGAAGGGCACAAAGAAGATGAGCCACCTATATAAGAAGTTCAAAAAGGGGAAGAGAAAGAACACCAAGAAGCAGGTGGGGATAATTTTGATGAACAACGGATACCACAACATCATGAAATGGGCGTTGTGATGGACGACTCAGCAAAGGAATTGAAGGATTTGAGAAAAAATTATTCTGATATTCTTGCACATAATGAAGAACTCAAAGAAAATTTAAAAGATATGGAGGCACAAGGAGCGCAGTTACGTGCAGCCAACCTTGAGAATGTCATACTCAAAGAAAAGCTGAGAGAGCTCGAGGCAGAAGAAGCACAACAATGTGCAGTCAACGTTGTGATGGAGGGCTCTGTGCATGAACTGGAGGATTTGAGAAGTCATCATTCTGATATTCTTTCGCAGAATGAAGAACTCAAAGAAAAGTTAAAAGAGATTGAGGCACAAGGAGCACAGTTACGTGCAGCCAACCTTGAGAATGCCATACTCAAAGAAAAGCTGAAAGAGCTCGAGGCAGAAGAAGCACAACAACGTGCAGTCAACATTGTGATGTAGGGCTCTGTGCATGAACGGGAGGATTTGAGAAAGCAGAATTCTGCTCTTATTGCAGAGCTACATACACAAGGTAAAATCTTTTCTATTTTAAATTTCTAATTTGTAATCTTCCAGGAGAATGGCTATTCTCCGTGTATTATAACACGGAGAATGGCATTCTCCGTGTTATTTGAAACAGATAATTGCTATTCTCTATCATTTCGATACTGTGAAGGTTATTCTCCGCGTAATTCCAAACGGAGAATGCTATTCTCCGTATTATATTCCACGGAGAATGTCATTCTCCGTATTAGATTCACATGATATATTTCATTGTTGTTTGTTTTATTTCAGTACGAACAACCGAGCAATTCAGAGAAACAAATAAAAGGCTCGTTGAGGAGAAAAGGGAGCTTCAAAATAAAGTTGAATCGTTCAATATTGAAGATAATGAAAAGGGAGCGTCAGGAGATTCTAGCAGCTGCTGAACTTGCTGCTCCAAAAGAAGCCAAAAGAAGAGAAGGATCGGGGGGGGGGGGGGGGGAAGAGGTTCAGAAAACCATCAGTGCCATTAGCCGTTGAAGATGTTACTCCCTTGGAAAAGAATACAGTTGGAGAGGCTAATAAAAATTGGAAGATTAATGCCGCTCCGAAATCCGAAGGAGACGCCAAAATGGCTGAATTAAAGAAGAACCGTGTCATACTAAGGGAATGCGATGAACTCTTACTTTGAAAAGATGCGGATGAAGAGCTGAAGAAGCAATACAACGACATCGTAATTCCCAAAAAGAAGTGTCCAGAGTATGTATTCTGAACCCTTTTTTTTCTTTTGTTTTTTCTAGACTTTTTTCACAATTATGTAATGAGAATCTATCCTTATTAATTTTTATCTGAACTAAATTTATGTGCAGTGATATTGTATACTTATTTTTGCCGAAAGAGGATAAAAATGGAGTTTCAGTCCAGCTGTCGGCAATAGACCTGCAAGACATACTCAACTATGAAGACATGGAGGCTGGCATAATGAACCTAGTAATAAGGAAGCTTAGAGAAATTCAAGGCACTAATAGAAAATAGGCCCCGTCTAGTTCAAAGGAAGTGCCATTGAACCAGAAGCAAAAGCCGGCGCCCCAATCACATAAGTGGTCTGCATTCATGATGCCCCACACATTGGTAAAAATTCAAACAGAAAAATCCATATTCATGTGTACACCGATAAAAAATGACAGAAAAATGACTCATGATATTGTGTTTTGTTTTTGGGAAACAGAACATCGTTGAACGTGCCACTGAACCAGACGCAAAATTCGGCGCCCTTGAAGACTTCCAAACAGATGTAGTAGACTTCGTCATAGGTTTGGAGGACGACATAGAGTTGCTATTCATCTCACTCTTTAATTTACCCATCAAACACTGTACTCTGCTCACATTCAACTTTATCTCCTACGACTGGACACACTACAACTCCTTGAGGCAAACCGCGTACAAAAAGTACAAGGTGGATGCAGAATTAATGAAGAAGACCTTAGAGCCTATCGTCAGGAGAAAAGTTGATATGATGAGGGAGAGATGCCCGACGAAGATGGTGTATGAGAGCAAAGTGCTGAATTGTTCTCCAAATTGCCCACAAGAACGGGCACCCAACTGCCTCTTGTACACAGCGTATTATATGAATATGTCGATGACTACTCCCTTCGAAATACCGGGAGGAAATGACGATGAAACTCACCAGAAGATTACAATGATGAGGTTGGTATGGGATAAGAAGTTGCTTTCAAGCAAATATGTAACACGAACCAAGCAATGACATTGTAAAACAATAATGTAATTATGTAATTGGGCAAGGAACTTCTGTCTTTTATAAGCTCTGCTTTTATAATAAAATCATTTTTGAATTACATTTACATTGTCAAAACCACGAAAAGTTTGACTTTTATTTACATATGAAAGTCTGAACTACTACATAAAATCCTACAACCAAGAAAAAGTTGAATAAGACGGAGAATTCCATTCTCCGTGTCATTTGAAGTGAACCAACAGGAAAAAGTCTTGCCAAGGCGGGGGATCGGTAGAGTCCATCTCCAGGATGAAGTGAATTCCTTTGCAAGGTGCTCTGCCTCAAGGATTTCCCTTACAAGGTCCTTTGCTCTCAAGGAATTCCTTTGCTTCTGTTCCTGTGCCTCAAGGAATTCATCTTGCTCTTTCTCTGACGATGCACGATGAAGTGATTTGCCTCAAGGAGTCATCCAAAGGTTCCTATGCTCTGACGAAACACGATAAAGTGATTTGCTCAAGTAATTCCTTTGCCTCAAGGAGTTCCATTCCTCTGACGATGCACGATGAAGTGAATTCAGTTCATCGTGCATCGTCAGAGGAATGGAACGCCTTGAGACAAAGGAATTCCGTGAGCCAAATCACTTCATCGTGCATCGTCAGAGCATAGAAACCGTTGGATGACTCCTTGAGGTAAATTACTTCATCGTGCATCGTCAGATGCAAAAGCAAGATGAATTCCGTGCATCGTCAGAGCCAATCACTTCATCGTCAACGTGCCAAAGAGGAGCTTGAGACGAAAGAACTCCTTGAGACAAAGGTACTCCTTGAGGCAAAGAAACACCATGCATAGTCCGAGCGAATCAACGTGCGGGCGCTTCGATAGAGTGTGGATTGGCAATCAACCCAAAGCTTCAATCTTCTGAAGGACTTCACCACCAAAGCTTCTTCGAACGAGGAGATCGACAACCAAGAGAAAAGCGTCTCGCCAAGGCGGAGGATCGGTAGAGTCCATCTCCATAAGAAAAACTAAGTGAGACGAGAACAAACTCTCCCTACACTACTGCCATTTATAGGCAAGGAACAACTCGAACTCATGCGCCAAGTGGCAGTCACTTTGAATTTAATTCAATTAATTTGCATCAATACCAATGCATCTGCCCCTTCTCAAGTAAAGCTAAGTAAGACTAGAATAAAATCTTCCAACTACTGCCATTTATTGGCAAGGAATAACTCGAACTCATGCGCCAAGTGGCAGTCATTTTGAATTCTATTCAATTAATTTGCATTAATACCAATGCATCTGCCCCTTCTCAAGTAAAGCTAAGTAAGACTAGAACGAACTCTCCCAACTACTGCCATTTATATGCCATTAATACGAATAAATCTGCCCCTTCGAATTCTGCCAAGTGAACACCATTCTCCGTGTACTGATGCGCCCAACTGGAACGGATCGAATGGCATTTATATGCCATTAATATGTCATTAATACCAATGAATCTGCCATTATATGCCATTAATACCAATGAATTCTTTCATTTATATGCCATTAATACCAATGAATCTGCCCCTTCGGATCATATTCTCCGTTTTATTTGGAACGGAGAATGGCATTCTCCGTTTACTTGAAACGGAGAATAACTTTCCTGTTTAAATTAAAACGTTTGAGGATTCTATTCACCGTTTATTTCGGAACGAATAATAACATTCTCCGTCTGTCTTAAAACAGAGAATAACATTCCCAGTGGTAAAACACATTAAAATGTTTATTCTCCGTTTTTATTTAAACGGAGAATAACGTTCTCCGTGTCTTTTGAAACGGAGAATGTTATTCTCCGTTTATTTTGAAAAGGAGAATGAAGATGAGCTTGATGAAAATATGATGAGGTTGGTATGGGCTAAGAAATGATGAAGTTGGTATGGGCTAAGAATTTGCTTTCAAGAGAATATGTAACACAACCAACCTAGCAATGACATTGTAAAACAATAACGTAATTATGTAATTGGGCAAAGAACTTCTGTGTTTTATAATGTCTGCTCTGCTTTGTCTTTTGTAATAAAAATTTTTTTGACTTACATTTACGTTGTGAAAACCAAGCTAAGTTTGAGTTTTATTTACATATGAAAGTCTGAACTACTACACAAAATCCTACTAACAAGAAAAAAGTTGAATTTGAGCTGCGTGCGGACATCGTCAGAGCAAATCACTTCATCGTGCATCGTCAGAGCAAAGGACCTCCAAAGGAATTCACTTCATCTTGTATTCTTCCGAGCAATGGAACGCCCTGAGGAAAAGGAATTCCTTGTGGCAAATCACTTCGTCGTGCATCGTCGGACGAATGGAACACATTGAACAAAGGAACTCCTTGCGGCAAAGGAACACCGTGCATAGTCCGAGCGAATCAACGTGCGGGCGCTTCGACAGAGCGTGGGTTGGCAATAAATCCAAACCCAAGGAATCTTCCAGAAACTAACATCATGGCACACAGTCGATGAAGTGCACGAAAACAGACAATCCAAGGCGGGGGATCGGTAGAGTCCATCTCCAGGATGAAGTGAATTCCTTTGCAAGGTGCTCTACCTCAAGGAATTCCTTTGCAAGGTCCTTTACTCTCAAGGAATTCCTTTGCTTCTGTTCCTGTGCCTAAAGGAATTCATCTTGCACTTGCTCTGACGATGCACGATGAAGTGATTTGCCTCAAGGAGTCATCCAACGGTTCCTATGCTCTCACGATGATTTGGTAAAGTGATTTGCCTTAAGGAATTCCTTTGCCTCAAGGTGTTCCATTGCTCCGACGATGCACGATAAAGTGAATTCAGTTCATCGTGCATCGTCGGAGTAATGGAACTCCTTGAGGCAAAGGAATTCCATGAGGCAAATCACTTCATCGTGCATCGTCAGAGCATAGGAACCGTTGGATGACTCCTTGAGGCAAATCACTTCATCGTACATCGTCCGGGAAAAGGAACTCACTGAGACAAACGAGTTCCTATGGCTCTTCCAGTATTACAAAAACTAGAATGCAATCAAGAAGTCAAAGGAACTCCTTTAGTGCCAAGGAATTCCTTGAGAGAAAGGACCTTGCAAAGGAATTCCTTGAGACAAAGGACCTGCAAAGGAATTTACTTCGTCATGCATCGTCGGAGCAATGGAACACCTTGAACAAAGAAACTCCTTACGGCAAAGGAACACCGTGTATAGTCCGAGCGAATCGACGTACGGGTGCTTCGACAGAGTGTGGGTGGCAATCAACCCAAACCCTGGGGCTCTTCCAGAAACCAACATTATGGCACACAGTCGATGAAGTGCACGAACACGGACAGTCCACTAGGCACATCTCAGTCTTCTGAAGGACTTCACCACCAAAGCTTCTTCGAACGAGGAGATTGACAACCAAGAGGAAAGAGTCTTGCCAAGCCGGGGGATCGGTATAGTCCATCTCCACAAGAAAAGCTAAGTGAGATGAGAACAAACTCTCCCTACACTACTGCCATTTATAGGCAAGAAACAACTCGGACTCATGCACCAAGTGGCAGCCACTTCGAATTCAATTCAATTAATTTGCATCAATACCTATGCATCTGTCCCTTCTCAAGTAAAGCTAAGTAAGACGAGAACAAATTATCCCAACTACTGCCATTTATATGCCATTAATACCAATGAATCTGCCCTTTCAAATTCTGCCAACTCTGAGGATTTCAATTTTACTCAAATATTAATCAAATATTCAAAAATTAATACCAATGAATCTGTCCCTTCTCAATTTTTCGAGTATAGAACGGCTCATTACAAAAAAAATGTTCAAACATTTAATCAAATATTCGAAAAATGGAAATATTGAGATTAGAAACTTCACATTCTTAAATATGTTGTCAAATTTTATTAATTAATCATGTTTCCACCGTATTTTTTGTGTCATTTAAACGGAGTATGGCATTACAAGAGTTAAAACGAAAGAAAATGCTATTCTCCGGGTTTTATTAAATGGAGAATAGCATTCTCCGTTTCCAATTACACGGAGAATAGCATTCCCAGTGTTAAAACGATTGACGATTCTATTCACCGTTTAATTTAGAACGGAGAATGGCATTTTCTGTCAAATTTGAAACGGAGAATAACATTCCCAATGTTAAAAACACATTAGAATGTTCATTCTCCGTTATAAATTAAACAGAGAATGATATTCTCCGTGTCATTTGAAACGGAGAATGCTATTCTCCGTTTTGAATTACACGGAGAATGACGTTCCCAGTATTAAAACGATTGAGTATTAAAACGATTTAGAATGTGAGCATCTGCCCCTTCAAAATGACTTTTATACATATAAAAAAGATGAAGTGAAAAAGTTGTCTTAGAAGTTGAATAAATGCATTTTTATCTAATTGTCTTTTCAAACTTTTGCATTGGAGAACATATTTTTTATCTAATTGTCTTGTGTGAATGACATCTAGCCACATAAGAAAGACATTTTATTAAGTCAATGACGTTTCATTTGATTCCATTTGCTCTTTGTCGCTATTTCGCTTTCGTACTTTACAATTGCGAAAATCGTGACCCGATTTTTTACAAACTCTACAAGTTCTAGGCTTCGGGATAGTCTGACTTACTGTAGGCTGGCTTGATTTCCCTTGAGAAGGCCTTCTTTTTGCTGCTACCGGATTTTGCTCTTTTAAAGCTTCATGCACTCCATGAACTGCATCAGCTACCATTTGTTCTTCACCAATATCGGTCACCATTTCTTTCAATTCCATCAGAACTGACGACATCAACTCCGTTCCTCTCTCTTGAATTTTGCTTCATTTTTTACAATAGTATGTAAACAGGTTAACTTGTTCATTAATACCACCATACCTTCTGCTCTCAATACTGTCTGGGTGGATGAATATTCTTTCTGCGCCAGGTCCGGAGAGATAACTCTCTTTGCAATCCTTGAGCCAACGAGATTTTATCAAGTTCTTTGGAATATCTCCAATTTGCAATCTCTTCATTGCTGAAAAAATATGCCTACAAGGAATCCCCTTGGTCTCCATCCACAAGCATTCACATTTTATGATGTTATAGGCCGGATCAAATGTAACCTTCCGGTTGACACTGTTTGGCGACATATACTTTTGGATAGTGCAAACTTCTGCCTCTCTTATGATGTGATGATGGAAAACAGTATATGCATCAGAACGTGTGATTTTCTTCCTTACCTCTATAAACACCATTTTAGTATAAATTACGGCAAATTTATCTTCTATTAGGCCATGCTAGTTTGATTCACAACTGGTGTTGAGATTTTATCAGTGACATGCTTGCTCATCTGGCCGTAATGTAAGGCCGCCAAACCGTAGTCACAATTTTGAAGGGCCTTCCATAGTAGCAGCTTCTCATTCAAAATTCTTTTCAGAAATGCCTTCATAGATTCACATCTATTTGTTGCAGTAGAACCGCCAAAACAATTTTCACGTAGGAATGTGTCCGCCCATCGCTGCCTCGGTCTGTACAATACAGTGGACCACTCATTGTTCTCTACATTATAATCCGTTAGCATCTACTGCCAACGGTTTTCAAATTCTTCGACTGAATAGTACCTGTTTAGAAAACATGGACAGTAACTAAAGTTGTAATATTGTAACAACAACATACTTCAAAGTAAAGTAGCAAATGTGCGATGTACCTTTTAATCAGAAGACTCAATTTATTGTAAAAACCCTCTTGGTGTACATGTTTGGCAGCATTGTTTAGGATATGCCATAAGCACGTTCGATGAACTACGCTGGGCATTAAATTCTCAATTTCTTTATTCATGGATCTACAACCATCCGTGAGAACTGTCACTGGTAATTTGCCATTCATACACTCTTGGAATTTTTCTAGAACCCAAGAATATGTCTCTGCAGTCTCATTATGGATCATTGCAAACCCAAACACATAAGTCATTGCATGATTGTTTGTACCCACTAGAACCACCAACCGTATTTGACTTCTATTTGTTTTATATGTAGAGTCAAATGCTAGTGAATCTCCAAATAATTCGTAATCGAATCGACATGCACCGTCAGCCCAAAAGAGATGGGTCAATCTGGAATCTTCGTCTACTTTGTACGCGTAGAAGAAATCTGGGTCAATGCCCTCCTTAGATTGAAGAAATGTAAGTGTTGTCGTAGCATCAACATCGTCTAGTGCTCTACTATCTTGAGCTAGAGCATTGTATAAATCCTTTTTCGTCCATCCAACCTTATCCCAGCCACCTTTCCTGTGGATAATTAAATTCCATATCGCTCCAGTCCCCATCCCTGGTTGCTTCATAATCTTAACTTCTTCCAACTCTGCGGGTGATATCTTACGATGAGATCTCAAAAAAACTGATTCATAATCATTCGCCAGGCTGTGGTTGTGAAGTACATGAAATTTTTTGACGTCCCACATCTTTGTAGAATCGTTGTACCCAATAAGGAAATTGCTTTACAACCACTTCTGGTTTCACTTCTTGGCTCACGAACCCTGTTAGGAGCTTCCTTGTATTTCTTGTGTCTGAATCCCGCATTCGAACAACACCAACTACGGACCATCACCATCCCAGACTTGTTTTTCTTTACCTCGTTCTTTCTAATACTGAAATCATATGCTTTTGAATATATCCGGTAGAATGTCTCTGCTTCTTCAATAGAGTTGAACTGTAGGCCAACAATATCTTCTTCTAAGAGTTGTTTTGGATCTTTGTTAATATTGGCAGACTGTAATATTTTTTTCATCGTCGCTGCATCGAAATCCAATGGAGATTTACCGTCGTCCCTAAGAACAGAATAAAACAAAATAAATATGAAAAATAAATGTAAAAATATAATACATTTCTTAAATCTATTAGAAAGGGTGATACGAAATAACATTTCGTTGTTTGCGTTGATGTCGTCGTCATCATTATGATGCATTCTTTCGATGTTTTCTTCATCTTGTTCTTTACTGTCTCCTAAGTTAACAGCTTCCAAACTTTGCTCATCATCCAAATCATCTGACACTCCTTTTGAAAGGAAGCTTTCTTCATCGACTAAATCTTCCACACGATGATCAATTTCTCCATGTGACGTCGACATTGAAGAAAATAGTGTGTGTTAGAAACCAGCAGCAAAAACGAAGGACAAGAAACAATACAAGAAGAAAGAGTAATGCTATTCGTACCTCCAAATTGTCCTTCTAATATATAGCCCTCCCATCTGATGTGGCATGTTAAATAATAGTGTGTGTCATCTGACATGACTTATGACATGGCAAATTTTAATCCAAAAAGTTAACTACCGAATTTTCTCCATAATAATTTAACGTTAATATTAATGTTAATTTAATGTTAATATTAATTTATGTTAATATTAATGTTAATGTTAATGTTAATATTAATATTAATATTATTGTTAATGTTAACGATAATATTAATTTTAATGTTACTATTAATGTTAACATTAACTTTAATGTTAATTTTTATTTTTAGTTTTATTTTTTAAAAATTTGCCACGTCAGCTGCCAGATCAACATATCACGTCAGCTGCCACGTAAGGATGGACAGTTTGAAAGTACAATTTGAAGGCACAAAAAGCATTATTCAGAAAGAAACAACTGCCACCAAGGCAACAACACAACTTTTTCGTCTTCCTTGTACCTCCGCCACGTGGCCCTCTTTTGATGGCTCATGAAAATCTTGAGTGATTCTAGGAGCAAGCATAATTTTAAGGAAACAACTTCCAACAACACAACTTTCTCGTCTTTTGGGTACATGTATTATTAAATTGTGTAGCTAATAACGCATGAGGAAGCATGCAACAGCATTCTCCACGTGGCCCTCTTCTGTAGGATAACGCATGCAGCGACATTTAATGCTACACAACCCTATTGTCTTGTTATGTGTTGTGTTTATTATTAAATTGAGAAGACAATACAAAGTAATTTTTTACAACTTCCAAGACAACTATTACTCTTCTAATGATATGGTATCAGTGTTTATTATTAAATTGTGTAGGATAACGCATGCAGCAGCATTTAATGCTACGGGATCTGTTGTGTAAAGAACACAACCTGTGAGAGAGAACCCGAGAGAGAGAGAGAGAGAAAGAGAGTGTGGGAGATGGAATAAAGAGAAAGGATCGAGCTCGACTAGATTTTAAACTTAAAATTCAATTTTTGGTTTTCATTACAAATAACTAGTTCGCATGTACGAGTTTAGACGAACACTAACCGAGCCCGAGCAACGTGACATCAGCTAGCTAGGTTTCTAATACCGTGGCATTCCTGCTAATTTAAAATTTATAATATTATTGAAACTAATATTAATACTAAAATTTAAAATAGTTTTTGATTTAACATTTACTTCAAACTAGTTAAAGTTAAAATTGTATTCTTTTTTATTTAAAATGTAATTGGAACTACAATTAATATTAACATTCGCTTGTCCCATAGTTTAAGTCATATTTCACTGCTTCTTGCTTAAGTCTATGCACCCAAAGAACTTGATTATTCAAGTCGAATGCGTGCACAGTACGTTCCCTCGATGCAAGGCTTGACGTAGCCCTTGCTTGTCAAGTCGTTGCACGAACATATTAGAAAATATTTTTGTTGGGCTATCGAAGTGCAAGCACCGTCCCGTGTCACGTGCATTTGTTAAGCAGTGAAAGGGTGTGAAGGCCACTGGCAATGTCAAGCCATCACGGACTATAGCTGGGTTAGACGGCGACCCTTTTGCGGCGGGCCGAATCGGTCCCTTGGCCTAGGAATGGATTGGTTGAAGGAGCAATACACAAGAATAGACTACCATATTGGCAGGATTATTTTTGGTATTCCCGGTAAGGCAGAGTTTTCACCATCGACTTGATTCTAGGGACGGCACCAGTATCGGAGAGAGTCTACAGGATGGCACCTTCAAAGTTGGAAATCTTGTACAAGATGATTGAAGAACTCAGAACTAAGGGATTCATTCGTGCTAGTGGATCGCTTTGGGGAGCACCGATGCTTCTTGTGAAGAAGAAGAATGGTACGTCAAGATTATATGTTGATTATCGTACATTGATGACTTATTTGATCAGCTCTAGGGAGCGGCTGTATTCTCGAATATTGACTTACGATCATGAGGGTACCATCAGATCAGAGTCAGAGAGCAAGTCATCCCGAAGACATCATTCAGATCGAGGTATGGACATTGGGAGTTCATGGATCCCATGAATCGTATCTTCATGCACTATTTGGATCAGTTCGTGATAGTATTCATAGACGACATCTTAGTCTATAGCTGTAGTGCCCCGTCCCAATATCGTGCCCCGTACTCCGTCCACGGGGTGCGCGAGAAAGGAACACTGTCGCTATCGATTCGGTCGGGACCGATAGGTCGGGATCGATCGACTCGATCGAACGGGAACGGTTGAATTAAGATCCATTCTCTCGCCTGAAGTAAACTCAAGGTGAGTAGCTGACCCTTCTCTTCTCGACCCCCTTCCTAGGTAAATCGATAATGTTGTTGCGAATGAAAGGATAAATGCAAGGGCACGAACACGGGAAAAGGATTAAGTTTTCAAAGAGAATGTAGGCTATATCTTAATAACTAAAAGGAAAATATGTCTTCGTACGGTTATGGATAACTTGTCGACAAGGCGGTAGTTTCCTCGAGCAGCAAACCGGGGCCACTGGACCCTTTCGGCCTAGAAGAAAATAGGGTATAGTCGTGCATAAGGTTTCAGCATAGGTTAAGCGGGGACTTGCATCGGAGCTAGCTACTTGCGTTGAAAGGACCCCGATTAACAAAGCTATACGTCCAGGATGGCTTGTGATGCCAGTGACGTCGAAGAGGGACAAGATGAAGGAGGTCAGCCACTCGTCTTAAACTTGCTTCAAGCGAGCGACTGGTTGGCTGCGCTGACAGCGCCTACGCGATCACCTACAACCCGCTGAATATGGGACTTGATTCTAGAGAAGCCATTCCATAACGTGGAATGGATCTTAATTCAACCGTTCTCGTTCGATCGACCCGGCCGATTCTGACCTATCGGTCCCAACCGAATCGGTAGCGATATTGTTCCTTTCTCGTGTACCCCGTGGACGAAAACGGGGGTCGATGTAGGGATGAGGCACTACAACAATCTCAAAGCTCGTCATATAAAGTATGACTTGGGCGAAGGAAACACTGCACCATGTACCGAGTTTGTACTACAACATTCCCAGTCTATTTGGGGACAAAGATGCAAGAGTTACGTTGGCCAAAGGTAAGCTTTGAGTCGATTGGAATCTATGAATCGAATCGATGCAAAGGATAAGTCCCGTTTGAGCAAGTGCTGATTTTAGTTGATCTGGTGTGCAAACTATGCTTTTACGCTGGATGATAAGAGGTCATCGTTTTGCCTTATTCAGTAAAGTGTTCGTAAAAACAAATCGTTGCCTTGCAACGAAGTGTGGTATGGGCGCGGTAGGCCAAATTAATCGAGTAGTTCAAAAGAGGGAATTATGTATGGTATTTATGGTGTACATCATTAGGACGGGTTGCGACCGTCCAGTGTTGTGATAAGCTATGATATCAGTAAGTTTAGGATCCTTCGGATACTGGGCTAGCAACCCATATCGAAGAGATCATAGGCTTAGACATAAGGATGCCAAAGATGCATTACGGTGCGAAACACCGTAACCTTCATATAGATAGGGCCGGTGGGATGAGATTAGCGCTGGGTGCAGGCGCAGGACCTGCCACCCTTATGCATATGTTTAAGTTTACGGTTGGTTGGTTGAGTAAAATGATATGATTTCTTATGTAAAGTTCTAACCTTTCAGGCTAGGCAAAATGGGACAGAGATGAGCACGATCACTATGTTTATGTTAAGATTATGTCTAACTGTATCTGCCGCAGGGATACGGTAGTGGACAAGTTCAGGATATGTTCGGCTCGAGGCGGGGCTCGGCTTGGACGTGCCGAGACATGGAGTCCTTAGCGTTCAAGAGGAGCTACCGCATTGGCGTTCGGACTTACGACATGGAGATGTTCAGCCGAAGACTACTTGTTGGCTATAAAGAGGCATAATATATGGAACAATGTAATCCTTTATAAGCTAGAGAGATCATGAGCGTTGCAGCCAATTGGCATGTTAAGTTGGGCTATTCCGAACCATTGTAACCTTCAGTTCATTATCAATAAAAGGGATTCTTGTTGTATACTACGTTTTCCTTTCGCTGCTTATGTTATCAATTTGAGCTATAAACACTATTGTGAATCTGTTATCTTGCCTTGCACGAGCGCAACTCCACGCTCGTGCGGCATCACGCCTCAGCGAGGACGATGATTCGGATGAAAACTTGATAATGATGAAGACGGTATCTCGGTCGACAATCGTAAGTATCGAGGTATGATCGGAAAAATTTAACAGTAGCATTAATATTAAATCTACATTGGCTTTTCTGTTAATTTAAAATTTACAATATAATTGAAACTAATATTATGAAAATGCTATTTGGCTCCCAAAAAATTTGGGTGATACCATCTTCCATTATGTGGCATATGACATGGTTGCTAACATGACAACTGACATGGCAAAATTTAACAATAAAATTAATATTAAAATTAACATTAATAGTAAATAAATAATTTAATATTAAATTAACATTAATTAATATTAACATTAACATTAGTGTTAACATTAATATTAATATTAGCATTAGCATTAGCATTAACATTAACTTTAATATTAATATTAATATTGACATTAACATTAACATTAACATTAAAAAAATTTGGGTAATTAATTTTTGGGGTTAAAATTTGCCATGTCAGCTGTTATGTCATCTGCCATGTCAGATGCCACATAATGGGAGATGGCGTCACCCAAATATATTGGGAGCCCAAACGACTAATTGCTAATATTAATACAGTGGCATTACCGTTATTTCTCAATAGATTCGTGCCTTGTTCGGTCACACCCCTCCATGAGCGGGTTACACCCCCGAAACGAGAGGTTAAATAGCCTTTTCCAAAGAAGAGAACCCATCTGACTAGAAAGAAACAAAGGAGAGAAGAAGAAAAACAGTCGTAATGGAGAGGAGCAAGAGCAAGATCAACTGCAGCGGATGGGCCGTCATCCCTACCGAGATTCTCTCGATAATACTAGTACTGTCGGGGATGTCGGCAGACGAGGTAATGTGCAACGTGGCCCCAGTTTGCCATTCGTGGTAGAAGGCGCTCAACGGTCCCTTAGACTATTGGTCTAACGCCGACTTGGTACAGTGGTGCCGGAGGACCCAGCAAACCGCTGAGATTAGTTTGACCGTAAAGAAGCTCGTGGCTCGCAGTGGAGGATATCTAGGGTCCTTCTCCGCGTACAAGCTCGACGAAGTAGCCTTCTGTTTTGCATGTTTAAGGCCAGTGCAAAATTTTATTTGGTCTTATTCTAATACTTTATTTTTTCTATTACAAAATTTTACGTATACTTTTTTTAATTTCTATTGATGTTTTTCCATTTTTATAATACAGTAGAAAATTTCTAAGGGTGCTGCGCATTCCGAAGTGCGACGTGAGTGATGAAACTTTCGTGAGACACTTGGAGTTTCTCCCGGTGCTGGAAGAATACGACATTAGCTACTGCCTCTATATCACGTCGACTGGAATTTTTTTGTCGAAAAGTATTGCCACCGTCTGGTCAAGCTGAGGAGGAACATGCCCCCTCCAGATTTCATGCTCAGGAACAGATTCGTGCTGGACACGCATAACGAGATGGAGGGAAAGGCCGTGGCTGATTCGATGCTGCGTCTCAAGCACCTACATATGGGATTCGGCATGTTCAATGGAGACACGCTGCGATCTATCATATGCAACTGCAAGGGTCTTCACGTGCTCGACATACTTGGGTGCTTCAACGTGCACTTCGACGACGACCTCTGGAAAATTTGTTATTTAATACAGACATTTAAACGACCCTTTGATGATGTAATCCCAGTCCCAGGGGAACCTGGATACGAGATGTATAATGATTTAGATATCATCAATCATTCCTGGGGTGAATGGTGAAAACAATAGCATGCATGCATGTATTTCTTTATATTTTTACTAGTCTACATATAAGTACTTTGTACGCATTTTAATTAAAATATTATAAAGTCAGTTGTCATCTTTTCGTCTTTTTTATGTGACTATTTATATGTCAAGAGATTCGAAGTACAATTTTTTTTAATTTTTATTTTCTATTGAGACTAATAACCTTTAGAAAATGGTAATGAAAAATAAAATTTATTACCATTGGAACATAATGTTATATGAAAAAATAAAACTTATTTTTTATGAGTTTGATTCTCCATTTTGACAAAATTTTACTTTTGTCAATAATTTTTTACATGATTAATTTTTTATAAATAAAATAAACTGTGATATAATGACGCCTAAGACGGCTCACTTCTGAGATTTCAACATTTTCCAACACAGATTTTACCATTAATACAACATCTCAGTGTAATCATATCTAAGAGATTTCGACATTTCCCAACACAGATTTTACCTTCTTCAAGATGAATTCTGGCGGTACAAATTCCACTCATATTAGTGGTATCAGTGCCATTCACCATAATTAATGGTGATTGATACGAAAACATTGGTTTCTTTTTCACAACCCTTTAAAATCTATTTATACAGCCAAACAGCCAAACTATTCATCTTCACCAGCCTTCAAAACCAATTTATATAGATTCAAAATAAAACTAAACAGCCAAACTATTTAAAATTCACAACCCTACAGAACAGTCTCAAATGTACCATTCTCCATCCTAAATGTACCATTCTCCGTCCTAAATGTACCATTCTCCGTCCTATATGTACAATTCTCCGTCCAACATGTATCATTCTTCGTCCTACATTTACCATTCTCCATCCTAAATGTACCATTCTCCGTCCTAAATGTACCATTCTCCGTGTTAGAGGAACGGAGAATGGCCATTAACAATCCCAAAAATTGTTCCATACTAAGTTAAAAGCATATAATAGCACCCAAAAAATGTTAACAATAGAAAAATTCTACAGAACCCAAACACCAGACTCGAACCTAGGCCTTCCATGTAAAAGCCAAACATCACAACCAACTAAGCTTGGAATAATAAATATCCCCAACTTCCAATAAGGAATAAGAAATTGAATATCCCCAACTTCCAATAAGGAATAAGAAGAGTCGGATAGGAATGTGTATATATATACATAGGGGTCCCCATTCAGATGAGAAGGTTGCACATTTAACATGGCTCCAAAAAGATCATCTGGTTGGGAACCATTGCCAGAGTCTTCTTCCAGTCGTCGCCGAGCCTCTCCGCATGGAGCACCCTCTGCGCCGCCTCCGGCCCATGACTGGCTGGCAGCGGCTGCAGACTTTCTGACCTCCTGTGGGTTGTCACTGGAGGTCATCGCTCGACCTCTTCATCCGGCGCCCAACTTTGACATGTTGCCGATCACTCCGGAGGAACAGAATTCTCTGGAGAAGAGGGAAGCGTTTCGCCGCCTGTGCTATAGGACGGGTGTGCGCACCCTACAGGACTTTGCGGAGATCCTCCGCGAGGCCAGTGAGGGGTAGACCTCTTATTTTTCTTTTCTTTTTTTGTTTTTTACAGTTTTTGTCCTCCTCTTGTATACTTCGCCGGAGAATGTTCCGGCGACGAAGCTGGGATTTAATGTAATATAATATTTTATTAACTCAATTTGGTTTCGGCTACAAGTGACTAACTATTTTATCTATTTTTCAATTAACAAATCTTGTTACGTCAAATCCATATATCAGCGACGATATCCCCATCAATGACTTGTTACGTCATAGAATTGATTATGCTGCCAGCGTCAATCTTGCGGTCAAATCCATCTTAAGTATGATTACAAAGTAAAATAGAGGACAACTTTGAGTGTTTCAATTTTACTCTTTTCAAGTACATAGTCTTCTTACCAAGTCGTCAAACGTTCAAAAATTTAATCAAATATTCGAAAAATGGAAATATTGAGATTAAACTTCACATTCTTAAATATGTTGTCAATTTTTTTTAATTAAACATGTTTCTACCATATTTTTTCTGCCAAATTTTTTAATAATTTATACGGAACACGTAGATATATACTAGTAATAATAGTAATAAATTTAATTTTGGAAAGTAGTTTTTAAAATTAGGGTCTCAAAATCCCAAAGGTTTATGTAGTGATTTCATATGGATATATACTAGTAATAATAGTAATAAATTTAATTTTGAAATGTAGTTTTTTAAATTTAATAGTAATAAATTCGACCGTCTTATACTAGTAATAAATTTAATTTAAGACTCAAAACTATTCTAATTTTTACCACTTCCCAAGGTCATATAAGACGATTGAAGTTTCCTTCTTCTTCTCTTAAACCCTCTTCCTTCTCCCAAACCCTCCCCCAAACCCTCTTCTTTTCAAAATGTCGCCGAAGAAACAACGACCGTCGCCGAAGGAAAAGAATCCAAAAAGGGATGCGATACAGGCCCGAAGGGCAGAAGTTGCAAGGGCGGCGAAATCCAACATTATGGTCGCTAGGGCAGAGGCCGAAAGGACAGCGGTGGAAGCAGCGGCGGCGGCGGCAGCCAAGCCACCTGCAAAAAAGGTTAAAAAAACTCATTGCTCGACAAAGACCGAAAAATCTATCTTCGATACAGAGTCGTCGGAAGACTTAACTTATGAAGATCGAAGGCGTACTCAAGCGAAGGCTAAGGTGGCAACGGATACAGACTCATCAGCGTACTCTGAGGATTTTGAATCCTCATCAGAAGAGGAAAATGAAGGGGAAGAGCAATCATCAAATAAGTTCCAGGATGGAGAGGAGGTAAAAAAATTTAAAGACTCTAAATCTAAGAAGATTTATATTAAATATTTCAAGAAAAAGGCTGTTATGCCTGAAAGATCAATTAAGATGGATGATGTCGAAGACGAAGCTTTTCTGGATATATTAAAATTCTATCAATTGGAGAAACTGAACAAATCCTGTCTTGAGAAAATCTCCCAAACAATAGTAAGAGAATTTTACTCAAATTTTCCAACTAAAATTAAAGAAAAAGAAGAGGATCAACAACTGGTGTTTCTGAGAGGGAAACTGATTAGGGTAAATGCTGCTGTCATCAACGAATTTTATGGATTTGATCCAGTTCCTGAGTTTGATATGAAAGATATTGATAATGTTTCCATGACGGATTCAATTCATGAGATTACAGGTGTATCAATGGGTGCCAAGACCCCTCAAAATATAAACAAAGATCAATTAAAAACTTTGTATAAATTGTTGCATGCCTACGTATCTCAAACACTCAAACCTACTGGACATGAATTTTTCATCCATCCCGAGAGAGTAAAATTTCTTTATTATATGGGGAAGAAAAAAAGGATAGATATAGGTTCCTACATGTTCAGTAGAATGATGCATCTCGTGGGAAAACCAACTGCAAGGACAGCTATCCCTTTCGGAAGATTTGTATGCTCGATGGCTAGTAAACATTCTATCCCAAGCTTAGCAGGGGATGTTTATATTAAAAACAAAGGCCCCATAAGAAAACTAACCTTCACTCGAATGTTTGGAAAACGGGCAGCAGCTACAAGCAAACCATCAACATCTGAAAAACCTTCAACTTATGGAATCAAAAACACTAAGGACAGGGTTGATGATCTATACAATTTTGTTGCTGCAAACTTTGAGAATGTCTTCAAAGAGATGAAGACTATATCCGACAACCAGAAATTAATTCTGGATAAGATTAACCAGATAGAGATTGAATTTGCTAACCAAGAATAAGATTTTCCTTCCCTCGTGAAGAAGGTAAATGGGGCTAGCCCAAACTCTTATGTAAAAATACACACTGTGCACATTGACACTTTAATGCTAGCCATCACTTTGATACTTCTATTTATGTTTCTGGATGTCATTTCTACATATACAGTGAGTCCATACTGACTATAATTTTTCTTAATCCGTCCCTCAAGGTGTAGGTGAAGGATATTTTGAGAAAGAAGAAGAAGAAAAAAAAGAGAAACAAGAAGAAGAAGATGGAGATGGCTATGAAGATTCATCTTTTGAGTTTTGAATCTTTTATTTCAATTTGGAAGTAATATTTGACTTGTAATATGGTTCTGAATATTTGTTGGTCATGGCGGTCAAACTAAATTTTGTGTTTGAAATATTGTAAGACTAAACTTTTCGCTTGTACTAAGTGCATAGTTCGTAATTTGTTTGGAAAATGTAATATGGTCTTGAATTTAGAGTAGGTCTGATATTTATTTGGATTATTGTATTGTGAATTATGCAGGTTCTATGTTGAATTACTAACGTGGATTGGGCAGATTACTGTAATGTGAATTATGCAGTTTATTGGACTTGGAATGAAGTATACTTAATTTGATTATAATTTTTTGGTTGAAGCGTTTATTTGATTGGCAGTTGGCCTTCATAGATGATATTGATATTTTGGTGTATTCCTTTGATTTGCAGATGCCTATCACAGATTTCATGAGTCCTGGGTGCATTCCTAGGGTTTACAGATGGCCTCATTATGTATGCATTCCTGGGATAACTAAAACTTTATTTGATTGTAATGCGTTTTGCTTTCTATAAAAAATTATTACATCGATGCCATCAGTATGAATTCGGTGCCAGTACCTGTTCATCCATTGTTATTGCTGAAGTAAAATTGTAATCCTGCCTGTTCATCCCTTGTTATTGCTGAAGCATAATTATAATCTTGCCTGTTCATCCTTTGTTATTGCCATTAGTACATCGATTCCATCAGTATGAAGTCGATGCCAGTGTAATGCATAATTTAATGTAAAAAAATTGTCTTTGATAGTAGGTTAATTATATTCAAACACTCGAAAGAAATTTTGTGCAGTCATACAGTGGAAGCCTGATAAAATAATATTCAGATTTTCTTGAACATGATTTAATATTATATGAATATACTTTGGTAAATGATATTAAAAATACTGTAAATATTTGGTGAAAAAAATATGAGATACTTGAACATTTCCAGTCCTAAATGTACCATACTTTGTTAAAAGCACAGAGAGTGTCCATTCTCCATTTTCAAAGAACGGAGAATGGCCATTCTCCATGTTAAAGGAACGGAGAATGACCATCTCTTTGAGAATGGTCATTCTCCGTGTTAAAAGCAAAGAGAATGGCCATTCTCCGTCCATTCGTCGTATTGAAAGCAAAGAGAATGGCCATTCTCCGTGTTAAAAGCAAAAAGAATGGCCATTCACCGTCCAAAAAAATATTCACTTCGAAAATATTGTCATTGGAAAAGTAAAAAATATTTCGTCCGATCAATACATATTTTTTTTAAATATGTGAGCAGATGATCCGTCCGACCTCAGAAGCATGTTTTCTCAGTTCACCACCACCACCATGACATGTAGCTTTATTAACAAAATATTAAATTATTAGATGAAAAATAAGATTTCTGACAATGGTATGGACAGTAAAATTAGAGCGGTGCCGCTGGTACTTCTTCTTGTTCGAGGAGGTTTCGACGACGTCCGACGCGAACCGGACCGATTCTTCTCAACGCAGCTGGTACTCCTCGTTGTTCTAGGAGGGCTCGACGACGTTCGACGCGATCCGGACCGATTCTTATTTCCTTCTTCATCTCCGTTTTTCTTTACACCACCACCACCACCACCACCACCACCACGGCCTGTAAACAAAAAAAAATTACAAAATATTAAATTGGATGGACGAAAGAGAGAGTAAATATGAGTTAATTTAGGGTATTCATTAAAAAATTAAAGTAAAGAATGACCTGCTAAAGCAATTTACCAACATGTCAAAAGTCTAAATCAGTATTGAATGATGTTTCTACTCTATTATTCAATCCGAACCATTGGATCAACATCCAACGGTCCAAATTTCGGATGTATCGATACATCCTTTTCCAGGGGATGTATTGTAGAACGACCCATATATATATATATATATATATATATATATATATATATATATATATATATATATATATGTGTGTGTGTGTGTGTGTGTGTGTGTGTGTGTGTGTGTGTGTGTGTTTTAAAACTAAACCCCAACCATAAAAGAATAGCCGCAAGCAGTAGCAGCCATATGCTAGTTGGCCGCCCACAACAAGCAGCAGCAACAAGCTTGGCCTAAAACCCCTACTCCCTCGTCCAGCCTCGGCCGAGCAACACCTCGAGATCGCGGCGACAGCGACAACAACAACAACAGAATTTAAAATCAAGGTACCCGACTTCTCCATTAAATTTCTCCTTTAATTCTAATCCGATTTAGATCCGTAAATTCGTGTAGAAAGCCCACATGACCCTCTTTCATCACCTTCAAATAGTTTTATTTATTTTGCAATAAATTCTAGGTTTAATTAAATTAAAACTCACAAAACAATCAGCTTTTAAAAAAACCTTAAAACCCCGTACGAGCTACGTCTCGACAAACCGGATGACCCCGTAACGAACCAAAAGTACCGAAAGGTCCGTATCGACTTCGAGGATGTGCGAACTTTACGAAATTCAAATTGGTTGCGTGTGTGCAACGAGTTTGATCCGTATCCGTCGAATTTTCCCGTATCGGGCTCTTTTGAAATTTCCCAATTACTTTGTGCACACTCATCAAATCACGATGAAACTTGCGCCATTGGACTCGAAATATTTTTTTGGTCCTGTATGCCAAGTTTGGTTCAATTTTGAGACCGTTGACCGGGACGCCATTTTGGCGGGCCCACAATCCCACTCAACGGACGATTTTGTGCACGGTCCACCGAAATCCAAAATTTCACATACCGTTGGGTTCGTCTTATCAAAACAAATCTGTAGACATGTAGTTTGTCAACTTTAGAGACCGTAGGTTCTGGTGCGTATTTCGGTGCAAAGCGGGTCCAACGGCGAACATCGTTTTGATCCAAAATTACAATTTTATCCCTGTTCCAGAATTTAACTTTTGGACAGGCATTTCGTAGGCATATCTTTTATTCCAAACTCGTTCGTGATGTTTGTTGCAGCATTCTGTAACACCCAGTTTTCTAGATGAGGGTAATTTTAAAATTTTGTAATTATAATTATTATTTATTGATAATTATTACACATTATGATTTTGGTGATTTTTAATAATTTTTAAACTATTTAAAAACTGTTTTAAGTCATGACTTATGATTTTGATGTGCTGCCAGTGAAACCCTAGAGACTGCATGACCTAGAGCCTAACCATGTCATTAGGATGATTTAATTATTATTTTTAGTCTAGGGGTAATTTGGTCATTTTGACTTAATTGAATTATTTGATAATTTATTGAATCGGTGATTCCTAGTTTGGGCTTTGACTTATAGAGACTTGTAGACTAGTCTAAAAGCTAACCCTAGCCATGGTGACCCTAGTCTAACCTAGGTTAACCTACCTTAGTCACTTAGAAACTAATTTTGGATTAAGAGGATTAGTTTAAGTGAAATTATTTCATGGTTTGTGGTTTAATGAAATGATTTGTGATTTTAGGACTTAATGACTTGTGACTTGGCCCATGGCCCATAACTAGAAGCCCTACCCTAACCAAACCCTAAGTGACCAGCCACATAGGGATCCCCGCCCGATATAAACACTTATTCATTAGTTCTTGCCTCTTTTATTTTATTTCAACACATAGGAAAAGAAAGGTTTGTCCATTCTTCTCCAATCCATAGATTTCTCATTTTAAATCCTTTTTAACTCTAGTTTCTTGCATTAGAACCTAATACTCTCCTATTTTCTGATTGTGGGGTCCCAGCTTTAGGATAATTTGGGAGCATTTGGCTAGCAAGGGAGAATCCCCCATTTGGAGCTTTTTTATGCTTTTTGCACCTATAGGTAAAACTCCACAAATTGATCTAAAATTCTGTTTTCTTTGCATTTAGGACTAGATCTAGGAGTCCCCTAGCTGTCCCTGATGTTTGAGCCAATTTTGTGTTCGTTTGGTGTCCGTATCGGACACGTGTCTATGTGTATTGCTAAGTGTTTGATGAATTGCTTGAATGGATTAAAACATTGTAATTTCAAAAACTAATTTCATGGATTTGTAGCCCTATGTGTGTTCTTTAAATTCATGTCCTACTGAGCACATTCTGGATACGTTTTGTGTCCAAATTTTGACACACACGCACGCACGAGGCCCCGGTGCGCTGCCCTGCTGCTCGGGGTCGACACAGGATACGACACGGACTCTCATGAGCTGATTTTTTGTGGATACGTGTGGGCACTGTCTGCCATCACCCACACAAAATTTGAGGCAAAATGATCGAGTGGATCGAGAGAAAACTCGATCGCACCGATCCTTGCCTGTGCTGCATGTGCATGAAAACGCACACTGATACGCACGTTTTGAAATGACACGAGGACACGGAGACACAGTGCAGGGTGACACGAGTGTAGCCCTATGTGGGGCGAACACGTGGGCACGAGCACGAGTTGTGTCGTGCCCTGTGTCGCGTGTACGGCACCTTGTCCACACAGCACGATACTGCACTGTATGCACGTGTCTGTGTGTATTTTTTACGATTGGACACCTCGTGTCCAAATATTTGGACACGAGTATACTCCTGGGACACGTGCACGTGTGGGGGATTAATTAACAACCTTTAATTTGGTATATTAACATGATTTGAGTTCGAAATGTGCATTTCCTATTTAATCACTGATACCATTTCCTGTTTTCGAAACTGAGTTTAATTCCTATTTTTTAAACTAAATATTGATGTTAAAATTGTCATATTGATTCACCTACATGTGTACTAGCTACTGCTAAATTGGAATTTCAATTTAGATAAGTTTTGTATTGTGGAATGGGATTTCGGTTATGTAGGTTGGACTGCTCTATGAAACAGTCGACTGATACATATCCAGGATTTAAGATCCTGATTTGTAACCCCTATTTTCTAATTGATTTTGGTATTAGTTGACATGTTTAGTTGATTAATATATTGGTGATTGATTGTGTCAGATTTTAGATCTTCGAATTGGATTGTGTATGCATTGAACTGCCATTGAGCTCAGTTTCCTGAGATTAAATTCAATTCCCTGATATTCACTCTCTCTATTATACACATTTGTAAATTCCTGAGTTCAAACCATTTTTCCCCATGATTTAGTCACCAGATTAACTCCTCTACCTGCGTATTAGGTTACCTTAAGGTTGGTTCATGATTTGGTTGTTGTTATCAAGGTCTTGGAATTTTGATTTGTTTTGGCATATTGTGTTTACTGTATTGTACTGTCATTGACACTTATTCATTATGCCTAAAATCTATTACACGCTATTTTTTCTATTTTATTTACATTTAAACGCTGATATCGTATAATGTAATGAGGGTTAGTTGTTATTACAATTGGACATCATGATAGGGTTCAACTCTTGGTGTTTTAGTTGATTGGTTGTTATCAAATCCCCATTTCCTGGAACCAATTTCATGTACTGCATTCCTATTTCCTGTTAAGTTCAATCCCTATTAACCCACTGTTTTGTTCCCATTTAATTTGTAATTAGATATTGGTAACATGTAATTTAATGTGGTGTGGTTACTGTTATATGTGGATAACGTGTTAGAGGTTAGGTTGGCATGGGATTTGGTTCATATTCGTTTTCGAGTTTGTATTGGGTTGCTTTGTACCTGAAAATGGTTTACACCACAAGCCTGGGTTCATTCTGAACTTGGGAATGGTTGGATTGATTGTTTGAAAATCCGATTCACTTACACACAGTTTGGAGTTGCTACTGATCTCCTCATGTACTGTCAAGGGTTGGAAACCTGAGAACAGGCTTTTTCCCTAAAACTCTGTCAACACACATTTGTCTGAACACATGTACACTGCATGAACACTGAGATGATTTCCTGAGTTAGTTTCAATTTCTTGATATTAGATGCCAATGAATGAATACCAAGTTTTACTGTTAGTTCAAATCCTGAGACCTACTCTGAACACATGTACCACTCCTCACATACACTCACACACACATTGGAACCAGTCACACAGGTTCCTCATTTACCTGTCACACATGAGCTTGCACCTATATCTCACATGTTCATACATGTACTGTCCTCACATCCTGAATTTGAATACTGTCCTACTATTAACTGAGTTAACAGAGACACTGAAATCAACCTGCATATGTACACAACCACACAGCCATTTATACTCACACACACACATAGAAATGTCTCCTGGATGACACACACACACAGGGCACCCTCTTGACCCTCTCATGTCTCTCAACACACATACACACACACACACACACACACACACACACACACACACAAATCTCATATGTCCTTTCCCCCTCTCTATGTAGATATAATATATAATTCTATATGTGTATGTATGCCTATAGCTATATATTTAATTGTCTAACCTAATGTCAATGTGTAAATGATAGTGTAGGGTGTATAGAAATTTCAATGTGTAATGTGAAATACATATTTCTATTTGTGTATGTAGATATATATACATATATGTGAATAGTGATATATATATATATATATATATATATATATATATATATATATATATATATATATGGTATTTGGCCTAGGTAGAATGGCCTATGGCATGTGGTGATACACTTGTGTATCACTAGGCTAGGTGACTTGTGTGGTATTTAGTTAGTTGACCTAGAATTGACTTGTTAAGCCTAGGTTTGACCAACCTAGACTAGTTTGACCTAGTTTAAACCTGTTTGACCTTGGTTGACCAATTTGGACTAGAGTTGACCTAGTTTGACTTCTAGGGTTGACCTGAGTTGACCAAGAGTTGACTTTGGTCTAAATTGACCTAGATTCATATAGAATGCATTGAATTGCATCTTATTATCATTTTAGACATGTTGTGACTTGTAATGTTCTATAGGAGACAGACACCACTCCTCGGACAGTAGATATTCTTCAGATACTCAGGATACAGGCGAGTACATTCTCTGATCATTTCATATCCTGTTAGAATTATTCTCCTGCTTTAAATTACTTTACTTGATGCTTTCACGTTGGTCACACGGATTAGTACTATATGGATCCTTTCTTGAGATGTTATCCCCTCAGGGAGCATCAGAAACTACATGTTCAGTGCGTTTCACTTACATTGTGTATCACTATGCTTCATGGTTCATTGAATTACTTGTGACATGTACTCTCATGATCACAGAGTCTTCTTTGAATCTCCCATTTATGGGCTTTCCTAGAATCCCCATTTATGGGACTATCATGTACCATCCTTCGGGGGCCGTTACATGAATCATAATATAACCTGGCTGGATCCTTGTGTATTGATTGGGGATACGGGGGAGTAGAAGTAGACATGTGAATAATATCCAAGTAGTGTAGCATCAGAATCCTTCCGTAGTGTAGCATCAGAATTATTCTATGCCATTCACATGTTTATATTATACTCTGACTCACTAGCCACTGTTAGTTCTCTACTTATAGTTGATATTTCTATTACAGTTCTCTCGCTGTTTACATTCTGTACTTTCTTTCAGTTTCATGTATCTTACTTTACTGCATGATTATATTTTCTAACCTGCTATGATCTGTTGAGATGTATTGTGCTTGCTCCGTTCTGATTGGGCACCGTTGATATGTTTACAGAGGTCGAGGATAAGGCTGGTGTTGACACTTTTTATGGGACAGCTCTAGCTGATGATATTACCCCTACTGCCTAGACTAGTTTAGTTAGGCTTTATTTCTGTTATTTGAGATCTGGATTGTATATGTTTTTTCATATTCTGTAGTTGAGACTTTGTATCTCTGGATGTTTGCTGGGTTGTTATCTTAGACACTTAGACTCTTCTGATCATCTGTATTTCATTTTGAGTTCTATATCATATCGTGTTTCTTCTTCCTTAGTTGTGATTGAGTTTACATTCTGCTATGTCACCCCCATTCGGGGAGTATAAACTGCTTAGCATTATATTGTTAGATGTTGTGACCTAGGACAGCGTTCTACTGCCGACACTGCAGCGTAGGCTGGACGTACCCACTTCTCGTGCCCTTACTCTAGGGTGCGGGTCGTGACACATCCGGAGTCATCTGCGGGATTTGGCTTTTCTTGCTTCGTTTATTTGCCGGTTCGAGCTACTGGATTATTTCCTTTTACACATAACCTCAGGCAAGATACCTTTGTCACGACCTGCACCCACTGTGAGGGTACGAGTGCGTAACAACGTCCAGCCTATGCCGTAGTGTCGACGGTAGAACGTTGTCCTAGGTTACTATCTAACCAACAACTCACGTAATTATAATGTACTCATCATGATCAACTCCGAATGGAGGACAAGTATAAGATATTATAACTCAATCACAGTCTAAGCACGATAAGATAACACAGAAGAAATAACTAAAAAATAGAAAGACAACTACTAAAATAATAACTCTCAACAATCTCAAATACTACACAAGTCTCAAATCAACTACAACAAGTTCAACATGAAAAACAAATGCTAGTCTACTAAACTAAATCCCGATCACTTCTGAGTGTCGGGGCCAAAGGTAGCCATCCCGTCTTCGGGTCCATAATATGTAGGGCATGTGTCCTCAGGACAATCATCTGTAAAATTTTTAACAGGTCCAGTCAGGACAGGAACGAGTACAACTCATTAAGAAATCCCAAATAAATGACAGAGAACTACAAACAGTTATAGACAGTTATATTGATGAATCGTGGCAGTTTTATACAGGTAGTGATGTAGAGAAGCAGTTAAGGTACAAGAAAAGTAAAGTAACTAAACAAGAAGAGAAACATGGAAATGAAGACTGTAAAATATAATCTAGCTGAACCAGAGTAGCATGATATAAGTCCAGGCAGTATAATAAGAGTCATGTATGAGTCCAGACAATGTAATATAATACCAGGTGATTTCAGCACAAGATGAGTCCGGTATAAGGTGAGTCCAGTCAGTGATCAAAGGTTCCAGGGTGAGTCCAGTCTATACTCTAATAGTGTGTTTTAAAATATCGAGATCGACATGTGAACGACTGTAGGTAATACGGCACACCGTACACTCGGTCAAGTGTGGGATGGCTATCATTCCAGTATAATTCCAAGGGAGTGGTTCCAGTATCTGGGTATGTTCACATGTCTACTCCAATATTTTCCCGCCCAACAAGTACAAGTGAATCCATAACCCAACACGAAATAAGTACAAGTCCAGCCAGAACATGAATGATGCCAGTAAGTGATTCCAGTAGATGATTCCAGAAATAGAGGCCAGACATGAATAAATGACTGTCGAATGAAATGGATTCAGTAATATCAAATCGTATTTGAAACAGAGAATCAAATAGAACTAACTACAACTGAAGTACAGTAAATGACAAGTAAATATAAGAACTATCAGCGAATGTACTCGCCTGATACTCTGAATAGAGTATTATAATATCAGATGTCTGCACCGGAGTCACAATGTCCTAAAAAGAGCAGTACAGGTTATAATATGTTTAAAACAAGGTAAATGAAGTCTACGATATAATCTACATAATTTCTAGGTCAATCTAGGTCAAAGTCAACTCTAAGTCAAACTTGGTCAACTGTCTAGGTCAACTATGTCCAAGTCAAACTTGGTCAACTCTGGGTCAACCCAAGTCAACTACACTAGTCAAACTAGGTCAATTGGTCACATTTAGACTCAATGTTGATTTTTGGTCAACTCTAGTCAATCCTAAACTACTGGGTCAAACCTTGGTCAACACTCTAGTCTATCAAGTCTCACTAGGCCTAACCCAAAGCTATACTAGCAATCTAGCACAAGTACAAGCCAAACTAGGCTATCAAGCCAACCACACACCTACACTGGCATTCAAGCCATATACACAGGCTAGGAGCCATAGGCTATAGGCCATAGGCTATATCACCTATAGTCCAAATCACACATTACATATATTCTCACACATTTCACACATTCAATATTAATCTAATTTAATATAGTTAACACACATTTATACATATATACATATAGGTCACATTGATATATATATCACATATATATGTCACATATATATATATATATATATATACATATATACATATATATATATATACATATATATAAATAGGGTGATAGGGGAAAATAATGGCACATGTGTGTGTGGGTCTAGGTGTACATGTATGTGTGTGATACAATGGGTGGCAATGTGGCTTGGTGTGTGACAGTTTAGTGAGAGGAAAGGAAATATAATAGAAAAACAGTGAACAAAAACATGTGTAAACTAATTAACCATGGCAAGTTAATCCTAAACTAATAGTGGGAAAGCAATAGAGTGTGTGTGTGACATGGTACATCACACTCAGATTTCAGTATGTAACATGACAGTAGGAATCTGAAATCTCAGGGAATTGAAATTGTGTGTGTGTGTGTAAGTAATGAGAATTCTCAAAATTAGCTAACAGTGATACTAACATGTGGGTGGGTGTGTGTAAATGGAACATTAGAGTGTGTGTGTGTTTAGAACTAACATAGGTGTGACAGGAATCTAGAATAGAGTGTGGTGAATGACATAGAGTGTGGCTGTGTCTAACATGTGTGTGTGGTATAGTGTAATAGAGTGTGTGTCCCAGATTTTTGTGATAGGGAATTTAGATCAGAGGGTGTGTGTGTAATAATCATACACATGTGTGTGTCAAAGAAATCTGAAACAGTGCTTGTGAGTGAACTGTAGGGTGTAGTGGTATGGAGTACACATGTAATATCATGTGTGTTTCTATAGAACAGTGAACAAAATTCCAGGTAAACAATTTGTTAACAGTAAGGGAAATTAAGTAATGTGACAGTGGTGTAATGAGGTATGATCATTATAGCAATCTCAGGAAAAAATGACAATTCCATAACAATTCAAACATTCAACACCCATTTCGAAAACCTATCATCCAAAATCCCACACAAATCATAAACTAACCTAAATGTAAACTATTATACATGTATACGAATTAATATGGTAATTTAAAACATCAGAAATTCAGTTTGAAATAGAATCAATTTCAGGAAATTCGAAAACAGGGAACACGTATCAGTGATTTTGGGGAATCTGAATTTCAAGCATCAAAAACTTGTTAATATGCAAATTAAATAGTTGGTAAATAGTGGTGTAGGGGTCATAGAGCCACACGAATCTTGTGGTGTCCCCACGACAGGACATGACGTGTCCAATCATGTTCGAACACACACAGATACTAGCACAGGAACATAGCATCGTGCACGCGTTTGTGTCACTCTAGGACACGACACGTTGCACGACACATATTGTGGTCATGTCCACGTGTTCACCCCATATAGGGCTACGTGTCTATGGCCCTGTATCGTGTCTTAGACACGTGTCGTGTCAGTTCTAAAGCCGTGTCAGCGGCCAAAATGCTCGCGTGCACAGCCCGTGCGTGCGGCCAATACGACCAATGCGACGAGGAGAACTCCTCGCACACTGCACCATATGGTCCCATCTTTTGGGAGGATGAAGTCAGTCTACGCCCCATCATCCTCGCCAAAAATGGCGTGTCCACGTGTCCGATACAGGAAGATATTGACCCCGTACAGCAAGACAGTGCACGTGTCCTCGTGCGCGCGTGTCCAACACCAAATCCGACACAAAAATGACACAAAATAATTTTAGTGTTCACAAATATTAACATACACATATAGATCTAGGGATCCATGTAATTAGTTTTACAAAAATCGAAAATAAAATCCTAAGGGGCATTCTATCAAACACCTACACTTATACATTGACACGTGCCCGATACGGACACCAAACGGACACAAAATTGACCCGAACTTCAGGGACATCTAGGGGACTCCCAGATCTAGACCTAAATACAAAAAAATAGAATATTAGATCAATTTGTGAAGGTTTACCTATAGGTGCAAATATCATGAAAAAACTCCAAATAGGGGTTCCTCCTTGCTAGCCAACTGCTCCATTTGTCCCAAAGCTGGGGTTAAATTCCACAATCAGAAAATATGAGAGTATTAGGCTCTAATACAAGAAACTAGAGTAGAAAAGGATTTAAAATGAAGATTTTATGGAATTGGAAAGAATGAACAAACCTTTCATTCTCTAAGTGCTCCTTCAATACAAAAGAGGCAAGAACTAATTGGGATAATACTTATAGGGAAGGAGGAAGCCCTAAGTGGCTGGCCATGGGCTGATTTCTAGGGTTAGGGTTTAGTTATTGGGCTATGGGCTTAAGTTACAAGTCATTAAGTCATAAAATCACAAATCATTACATTAAACCATAAGCCATGATATGATTTCACTTAAACTAATCCTCCTATTCCAAAACTAGTTTCTAATGACTAAAAGTAGGTTAACCTAAGTTAGACTAGGGTCACCATGGCTAGGGTTAGCTTCTAGACTAGTCTACAAGTCTCAATGAGTCAAAGTCCAAACTAGGAATCACCAATTTAATAAATTAAAATAATTTCAAATTTTACTAAATGAAAAAATACCCTCAATCTAAAATGATAATTAAATCATTCTAATGACATGGTTAGGCTCTAGGTCATGTAGTCTCTAGGGTTTCACTAGCAGCACATCAAAATCACAAGTCATGACTTAAAACAGTTTTTAAATAGTTTAAAAATGATTAATAATCACCAAAAATTATAATATAAAATAAATATTACTAAATAATAATTATAATTACAAAATTTTAAAATTACCCTCATTTGAAAAATTGAGTGTTACAACCTTGCCATTAGCTGTTTATTTTACTTTAGCTCATATTCATGTATTTATTCATTATTTATTTTCTGCAAAATAAACTGTGCTACACTATCATGATTAGATAGATTTTTACTGTGTAGTTATATTTTCCGTACTTATTATTTTTATGTAAATCAAACTTAGAGTTAAGGGACCATCCTTTGCGTATTGCATTCATAGGCCTTGACACGTTTATACCACGTTGTTGTGAGTCACATATAGGACTCGGACATGTGTGATTGGCTGGCCACCAATACGTATAAGCTGTGCGTTAGAAAATAACTGCTAATAGAATTGTATGCTAGAAGACTTAGCAGTTATCAGTTGGCATTGGGCGGGGAGAACATGATTGGAAGTTGACTACCACACTATCTGTCGTAGACTCGCTCGCTACTGAGGAACGATAGGTAGACTATATGCTGTAGACTCACTCGATACTGAGGAATAGTATATGGTGTTGTGACTCGCTACTGAGGTACTGTATTGGTATTTTTTTGACTTGACCCGGTAGTCATGCGACCATGAACTGTTCTTAAAACTGCATTTACTTAGATTGGTTAGGCGCCCTTATCCGTTAGGTATGAGTACTCTTTGTTTGGGTACTGATATCTGACCGTGGCTTGAACCAATAACTTATCGCGGATTAGTTTGCCACATCTTGTCCTTGTTTGGTTGTAGGTGTGGCTTACTACTCCGATGAGAAGGTATTGAACCTTGTTGGGGTCCGGATACCATATTGGATTTATGACTTGGGAAGATATTTCACCGTGGGTTAGTGTGCCATCTCATGTCCTTGTTTGGTTTGGGGATGGTACGCTAGTCCAATGGTGTATATTAGACCATGTTATAATTTAATTAACTTGTTTATTTGAGCAATTTATATTCAGTTACATTGGCATGATATTATGTATCTTGTTACGTCCCTCTGAGGACCTGGTTATCTCTCCAGGTGTGTGTGTCACGACCCGCACCCGTTTTTTTAAACGGATACGAAACGTGTCCAAGCCAGCCTACGCCGCAGTGTCGGCGGTAGAACGCTGTTACGGCCATGAAGATCCAAATCACAAATAATGCTCATTCATAAAATTAATTTAATCTTACAAGATCACAAGTTTTATATTTGTAGAAAAATATAAACTTGTACAAATAAATGAATGACTACAACTCAACTATCTAGCTAGTCTCTAGGCTTTGTCTGCAAATATTCTCGTCACTCCCCAAGCTAAGTGAATCCACGGCTAACCTGAAAATATTGGTTTCCAGTCAGGAATGGAACGAGCACAATTTACTGAATGCAATTTCAAATAAAGAAAATGACTATAAACAAAGGTTAGGCATCAATCATGAGTTTTGAAAATAAACAGTAAATACAGAAAACCAATAGCAATAAATAGACGCAAAATCCTTTTCCCAACTGTTAGAAGTACCGTTGATATGTGATCAGTCTGGGCCACTACACCGTACGGTCTACGATGTCTACTTACAGAAAAGTAAGCACTGTCTACGATGTCTACTGTAGAAAATAAGCACTGTCTACGATGTCTACTTGCAAAAAATAAGCACTGTCTACAATGTCTACTTACAAAAAATAAGTACTGTCTACGATGTCTACTTGCAGAAAATAAGCACTGTCTATAATGTCTACTGCAGAAAATAAGCACTGTCTACAATGTCTACTGCATGAAAATAAACACTGTCTACGGTCGGATCATACATCCTTGGTACTTCTCATTCCTGACTCAACAATTTATAATAGAAAATAATAACATAACCAATGGCCAATCAATAAAATATAGTGAAAGTCAATATCGAAATGCAGACAATAAACTGTACTCGCCTGTGGTCCTCTGCTGGTGAAACCGACAATCTGAACCACTCAATGTGCCACAATAGTCAAAACCCATACAACAGTCCCCGAAAGCTGAAATAAACATTATCAATGTTTTTAGAATAGTCAAATTAGCTAGGATTGCCTGTCCTTAAGTCCAATTCTGGACACAGGGGCAAAACGGTAATTTCGGGCCAAAACGGTGTCCGCCGTTGGACTCGCTTTGCACCGAAAAATGTGCCAGAGTCAACGGTCTCTAAAGTCGTCAAACTATATGTCTACGGATCCAGTTTTTCGATACGAACCCAACCGTATGTCCAAAGTTAGATTCCGGCAGGCCGTGCACAAAATCGCCCGTTGAGTTGGACCGTAGGGTCTGCAAAACGACGATCCAATCAACGGTCTCAGAATCGGACCAAACTTGGCATACAGGACCAAAAAATGATACGGTCCTGCTGGTGCAAGTTTCATCTCGATCTGATGAGCGTGCACAAAGTAATTGAGAAATTTGTACAGAGGCCGATACGGTGAATTTCGACGGATACACATCAAATTCGTCGCGCACACGCGACCAATTTGAATTCCGTCAAAGCCCACACGACCACGAATCTGTTACGCACCTTTCGATGCCTTCGGTTCGCGACCACGTTGCCCGGTTTGGCGGGACGCACGTCGTGTGGATGAATTTTCTAATTTTCGAAAACTGTTTTCAAAGGTTTTTCTCGATTTTTGACATCGCCTAACTTCTCGTACAATAGATGAAAAATAGTTCTACAGGAAGCGTCTTAATCTCGTATATGTTGTCTATAATCGTCTTCAAATATAATTTTGAGACAGTCAAGGAAAATACAGGAATTCTCCTTCCAACATGGTGAGTGGACTGCTACGTGTTGTCCTGTTTCGGGGTAATTTTCTTGGACTTTACGTCGATTTCTTGGACAGTATGGTGCGTCTAGACACGAAGCGTTTGAAGAGAATTAAAGACATATAAGTGGAATTCATACCAGAGAAAGAAGATCGCAAAATCATCGAGTGTGTGCGACAAGAACCCGCGACGAAGTCGCTCTCGCGGCCTGTACTCCGTTGTTGTTGTCCTTTGCGACCCTGCACGTTCCGGCGCTTCCGCCGGTGGCCGACGGCTCGTGCGGCTGCGCACGGTGGTTCAGGTGCACGCGCACGCAGGGGAGGGCGCCTAGGGTTGATGTCTGGTTTAGGGTTTTGCGAGTTTTCCTTCTCTCTCTCTCTCTCGTATATAAACACTAACAGGGGTCGGCCTGGAGAATTTGGGTGTGGGGAGTTCTCGGCCTGGCTTGGGTTTGCTCGGTTTAGAGAGAGTATGCTGCTGTGGTCCACTCTTTGTGGGGAATTGGCTTACTCTTTATGGGCTGGTTGGTGTTTTAGTTGGGCTGGGACGCCTGGTTTGCAGCTGAGCTCCAGGAGCTCGGGTTGGATGAACTCTCAGGTCTGAGTGCAATGGGCTGGTCACAGCTGCTCTTGCTTCTTTTTCTTATTCTTTACAATTCTAATATATACATATATATATACGTATATACACATAATATATATATGTATTCGTATATACACACGCAATATATATTTATATATGCAACACATATTCACCTATATATATATATATATATATATATATATATATATATATATATATATATATATATATATATATATATATATACACACACATATACCACATACATACTATACGTATATTTATATATACACACGTATATATTTATTTATACACACATACATATCCTTATATATTTATATATATATATATATATATTAAAAAAAAAAAAAAAAAAATATATATATATATATATATATATATATATATATATATATATATATATATATATATACGCGCACATATACATATATATATTTTATATATATATATACACATGCATTTGTATATATAGATATACACATATATACACCCATCCAATATATTTTATATTTACCCATACACCTATGTATACACATATACATTTATATATAATATATACATTTATCTATGAATACACAATTACACTTATATATATATATATATATATATATATATATATATATATATATATATATATATATATATATATATATATATATATTAGTGTATGTGTGTATGTATATATATATATATATATATATATATATATATATATATACATACACACATATTGTATGTATATATATATATATATAAATATATATATATTAGTGTATGTATATATATATATATATATATATATATGTATGTGTGTATGTATATATATATATATACATACACACATACACTAATATATATATATATATATATATATATATATATATATATATATATATATATATATATATATATATATATACACACACATACACTAATATATATATATTTATATATACTTACAAGTACACACATATTTAATTTACATATTTTACCTATAACAATATATCAATATTAATATATAATCTATCAATATTCAACTTACCTATTTTACCTATAACATATATTTAGCAAATAATTGCCAATTCTTAAAAATATATACGAAAATAAATGCCTTTACTAAACATGTCTACAAGGCCGTATTTGGTCCCACTACATACCTACAAAGGCTTGGATTCGGTTCGGGCCCAGTTCGGGCTAAGTTGGTACAATCGGGTCATCTAGAATCAATAATTTAATTAATAAATAAATAGTTCATCGGTGGGGGTTAAGTCACAACTTAATCTGGTTTTCCTAATTAGGACATCACTATGGCTCGGCCTTCTTTACCAGGGCTAATACACTAGTCAAAGTATGCCACTGCACTACCCCTGCTATAATTCCTAGTCACCTTGTACTCCAAATCTCAAACATGGCTAAAATCATCTACCATAATAATTAATAAAATAATTATTTATAAAAACATAATTCACCATTTAGTTCAAATAAATAAATAAAAATAAATTATCAAAATTCCGGAAAGAGGGGTTACAGTGTGCTATTGTCATTCGCAGGTATTCTAGCCGAGGTCGCGATCTTCTCTATTCATTCGGAGATGACGTGTCTTGGGTCTTTCTTTGCTACTCTCGCCAAATCATTTCAGTTTCCATGTATATTTTTCCTTTACTTGTTGGTAGTGGATTTGTCTCCACCCAATATATTGTACAAAGACTTATTACAGTTGATTATATGATATCTTTTATTCTTATATTTGTGGATGAGATTAGATACTCTTGGTTTACTGCATTTTACAGCTTATGTATTCATACGAGGTTTCCATATATTAGAGTATACTTCGTATGTATACAGCTGGCATGTCTATGTACCTGGTCCTACGTATTTTGGGACTGGGGCGTTACATATTTTTGGGGTGGCCCATGCAGGTCGAGTTTGTCACTTCGGTTACGTAACTGTACCGATGTGAGCCTGCAATATAGGATTAGAGTCTAGGAATCTCATCCACATACCTGATCACCTTCCTTGATTTTTACATTCCGAACTCTCATTGCCTCCCTTGATTTTTGCATCTTGCTTGAACTCTTTCTACCAACACCCTATCATCTTGTGCTTAAACATGGTTAGAAAGATGACTACACTACTATATACTTATTGGTCAACCATGTGGCTAGAAGGATTACATTGGTAATTGGGATACACAGAGACCTTAACTAAGTTATAAAGGCATTTTCTAAAAGTGTGATTTAATGCTTAGCAGTTTCTAAGTTGGGATGTTACCAAAGAAAGTTTAACCTTGAGATTTCTAAGTAGTAATCACCGGAGGATTGATAGAATCTTATTTGATACTGTAGGAAAATAGTTAGAACCTATATACAACTGATCTAAGAAATTGAGTTGATTTTGAGGGTTGATATTCATGAATTATTGGATTATAGTTATATATCTTTGAGCGGATATAAAGTTGGTTTGGAAATGAGCTTAAGATTGTAAAAGTGGCAGTATGAATTATTTGAATTAAGTCGTACAGGTTGTGCTTAATATGTTAATAGGATTCCAATTTTAAGTGAAAGTAATGATATTAAAATTTGGTTTTAAAATATTTGGAAGATATGAAAACAATTTTTGAGGAAATTTTCAAATTTGAAATCGTGTCCTTTGATTTAAGATTTACAAATCTATTGAGATTTTTGGGGTTAAAAAGTTGTGATTATGTTTGAATGACACAGAAATAGAAGTTATGGTTGATGAGTGCGTTAAAATATTGAGCGATAAATTTTAGATTGCTTTATAATATGCTAAGAGTTTATCTCGTGGGTTAATTGAATTTTTAGAGTTTTAAAGTTATGATTTGTTATGGAAGTTTATTTTTATATAGATTAATGATTGATGAACTCTTGAGCTTAAAAGTTGGATTGAAAATATTTAATTTTGGAAAAGTTAGTAGTAACGTGATAAAGGTCTACTTTGAGGTTTATGGAAGGGATTTAAATTTTAAGTCATGATTTAGTTGGACGGCTTAGAGTGAATACGAATTATGGTAGATTTATTTTTGAAAGTTGTTATTAAGAAACTTTTGGAGGGGAACTTGAGTTAAAATTTTAAAGGGTAGGCCACCAAGATAGTCCTAATAAGTTAGAAGTATTCCATACTAAATACCATGTCATTCATGACTATGATAGTAGTATATACACAAGTGTTGTTAGTCATCTAGCAAACTATGTGACTGTATCTCAACCTTGACTTTCTCGACCTTTCCTCAAATCTAGAACTTTTATTGTGACCTTCTAACCGTTTGCAATTTGAATAGTGATTTGATTATTCCTTAACCGTATCCATCTAGAAGATTATTTTCTCTGTAGAACTGTGACCCTAAATCATATTATTGGATTCCTTAATTAATCTTATTTCATGCTTTAACTTGATATTCTTTATTTATTTTTATTTTATTTTTTGCATTAATTATCACATCATGAACTCCCACTTTCTATTTTAGATCTTTAGGCATCCCTTACCGTGACTTGGATATTTGGAGCATAACACTAGACTTTTCCTTCCAACAAATTTCATATGTAAGGCTTAGACAAGCCCACCTTCATGTAGATATATCATGTCCCACTAAAACATGTCTTCTTGTACTCTATCTTCTTGATATAACTTTCTGGTCAAAGTGGCTAATTATAACCTCTACCATGATACCAAAATACTTTCTAACGTCAATTAGAGGTCCGACCCTGACTCATTTCTTCCAACCCGATATGTGATTGTGTTCTACTAAATTCCTTAAATGCTTAACTTTGTACATCATCTTGATTGCTTGACCCATGGTCCCATCACGCTACTAGTTTAACTCTTGTAAGTTGGGTAGAATACCTCACAACCCAACAAATCATTTGTCCTTATGAATCATGTCGATAAGTTCACTTAGACTATAAATTCAGGGGACCCTAAATTATCTAGTCAGTCAAGCCATAGTTGAAGAAACACTAGGACAACTGCACAGGCCCAAACTTCGGGCGAAAATTAGATTTTAAAAGATCCTGGACTATTTTATTTCCTTTATCATTCTTCCTTACTTATATTTTGACTATCTTATGCTGCTAATTTAGCCGTAGTTTTGCAAGCTTATATTTTTTGCTTGATCATGACATATTTTATTGGGTGCACCCATTAACATATTGTCTAATCAGAACCGGTGCATGATGGTCTGATCAACCTATTGCACTTTGGTTCGCTTTTCATGTATTATTTTATGTGGATGGAGACATAGTTAAACTTGTCCTAGAGTCACATCCGCGAAAGCCTTGACAATTCTCTTTTAGAATTATTTTCGTCGCCTATGAAACCCGCATTCGTACTCAATAGCACCATCTTGGAAACCTTTATTGTTCTTGTCTTTTACTTATTCTAGAAAGACAATGCACTGTACTAGATAGATCGAGGTATCACCTTTAGTTGCCCTATCAGTTATATATAAACGAAATGTAGATAGCCACCAACCGACTCATGTGGCTATATCCTCGCCTTTAACTACTCCTCAATTTCTCAGCCCTAGAATCGTTATCGTGCCCTTCCAATTATTCTTGAGCACTCGAGAATGATTCTAATCGTTCACTTAAATCAAACTCTCAACCAAGACGATTAGTATCCAATTTTCTCTCAAGGAACCATATCTCCCAAATGTCTAATTATCCTCCTTGATCTACTAAATTTCTCACTATTTTTCTTCGGGTTATCAAATTTTGTCACCTTCATTAGCAACCCTTATTCAATTCCATAACCCTGATGTGTTTTCGGATATACCGAGTTCACAATTTTTCTAATGCATGTTTGTATTGAACATCGTTTCTTCGCCTTATCCAAATTTAATCATATTTCGACATTGATGAACTCCATCTATCTCCCGACCCTACCTATTATTATTTTTTTTCTTCCTAAATTTCGAGAACGAAATTCTTGTAAGTTGGGTAGGATGTAAAACCCCTAAAAAAATTTATTTTATTTTTTATTTTAAAAAAAGGCTTAAAAATGATTTTTTTTTGCAATTTATGTTTTATTAAATATTAAAGATGACCTTAGTCATTGTTGAGTTTTGGTGCAAAGATGACCCTGTAGGCACATTTTATGTGTGTGCAAACATTATTAGATTTTTTTAGGACTTGTTATATATTTTCTAAATATTTTATTAATTGTACAAAAAATGGTGTTTTAATATTTTTTTGTACAAATTTTTGAACTCGGAAAAGATGTGTGGTATAAGTTCACCAAAACCACCATAGGACTATTTTTGTTATTTTATATTTTTAAAGTTATTTTTATGGTGATTAAATACACATATTCATTACTATTATATATTATTATTATTTGTTGTCCTATTTATGGTCAATTGAATTTGTATATATATATATAAATATCTTTAAAACATTATATATATGGATGGATAATATTAATTTTTATTTTAAATTATGAAGATTTTATGGTGAATATATGGATATATAAATTTGTATAGATATATACATATAATGATTTAAGGTTAGATTTAAAAAGATTTTAAACAAAAAGAAAAGAAAAGAAAAAGAAATCATATAGTGGTCGGCCCCACAAAGGGGGAACCGACCACTAATTAGTTAGAAGCAGCAGCAACAATGCTGCTATGGGTCGACCCCTTCCACTTTTCGCCTTTTGCAAATATATATATATATATATATATATATATATATATAGGGGGAACCGACCACTAATTAGTTAGAAGCAGCAGCAACAATGCTGCTATGGGTCGACCCCTTCCACTTTTCGCCTTTTGCAAATATATATATATATATATATATATATATATATATATATATATATATATATATATATAGGGGGAACCGACCACTAATTAGTTAGAAGCAGCAGCAGCAATGCTGCTATGGGTCGACCCCTTCCACTTTCCGCCTTTTGCATATATATATATATATATATATATATATATATATATATATATATATATATATATATATATATATATGTTTTAAAACTAAACCCCAACCATAAAAGAATAGCCGCAAGCAGTAGCAGCCATATGCTAGTTGGTCGCCCACAACAAGCAGCAGCAATAAGCTTGGCCGAAAACCCCCACTCCCTCGTCCAGCCTCGATCGAGCAACACCTCGAGATCGCGGCGACAGCGACAACAACAACAACAACATAATTTAAAATCAAGGTACCCGACTTCTCCATTAAATTTCTTCTTCAATTCTAATCCGATTTTAGATCCGTAAATTCGTGTAGAAAGCCCACATGACCCTCTTTCATACCTTCAGACAGTTTTATTTATTTTGCAATAAATTCTAGGTTTAATTAAATTAAAACTCAAAAAAAATCAGCTTTTAAAAAAACCTTAAAACCCCGTACGAGGTACGTTCCGACAAACCGGACGACCCCGTCGCGAACCAAAAGTACCGAAAGGTCCGTATCGACTTCGAGGACGTGCGAGCTTTGACGTAATTCAAATTGGTTGCGTGTGCGCAACGAGTTTGATCCGTATCCGTCGAATTTTCCCGTATCGGGCTCTTTCGAAATTTCTCAATTACTTTGTGCACGCTCATCAAATCACGACGAAACTTGCGCCATTGGACTCGAAATATTTCTTTGGTCCTGTATGCCAAGTTTGGTCCGATTCTGAGACCGTTGACCGGGACACTATTTTGGTGGGCCCACAATCCCACTCAACGGACGATTTTGTGGACGGCCCACCGGAATCTAAAATTTGACATACCGTTGGGTTCGTCTTAGCAAAATAAATCTGTAGACATGTAGTTTGACGACTTTAGAGACCGTAGGTTCTGGCGTGCATTTCGGTGCAAAGCGGGTCCAACGACGGATATCGTTTTGACCCGAAATTACGATTTTACCCCTGTTCCAGAATTTAGCTTTTGGACAGGCGTTTCCTAGGCATATCTTTTATTCCAAACTCGTTCGTGATATTTGTTGCAGCATCCGGAGTCATCTGCGGGATTTGGCTTTTCTTGCTTCGTTTATTTGCCGGTTCGAGCTACTAGATTATTCCCTTTTGCACATAACCTCAGGCAAGATACCTTGACATTAGATGTTTATTTTACTTTAGCTCATATTCATGTATTTATTTATTATTTATTTTTTGCAAAATAAACTATGTAGTTATATTTTTCGTACTTATTATTTTTATGCAAATCAAACTTAGAGTTAAGGGACCACCCTTTGTGTGTTGCATTCATGGGCCTTGACACGTTTATACCACGTTGTTGTGAGTCACATATAGGACTCGGACATGCGTGATTGGCTGGCCACCAGTACGTATAATCCGTGCGTTAGGAAATAACTGCTAATAGAATTGTATGCTAGAAGACTTAGCAGTTATGAGTTGGCATTGGGCGGGGAGAACATGATTGGAATTTGACTACCACCCTATCTGTCGTAGACTCGCTCGCTACTGAGGAATGATAGTTAGACTATATGCTATAGACTCGCTCGATATTGAGGAATAGTATATGGTGTTGTGACTCGCTACTGGGGTAATGTATTGGTATTTTTTTGACTTGACCCGATAGTCATGCGACCATGAACTGTTCTTAAAACTGCATTCACTTAGATTGGTTAGGGGCCCTTATCCGTTAGGTATGAGTACTCTTGGTTTGGGTACTTGTATCTGACCGTGGCTTGGAACAATAACTTGTCGCGGATTAGTTCACCACATCTTGTCCTTGTTTGGTTGTAGGTGTGGCTTACTACTCTGATGAGAAGGTATTGAACCTTGTTTGGGTTCGGATACCATATTGGATTTATGACTTGGAAAGATATTTCACCGTAGGTTAGTGTGCCATCTCATGTCCTTGTTTGGTTGGGGGGATGGTACGCTAGTCCAATGGTGTGTATTGGACCATGTTATAATTTAATTGACTTATTTATTTGAGCAATTTATATTCAGTTACATTGGCATGATATTATGTATCTTGTTACGTCCCTCTGAGGACCTGGTTATCTCCCCAGGTGTGTGCTATTGTCATTCGCAGGTATTCTAGCCGAGGTCGTGATCTTCTCTATTCATTCGAAGATGACGTGTCTTGGGTCTTTCTTTGCTACTCCCGCCAAATCATTTCAGCTTCCATGTATATTTTTTTCTTACTTGTCGGTAGTGGATTTGTCTCCGTCCAACATATTGTACAAAGACTTATTACAGTTGATTATATGATATCTTTTATTCTTACATTTGTGGATGAGATAAGATACTCTTAGTTTACTGCATTTTACAGCTTATGTATTCATACGAGGTTTTCATATATTGGAGTATACTTCGTATGTATACAGCTGGCATGTCTATGTACCTAGTCCTACGTATTTTGGGACTGGAGCGTTACAGGATCCAATATATGGTTTTGACCCATTTTGAGTCTACGACATACATGTCTAGTGTGTACCATCCAATCGAGTTTCCATGTGCTACTTAATTGCAATGACACATGAGACTCATTAAATTGATTTTCGGGACCAATTTGATTATTTATGCTACTCGGACCCTAACCTAGTCAACCCTACTAGTTAGAGCCTAACCAGGATTACCAAAACCAAGTATACATGTATTTAAGGGAATTTTGAAGATTAAATTGCAGCCTTATGTTGGCACATTGATTTTGATAACATTAACTGCATCTTCATGTTTTAGTTTCTCTATCTTTTCCAGAAAAATGGATACATCGCTAAGTCTCCCAAAGGCTGCTACTAAAGATCGAAGAAATCCAAGTTATTACATAAAGCCATAACGAAGACTTACAGAATGACTTAAAGACTGAAGAGAAGTTATCAGCATACTCAAAGCCCACACTCAAAGATTTAAGCTCATAGAGTCTGTACAAGGTCTAGGACAAACTGTGAAACACTTAAGGTGGATGACAAACCAAAAGCCCATACAAAATATTTAACAAATTTCATTTTTCTTACATCAACGGAATACCGATGGTATATCGATATGTACCGACGGTATACAAATTTATTCACAGAAAATATTCTGTCAAAAAAATTGGAAAAAAATTTGGAATACCGACAGTACACCAGTTCATACCGACGATATGCCAAAATTGATACACATAAAAGGTTCTGTTAAGAAAATCGAAATACCGACTGTATACCGATTCAGACCGACGATATGCCGTATTTGATATACAGGAAAGGTTTCTGTAAAGAAAAATCGACATATCGACAGTCCACCGATATGTACCGACGGTACACCGAAATTGATGTACAAAAAAGGTTCTATAAAGAAAATTGGTATACCGACGGTACACCGATTCGTACCGACGGTATTTTGTTTGCTAAACTTTTGATTTTTGAATGGATAGATCCTTAGCATTAAGTGCTCCAACAGCTAGATTTATTGTTGTTACTGTTCAGAACGGTACACCGACGAAATTTCGGTCTGTACCGACAGAATTCTGTCGATGTATGTTTGGAGCATTAAATGACTAGCTCTCTTGGTGTTCTATTTAAAGTGGTTGAGCCATCTCTTTGAAGGCTATCACTTGAGCTTTAAATTTTCTCAACTACCAAGAGCTTCACCATTACTCCTCTACCAAAAGCTTTAATTTATCATCCAACCAAAAGTGCTAGAGTATTGAAGAGTTGTAACATTCGTTCTTCAAAGTGTTCTAGAAGATCAAAAGTTTTTTTCTTTCTAGTTGAAGTTGACGAGCCTTCGGAAGAAAACTCGTGTGTAAGAAGTTGACAAGCCTTTGGAAGAAAACTCATGTGTAAGAAGTTGACGAGCCTTCAGAGGAAAACTCGTGTGTAAGAAATTGACGAGCTCTTCGGATCCAAACTTGTGTTGAAGTTGACGAGTTCTTCGGGTCCAAACTCGTGTGTAACTATTTACTCAAATAATGGATTAAAGCCGAAGAGAGTTTCAGGACTCGAATGACCCTTGGGAGGATACTAGGATACATCGAGTGTATGAATCTCTCTCATTTATTATTCTTTAAATTGTTTTTATTGTTGGTAATTATTTTATTACCCTATTCATCCCCTTCTAGGGTTCTACAATTAGTATCAGAGCCTTGTCTCTTAATTTGGATTTATATCCTTAGAGTAATCCATGACCACTAACCCTATTACCAACTCATTCCACAATGAGGGACACCCCACAAATAGAGCTCCTCTATTTGATGGAACCGACTACAACTACTAGAAGATCAGGATGGGTATTTACTTGAAATCTCTATACTTCGATCTATGGGATTGTGTAGTAAATGGCATTCCTAAATCTTCCATAGCTATTAAGGAAGTTGTTTCAGAGACCCTTAGAGACAAACTTACCGAGAACGATAAGAAGATTGCTAGCCGAGACGCAAAAGCTATGAACGCTCTCTATTGCGCTTTCGATAGCAATGAATTCAATAGGATCTCTACTTGTAAAACTTTCAATAAAATTTGGAAACTTTTAGAAGTCGCCCATGTGGGAAGTTCTCAAGTGAAAGAATCAAAGATTAGTAGACTCACACAAAAATATGAATCTTTTAAAATGAAACAAGATGAGTCTATTACTTTCATGTTTACTCGTTTCTTTGATATCATTAACCCTCTCTCTTCTCTTGGCAAGAAAGGTCCCACTCATGAAAAGATAAGAAAAATTCTCAGGGGATTAACGAAAGGATGGAATCCCAAAGCTACCGCCATTATTAAAGGGAATGATCTAACAACCATGAACCTTGAAACCCTTATGGAAAAGCTTATGACACACGAGCTTGACATAAAAGACCAAAAAGAATCCTCCATACAAGTGTAGAAGCATGAAAAAATTTCAGCAAATGAAGCCCCATGCGCCCAGTTAGTGGAGCTCCATGCGCCCAGCCAACGAAGCTTCATGCGCCCAGTCAGTACAACTCCATGTGCCCAAGTCAAGTGTAGCTCCATGCGCCCAGTTCAGTGAAGCTTCATGCGCCCAAGACTAGCTCCCCTGAAAGGAGGGCGCATAGCTTGAGACATGGCTACGCGCCCAAGCCTGACTCAGTCAAAGCCATGATCAACACGTGCACCGAAGCAAACGGCCACGTCAGTCTCCACGAGCAGTCGTGCACCGAAGCATGCGGCAACGTCAACACCACGACCAACCCACGATCTCGCAGCCTGTATGCGCCTACGTCCTATGTGCCCAAGGCAGGACTATGCGTCCACATAAAAACTAGCATGTTTTCTCATGTGGGCGCATAACATCATCCCAGCTCAAGAACGACTATAAAAGGGAGGCTTCATCCCTTTTCAAACACAGAGAACGGAGAGCATTTTTAAGAGCCAAATTGCTGCACTTCTTGCCAGTGAGCCGAGAGTTAGCAATTTTCTTAGGTTTTCTTCTACTTTTGTAATCGGAGTGTCAACGGAGTAAAGGAGCAACTGCCGCTCGATCTCCATCATCCCATTCCTCAGAATTTTTTTGTACTCGGGGATCCTCAGCGCAGGATCTCTAAGGCGTACTCGATTTGTGGTGCCTTGTGCCAATAAAAGAAAAGATAGCGTTTTCTTCTTCTTTTTTTGTGTGTGTCCAGAAAAATGGCGACTCTGCTGGGGACTACCTTTTCCTCTGACGAGAAGGTGGTGACGCAATTCGATACTGACAAAGTGGGGAGTACTCAAAAGATGCTGATCGTAAAGTTCGATCAGCAGGCGTTCGAAGAGATGCTCTCGAGGGACGGCTCTACTCCCTCAAAATCAGCAAAGCCAAACAAGTCTCGCAAGACTTGGATTTCGAAGGCTCGATGTGCATATCCTTCTAGTGTCATAGCAGATATACAGCTGGAGGACTCTGTCACATGGGCGCATGACTCTGACACAGAAGCACCCCAAATGGAGAAGGCTCATATCGTTCTGAGCTCTACTAGCCTAGTGACTTCTTTCCTGTACAACCGACAACAGGGTGTTCAACACCCGAGACTTGGCAAAGAAAAATACTACGATGCCAAGAATCGGGGTGTATGACACTCTGGCCGAACCCGACGAGGTTCACAAACGAAGGAGGCCAAATTGGAAAAAAACAATGCTGCTATACTAGGCATGCGCCCAAGGCCATGCGCCCAAGGGAGTGTTTGGGCGCATAGCCCCAACCAGAACACTTCTGTCTTCAACAGGCTGGGCATCCAGAGCCATGCTTCCAAGGCTATGCGCCCATGCTCTCTGGATCCATACTATGCGCCCACATCAAGAAGGCTCAGACATGCTGTCAAGGAGCATACGCCCAAGGCTAGTCTCCAAGGCCTATGCACCCACAACAAAAAAACAGTCCCCAACGCGTATAGCACGGGGTTGTCTTCAAAGACATCACAGAACTTAGGTGTAGGGGGTGTCCCTGCACATGAACTAAGTCTGGATGCGCCTACTCTCCTTACGAACCCACATGCAAAGCTCGGCGATGCATGCAACATGGGTTGTAAGGTAAACTCCCTTCCGCTGACTTGCGCAACATGATAAATCATAAGCGCAAAGCGAGGAAGAACATAACAATTCATAGTGCGCTTCCGTGCACCAGTATTGTTATCAACTGTTGTTGCTCCAAAGCAATAAGAGTGCCTCAGAGAAAATCTGTGTTTTGACGGCTACACTTCTCTGACGATGAGAAGCCACTATGTGTTTCATCCAACATAGCTTCGTAGGGTCCCCCTTACGGAAGCCCCAATCAAAGACGGTGGACTATGAACCCAACTTTCTCTCTTAGATCTGCAAGAAGAAGAAGGAGAAGTCTACCAACAGATGGCCAACAGGCTGTCGCATCCGAAGGAGTCTATATGGGCACTCGATCAAAGGCAAGACTCCGTATGGACGACGAAGATTCCCAAGCCGGGCGTAGCATTCCCTCAGAATTTGAAGCAGATGACCCTCACACTGGGGGTAGCCTTCCAGAGGACGATGATCCTTCCGAATCCGATGGCGACTATCTACCTCCTCTACCTGAAGATGAAGGACTTATCCACTCGGAGACAGATAGTATCAACACAAGTTGCACTGCTTCCTCTGCTCATCCTCGCATGCTATCTACATACATGGCAGACGGAGAAAGAACTGAAGAAGCCAGTAATCAGACTAGCAAACGGCTAGAGGGTCTCGAAACAGCATTCGCCAAGATCACTGATATGCTTACCAGTATCATGGCAGTTCAAGCTGCTAGGGCTGTTCCTCCACCTCAACAAAATGCCTCGGCCCACGTTAGTCCGGCTCACAGCAACAACCCTCCTTCACTACAAAAGGAGTATCGTTCCGTTGCACCTCCTCCAAATCTTGCAAATGCTGGGGGTGGACCTTCGCCAACAACGCCTGACAACCGTTCAGCAGCCATTTTCCAACACCTGCTCAATCAACAGGATGTAATTGATTCCTTGGTCGCTCGCCTCGACACCATCTCACATAAAGACGAGCTTCAGAAGATGGGGATATCTCAACCGTATCCCCTGAATGGGAGAACGCTACTTGCCCTTCCAACTTCAAGCCGGTGATGCTGAAATCATTTGGCGATTTGACTTCTCCTCGTCAGCACATGACGTACTTCAACACGCAGACTCTGCACTTGCCCAGAGATGATCCGTTCCTGTCGAAGCTATTTATTAGCACCCTGCAGGGGGTAGCCTTCGAATGGTTCTGCAGTGTGCCTGACGGGTGTATCAATTCATTCAAAGATTTGGAGAGGTTGTTCCTCAACAGGTTTTACGAGAGTGGCATGCATGTTAGTATGTCCACCCTCATCGAGACCAAGCAAAGGAAGACTGAGTCGGTCATCGCCTTCATCGAACGCTTCAGGCGGCTAGCACTGAAGATGCCCTTCGACATACCAGACTCAGAACTTATGGATACTTGCCGACACAACTTCCTTCCTACAGTAAAGTTTTGTCTAGGTATACATAAGTATGATACATGGCCAGCTTTCATTGGGGCCACTGATGCTGCTGAAAATGACGTTCATAAATTGGAACTACTGGGGTTGAAGACACCCAAATCCGAAGACAAGGGCAAGCATCCTCAAACTATCCCTGTTTATGGGGGTAAAGGGAAAGAAGTCCTAAAATTTGACACATCCAAAGGAGCTTCCAATTCTCAGGGCGCCTCCGACAAGCCTAAGGAGACCTTCTCATTCGACGAAGACGATGTCATTACCATCTTCCACACATTGACGAAGGGCAATAAGCTGACGTTGCCTCCACCACAACGTCCAGTAGACGCGAGCCAACTCAATGATCCCAAGTACTGTCTCTATCATCAGTATGTACATCACTCCACCAAGGACTGCATTGTCCTGAAAAAAAAGATACAACAGCTTATCGACAGCCAAGTGATCAACCTCGAAGCTGAAGACAAGGTCGTATCTGCTAACATGATCTCTCTTCAGTTTGGCGACTTTCCTCCTACAAAAGTCCCAGACGGCGTGGTCCCGATCCCCAAGGCGATGATGGAAGTCGTCAACCTACCACCAGCTCGAAACTCGACCTTGGTTCCACTCACAACTGAACATGGTAAGATCATGTGGGTCCACCCGGACCTTGTCCAAGAAGTGACGCAGGGGGTAGCACCTCCCAAAGCGAGAAGGGACAGGATATTCAAGCCATGCCATATGGTATCCTCTTCCATCTACGAGGTTCTATCTGGTGTGATGCGACCAGGGAAGACTTATCTCTGGACGTACGATCCCGCACAAGAAGAAGTAGTACCTCCTCAAGCTCCTGTTTCCCCCACAAGCTCAGAAGTCGGCCCATCTAAGCCTCAAACCACGAACAAATCCAAGCAGAAGGAGATGCGGTTTGACAAATCTCTAAAGGCGCCAGCTCCCGAAGGCATAGATCGACCCTACAACTTTGACATACTGGCTCTGCTAGCCAATACACCTGCCAGGTTGTCTCTGTTCGATCTATTGTGGCTCTCCAAAGAAATACGGAAGGCCTTAAGTGAGGCATTACTACATGCCGACTCTTACCTTGCTGAAGTTAAAGCCCCCGCTGAAGATCCTGTCTCCTGTCCCCACTGCCACAGTACTATAGAAGTGGTGCCCAATATCACCTTCTCACAAGAGGACATGTTACTCAAGAATAATCGTCATGATAGACCCCTGTACTATACAGGGTATATCGGGGCGATCAAGGTGGACCGCATGCACATCGATCTAGGATCCTTCCTCAGCATCATTCCTAGAAGTTTGCTTCAAATTCTGGGAATCCCTCTGCACAAGCAATCTGCAACCAACACAACTATCATGGCTTTTAATGCTGGTCGAAGCCATCCACTGGGTAAGATCCGTCTCAAATGCCAGATCGGTGATCTCCGAACGGAGGTTTCCTGCTATGTGATCGACGCCAATGTATCCTACAACATCTTGTTGGGACGTCCATGGATACACGAGAACATGATCGTTCCTTCCACACTTCACCAATGCTTCAAGTACGTCAACAGCGACGGTGTCGTGAAGACGGAGTTTGCCAATGTTGATCCTTTCAAGGGCATCGAAGCTTACTATGGAGATTCGGTACTTTACCAATCTCAACCCCCAAGGATGACGGCAACGAAGATGACAATGAAGCTGAAGCAAGTCCATCCTCCAATGGTCCCCTGATTATCCGAGTCAAATGACGTACTACTCCAAAAAGTACTCGGAAGCCTCTCATAATCTGGGTAAATAAGAAGAACCATGATAAGGTCAAGCCACTGATTATCACTCTCAACAAGACATCGGAAGGAACCTACTGACGCCCGTCCCCCTAATCCTGAAGAATTATCCTACGTGGTGAACTCGGCTAAGACTGTGGCTCCTCTTCCAGATGATGATCCTCTCAATGAGTATATCAATACTCATAATAATGTACCTTCAGTGGATGATGTTATCCCTAAAGAAGAACTTGCGTATTTCCTTAGTAAAAGTTTATTTTTGAATTACTCCGATGTCTATCAATCTGTAAACCACTACATAGATATGATATACGCTCTAGAGAACGACATATGACCACACCTCAGTATGCCGGTCACAACACCTCACCTGCATAAAAAAGTTTACCCTGAAGATATCCTCTACTTCATCGTTCCAGCCAGAAAGAAAGATAAAGAGCTAATCATCTTCGGTCGTATAATTGGCGAGAGAAAGTTCGTTCCAGACTCTACTTCTCCCAAGCACAACACAGAAGCTGACTATAACTCCGGGAAAATGCAACTTTTCTGGTATAGTTGGCAAGCCAAGAACATCATCCAGAACATGGGATATGACATCAAAAGAGACAAAGGGCTAAATTACGGCCGAGGACGACGGTTGCCAATATGAGACTTTGCTCCCTCCGGCAAACCTGAGAACTACTATCAACGAAGCGGTGTTGGTTTGGGCTATGTCTCTCCTCTAACAACTCCCCGAAAGATCAGATGATGAAGCAGATCGTTGTTCTCATTCTTCTAATTCCTCCCTCTGGGACTCAGACTCCAGCATCAGCGACATGTTCAAAGCAACTCTGTCCGTCAACATGGTTTCCGCCGACCAAATTACAGATGATGTCCAATCAATCGAACTCGAACAATAGGCTCAAAAAATGGACACCAGGTGGGAGTTGCACTTCGAACAACGGGAACCACCTACCGAAGACGAAGCCATCCAAGTCAATCTAGGTGATGAAGCATCCTTCAAACCGATCTTCATCAGCAAAAGCCTATCTGGTGATGAACGCCAATCTTTTATACAGCTTATAAGAGAATACATCGACGTCTTCGTCTGGAGATATGAAGACATGACAGGCTTGGATCCTAAGGTCGCTATGCATCGCCTGAACATTTTGTCTAAAGCTAAGCCAATGAAACAACAACAACGACGATTCCGTCCAGACGTCATGGAAGCCATCGAGAATGTAGTCAAGAAGCTCATTGCCAGTGGATTCATTCGCGAGGAACAACACCCAGATTGGGTTGCCAACATCGTTTTAGTCATAAAAAAGAACGGTAAAGTTCGAGTCTGTCTCGACTACCGTGATTCGACTACCGTGATTTGAACTCTGCATGCCCGAAAGACGAGTTCCCTCTACCGATCACGGATGTAATGATCGACAACAGTTGCGGCTTCGAGCAGATGTCCTTCATGGATGGGTTCTCAGGCTACAACCAGATCAAGATATTCCCCGACGACGAGAAGCACACATCTTTTTGAACACCGTTGGGGGTATACTGCTATACGATGATGCCCTTCGGATTGAAGAATGCAGGGACAACATACCAGTGAGCAATGAACACAATTTTTTGTGATTATTTGTGCAAAACCGTGGAGTGCTACGTAGACGATATCGCAGTCAAAACTCGTCTCAAGGGCAACCACCTCCAAGACCTGAGAACGGTGTTCGAACTAATGCGTGCATACCAACTCAAGATGAATCCAACCAAGTCTTTTCTGGGAGTCTCCAGCGGCAAGTTCCTTAGTTTCATCATCACTTCAAAGGGTATACATTTGGACCCGGAGAAAGTGAAGGCTATTCTCGACATGCATCCTCCAGGAAACCTCAAAGAGCTACGCGGACTACAAGAAAGGCTAGCCTACATCAGACGATTCATTTCTAACCTCTCTGGAAGGTGTCAACCATTCACTCAGCTTATGAAGAAAGGCGTATCTTTCGTCTAGACTGAACAATGTCAACGCGTATTCGATGACATCAAGGCATATCTTATAAGCCCTCCAGTATTGGTTGCTCCAATAATGGGGAAGCCCTTCTTACTATATGTTCGTGCTATGGATCATTCTCTTGGCGCCCGCTTAGCTCAGAAGAATAAAGGCGGCCATGAACAGGAAATTTACTACCTTAGCCGCACAATGGTGGGTGCCGAGCACAGATACACACCGGTGGAGAAGGAATGCCTCACACTAGTATTTGCCATCCAGAAGATGCGCCACTATGTGTCTGGGCAGACTATCCACATTATATCTAAAGTTAACCCTCTCAGAATACTAATGACTAAACCGGGCTCTTTCAATTCCCGTTTAGCTACATGGGCAATGTTGTTGACTCTGTATGATATGATCTTCGTTCCTCAGAAGGCAGTAAAAGGCCAAGCCTTAGCTGATTTCCTAGCAGCTTATCCGGTGCCGAAATCGTCCAAACTCTACGACGAAATCCCCGACGAAGTGGTGGAGTCTAATACTGCAACTAAAGAAATCCCCATTTGGCGAATGTTCTTCGACGGCGCATCAAGAACAGGACCCAAAGGGAATATCGTTGCTGGAGTAGGTGTCGTTCTCGTGTCACCTGATCATCTGGTTATACACCATGCATATTCTCTCATGGAACCATGCACCAACAACGTGGTCGAATATAATGCTCTATTAATCGGCCTATAACTGGCAAAGCAACTGGGAGTTGACTATCTAGAAACTTACGGCGATTCCAAGCTAATAGTTAGTCAGGTCCGAGGGGATTATGAAGTTCGCCACAAAGATCTCATCCCCTGTCACAGGACAACAATCGAGCTGGCATCTACCTTCGCTGGATTCTTCATCGAGCACGTGCCTCGACTACAGAATATAGAAGCAGATGCTCTAGCCGATCTCGCTGCTTCTTTGACCGTTTCTACCAATACACAGCAGTCGATCATAGTGTCTGGTCGAGAATTATTCTGTATGAAAGATGCCTTGCATATTCATCACAGTTACACAGCGGAAACAAACATCGATGCTAAAGACTGGAGATTTCCCTTCATAGACTATGCTTGTCATGCCCCAGAACCAGAATACTGGAGAGCGGGGGCAGACATAGCCAGCTACGTATATAAAATGGAATCCATCTCGCTATACGGTCACGGCTGTCTAAATACATGAGGGTTTATCTACAAGCTAACAGTCTCTTAAGGTCATGAACAAGCCTAGTGTCTCAATCACAAGCAAGTAAGTAAAAGGTTACAAGAAGTATGATCATTAAATATACAATAGTAAGACGCCCCAAATATTACATATTCAGCTGATCATGAAGCTAGTCGTCACAAAAAGTTAGGACAAGCAAGAGTTTAGTCATACATGATCAACCCTAGGATCTGTCAATCATGTTACAGCCCGTAGGCAGACAGTAAGTAAAGTGCAATCGAGCTAAACAGGTGCTCGACGGCTAAACGCCTCAAAAGAATATTTTTACAATAAAGTGGGAGATCAAAAATAAACCCACTCGTTGCCAGGGTTTCGTTTAGTGGCCACCATCTGGCTGGAAGGTCGGTAGATCCTCTGGAGCTGCTCCAAAATCTGGCCACACAAAACCAGCTGGGTCAGACCCCAGAAAGAGCAAGTTCCACAAAGGAGGCTTCACTTAGGAACTAAAACGAGCAATTAGCACAAGATATAAATAAAAGTAAGAACTGGAAATAAAGAAAATACATCAGGATGATATACGACGAGATAACCATGGAACGATTCAGATAACCAGGTTACAACCCGTAAACCAAACAAGGACCGGGGTTGTAACCCTTCGTCTGAACAGAACTTGGAACCCTCACCATTTATCGGTAAAATAAATACAAGCATTCTGGTCATGTAGTAATCAGGATCAGGGCAAGACTAGACTGGTTAGGCTCCATCCAATCATTTCACGGCCAAGCAAGAATTACGGCTTGATACTTTAACTAACTAGGGTTGTCACAAGCCTAATTACTAGCAAGATGCAGTGAGATTATTCCACAGTCACAAGCCCTGCAGACCATCCAGGTTACCCGGGTTGAAGGATTTAGAGTTGAATTCAGGTGGGTACATCGTCCAGGAAACGCATGTACCCTTAGGTAGCTTGAAGGGTGCAACACATGACAGTGTGCTGGAAATGTGCCCTACCCGACGGCAGGCTATAGATCCCAAGGCGTGCCCAGATAACGGGATTGCCTGTAGCTGGGAAATCTCGTCATGACTAATGTATTAATCTAGTTATTAGTCTTAGTCCATTTTAGTAGGTACTCCTGACCGTGGTACTCAGGAGTCCCTGTCCTAGACATGATGCAAGACAGGACTGGTTTATTTGTACAAGCACAATCGCCCACGGTGTCCAGGTCATTATACAGGTCATATCGTGTCAGGTAGCCGTCGCAACAGTTATTCGAGATAATCATGTCAGGTTTATCATATCAAGTGTACTAGTCAGGAGTGCGCCACGACGGGCCACTATCAGGTCATGTCAGGTTATTATGTCAGGAGTGCACCACTACGGGTCACTATCATGTCATGCTCAATTATCAATTCTAAATATATCAAATGAATTCATGATTTTCAATATACAGGACTATAGAAGAGCCATACGGCTAAGGCACATGCGGCCAGGATGGATCTCATGCGGCTGGGGAAGGAGTCGGGTTCATGCGGCTGGGGAGAGATTCATGCGGGTCGGGGGAACTAAGGACCTATGCGGCTCGCAGGAGAGGGATTCTCATGCGGCTGGAATAAATCGAACTCATGCGGCCAAGAGAAGGACAAGACACATGCGGCCAGGAATGATAGGGAACTCATACGGCTGACGGGAGAGCAATGACTATGCGGTCAAGGGAAGCAAACCCATGCGGCTGGGAGACTGCGGTCTATGCGGCTCGCGAGTGTTGGAGTTCATGCGGCTCGGAATGGGCGAAGTCCCATGCGGCAGCGGGGAGCAATGCCTATGCGGTCAAGGAAAGCAAACCCATGCGACTGGGAGACTGCGGTCTATGCGGCTCGCGAGTGTTGGAGTTCATGCGGCTCGGGATGGGCGAAGTCCCATGCGACAGCGGGGAGCAATACCTATGCGGCTGGGAGCAAGGGGTGCATATGCGGTTCGGGAAGAAGGGCCCCATGCGGCTAGAAGTACCAGAGCCTCATGCGGCCAGACTAAATACTTGTCGCATGAACTTGTCATTCGGTCAAGTCCAGTTAATAGTGCATGCGGCTAAAAGCTGACTTACCGCATGAATGTTCATGCGGTCAAGTGCTACCATACGGCTCGGGACTGTGCTTCTTCTCCAAATTTCCGAGAAGAAGTACACCATAAGCCATGGCTTCCAAATTGCATAACTCTATCATCCGGAGCCCAAATCCGAACTTCCATAGGTCAAAATGGGGTAGAACGAGATTCTCTACAACATGGAACCATCTAAACTCGGAAATAACAAGATTAAGTAGATCAAAACCCAAGAAATTTGAGAATGAGATAAATATAGATCTACAAGAATCTAGCCATGGAAAGTGAAAATGCCAATATCTAAAGTAAGTTAAAATGCTGTAAAGAAGAAAATGAAGCAATAAAATTAGAGTTCCTCCATGAAGCAAGTTGCACTTGCCTAGACCTCTCTCTCCCTCTCTTTGGTAGGTAAGGAAGTAATGGTGCAGAAGATGATAAATAAAAAGAGAGAAAGGAGAAGGGTTAATAAATGGTAGTAGTGGTGGTAGGTAGGAGGTTCACCCCTTGGTTCATGATGAACCAAGAGCAATCCCAAACCGAACCAAGCCAAACCAAACCAAGAATAAACCAAGCCCAGGGAGGAAATTAAGCAAGGAAATCATGAAATATAAGAACAAATACGTACACATATTCCAGAAAAACGTAATACGAACCACAGGCATTACAACTCTACCCACCTTAAAAGAATTTTGTCCTCGGAATTTAATCAAGAGGCTAGAGGAGCAATGATAAGCTACATTAATCACATGCAAGCTATAACTAGGCAGACAATCACTCATTCAAGCAAGGAATCGAAGGCATGAGGCATAAGAAAGACATTATACCTCACGAGTCATACAAGTCGGGATATCGCGATCGGATATCATCTTCACGCTCCCACGTTGACTCCCCCAAAGAGTGATGACCCCAAGCAACTCGGACTAACTTGATAGTCTTATTCTTGAGGATCTTCTCTCTCCGGTCCAATATAGACACGGGCCTCTTCTCATACGAAAGGTTGGTACCAACAACCAATTCCGAATGATCCAGGATGTGGCTCGGGTCCGGGATATACTGTCGTAATTGGGATACATGGAACACGTCATGCACCTCGCTTAGCGACGGCGGAAGAGCGAGACGATAGGATACATCTTCTACTCGCTCCAGAATGTCAAACGGTCCTATATACCTAGGACTAAGCCTGCCCCGTACGCCGAAACGAATGACGCCACGGTTAGACGAAATCCTCAGGAATACATGATCGTCGACCGAAAACTCGAGAGGGCGCCGATGAGAATCGGCCCAATGGCGCTGGCGATCTTGGGCAACTCAAAGATGATCTCTGACACGCTTGACCACTTCAACTGTCTGGGCAATCATTTCTGGACCGAGCATCTGTCTCTCTCCAACATCATCCTAGGCTAGCGGGGATCTGCACTTCCTACCATACAGTGCCTCGAACGGTGCCATCTGGATACTGGCTTGGAAACTGTTGTTGTACGAGAACTCCACCAGGTGCAAGTGATCTTCCCATGAACCACCGAAGTCAAGTGTGCAAGACCGCAACATGTCTTCAAGATTCTGGATCGTGCGCTCCGACTGGCCATCTGTCTGCGGGTGATATACTGAACTGAACTGGAGATGAGTTCCCAAACTCTCTTGCAAGCTACGCCAAAAGTGCGACATAAATCTTGAATCTCGGTCCGAGGTGGTACTGACTGGCACACCGTACAATCTGATAATCTGCCTGAGGTACATCTCTGCTAGCTGAGCCGTCGACTGACCAACTCTGAATGGAAGAAAGTGAGCTACTTTCGTGAGCCGATCAACTATAACCCAGATTGCATCTCTACCAGCTGGGGATCTAGGTAGTCCAGTCACAAAATCCATGGTCACATGCTTCCACTTCCATTCTGGAATCGGTGAGGGCTGAAGAAGTCCAGCCGATCTCTGATGTTCGACTTTAACTTGTTGGCAAACCAAACACCGAGAGACAAACCGAGCTATCTTTCGCTTCATACCATTCCACCAGAAATACTGCCGGATATTACGGTACATCTTCGTACTGCCGGAATGGATAGAATACAGCGAACTGTGTGCTTCTGACATGATCTCCTGCCGGATATCTCCGCTGGGTACACAAAGACGCTTACCATGTCAAAGTGTACCATCCTCATGAATGCATAACTCTGGTCTTTGTCCTGCCTCACACTCTGCTCTGAGTCGCTGAAGCTTGGAATCTGCCGACTGCGCCATCCGGATCCTCTCGACTATAGTGGACTGAACTTGCATACTGGCCATCAATGCCACACTGGAAGGGAGAACAACTTTGATAACCATCTTCTGAAGATCTGCTAACAGCTCCGGTTGTGCTGTTAGGAAATAAACTCCGGCTCTCCTGCTCAATACATCGGCAACAACGTTGGCCTTCCCAGGATGATACTGCAGGTTGACATCATAATCCATAAGAAGCTCCAGCCACCTTCTCTGACGCATGTTAAGATCCTTCTGGGTGAAAACATACTTCAGGCTCTTGTGGTCGGTGAAGATCTCCACCCTGTCTCCATACAAGTAGTGCCTCCATAACTTAAGTGCAAATACCACTGCTGCCAGCTCCAAGTCATGGGTTGGATAATTACTCTCATGATCACGAAGTTGTCGTGACGCATAAGCTATTACCTTCCCATGCTGCATCAGAACACATCCTAAGCCTCTGCCTGAAGCATCACAATACACTGAGAATCCTCCGGTTCCATCTGGAAGCGCAAGAATAAGAGCTGTTATCAGGCCTCGCTTCAACTGCTCAAAAGAACTCTGACACTCTGCTGTCCAAGCAAACTGCGTATCCTTGTGGGTCAACTGCGTCAATGGCGCTGAAATTCGAGCAAAATCCGAAACAAACCGCCGGTAGTAGCCGGCCAATCCAAGAAAAGTACGAACCTCTACAACTGTGCTGGGCACTGGCCATGACTCAATAGCCACAATCTTCTGGAGATCCACTTCTACTCCTCCTCGAGTGATGATATGACCCAAGTACGAAATGCGATCGAGCCAGAACTCACATTTACTGAACTTGGCATATAACTGGTGCTCTCTGAGGATCTGAAGAACTATACGGAGATGCTGCTCATGCTCCGCCTTACTCTTGCTGTAGACCAGGATGTCATCCAAGAACACAATCACAAACTGATCCAAGTAAGGCATGAAGATGCGATTCATGAGGTCCATGAATACTGTCGGCGCATTGGTTGCTCCAAAAGGCATAACAAGGAACTCCCAATGCCCATATCTCGATCTAAAAGCTTGTCACTCCCCGATCCTGGAATACGTATTTTAATACGTAAATCGATAAATTGTATTTACCTTGTATTTATACTATATTTATTATGCAGTATTTCTTCATGCATTTCCCAAAAAAAATATTCGACAAAATATTATTTTCTAATTTATTTTCTGCATTTGGGCCTACAGTTTTGGCTCATTTGCGTAACCCATTCTTGGTTCACCAATGGTTCATCATGAACCCTTTGGTTCATCATGAACCCATGGGTCCAAGATCTTTATATATAACTCATCTCATTCTCTCTCCTCTCATTTTACTTCCTCTCATTTACTTCCTCCACCAACCAAGGCAAGTACCAACTTGCTCAAGAGATGGATCAATAATTTTGTCAATGATTTCTTACAAATCTATTTGCCAAAACATGTTCTTCTCCTTAATCTATACTAGTTTAGAACTTGGAAATTTCTATTTTGAAGCTTTGATTTTTGTAGATCTAGATTTTAATCATTTTCAGATTTTGCATGGTTTGATCTACTTTAGTTGGGTTTTATAGGTTTTTGATGCTTCCATGTGGAAGAGCATTCAGTTTCACCCAAGTTGAAACTTTGGAAATCTGGATTTGGAGTTCGGATAGCCAAGTTATGATGCTTTGAAGTTTGGGTTCAGCCATGGTGTTCTTGCTGTTTAGAGAAGACAGTGAACAGTGTGCTCCTGTTTGAGCACGCTTCCTGTTGGAAGCGTGTCTCTCCTTGAGCTTGCGTGACTTTTTACGCAGCTCTCTCCTTGAGCTTGCGTGACTTTTCACGCAGCTCTCTCCTTGAGCTTGCGTGACTTTTCACGCAGCTCTCTCCTTGAGCTTGTGTGACTTTTCACGCAGCTCTCTCCTTGAGCTTGTGTGACTTTTTACGCAGCTCTCTCCTTGAGCTTGCGTGACTTTTTACGCAGCTCTCTCCTTGAGCCTGCGTGACTTTTCACGCAGCTCTCTCCTTGAGCCTGCGTGACTTTTCACGCAGCTCTCTCTCCTTGAGCCTGCGTGACTTTTCACGCAGCTCTCTCCTTGAGCCTGCGTGACTTTTCACGCAGCTTTCTCCTTGAGCCTGCGTGACTTTTCATGCAGCTCTCTCTCCTTGAGCCTGCGTGACTTTTCACGCAGCTCTCTCCTTGAGCTTGCGTGACTTTTCACGCAGCTCTCTCCTTGAGCCTGCGTGACTTTTCACGCAGCTCTCTCACCTTGAGCTTGCGTGACTTTTTACGCAGCTCTCTCCTTGAGCCTGCGTGACTTTTCACGCAGCTCTTCCCTTGAGTCTGCGTGACTTTTCACGCACGCTGCCTTGAGTGAGCCTGAGTGAGCTTGCGTGACTTTTACCCCTTAAGCGTGCGTGCTTTTGTGCGTACACTTTTGATATTTTATTAGATATTATATGCCCATTTTATATCCTTACGCCTTTTGTCCCGAGCATGATATGAGCACTAATGTGACCCCGAAGAACAAAGTGTTCCTTCCTGATACAAGTACCTGAATGTCCCAGTTCTTGTTTATGCTCGACAAATGACTCGTAACTCCACGTGGCGTATTTGCAATGATGCATTACACTAAGGAGGGTAGAACATGTTGACATACTGATTGACATGGATCCTCTTTGGGGTACTCGTACTAAAGTACGACTTTAGGAGGATAATCATGCAGGCCACAGCATGTGAGTCCAAGATTTTACCTAGGGTTAAACTAGGCAACTAAACATACTAGATGCATGGGGAGGGCAAAATCTCGAGATCATGTTACACCAGCCGCCTTGAGATACTGTCTTGACGCGCCGGCTGGTCTCCACGGATACTGTGTCATCTGCAACGAGTGGAGGACTGTATCCGATTAATTTCTGCTATATATTATATGTTTTAGCAAGGTGGCCTTACGAGGGACCTGTGCTCAATCATACCTGTCTACGCGAACCCCTGGGTTGGCTAGCCTTGCTGGAAAGATACGATCTGAGGATTTTCTAATAACGTGACGCGAGGATAACCTCGTCCCACTAGAAACTCGTTGACTTGATTGGCCGTGAAAATGACTCGCTTGTATCCTATTACCTTTCGTGAATAACTGAGGGAAGCGGACTGTCATGGTACGTGATCCAACCCATGTTCTTGTTTGATTATTGGGTTGGTTATCGTACTATGATAGGCTGTGGACCGAAGTTATGAACGGAAGACTTATTCTGATTGTGAATTGCTACTTCTGTGAATGACTGAGGAACATGGACTATCATGGTACATGATCCAACCCATGTTCTTGTTTGATTGTTGGGTTGGTTATTGTGCTGCGATAGGCTATCGACCGAAGTCACGATCAGGAGATTTTATTGTTTATACCTTTTAACTTATGTGAAAGTTATAGAGTACGACACGTTCCGACTCCATGCGGCACATTTTGTCCTTGTTTGGTTGTAAGGGTGCCACATGGGTTCGAGGATGTTGCGCTACCCTATAATAGTAGCATAAGTATTACTATTATCAATCATTCTATTAACTGGGTTTTTAATCTTAACTCTTGTGCCCCTTTGGCGGTACTTGCTATTCGGGGCTGACCCCGCTGGTTTTTGTTTGGCCAGATCCCGTAGCAGAGCCTGAGGACACGATCTTCCTCCCTGACATCCATGGTGCATACTAGGAGCATGGCGGTTCGGGGACTCGAGTGAGTTTTTTCTCTACCACTCCTGCTTATACTTTTGCGGCGTTTAGCCACCGGCACCTGTTAGCCGGATTACTTGATATTTTGTGTCAGTACAGACTTGTAAATAAACAGACTGCAGCTGTGTATAATTTTGTACTCCTGACTCTCTGAGATAGCTAAATTATAAAGCTAGTCTCTCATGACCATTTTGATGAAGCGTCGGGGACGCCTTACTGTTTTATCTTTAATGTTCATTTAATTGCTGATGTGATTTGATTGATTGTGACATAGAACTCTGTGGGACCATAGGAGACTTGATTGTAGCATGTACCCCCTAGTCTCTCGACAGCCACGATCGCCGTATGACGTTACGTACCTCATATGGAGTAGCTGGCCTAGTCCGTCTCCGTATTTCGGTACTGGGGCGTGACAAAGCTGTCTTCGGGATGTCCTGCTCTCTGACTCTGATCTGATGATAACCTGAGCGCAAATCAATCTTCAAGAATACTGAAGCCCCCTTGAGTTGATCAAACAAGTCATCTATCCTCGGAAGAAGGTATCTGTTCTTGATTGTCACTGAATTCAAGGTACGATAATCAACACATAACCTGGACGTACCATCCTTTTTTTCACAAGAAGCATCGGGGCTCCCCAAGGCGATCCACTAGCACGAATAAATCCCTTGGCTCGAAGTTCTTCAATCATCTTGTACAATATCTCCAACTCTGACGGCGCCATCCTGTAGACTCTCTCTGACACTGGGGCTTTCCCAGGAATCAAGTCTATAGTGAACTCGATCTCCCGCTCCGGAGGCATACCAGGAAGTTCTTCTGGGAAAACATCTGGAAACTCCTCGACTATCCTGGACAACTGAACTGCTGTTACTGCCATCCGCAATATCGGAGGAGATGACTCAACTTCGCCTCGGGAGAAAGAAAACTCCGGCTCGCCTGGAATGCTAAAAATAACCCTGCCAATGTGGCAGTCTATCCTAGCATACTGGTTCCTCAACCAATCCATCCCTAGGACCACATCATAATCGGCCATCGGGAACTCTATCAATCTAGCGGGGAATTCTCTACCGCTAACTACGATCCGACACGAGGAAAATACTCTATCTACTCCTACAAGTCCGTTACCAGTAAGTATATTAAGCCTTACTGATAATGACTCGGGCTCCAATCCTACCCGTGTCGCGAATCGTGCAAACATAAATGAATGCGATGCACCAGAATCAGATAAAGCTGAAGCTGGAAAGGAGTTGACAAGAATAGTACCTGCCACTACCTCTCCTGGTGCCAATCCTTCCTCCACGATCATCACCATAGCCTGACCGTGCCCTCGGGGTGCTGGTCCCCTCTGCTGAAATCCTCGCTGCCTGCTCTGACTATGGGCTTGGACTTGTGCATACTGCTGGGGGTTCTGCTGCTGGAACACTTGGGTCTGAGGCAGCAAGGGCCTCGGCAATGGATACTGCTGCTGCTGGACCGGAGCTGGTCCTCTCACCGAAGAGCTAGAAAGGTTGGACGATGATGAACCACCCCTATTCGGGCAAGATCCAACCCTATGGTCTGGTGCTCCACAAGCCAGACACAATCCCTGTGCCCTGCGACATTCTGCCACTACATGGCCTGGCTTCCCACAATGAGAACAACCCACTGCGGAAGATTGCTTCTGCTTCTGCTGCTGAGGGTGCGTCGGAGTGGAATGCTGAACCGACGTTACTGAGGCCGCTCGCCTCGGAGCTCCAATAGTCAAGGCCCTGGCTGCTGGGGCTGGGGCTGAAGACTGATTCATCTGGCCGAGGGATCTCTTCCGACCTCCGGCCCTATCCACAATCCTCTGGGAGGTATACTCATGCCTCCGGGCTGCTCTCAAGACTGCATCAAAAGTCTGATGCTCAAACTGCTCAACTGCCAACAAGATCTCCAGGTGAAGTCCCTGCTGGAATCGCTGGGCTCTATCATACTCGGTTGCCACCAAGGTGGGAGCAAACCGACTGAGTCTCGAAAACTCGGCCGCATATCCATCGACCGTCCTGCCTCCTTGCTTCAGATTGATAAACCTCGTCTGCAGATCATACCGAGCTACGGCATCGAAATACTTGGTCTGGAATCTCTCTCTGAATACTGCCCAAGCAATGGGTGCTGCTAATCCAACGGCCTGCGCTGTCCACCAGCTGCGGGCAAGATCTAACAACTGCAGGCGTATAACGGCCACCTTCTCGTTCTCTGGGGTCCTGGCTGCTTCTAGAATCACCTCTGTGTCGTGAAGCCATGCATCTGCTGCGATAGCATCTTCACTACCGTCGAAGAATGGAGGGTTCAAGCGCTTGAAGCTGTTGGCCGCGCTGTTACCCTGATGACCATCCCGGGTCAAAGCATCCATCACTGCCTGGTGCAAGGCATCTCCACGCCGGTCTTGGGAAGCTATCAAGGTCCTGACGAGTCCTACCAAAGTGCCGTCATCATGTTCTACAGGTTGAACTGGCTGGACTGGTGGCTCTCCACCAGAAGGCACGACTCTGGAGGCTACTCTGGAATGCTGGGCTTGATCTCCAGGTTGCTGCTGGTCCGCGGGAGGTACTCCGCCTTGCTGGTCGATAGGACCACGAACAATGCCGCTGTAGAAGACGACATAGGAAACAATAAGGAAGGACCAGGACAGATCAATGATACAAGCATATGATCAGGACAAGAATCCAGGGATTCAGAAGATACGAGCAGAGATAAGGGACGAATACTGATTGAGACATCTATTCGGTAAACCCTCACATATCTTGATTACAAGACATGCATGGGCCACCACTTAAACCATGTCACGCCCCAGAACCAGAATACTGGAGAGCGGGGACAGACATAGCCCGCTACGTATATGAAATGGAATCCATCTCGCTATACGGTCACGGCTGTCTAGATACGTGAGGGTTTATCTACAAGCCAACAGTCTCTTAAGGTCATGAACAAACCTAGTGTCTCAATCACAAGCAAGTAAGTAAAAGGTTACAAGAAGTATGATCATTAAATATACAATAGTAAGGCGTCCCAAACATTACATATTCAGCTGATCATGAAGCTAGTCGTCACAAAAAGTTAGGACTAGCAAGAGTTTAGTCATACATGATCAACCCTAGGATCTGCCAATCATGTTACAGCCCGTAGGCAGACAGTAAGTAAAGTGCAATCGAGCTAAACAGGTGCTCGGCGGCTAAACGCCTCAAAAGAATATTTTTACAATAAAGTGGGAGATCAAAAATAAACCCACTCGTTGCCAGGGTTCCGTCTAGTGGCCACCATCTGGCTGGAAGGTCGGTAGATCCTCTGGAGCTACTCCAAAATCTGGCCATACAAAACCAGCTGGGTCAGACCCCAGAAAGAGCAAGTGCCACAAAGGAGGCTTCACTTAGGAACTAAAACGAGCAATCAGCACAAGATATAAATAAAAGTAAGAACTGGAAATAAAGAAAATATATCAGGATGATATACGACGAGATAACCATGGAACTATTCAGATAACCAGGTTACAACCCGTAAACCAAACAAGGACCGGGGTTGTAATCCTTCGTCTGAACAGAACTTGGAACTCTCACCATTTATCGGTAAAATAAATACAAGCATTCTGGTCATGCAGTAATCAGGATCAGGGCAAGACTAGACTGGTTAGGCTCCATCCAATTATTTTACGGCCAAGCAAGAATTATGGCTTGATACTTTAACTAACTAGGGTTGTCACAAGCCTAATTACTAGCAAGATGCAGTGAGATTATTCCACAGCCACAAGCCCTGCAGACCATCCAGGTTACCCGGGTTGAAGGATTTAGAGTTGAATTCAGGTGGGTACATCGTCCAGAAAACGCATGTACCCTTAGGTAGCTTGAAGGGTGCAACACATGACAGTGTGCTGAAAATGTACCCTACTCGACGACAGGCTATAGATCCCAAGGCGTGCCCAGGTAACGGGATTGCCTGTAGTTGGGAAATCTCGTCATGACTAATGTATTAATCTAGTTATTAGCCTTAGTCCATTTTAGTAGGTACTCCTGACCGTGGTACTCAGGAGTCCCTGTCCTAGACATGATGCAAGACAGGACTGGTTTATTTGTACAAGCACAATCGCCCACGGTGTCCAGGTCATTATACAGGTCATATCGTGTCAGGTAGCCGTCGTAATAGTTATTCGAGATAATCATGTCAGGTTTATCATATCAAGTGTACTAGTCAGGAGTGCGCCACGACGGGCCACTATCAGGTCATGTCAGGTTATTATGTCAGGAGTGCACCACTACGGGTCACTATCACGTCATGCTCAATTATCAATTCCAAACATATCAAATAAATTTATGCTCAATTATTAATTCTCAGGCGGCTGGAATAAATCGAACTCATGCGGCCAAGAGAAGGGCAAGACACATGCGGCCAGGAATGATAGAGAACTCATGCGGCTGGCTGGCGGGAGAGCAATGACTATGCGGTCAAGGGAAGCAAACCCATACGGCTGGGAGACTGCGGTCTATGTGGCTCGCGAGTGTTGGAGTTCATGCGGCTCGGGATGGGCGAAGTCCCATGCGGCAGCGGGGAGCAATGCCTATGCGGTCAAGGGAAGCAAACCCATGCGGCTGGGAGACTGCGGTCTATGCGGCTCGCGAGTGTTGGAGTTCATGCGGCTCGGGATGGGCGAAGTCCCATGCGGCAGCGGGGAGCAATGCCTATGCGGCTGGGAACAAGGGGTGCATATGCGGTTCGGGAAGAAGGGCCCCATGCGGCTAGAAGTACCAGAGCCTCATGCGGCCAGACTAAATACTTGCCGCATGAACTTGTCATGCGGTCAAGTCCAGTTAATAGTGCATGCGGCTAAAAGCTGACTTGCCGCATGAATGTTCATACGGTCAAGTGCTACTATGCGGCTCGGGACTGTGCTTCTTCCCCAAATTTCCGAGAAGAAGTACATCATAAGCCATGGCTTCCAAGCTGTATAACTCTATCATCCGGAGCCCAAATCCGAACTTCCATAGGTCAAAATGGGGTAGAACGAGATTCTCTACAACATGGAACCATCTAAACTCGGAAATAACAAGATTAAGTACATCAAAACCCAAGAAATCCGAGAATGAGATAAATATAGATCTATAAGAATCTAGCCATGGAAAGTGAAAATGCCAATTTCTAAAGTAAGTTAAAATGCTGTAAAGAAGAGAATGAAGCAATAAAATTGGAGTTCCTCCATGAAGCAAGTTGCACTTGCCTAGACCTCTCTCTTCCTCTCTCTGGTAGGTAAGGAAGTAATGGTGGAGAAGATGATAAATGAAGAGAGAGAAAGGAGAAGGGTTAATAAATGGTAGTGGTGGTGATAGGTAGGAGGTTCACCCCTTGGTTCATGATGAACCAAGAGCAATCCCAAACCGAACCAAGCCAACCCAAACCAAGAATAAACCAAGCCCAGGAAGGAAATTAAGCAAGAAAATCATGTAATACAAGAATAAATACGTACACGTATTCCAAAAATACGTAATACGAACCACAGGCATTACAATGTTGTCTATGGAATCCTCTCAGAGGACTCGAAGGAAGCAGTATCCATCCAAAGACGATCCTTCAGATTTTACTATGATACAGCTACTAAGATGTTGTACCGACGCTCTTACGACGGGCTACTATTATGATGCTTGTCAGACACAGAAGCCAAACATGCACTCTGGGAGGTGCACGATAGAGTTTGTGGTACACATCAACCGGGCCCCAAATTACAAGATCGTCTCAAAAGAATGGGTTATTACTGGTGAAGAATAGATGGCAACTCTAGAGGGGGGTGAATAGAGTTTATAATAATAATAGCCAATTAAAAATTAAACTCTTTCACAAACTGAAAGTAATCAGAGTAAATATGGAAATAAATAAGGAGCAAGAAAGCATACGCCAATACAGCCATTTTTTAACCTGGTTTCCCTCGTGGCGGACTAGTCCAGGCCTGAGAACTCTAGCTCAAGATTAAATCCACTATTTGTGAAATAGTAGTTACATCCCATGCCTTTTCTTCAGAAGAGCACGTCAACTTCTTACAAAGATTACAGTGGCGATGCTTGAAATTTTCTAAGCGACTTCTTGAACTCTTGCACAAACTCCTAACTGAAAAATACTGAGCACTTGAGGCTTAGGGAGCTTGTGGCTAGTAGATGAAGAAGGGTATAGCTTGTATAGAGCTTTAGAGAGAAGAGATGAGAAGATTGGATGATTGAAAAGGAGAGAATTCATGGCCTATTTATAGGATACTAGGTAGGCAGAATTCGGCCAGAATTCTGGTTGGAATATTCAAAAATTTGGCCGTTGGACAACTTACAACCAGCCAATCCTAAAAATTAGGGTGCTAATTTTTAGGAGGCAGTGTTCGGCCCGAACTCTGTCTTCAGAGCACAGAATGGGTCAATGGGTAAGTTGGCTCATTTTGATTTGCGTGGAGCTTATGATTTTGGGGTATGGGTATAGGTTAAGTCTCAGATGCTTAGTACAGCTCAATTTACATAAATCTAGACTCAATAAAATTGTAAAATACAGACTCAAAGATATGTTGCATTGTAGGTGCGAGCTGTCGTCTGGCTTGTACTGACTGTAGTCTTCATGTGTCGTATTGAATTATCACAAGTATCATATAGTCAATTCTATCAATATTTGGTTGACTGTGATTTTGTGTCAACAACTGGCCCACAATGATAGCAGATGCTGTTGAATATGCAAAGAAGTATAGAGCTTGTCAGTTCCATGTCGACTTCATTCATCAACCATCGGAGTTTCTACACCCGACGGCAGCATCTTGGCCATTTGAAGCCTGGGACATGGACGTCATAGGACCAATCAGCCCGCCATCCTCCAAAGGACATCGGTTCATCCTAGCCATAACCGATTACTTCTCTAAATAGACGAAAGCTATGCCGCTCACTGAAGTGAAGGCATCAAATGTGATTAGTTTTATCAAACATCACGTTATCTACCGCTTCGGCCTACCTCACAGGATCATCCATGATAATGGTCCACAGTTCGCAAGCCATGCATTCTATCGGTTCTACGATAGGAATCGAATCCAGAACGTAGCTTCTACTGCCTATAATCCAGCGGCTAACGGGCTAGCAGAAGCCTTCAACAAAACCATCATAAAGCTTCTCAAGAAGTTCGTGTCTTCAAATAAGCGTGATTGGAATGAGAAGCTCGGTGAAGGTCTATGGGCCTATCGTACAACAGTCCGGACTCCAACAGGCAGTACGCCATTCTCTCTGGTTTATGGGAGTGAAGCAGTTCTTTACCTAGAAATCCAGATTCCTTCTCTTCGGGTAGCCCTAGCCAGCGAGTTGACTACCAAAGAAAGCTACCGTCTGCGACTCCAGGAGCACGAAGCGCTAGACAAAAAATACTTGTTAGATCAATAGCGCATTGAGCTATACCAAGCACGCCTTTCCAGAGCCTTCAATAAAAAATGAAGGAAAGGATCTTCCAAGTCGGTGAGTCTTAGCAGTGAGAAGACCGATGGTCATGACGCACAAAATAAAAGGGAAATTTCAGCCTAAATGGGAAGGTCCTTTCGTCATAGAATCGGTGTATTCTAACGGTGCGTACCGGCTAACCAAGCCTGATGGTGACTTGCTCATGATGCCTATCAATGGCAAGTTTCTGAAGAAAAACTATGTGTAACCACTTTTTGTTCACATATACTCAGTCATGTAAATGTACAGCACGATGTTTATATGATCCCAAAAAAAAACTATCTAACTATTATCCGTATTTCAAGAGTCTTGAATACGCCCTGGATAATAGGTCCTCTAAATATCTCCCCAGTGGAATCATTTCCGTTTTTGACTCTGTCCAAACTCGGTCTGACAAAAACAAGTCACGTCCCCATTACCTCTGAATTATTTCCTGATAAATATTTCTTCAGTGAAATGATTATGTTTTGCCACGTCCACATAACCTCTGAGCAAAGCATTCATCAAGGATAATCACGTCCCTATTACCTCTGAATTATCCACTCCTCCTTAATGTTATATATCTTTCCACGCCCATATTACCTCTGGTCAGATATAGAACATCCTTTGCTATTACATCCATATTACCTCTACTAGCAGCTTCGTTCAACTTATTATCTATATTCGAATCATTCGAATATAAAACGGACAATAGGTCCACATCAAAAATTCCCCAGCAGAATACCCGCCAGAGATATCCTTGCTACGTCCTCATTACCTCTAGCATCGATATTTCATAAAACCATATTCATTGTCAAAAAGATTCTTTATTTTGTACTTAAACGTCTATCAAAAGACGGAAAAAAGGTACAAGAGCCGTGACGGCAAAAAAAAGAGAAGTTACAAAATCTACGGGATACACAAACGGTTTATGCTGTCTCTCAGAGCAACAATCTCGGCCTCAGATCTCTCAGCAGCTCGACGTCGTGCCTCTTCTTGACTAGCGGCTTCATCTTCAAAGAGGATCAGACTCTGATGCTCCCCCTCCAACTTCTCCAGCTGTTCTTGTAAACGGACAAAAGCGGTGGCAGTCATGGCAGCCTGGGACAAATAATCCTCCTGTTCAGATGTCGTCGCCTTCAAGTCGACTTCCAGCTGGGCAATCTCGTTCCTGATCTGCACAATATGATTGTGCTTCTCAGTGATCTGCACAGCCAGCCTGTTCTTCGAGGCAGCACGGGCCTCACTCGCAGCAGTGAACTGGCCATACTGGTCAACCAGCTTACCGATCTCCTAGACAAGGGTGTCCTTTCTTGCCTGGAAGGTAGCCTTCTCTTCCGTAAGAGCCGTCATCAAAGCGTCGTCCTCTGTACGGAACTTTGACGTCGAACTCCGTTGTTTGATGTGTCGGAACCTGGCCATCTGACCCTCCAGGTCATTCGGGACCTTCCTTAGGGTGCTGGCCCGCTCTTCATAGCTAGCTATGCTCTCGAGGGCCGCTACCTGACATTCGACAACAGCCTTCACAGGGCCGAAGGCGGCATTCTGATTCAAGACTCCAGGAAGCTTCACTTTCACTACGGAGTAGAAAGCTCTGACAAATTCCTGGGCCATCTCTTTATCTTCAGCGGAGGTAGTCGGAGAAAAGGCTTGGAAAGTTTCTTCCACTCAGGGAGGAATACCTGACAAGAAGCCAAACTTGACAAGAAAATCCATTCCACCAAAAACCACTCTTGACTATCACGTGTCACGTCCATATTATCTCTGATACCGATAGTCTTCCAACTTGACGCCTGTACCCAACCCGAGATGAAAGGCATGACGCCAAGATCATAAAACCTGTCACGACCTTGTCACCTCTATTAGGTTTTGTTTCAAATCTATTACCCTCACCGCTGGTGTGCCAAAGGGTAATAGGTCCACGAAAGTATCATTCCAATCTATTTACTCATATTTTCGGATGCACAAAAGGGCAATAGGTCCAAACAAAAAAAAGTGAGAGGGGGATCCCTCAGCGGGATACCCTTTACACAAATGCGGTATTTCGGCTCTCTAATACAAAGCACCACAGATACCACAAGCAGAGAATGGAGCGAATGTACTCTGTCTATTCAAAATCAGTTACATTCATAGGAGTACGTCTCATGAGCAAAACAAAAGGTTCTTCATCCCTTCATCTGGATAAGAAGTAAAAGATTACATTGATTTCCAAAAGAAGGGAGCATCCGCTACTCATCAGCAACACATTGCTTGTTTAGCTTGGCAGCACCACGCTTTCGTCCAAGGAGGTCATGTTTTACTGTTGAGCAAGCAAACAAGGCTGTTGAATCTTTAAGAAGCCACATGGAGGAGGGAAAATATAGCATGCTAAAACATCTGCAAATGGTGACCTCCTCTCCTCCATATTGTGGACGTCGTGGGCCCATTTCTTCAAGAGACTGTACCTTTAAAACAACATCTCTAATGTTGCTTTTGCCTACTTGAAGAAATGTGAAAGCAGAACTTTCACGGTAACGCCCAACTACCGTCCAACTCTTCGATGTATAAAGTTTCTTTCTACCATCTGAAAAAAACCCTAACAAAACACGAAGAGTCCTGAGCTCTCTGATGTTGGAGTCAAGTGTTGCATCTTCACCATGCCCAGAATTGCCGATACCGGTCCTGGAGAAATTTGCTAGCCAGATCCCTACAGAATATGAAAAAGGGCGAAAAGAAAGTCAGACTCAGGAAACTGTAGAAAAAGCTAAGTCCTGAAGACTTCTATGCGCCCAAAGGGATATGCGCCCAAAACAAGACATGTGGGTGCATAACACACGAACAGTGCGTGGGCGCATAACATGTCACTGCTTAGAGGGCGCATAACGTGGCAGTACTTGGGCGCATAGCACACCACAGTGTTGGCGCATAACTTCTGTGGGCGCATAGTAATGCTCACAGAAGTATGTTGCCCTAGGCACAAGTGCCCAGGCAGAAGAGAAGTTCGAGCGTCGCAAATTAACGCTCGAGACTTCATTTTTTTGAAGCATGCCCTCATCTAGAATCGGGTCCTGGACTGCCGAAGACGCTGCCGCAGGAGGAGAGTCACTCGGCGCAGCCCTCTTGTCCTTCGCGGATCTCTTGGCGACCTTGGGAGATATGATTCTCAAATAAAGAGGACGAAGAGTTTTTCTGAAAAAATTCAAAGAGAAAGGAATAATGAACTTTCTCTCTCCTCCAAGGGTCTATTTATAGACACAGGCTATACTATGCACCCACCTTCTGTATGCGCCCATTTGTTGTATGTGCCGACGACAGCCTATGCGCCCATATAAAGGATCAGCTCTCTGCATACTATACGAATGTCCCTTGCTGACGTGGATGACGTATGAAGGATGCACTGCTCCAAATTCTGTTTAGATGAATCTGTCAGTTCGAATTTCGAGGAAAATCTCAACAGTCGTATCTCCCTGACAGGCTGGCCAAATAATATGCGCCCAAGGATAGAGAGCCGTGCTAAGCGCCCATTGCCTCACGAGAAGACGATCCATGCTTCTTTCAAAGTATTTCAAACTTGTTCAAGTATCGAAAACTTTGAAGGGGATCTTGTAGAAGCATGAAAAAATTTCAACAAATGAAGCCCCAAGCGCCCAAGTCAGTGAAGCCCCATGCGCCCAGTTAATGGAGCTCCATGCGCCCAGTCAACGAAGCTTCATACGCCCAGTCAGTACAACTCCATGCGCCCAAGTCAAGTGTAGCTCCATGCGCCCAGTTCAGTGAAGCTTCATGCGCCCAAGACTAGCTCTCCCGAAAGGAGGGCGCATAGCCTGAGACATGGCTATGCGCCCAAGCCTGACTCAGTCAAAGCCATGATCAACACGTACACCGAAGTACACGGCCACGTCAGTCTCTACGAGCAGTCGTGCACCGAAGCATGCGATCACGTCAACACCACGACCAACCCACGATCTCGCAGCCTGTATGCGCCTACGTCCTATGCGCCCAAGACAGGACTATACGCCCACATAAAAACTAGCGTGTTTCCTCATGTGGACGCATAACATCATCCTAGCTCAAGAACGACTATAAAAGGGAGGCTTCATCCCTTTTCAAACACAGAGGACGGAGAGCATTTTTAAGAGCCAAATTGCTGTACTTCTTGCCAGTGTGCCGAGAGTTAGCAATTTTCTTAGGTTTTCTCCCACTTTTGTAATCGGAGTGTCAACGGAGTAAAGGAGCAACTGTCGCTCAATCTCCATTGTCCCATTCCCCAGAATTCTTTTTTGTACTCGGGGATCCTCAGCGCAGGATCTCTCAGGCGTACTCGATTTGTGGTGCATTGCGCCAATAAAAGAAAAGATAGCATTTTGTTTTTCTTTTTTTTTTGTGTCCACAAGAAGAGAAAGAGAAAGAGAAGATGAAGGAAAAGGAAAAGTCTCTTGCTCTCAAGGTTACCAAGTCCACTTCAAGAGATAGTTTCGACGATGACGAATCGGATGACGAAGAAATTGCTCTCACCGCCAAGCACTTCCGAAAGTTCCTTAAGTTCAATAAAGCAAACCGTACATGACGGAACAATGATGAAGAACCCGCTTGCTACAACTGCAGGAGAACCAGACACATCAAGAGATATTGTCCCATAGGAAGAAAGGAATCTAGCAGATACGAGAAGTCCAACAAAGGAAGCTCATCTTCCAGGAAGTACGCCAATACTAGCATCTGGTGTGAGAGTGATGCTAGCGACTCGAAAAACAACAAAGAATGCAAGCATCATGCAAATGTTTGTCTCATGGCAACTGAGGTACTCGATGACTTCTCCATGAATGCTCTTTCTTACAATAAATTAGTAGATGCCATTCTTGAATTATTCGATGAACACAAAGTCATAAGAAGTAAGTATAAGAAATCTCTCAAAGAGATTGATGCTTATATACAAGAAATATAAAGACTTTCCAACATCATTTTTTATATAAAAAGAAATCTCCTGCTTCTGACACAGATGAGATAGAGTATCTTCAAGAATCCCAAGACATCATCAAGAAAAAGGATGTCAAAATTCAATCCTTCAAAGAAGGATATAAATTTGCTATGCACAAGACACTTGCTGCTAACCAAAGAGAATATCAACCTCTATCAAGTACAATGACCTTCTCGCAAATGACAAGAAACCAGTTGATAGGGACACGGCCTACACCAACACATAATACCATCATCCAATGCGCACAAACACTCATCAACACAATAGTCACAAAAACACAACACATAGGTCCTACTCCAATCAAAGCACATATGAAGAGGAACCTTTGAAAAGAAAAATACCTCACATCACGCCTTTTATTATCATCACCATAATGCTTATGTTAGAAGTCCTCAGTTCACTAGAACGTCTCATACACAAAACACTTACTATTTCCCCTCTAAATCTTTAACACCTATGATATGCCACTATTGTGGTTTGCATGGACACACATCTCATTATTGTCAAATAAGAAACATGTTGTTATGAGAATATTTAAATAGGTTCCAAAAGCTAACAATCAAGGACCCAAATATTCTTGGATACCAAAATCTTCATCTTCAACTTGTGTTGTAGGTAAACCCTCCTTCGTATGCTAGAAGCAAATAGATCCTCGATAGCGGTTGCTCACGGCACATGACTGGTGACGCTTCACTCTTTGCAATGCTATCGATGAAGAAAGAAGGACACGTATCCTTCGACAACAATCTAAAGGGGTATATCATAGGAAACGATAATATCGGCTTCCCTTCTTATTCGTGCATTAAAAATGTTTGTCTCGTTACTAATCTCAAGCACAACCTTCTTAGCATTAGCCATCTTACGAATGACTATGATATTAATTTTGGTAAACACAAGTACTTCATCACCGATAGCACTAGCGGGTCTACTGTATATGAAGGTATTAGAGAAAAAACATTTGCGTTCTTTATCTTGTTGAAAGTACTAACAATGACAAGTGCTTAGTAGCAAAGAATGATGAGAGTTGACTTTGGCATATGAGACTTGGACATGCCAACATGGATACCATCTCATGACTTGCCTTCAAGAAACTTGTTAGAGGACTCATAAGCATTTCATTCAAGAAAGATATGGTATGTGAAGAATACGAGAAGAGTAAATTAAAAAAGTCTTCTTTCATATCCATCAACTCGGTGGGCACTACTAGACCTCTCCAACATATTCATATGGATTTATTTGGTCCTAGCAGAGTTGACAGTCTTAGTGGCAAACTTTATGCTTTCGTTTTTGTGGATGATTTTTTGAGATTCACTTGGGTTATTTTTCTTACAAATAAAAGTGATACTTTTTATGAATTTGTTGCCTTTTATAAAAGAGTTCAAAATGAAAAATGCGTTATGATCAACAAAATTAGAAGTGATCATGGAGGAGAATTTGATAATGTCGATTTTAAAAGGTTTTGTGAAAAGAATTGTTTTGGTCATGATTTTGCTTGTCTTAGAACTCCACAATAAAATAACATTATAGAAAGCAAGAATAGAACCCTTGGTGATATGACAATAGTCATGTTAAACCAATACAAGCTTCCCCAATACTTTTGGGCGTAAGCCGTTAATACGGCATGTTATATTATAAATAGAGTCTTAATTAGACCTATTTCTAAGAAGACTCCATATGAGCTTTGATTTAACAAAATTTTCTCTATTGAATATTTTAAAAAATTTGGATGCAAATATTTTGTTTTGAACAACAAAGATAACCTAGGCAAATTTGAAGAAAAAGCCTATGAAGGTATCTTCCTCGGTTACTCTATGCATAGCAAAGGATGTTGTGTATTCAACAAAAGAAGTCTTATTGTCGAAGAGTCAATCAATATCTCTTTTGATGAACCTAACCCTTCTATATCTAACTTCTCAAATGATGTTGACGACATCTTTTTCAGTTTGAAAAACTCTTCTCTTGGAAATACTAGTACTCCTTCATCCAGCAATGAAGTTGAGACTACTCCATCCGAAAACTCTCCACAACTTGAGCCTCCTCAAGAATATATTCCCAAAGAATGGAGATTTGTCCCCCATCATCCAAAGGAGCTTATTATTGGTGACCCTTCCTCACGGGTTAGCACTAGATCTGCTATACGAGATCATTATGCAAATGTAGCTTTTATCTCAAAAATAGAGCCTAAAAATGTTAATGATGCCTGTAATGATAAATTTTGGATGATTGCCATGCAAGAAGAGCTAAATCAATTTGAGCGAAATAATGTTTGGAAACTTGTTCCTAAGTCCCACAACTTTTCTATATTGGGACAAAGTGGATGTTTCGAAATAAACTTAATGAGGATGGTTTAGTCACTCGTAACAAAGCCCGATTGGTGCTTAAGGATATAACCAAGAGGAAGGCATTGACTACGAAGAAACCTTTGCTCCGGTTGCTCGTCTTGAATCCATTCGAATGCTTTGCACTTTTGCTTGTTTCAATAATTTTAAGCTTTTTCAAATAGATGTCAAAAATGTCTTTTAAAATAGTTTTATTAAAGAAGAGGTTTATGTCAAACAACCTCACGATTTTGAGGATTTTCAATTTCCTGATCATGTTTTTAAACTACACAAGGCCCTCTATGGCCTCAAGAAAGCTCCTCATGCTTTGTATGAGCGCCTTAGTTCATTTTTCATTTCTCATGACTTCTCTAAGGACAAAGTTGACACAACACTATTTATCAAAACTCTTAATGGCACGCTTCTATTAGTCCAAATTTTATGTTGATGATATTATTTTTGGTTCCACTAACAAGACACTATGTATAGAATTTGCCAAAGTTATACATGATGAATTTGAAATGAGTATGATAGGAGAATTGTCATTCTTCTTTGGATTACAAATCAAACAAGGGACAAAAGGCACATTCATCAATCAAGCTAAATATACAAATGATCTCCTCAAATGCTTTAAGCTTGACTCATCCAAATCAATGAGAACTCCTATGGCCACAACGACAAAGCTTGATCACTGTGAAAATAGTATTTTGGTCGACATTAGTAAGTATCGAGTTATCATCGGTAGCTTACTTTATTTACCTGTTAGTCATCCTGATATCATGTTTAGTGTTTGTCTTTGTACACGATACAAAGCAAATCCCAAAGAATCACACTTATGTGTCGTTAATCACAATTTTTGATATCTCAAAGGCACCATAAACATGGGACTTTGGTATCCAAAATCTCCATCCTTTGAGCTTATTGGCTACTCGGATGCAGATTTTGCCGGATGCAAGATTGACCGAAAAAATACCAGGGGTACATGTCAATTCCTTGTGAAATCCTTAGTATCTTTGTAACGCCCCAGTCCCAAAATACTTGGGACTAGATACGTATCATGCCAGCTATATACATACGAGTAAATGAAAGGCTCGTATGTATACATAAGCTGTAAAATATAGAAAGCCATGACAAATTAAATCTCATCCACAAATATGAAGGTTTAATGATACAATCAAATAGTCATTGGTACAAACATTGGGCGGAGACATATCCACTACCAACAAGTTTAAATAAGAAAGAAATATACAAATAACTGATTTGGTCGAGCAAAGCAAATGACGAGTCCAAGAGCAATCATCACGAAGGAAGGAAGACATGGCCTTAGCTAGAGCACCTGCAAGAATCACGAAACACACACCTGGAGAGATCACCAGGTCCTCAGAGGGACGTAACAAGATACAGGAAGAACATGCCATTATAACTATAATGTAAACACTATAAAACTACAACACAACTGGGTCCCTAACCATCTATGTGATATGCACTTTGAGGACAACGTTCTACGCAGGGGCTGTTGGACAACAGAGTAAATAAAGAGTGGCAGTAGGTAGCGCTCATCCGAGTCACTATCGGCTATGGGCAGTAAGTAGCGCTCATAAGAGTCACTATCGGCCCACAAATGTGTGTAAAAAGTAAATGTAGCCCCTACGCTAGTAGCTGTCCCCTCCTCCCAATGATACTGTACATGCATCATAACCACGACATACCAACACGTGTCGTTTTCACAAAACAGTTTTATAATAGATAACTGTCAAGTCTTCTAACATGCATCTATTGACAGTTATTCCTACGCAGGCGCACGGGTGATCAGCCAACACGCAAGTGACCACTACATGATACTCACAACTCGCACATAACTCGTGATACAATTGTGACAAAGTTAATGACATGCACTCTATTGACGGAAGTCTCTTGACTTTCGGTCCACAAGCAAGAAGAAAATAAATAACTGGAAATAAAAGTGCGGAAAATAATAACAGAATAATAAGATGCAATGTAAGCAATAATTATGGCAAGGTATCTTGCCTGGTGTGTCGCCTGGTGCAGTACGATGATCTGTCAAGTCCTGATTAATCTTATAATTAGCCAAGGTCGACTAGCAGCAGTCCAAAGTCACAAAGGTAAATAGCAGTGCACGATTAGTTATTGATGATGGTAACAAGAGGAAATTGAGTAAAAGCTACGTATACTATTTTTAGATAATATTTATAATATTAAAATCTATATTTTATTAGTCAAAACAAATATATAAAAGAAATCATTTAATTGAAACTCTACGTTTGTAGTATATATAAAAACTACATTAGTAATATTTTTATAAATAAATATTTAAATGCTAGAAAAAAATTATTTTATTATTAGAAAGCTAATTTATGGGTCAAATAGTTTTGAAGAGCGATTTTAAAAGCCAAAAATTATTCTAGGGTTTATAACTAATATTGAAACTTCTTTTTTTTAATATATATATATATATATATATATATATATATATATATATATATATATATATATATATATATAAACCTAAACAATAGTAACTAACAATTATAATAATAATGGTAATAATAATAATAATAATAATAATAATAATAATAATATAAATAAGCTATAAGCTCTCTTCCCTCCAAATTACACAGAGAGAGAGAGAGATGAGAAAGAAAAGAAAGAAGTGGGAGAGAAGAGAGAGAATGAGAGGAGAGAGAGAAGAGTGAGCGGAGGGATTATCGAAGAGGGCTCGAGCCCGATGACCGTGGGCTCGCCGAGGCTGGCGCTTGGGTCGGTGCGTCAGCGGCGGGCGGAGGACGATGGGGTCGCCGGATCTGAGGGCTGTTTGCGGTGGCACGACACGATGATCGGCGCAAAGCTTGGCAGGCGGAGGAGAAGGAACGGACGACGTGCTCCGTCACCCGACGCGAGGACGATGGTCAGTGTGGCCGTCGGATCCGACCACGAAATGGCCCAGATCTGGCCTTTATGGCTGCCGACCGCGCGAGAGGGCGGTGGCGCCGAGGTCGGGCGACGGTAGTGGGGAGGAGGCCGACAGATGGTGGAACAAGAGTACGGCGGTAGGCTACTCCGGAGGAGGACGAGGCGGAGGAAGCCGGCCGAGGCGCATGGTCGGAGGAACACTGGCGGAGGAAGGCTACGTTCGAAGAGGAGTTGGGAAGCTCTGGTACGGCGCTGTCGACAACGGCGGTCGTCGGCGCGAGCTTGGAGGATGGCGATCGAAGGAGTGAGGCAGTGGTTTCCGGCATGCGCGAAGGTGAGGGGTTCTCGATTCTTCTCCCTTTCGCTTTTTCGATGTGGTATGGTTTCATCGGGTCGGCCGGGGTGGCCACGGGTGATGGATGATGGTGGTAGTTGTTCCAAGGTGGTCGGGGAGGATGGGGTCTGTGACGGTGTTCCGGGGTGTACCTGTCGGGATCGAATAAATGGTGGTGGATGGCTGAGTCTTGGCCGTCGGTGGTGGAGCGGCGGGTATGGGGGTGGCCAATTTTGGCAGATGGTGGTGAGTAACCGGGTGCGGGAAAGTTGTCGGAAAGAGCGGGGATGATGGCGTTGGTAGCTGCCACGGAGTCGGTCGGAGGAGAAGTGGGTGGTTGGGTTCCGATGAGACGAGGAGGTCCTGTGATCATTGTCGTCGTATCCGGGGGTGTCGGACACGACGTGGATAACTGTAAATTACTGGAATAAGATCTTGTGGTCACAGACACGATGTACGACACTGGTGGTTGAGATGGTTGTGGTATGAGCCATGGTTGTCGGCTTTGACTGATGGTAGGGTTTTAGATGGGGTGAAAAATAACATGGAGATAGCTCCCCTATATATAGATAGAGGAAATCTTAGTTAGATTAGGAATACAAATGACTTAACCCCCAATAGATAGATTTCCTACTTAGTTTAAATTCGTCTAAACTAATTCCATGGAATAAATTCCAATTTAAAGCTTGATAAGCCTTATCCTTAGTTTAAAACTTATTTAAAAATAATACAATCAAATCTTAATCACCATTAATAATTATACCTGTATATCAAAGGCAATCCAAACTATCCTTTTTAAATATAATTAATTAATTTTGAAAATTCACAATAATATTTAATTATTTGAAATACATATTTATGAAAAATAAAACAGTTTAGATTTATTCTCGAAAATTAACTTGGACATGAAATATCTTTCATGTCACTTGCATACAATTAGTATACTTACATAAAATAATAGTTTCTTCTAAATTATCGGTTTTATTTGTACCATAAAATAGATACCTTTTATAATGTAAAATAAACTAAAATTTTGGAAATCCCAATGTGACTCTTTTTACAACTTTAAGCAAATTGAAAATATCTATAATATATTATTTTGAAAACTATGCATCTTCTATATAAATAAAACCTTTTTATAAAATATGTACCTCGCACATATTCGTACTCGACGAGGCATATGAAAATTTGAACTCATATGCGACGTTCAATACGTAAATTTCGTACGCGACGTATAGTACGACTATGCGACGTACAATTACAAAGTAAAAAATTTATACCAAATAAAAAAACCATAGTAGAAAATTAGGGGGTTTACAATCATGGTTTAGTAAGAAACAAAACTTAGTTGCTCTTTCCACCACTGAAGCCGAATATATCGCAGCTGGATGTTGTTGTGCACAAATTCTTTGGATGACACAAACACTTGTAGACTGTGGCATTTCTTCAAATAGTATCTCCATTAAATATGACAATACTAGTTCTATCAATCTGGCGAAAAACCCGATTTGTCACTCGTGCACCAAGCACATTGAGATTAAACATCACTTTCTATAAGACCATCAATAAAAGGGAGACATTCATCTTGAGTTTATTGATACTACTTATCAACTTGCAGACATCTTCATAAAGTCTCTACCCTAGGATCGTTTGTCTTTCTTTTCCAAGAATTGGGCATTCTTAACCTTGACTTTTAAAATCTCTAGCGATCGGAAGACCGATGAAATTCAGCAGAACTCCACCGGCATACCGACTTTTGTCAACAGAATAGTTCTGTCAACAAAATTGGCATACCGACGGAATGCTGCAAAATTCTGCTGGTTTACCGAAATTCGGTAATCTGCCAACAGCCACCACTTTTCTCTTCTTGGGCCCCACAAAATCCCCTATTAAACTCCTCTTATATCTTTTCATATCTCATTCATTAACTCCTCACCTCCATTCTATCAAATCACATCCTCTTTCTTCTTTAAACTCCAATCACATCACCTCCCCAACATCCCTTCATATTAATTACATTCATCACAACTTTCAAATACTCCCCTATCTTTTCCTCTTCCCAATAAATCAATTACTCTCCCCACTTTCAAAAACTCCCAACTTTTCATCTTCCATACTTCATTTCTATTTATATCTACTTCTTCCTCTCTCACTCCTTCATCCTCCTTCACCATGGCCCACACAAAATGACCTCACTCGTCCTCCTTTTCCAACCCCTTCATGCATGTGCCTCTACCAAATGGCACCTATGACCGAAAAACCTTCATATCCAGTATCGCCGTCGATGTATGGCTCCAATCTTTCAAACACTATGCTGTGTTCGAAGAAAATTCCATCAACTTTAACATCTTTCCGTGCCAACTTCCTCTATTTCAGTCTGCGGGACTCACAAAACTTCTCGGACGTCAAGTCCCAGTCTATCCGACTGTCGTTCGCCTCTTATACTGTAATCTCGTCCCCGATCTTGCTAACAATGCTATCGAGACTCTCCTCAATGATCGTCACTTTCGCCTCACTGTACGAGATCTCGCTAAAATTTTGGAAATCCCTAATCGAGGATAGGCCCTTCCAACTCTTGCCGATCTTCAACCTACTTCAAACGTTTCCTTTGAAGAATTTTATGGCATTATCAGTAGAGGGCCTGATGCGCCTCCAATTCCCGCTCTGTCAAAGCAACTGGAGCCATTCTACTATGAGTTCCATCATATCATTTGCTACACTCTGACTCCTAAATTCGGCAACTACGACTCCATCACTTTCGAAGCTCTTGTCTGTCTTTACTACCTCTATGCTCGGAAGACCTAGTCATTCCCCAAGACTTTGTTGAACTCATTCATCTCTATTCACTCTTCTAGACGGTGTGCGTTGAACTTTGGTATGTTTATTACTTTCATCTTAGAAGCCAATGGTGTGGACCTCAGCCTCTGCCACACGGATGGTGCTCCTTTCTTCCTGGCTCTCTTACATTTTTTCTTTACTAGTCAATCCTCTCGCTCCACCCGGCCCTCCAGTTCTCAGACTGCTGCTGATGCTCCGACTGAACCTCCTCCCTTGGGCCGTTACATGCCTCTCACTCAGCATTATTTTGACATGTGCATGGCTCAGGCTTAGGAGCAGATGCGGACCCACACCATAGGACTCGACACCCTCATCCAAAGTCGCATTCATAACCAATGCTACTTCATTCAGTGCACTATTTAGGACATGAATGCTTTCCTTGACCCCGATCTTCAGGACCATAATTATCATGCTTCGCGGTTCTCCAATCCCAATGCCTACGGGTTTATGTATCCCGACTGGATTGGCGGACTTTTCAAGGGACCCCGGGTGATGAAGGTGATGATCCAACAGATCAGTAGACTCCAGTCCCTAGTATTGATGGTCTAATAATGTGTTGTCTCGTTGCCTTAGTGTGCTTGTCTTTTGAGGTCCTTTGGGGACCATGGTTTGTTTGTTTTTATGTCATCCTGTGCGCTCCTTCGGGGACCATAGTTTGGTGGTTATTTTTCAATTGTTGTGTGTTATCACGGTAGGGACAGTCAGTTATCTTCTATCTAGTCTTGTGTTAGTATGTGGACGTCATGTAATCCTCACTTTCTTATTTTAATATATATATGGTTTTCCCATATTTTTCATGTATGCACTTACTCGTCTTTCTCTTATGGACTCACCCAACTTTGATTAAGTGACAAAGGAGGAGAAAACATATTGAGGGGGAGTAGTCTTGCTTCGGGGGAGATACTCTCTAAAACACGATATTACCTTTTGTCAATTATCAAAATGGGGAAGATTGTTGGCACATTGATTTTGATAACATTAACTGCATATTCGTGTTTTAGTTTCTCTATTTTTTTAGAAAAACAGATACATCGCTAAGTCTCCCAAAGGCTACTACTAAAGATCGAAGAAACCCAAGTCATTACATAAAGCCGCACGAAATACTTATAGATTGACTTAAAGACTGAAGAGAAGCTATCAGCATACTCAAAGCCCACACTCAAAGATTCAAGCTCCTAGAGTCTGTACAAGGTCTAGGACAAACTGTGAAACACTTAAGGTGGATGACAAACCAAAAGCCCATACAAAATATTTTACAAATATGTTTTTCTTACATCAACAGAATATCAATGGTATACCGATTTTATTCACAGAAAAGGTTCTATCAAGAAAATCGAAATATCGACGGTACACCGTTTTATACCGACGGTACGCCGAAATTGATACACAAAAAGGTTCGGTTAAGAAAATCAAAATACCGACGGTATACCGTTTCATACCGACGGTACACCGTATTTGATACACATGAATGGTTCTGTGAAGAAAATTAGCATACCAATGGTCCATCGATACGTACCGACGGTACATCGAAATTGATGTACAAAAAAGTTTCTGTGAAGAAAATTGGTATACCGATGATACACCGATTCGTACCGACGATATTCCGTTTGTTAAACTTTTGATTTTTGAATGGATAGATCCTTAGCATTAAATGCTCCAACGGCTAGATTTATTATCGTTACAGTTCAGAATGGTACATCGATGGAATTTCGTCGCAGTATGTTTGGAGTATTAAATGACTAGTTCTCATGGTGTTCTATTTAAAGTGGTTGAGCCATATCTTTGAAGGCTATCACTTGAGCTTTAAATTTTCTCAACTGCCAAGAGCTTCACCATTACTACTCTACCAAAATCTTTAATTTGTCATCCAACCAAAAGTGCTAGTATTCAAGAGTTATAACATTCGATCTTCAAAGTATTCTAGAAGATCAAAAGCTTTCATTCTTTTTAGTTGAAGTTGATGAGCTTTCGGAGGAAAACTCGTGTGTAAGAAGTTGACGAGCCTTTAGAGGAAAACTCGTGTGTAACAAGTTGACGAGCTCTTTGGATCCAAACTTGTTGAAGTTGACAAGTTCTTAGCATCCAAACTCATGTGTAACTATTTACTCAAATAGTATATTAAATTCGGAGAGAGTCCCGGGACTGGAGTGCCCCTTGGGAGGATACCAGGATACATCGAGTGTTTGAATCTCTCTCTCATTTATTATCCTTTAAATTTCTTTTATTGTTGGTAATTATTTTATTATCCTATTCACCCTCCTCTAGGGTTCTACACCATATACAATATTTCCTATATCTTTGACTTGGTCAAACCATTATCCAAATTAGAAAACCTATTACTAATAGTATACTTTGGAGAACCACATCATATCAAAATTAGATCAAACCAAAGCCTATGACCTAATAATATAAATACCAACCCAACCCTAACCTATTCCTTTCTCTTCATAACTGCCAACACCCTACGTAGCCCCTACTTGTATGAGGCCACAACCTCCAAACCCGAAACCCTAGCCGACCCCCTTTCTTCACAAAATCTAATTTTTCCTCGACTTCCATGCCAACCATCACCATTGTCGTGACCCCCTCGATGTTTCCTTCCATACTAGAAAGTGTAGGAGTAACCTTGCGACCGTCAGAGAGGTGCACGATGCGCTACTCGGGCCAAAACTCTGCCGAATCGAAGTCTAAAATGTCACAGCAGGTTAGTCGACTTGTAGATATGGTTTCACCTTCTTTTTCTTATCTATTTCACCTCAAACAAAAAAGTTACCTTTATGTGTCTACTCCAATCTTTGATCGCTAGATCACATAGTTCCAAGCAGTTTGCCTGTGGCGTCGATTCTACGACGGTGTGTCTAGAACCGACAAATTCTGTTACGAGCAATTTTTCAGCTATATAAAATCATTTTTTCACCGTTCTAATATTTTTATTCAGAATATAAACATCGATAGATTTTTTACGCATATCTATTTGTTAGGTTTCGTATTCGTTCGCTATTTTTAAAATTTTATGACATTTGTCGTATCCTCGAACTCTGAAAACTTTTGTTTTCTTTGTGTCCAAAAGTGTCAATACTCCATGAATCCATATTAAACTATATGTTGTGCATGGCTTAACATTATAAATACTATTTTAACTAATTTTTGGAATTTTTACAGAATTTAATAACTTTAATTAGTTATTATTTTGGGACTAAATTTATGGGTCGAATTGTGGTATCCATATGTGGTATTGATATAGGAACTCTTGTGAATAGTTTCACCACTGACAACGTAAGTTTGGTTATATATAGGTGCTTATAAATAATTTTCAAAATTTAAATATATTATTTTTATTATAGTTATAAATTATTTATGAGATGAGTTGGTACTTATATATTAAATATAGTGTGTATCAACGATTATGGCAAGTAGTAGACATATGATATGATGGTATAGAATATTAAATATATGTATTATTATAGGTGAGTGTGCCTTTCCGCAGACGGAAACGAAGTTGGTCATGACTGCTCGCAGACAACAGTTACAGGCAAGTGTGTCTTTCCGTGGTTACAGATCATTTTTTTTCTTTCTTGTTGTTTATTTTGATTAGCATTGCATGATATAGGGACGTCGATACTTAGTGTCAGCTTTATAGATGGGTGCCGATGTCATGATATTGACATCGAGTATTGACATTAGCCATTACTTACATATTGATGTGTCCATTGACACGATTGACCACTGTCACGTCCCAGAAATAGAATACTTGAGAGCGGGGGATAGACACCGCCAGCTACATACATTAGAGTACAACACACTTTGTAATACGGTCACATCTGTCTAGATGCGTGAGGGTTAATCTATAATCCAATAGTCTCTTATGGTCTAGAACAAGCCTAATGTGTCAATCTCAAACAAGCAAATAAAAGTTACAAGATGTTTGAACATCAGACATACAAAAGTAAGACATCCCATACATTACATATTCAGATAATCATGAAGCTAGTCATACAAAATGCGAAGACTAGCAAGAGTTAAGTCATACATGATCAACCCTAGGATTTATCAATCATGTTACAACCCTTAGACAGACAGAAATAAGTTGCAATACGAGCTAACACATGCTCGGCGGCTAAACACCTCAATATAATAAGTTACAATAGAGTGGAAGAGCAAAATAAGGAAGCCACTCGTTGCCTCGGTTACTCCTGGTATTCACCATCTGGCTAGAAGATAGGTAGATCCTCAGGTGTCACTCCAAAATTTGTCCATACAAAACCAGTTAGATCAGACCCCAGAAAGAGCAAGTACCACAAGGGAGGCTCCACTTATGAACTAAAACCAGCATATAAAGAATAGAAGAACTGATACAAGCAACATATTGATAATAACATAAACGACGAGAGTTAAAATAAACATACTTGCTTGCATCAGGAAGAACAATAGTTGGAATATAATTTCCATGTTAATCATGAGATAATCATCCAGACACGGCCAATCAAGTCCTATTGCTTGCTATCATTAGCTAACTAGGGTTATCACAGGCCTAGTTACTAACAAGATGCAGTTGAGATATTTCCTTAGTCACATGCCCTGCAAACTATCCATGTGAAAGTTATGAGTGTTATTAAGTTACAAGAGTTATCAAGATTTATGGTGTACTTGAGTACTTAGGATACACGAAGTACAACACATGATCGTGTGCTAAAAATATGCCCTACTCAATGGCAGGCTACAAGTCGATAAGTATTGATGGGATAACAGGATCGCCTGTAACTAGAAAATCTACCTATATGAGCTACTTGATCAATCTAGTCGTTTAAACTAGTCAGATTCATTATGAATCCTTGACCGTGGTAACCAGGAATCCATGTCCTAGACATAATACAAGATAATAAGTTTTAAAAATTTCTTGTTTTTCTTAGTTTTGATCTCTAAAAACTTAGTATTTCTAAAATATAATGGCTCTTTGTTGTAGAAAATTTGATTTTATGCAGTTTTGGCTTTTATTTTGCTTGATTTCGAGTTCGGATGAGGAAGTTATAGCTACGACAAGTTTTTGGAACTTTCTTGGCAGAACTTGCTATATAGGGACGACGACCTCCCCCATGCACCCGGGAGGCGATGCGCCGGGAAGTCCTGGCAACGCAACCTTTGACTCCGAGCGTGTCATGCGCATAGGTTCCCTATGGACATGTACTAAAGATGCAACGTGGGTCTTGCCCACACGCAAAAACGCCCATGCACAAATTTGCCCATGTACGGATTTGCCCATGTGCGAAAATGCCCATGCGTGGATTTGCCCATGCACAGAAACACCCATGCGCAAATTTTCCTAGATTTGCCTATGCAGAGATTTGCCTAGAAATTCCCATGCGCGAATTTTCCCAGAATTTCCCACGTGCGGAATTGCCCATGCATGAATTTGCCCATACGTGGAATTTCCTATGCGCAAAAATTCCCATGCGTATATATGCCCATACGCAGAAATTTCTATGCCCAAATTTGCATATTTAAGCTGTTTTGTTGTTAGAATCTTATAAAACACAAAAATAGAAGTTATAGATCTTTGTCTTGCCTTCAAGAATATTCCTGTCTCACTTTAGTTGGAGTTTATATGCGACTGATAGTTTTAATCACCCCTGGATGTTTCTTGATCTTCTTTGCATGTTTTCTGTACTTGGCCTAAATTACGATGACCAAACTTGGCAACTTGATAATCTTAAACTAGTAACTTGAACTTGAACATGATAATACGATCCCGTCCTGATAATCTTGATAGTGGCCCATCGAGACGCACTCCTGACAAGTATTCTTGATATGACAAGTAAAGCTGACCTGACATGTATAACCTTGATTGTTGTTGTGGCAGCTATTCCTGTCTTGCTAGTGTAACTCTTGTCTTGACTCCATAGTTGATTTACTTATTATGATTATACAAGCTACCTGTCTTATCTTACATCATGTCTAGGATATGGATTCCTGGTTACTACGGTCAGGGATTTATAATGAATCTGACTAGGTTAAACGACTAGATTGATCAAGTAACTCATATAGGTAGATTTTTCAGTTACAGGCGATCTCGTTATCCCGGCCATACCTGTAGACTTGTAGCATGCCGTCGAGTAGGACACATTTCTAGCACACTATCACGTGTTGCACTTCTTGTATCCTAAGTACTCAAGTACACCATAAATCTTGATAACTCTTGTAACTTAATAACTCTTGTAACTTGATAATACTCATAACTTTCGTTTGGATACCTAGATAGTCTGCAGGGACTGTAGGAATATCTCAACTGCATCTTGTTAGTAACTAGGCATGTGATAACCCTAGTTAGCTAATGATAGCAAGTCTTAGGACTTGATTGGCCGTGCCGGAATGATTGTCTCATGATTAACATGGAAATTATATTCCAACTCTTATTCTTCCTGATGCAAGCAAGTATGTTCATTTTAACTCTCGTTATTTATGTTATTCTCAATATGTTGCTTGTATCAGTTCTTATATTCTTTATATGATGGTTTTAGTTCATAAGTGGAGCCTCCTTTGTGGTACTTGCTCTTTCTGGGGTATGATCCAGCTGGTTTTGTATGGTCTTATTTCGGAGTGACACCCGAGGACCTACCTGTCTTCCAGCTAGATGGTGAACACCAGGAGTAATCGAAGCAACGAGTGGATTCCTTATTTTGCTCTTCCACTCTACTTTAACTTATTCTTTTGATGTGTTTAGCCGTCGAGCATGTGTTAACTCGTGTTACAAACTTTATTTCTGTCTGCCTAAGGACTGTAATATGATTGGCAAATCCTAGGGTTGATCATGTATGACTTAACTCTTGCTAGTCTTCACATTTTGTATGACTAGCTTCATAATCATCTGAATATGAAATGTTTGGGCCATCTTACTTTTGTATATATGATGATCTAACATCTTGTAACATCTATTTGCTTGCTTGAGATTGAGACACTAGGCTTGTTCTTGACCATAAGAGACTGATGGATTATTGATTAATCCACATGTATTTAGACAACCATAACTGTATTACAAAGTGTGTTGCACTCCAATGTACGTAGCTGGCTGTGTCTGTCCCCTGCTCTTCAGTATTCTAGTTCTGGGGTATAATACATGTTGCATTAGGACACGTCCTAATCCTCTACCTGAAGCGTCACAATAAACTGAATATCCTCCAGTCCTATCTGGAAGCGTGAGAATGGGTGCCATCATCAATCCTTGATTCAACTTTTCGAATAAAAACTGACATTCCGTTGTCCAAGTAAACTACACATCCTTACGTGTCAACTGCGTCAGGGGCGATGAAGTCTGAGCGAAGTCTGATACAAATTACCAGTAATAGTCCACTAATCCTAGAAAATTACAAACTTTTGCGATGGTGCTAGGTAATGGCCATGTCTTTATATCTACTATTCTGGGGATCTACTTCCACTCCACCGCTGATGATGATATGACCTATGTATGAAATGCGATAAAGCCAAAATTTGCACTTATTAAACTTTACGTACAACTAGTGTTCTTTGAGAATCTGAAGGACTACTCGGAGATGCCGCTCATGTTCTGCTTCACTCTTGCTATAGACTAAGATGTCGTCTATAAACACTATCACGAACTGATCCAAATAGGGCATGAATATGCGATTCATGAGATCCATAAATACTGTTGGCGCATTGGTCGCTCCGAATGGCATAACGAAAAACTACCAATGTCTATGTCTTGATCTGAATATCATCTTCGGGATGTCTTACTCTCTGACTCTGATCTGATGGTACCCCGACTGCAAGTCAATCTTCGAGAATACTGTTGCCCCACTGAGTTGATCGAATAAATCATCTATCCTTTGTAGGGGATATTTATTTTTGATTGTTATAGAATTCAAGGTACCATAATCAACACATAACCTTGACGTACCATCCTTCTTCTTCACAAGAAGCATCGGAGCTCCCCAAGGTGATCCACTAACACGAATGAATCCCTTGGTTCTGAGTTCTTCAATCATCTTGTACATGATCTCTAATTCTGATGGTGCCATTCTGTAGACTCTTTCTGATACCGGTGCCGTCCCTGGAATCAAATCAATAGTGAACTCTATCTCTCTTTCTGGTAGCATACCTGGAAGCTCTTCGGGAAATATGTTAGAAAATTCTTCTACTACTCTAGAAAATTGAACTATTTTTGCTACTGCCATCTGCAAGATTGGTGAAGAAGGCTCCACATTGTCTCTGGAAAATGAAAATTCTTCTTCATCGAGAACACCAAAAATAATTCTGCCAATATAGCAGTCTATTCTTGTATGTTGATCCTTCAACCAATCCATTCCTAGGACCACATCATACTCGGCCATAAAAAATTCTATCATTCTAGCGGAAAACTCTCTACCGCTAGCTACGATTCGATACGAGGAATAGACTCTATTTACTCCCACAAGACCGTTACCAATAAGAATATAGAGTCTTACTGATAATGACTCGGGCTCTAATCCTATTCGTGATGTGAATCGTGCAGACATAAATGAATGTGACACACCCGAAACAAGTAATATTATTGCTGGAAAAGAGTTGACGAGAATGATACCTGCCACCACCTCACCTGATGACAATTCTTCTTCTACCGTCAGAGCCATAGTTTGACCCTGTCCTCTTGGTGCTGGTACCCTTTGCTGGTGACCTCTTTGTCTATTTCGAACCTGTGCTTTGGCCTAAGCATACTGCTGCGGCCTTTGCTATACTAGTGCTGGTGCCCTAACCGATGGACTAGTCAGCGTTGATAAAGATAAACTGGCTTTGTTCGGGCAGGATCCTATTCTGTTATCTGGTGCCCCACAAGCTAAGCACAACCCACGTGCTCTGTGATACTCTGAAATCATGTGTCCAGGCTTTCCATAATGAGAGCATCCCATTGTAGAAGACTATTTTTGTTGTTGAGGGTACATCGGAGTTGAGTGCTGGACCGACAAAACTGGTGTCGCCCTCCTAATAGCTCCAATAGTTAATGCCCTAGCTGCCGGGGCTGGTGCTGATGACTGGGATAATTGTCCATATGACCTCTTCCGTCCTCCGGATCGATCTACTATTCTCTGTGAATTATATTCGTGTCTTCTTATTGCTCGTAAAATGACATCAAATGACTGGTGTTCAAACTCCTCTACTACTAGAATGATCACTAGGTGGAGTCCCTGCTGGAATCGCTGTGCTCGGTCCAAATTGATTGCCACCAAGTAGAAGCAAACCGACTAAGTCTTGAAAACTCGGCTGCATATCCATCGACCATCCTTTCCATCTGCTTGAGATTTGTTGTGTTAGCCTAATGATCTAACTATGTTTTCGATTGTGGTTATTCGATTAAGTTTAACATTATGATATCACTAATATTTATGCTATCTCTATAGCATTGATACTTAAACTTTGCATAGTCCTAATGTGCTTTATCTTATCATACTTGCTACATGTATATTACTTTGTTCGTCTAACATGTATTTGCATAAAGCAACTAGCAAGATCAAATATAGACATATGCAATGAATAAATTATGGTGGGCCAAAGACGATGGTATTCTACAAAGATTTCTCTGAACCGCCCGACGACATCTACGGAGCCATGCACCCGGGGGTTCCGCTACCCGGTCAGCGGACGAGGCTCGAGGGGGCAACGCCCCCCATCGGGGGTTCGGGGGTGAAGCCCCGAAGGATATTCAGTTTTCATAAACTAGATATCTTTGGACAGCTGTCGTCAATGAAGAAGCCAACGTCTATTAAAGAAAGAAGCCATGCCATGTCGCCATCATTTTAAGACTCTGAAGAAGCCTGCACCTACTATAATATTTCTCGAGTCTGTAATGAGTCTTAGGAATAATTGTAAACACAAGAAATAGATGGCAAAATCGAAAGCTGGGATAGAAATTAGCCTAGGATCATTTTTTGGATAAAAATCGACATACCGACGGTATACCGGTCTATACCGACGGTATACCAATTTTTGTTCACGGAAAGTTTCTGTCTACAAAATAGGCATACCGATGAAATACCGATCTATATCGACAGTATATCGATTCAGTAACATTGAAAATCCAACGATCGGATTTCTAACATTTAATGATCCCAATGGCTATATTTCTAGCCGTTGTAATTCCAGACCGGTATTCCGACGGTATACCGGTTCGTACCGATGGTATACCAATCGCTGACTGAAAAGTTACCTTTGAGTTCTTTTCAATGCTTTGGTTATAAATAGCCTTGAACCCCTTCACTCAAGGTTGATGCTTTGAGCCTAAAAATTTCTAAACCACCAAAGCCAATCCACAAATAACTCTACAAAGCTTTCATTTGCCATCCACAAATTGTGTTAGAGTTATTGAGTTAAAAAGTAAGATCTTCATCTTGTTGTATAAGGAGATCAAAACCTATTGTAAAAGGTTAAAGTTGGAGAGTCTTCGGATCCAAACTCTCGGTTGAAGTCGGAGAGACCTTCGGACTAAACCTCTCGTGTAAGAAGTTGGTGAGCATTCGTATGAAAACTCACGTTGTACTATTTGCGATAATATTGGATTAAAGTCGGAGAGGATACCAGGATACATCGGGTGTCGGTATTATTTTGCTTCTTCTCTTGCACTTATATTTTTAAATTGCCCATTAGCTTGTGCTAAGTGCTTGATTAGTTAGCTTGACCCTATTCACCCCCTCTAGGGTTCCTACAATAGGTATTAGAGCAAGGACTTTATTGTTATGCTTAACATCCTTAGAGTAGATCCTTGTTAATTTTTCTATGGCATCGTATTCCTTCTCTTCCATTAAAGAGGGTTTTACTTCTAGTAGCATAGACAATCATGTTTCTTCTAAATGCAAGAAATGCTCTAAGTGAAAAGCCATGGCTAACCAATCCTTAGAGATTCTTGATGACCTTCATTCTACAAATGAAGAACTTTCAGAAAAGGTTATTCATTTAGAAGAATCTAATGAGTTTTTTAAGAAATGAAAACAATATTTTATTATCTAGACTTGATTTTCAAAACTCATCCTTTGTTTCTTTAAAGAGTTTGAATGATGCTTTAATTTTGAAAATCAAATCTCTTTCCTCATCAATAGAAGATCTTAAGAGGCAAACACATGAGCTAAATCATTTCCATGATTCTTCTATTGACTCTTTAAAGAAACAAAATGATGATTTTATTTCTAGAATTGCTTTATTTAAAAAAAAAAGAATTATGCTTTAAAAGTTAAATTTGATTCTCTTATTTGTTTGCATGATGATTTGCTATTAGAACATGATTTTCTTAAGACCAAATTCATGCATGCTCACTCTAGAGATATTCATCATTCTAGTATGTCACATGTTCATAATCATACTCATTACGATACATATGCACAAACTAGTATTAGGTGCTTCTATTGCTCTCACATTGGACACATAAGTCTAACTTGTCCTATTCGTAGGAGTTTTTCTACCGATGCTAGAGTAAATAGTATATGGGTCCCTAAAGCTAACAAATATGGATCCAAGTTTATTTGGATACCAAAGTCTTCACCTAATGTTGTAGGTGGAGCTTCCTGTATCGGGACATAGCACCAAGGAGCGTGTTGGTGGTTGCAAAGCTCAAAGGTCATCTTCCAAGCAATTGCACCAACACAAGTGTGGCCACTAGAGCCACTTTGGTAACATGCTAAACTATTCTCTTTAAATGGTTTATATTTGTAGAATCTAGCATGTTTCTCTTGATGTCTTGCTACTAGCTCACATTGATATCCTTTAGTTGCCCTTTATATAAATCAATGTAAGATATAATACTAGCATGCTAAGTTAATTTTCTTATTATTTCTTTTATCCATCGTGACTAGTTACTTTGCTTAAATGATTAGTTCACACTATGTAATTTATCACTCATTTTCTATTAGTGTGACATTTATATATGCATGGTCGTTATTCTTAATCTTTATTTATAAAGCATGCATATCACTCTAGTCCATAGGAGCTTGGTTTTGATTTGAGTTAATATGATTTTAACTCTCCGTCTTTAAAGTTTTTGAGATAGCTACTTCTTACCGGTTTGTAATTAATGTCATATTTATCTTAATCGGTATTTGTGAATATTTGTGTTTAGCACAAGATTCTTATCACTTGACAAGTATACGCTTATACTTCCATTTTAATCTTGTGCTCACATAATATATTTATTATTGATTCTCATATTTTATTTTGATTAAACCTCTTATGAATCAATTATGTCTTTGCCTAATAAAGCTTATTTATACGTGTTTTGAATTTGTGATAGTTTTTCAAACATTCAGTAAGGATACATGAATATATTCATTAAATTTTCATTTACGTGTAGATCATGTATTTCTTATATTGATATATATTTTTGTATAAATATCGTTATGTGGGCATATGAGTTAAGTTAAAGTTTTATATTGACTTGAAGAGTATTTAATTATATTCGTTACCTTCAAACTTGTGCTTATCTCATACTTTAGCAATTGATTCCTTTGACCAAATTTGTGCTTCTTGAATCAATTAACTTATTCCTTAAAGTCTTCTTTTGATGATATCTTCTTGACTTTTTGGTTGGAATTATGGATACATGTTTTTAATTGATTTTTGATCTTTTTATGTATGCCTATTCGTGATATTTATAGTTTCATATATATAAATGATTCCTAACTTTTGATATTTATTTGTTTTATACCTTTAAGTTAGGATGTTGAGAGAAAATGTTTATTATTGTCATGCTCATGACTAATTATGGATGTTCTATTAAGGATCACATAGTTTTGTGCTTTACCTTGCATGTTAAATTTATTTCCTTAATTAGTACATATTTTCTAGTCTGTATCTTTATAATTTACTATGGTGTACTATGAAAGCTCTTTGAAAAATGTACTTCTTGATATCTTTAGCATTTGCCTTTCTTGATCTTAATAATCTTTCCTTGCTCATTCCTTGGGTTTATGCTTCTTTAGAATTATTGTTGCCTAATGATGTTTTCGTAGCACATAAGGATTCTTGTAATTGATACATCATATTTCTTATGTCTTAGCTACTATGGTTTGAGCTTTTGTGTTGAGATTTTCCCATTTCTAGAGAATACACTTATTTCATAATGGCTATAATATTTTGCATTCTCTAGATCGATCTATCATTTTATTATCTTGGGTTAATCTCAATACTTGGCAAAGAGATTTATTTATTATGTTTTCATGAATATCTCTTTTGGCCTATACTTGATTAGAGTCTAATTCACTTTTAGTGACTTAAGAGTTAATGAGCACATTTATCTTGTTAATGGCCTACCTCATTAATCTTAATTAGTTATGTAGCTTGTTTATTTATGATATATTGTTAAGCTATATAATTTGGTTCACTTTCTGTAACGTTCCAGTCCCAAAATACGTAGGACTAGAAATACGTAACAGGCCAGCTGCATTCGACCAGACTCTAGTCTGACTCGAATACGCATAAGATGTGTTATAATGGACACAACCTACATAATAAAACTATATATATGTCTCAATCTACAATAAAATAAAATACAAGAAAGAGCCACAGGTGTTAAAGTCGGCCGCCCAATAACACAGGAACTCGAATAGACTCGAGAAAGAAATATGAGTCTATAAAAAACTAGGCTATGGTAGCAGAGGAGTAACTAATATGATTAAATAACATACCTCGATAGAAATAAAATAAGTACCTTATACCAATGCCCACATATCAAGGCGATTAGCCTCAGCATCTTTAGACAGGCTCCACAACTGTTTAAGCTACAAAACTGGCAGGAGACCAGGTCCTCAGGAGGACGTAACAAGGTACAAGAAACAACATGCCAAAAGTAAAACAGTATAATGCCACATAGTCAATGATAAACTACTGTAACCATCTAAGTGATATGCAAATGAGAGTATGGTATCGTACCCCAGGCTGGTACTCACGGACTTGTGGGAGAACCTAATAAAGATAGTATATGTAGATATATGAACTTTAGATTCCGTGTAGAGAACCCAAAGTCCAGTACTCATATAGATAGGTAATATATAGAATATGCCCAGAGCACGATGAAGACTCTCCCCTCCCAATGTAACCTCACGTCTCATGTCCACGACGTCTCATGTCCATAACACGCAAGATCATGACCTCTAACTAATGCAAGGAGTCATAATAATATATATGTTATATACCTATCGCATATCATGTATCCTATAAGCCTACACAGAATCACCATAAATATTTTAAGAAGGATTCTACGTGTAATAGTGTCAAGTGTCCTATGGTCTGTCGTGCTCAGGATACAAGCACATATCATGGGTTCGTGGTAACTTTAGCGCCCCGCTTTCAATAGGCGACGGAACTTCTTAATATGCTTGTGCCGAGTCAAATCGGCCGGGAACTTATATGGCCATCTGACTCGATCGCTAAGCTTGGTAAACGAATAACGCCTTGCGGCATCGATTCAAATCGATTTGGACGGAAGTTACGAGAATCGATCCAACTAATGGAACGACTTCTGTTGGAATAAGTCCTAGATATAGCGGGCTGCGTCTCGGTGAGTGAGCTCTCTTTATAAGAGTCCCTTCGACAGGACCGGACCGCTCTATGGTTTTCTTGGAGCTTTGCCGCTGGGATTGATGAAGTGCTTTCGCGTCGTTTTTATGGATGCAATTACAATTTCGATGCAAGGGGAAAAGAAGGAATTCTAACAAAGCGTTGGTGCCATTGCAGGAGCTCGCGTAACTAAGGATTGACGTTGCGTAGCGCTTGGACGATCGGCACGAAGCAAAGTAATCGGTGGGTGATTCGACCCTTCTTTTCTACTCTGTCCCGCAAACTTATTCCTTGCTTCAAATTCATTCAAATCGAACGATGCCAAGTTAATTGCATGCCAATCCACTAAGGTCAAGAACTCGAGAAAAATGTATTGATTTTGAGTAATCTACTCTGAAAAATACAAGTTTCTCATATAAACAGAAAAGTTTAAGGTTCTAGTAAAAAGATAGACTATTTCACGTGCTGCAAAATAATGTAAAACGTCGATCATGTGTTATGATGCCTCGGACAATTTGGTGCCTACGGGACGTTAAATCAGTGTACGGCTTTAGGGAAAATGAATCGTTGCATGAGTTGCGAGAAATGATAATGCCGTTCGATACTATCCGCGCTATACGAAACTGGTTGCATATATTAAACTGTTCGCACATAGGCATGGTCATGGACAGCTTGTGCACAAGTTCGTTTTCCTCGAAACGGTATCCGAGGCATCGGAACCGATTTATCCTAGGAGGAATAATTTATCGTGCTTCGGCGCGAGGCATGCGGGACCTTCAGTAAGGCTTACAACCTAGGCTGAAAGGGTAGCGTCGCATGCCAACTTCGATTAAGTCCCTAGTGGTGCGTAGCACCAATGACCGCATATAAGATAGTTACATGCTCACCTATTGTCTTATACAAGTGTAAATATTATCTCTGTTTTCATGCAGGGACGAGCACGGCCGGGGTAAGAAATATGATAAACTGCGATGTTATGTTGTATGCTTTAATACTCAAAGACGGCAATCGAATATGAATGAATTCATTTAGTTCTAATAGAAAGACAACCCTAAAGCATGCTTACCCTAACAATCAGAGTCGGTTTAGACGAGTTGGTTCGTCTCGTCCACTTAGCAAGTGTGCTAATCTCCTCCCCCAATTTCCCCAGGTGCGGCGGGCGCTCCAACCTAAAACGAAGCTGAAGTGCGGAGAGGCGTTTTGAAGCTCTTCCTATGCTGAAGTATTTTGAAGCCAATTCAAGTCGACGGCTTATGTATAAAGGGGAGAATGTATGGGACGGCAAGCGTAGTTCAGGTAACTTGTCGAATGTATTTTCTTTCTGTTTTCAATCAATGTAGCCGCAACGGCATCCAATGTAATTACGACTTGCACTTCGTTGTAAGCTATGAATGAAAAGCATTTCTATCATCCTATACTGCGTCTTAAATTCTGATGTGATTTATGAAGTTTCAACTTGGCGTATTTATATCAAATGTAACATAACGTTCTGCCTTGTACGAGTGCAATTCCAGACTTGTACGGCATCACGCCTTAGCGAGGATGATCGAATCGGCAACTCATATATATTTATTTGATATTTATCCTGTATTATCCTGTATTTAAATTCCTTTAATTTCATGTTAATTAATTATCTGTATTTTATTTCCTACAATTTTATTCCTGCATTTTATTTCTGTATTTTATTTTCTGCTTTTAACTTCTCTGCTTTAGTCTTGTTTGTGGTTCGGCAATGGTTAGTTTTTCTCGGGTTCATGGTGGTTCACATGAACCGAACCCCACCTACCACTCCCCCTTCCCATTTAAAGCCCCCATCCCCTTCTCTCTTTTCATAATTTCCCTTCACCATTACTTCTTCCCCTTCCTCATCACTCTCTTCCACCTACCAGGAGAAGGTAAGTACATCTTGCTTCTCCTCCACCCATTTTTATGGTTCATTTGTCTTCCTCTTGTGATTCTAAGAGAGTTTACTACTTAGCATTTTTTATTTCTTTGGCTCGTTTCTTACAGATCTAAGTTGTTGTGTTTTCGGTTGTCCATGGGTTTTGATCTTCCAACCTGGCGTGCTTTCGGAATAGATAGTTCCTTGTGGCAGAGCTTCTCATTCTTCACCATTCTGAACCATGGGAACCTCATTCTGGCTTGGAACGAAGGTTCCATAAGATTGGAGTTCGGGAGATGTTTCACGCTCACGTCTTTACGTGTTAGCGTGAATTTTGAGTCACGCTCACGTTCTTACGTGCCAGCGTGAATTTTAGTCACGCACACGTCTTTATGTGTTAGCGTGAAAGTTGAGTCACGCACACGTTCTTACGTGTTAGCATGAATTTTGAGTCGCACTCACGTCTTTACGTACGTACGTAACATTTGAGTTACGCACACGTCTTTGCGTGCGTGCGTGAATTTCTTATCACACTCACGCTGTGCGTGCGTGAATTTCCTATCACGCTCACTCGGTGCGTGCGTGAATTTCCTATCACGCTCACGCTGTACGTGCGTGGATTCCTTATCACGCTCACGCTGTGCGTGCGTGAATTTCTTATCATGCTCACTCTGTGCGTGCGTGAATTTCTTATCACGCTTTTCACGCTCACAGTTTGCGTGCGTGAATTACCCTTCACGCTCATGCTGTGCGTGCCAACGTGAACCACTTTTCATGCTTACGCTGTTTATACGCTCACTCCTACCTACTAACTTGGCGTACCTTTTTACGCGTACGATTCTTGCGTGACTTGTTGGCCTTAGCATAGACTTGTTGGTGTGACTTCCTGACCTGGGTGTTTCTATTTGTTCTATAATTTATTCATTTAATGACGGCATGATAATTCTCCTATTCTACCCTTACGTCTTTTTTTATGAACTCGATAATCTTAGCATGTTAATATTTTTAATACATATGGTTGTGTAGAACGTGCCCTGTGTCTTGATTGGTTTATGGATACCCAGTAAGACAGGAACTTAACCTTGAGAGTTATAGACTCGACCCCATTTAATACTAATTGACTTTCATGCCTTGTCACCATTGATGACGATGGTTATCTTGACTAAAATTGATCATGCGTTCCTAGTTGGAACTAAGAGACTGGCTAGTCGTCTTATTGAATTAAATGAATGAGACACGTTCATGTTATGAACTATTGTAATCGATTAACCGATCTCGAACATTGACATACAGCCATGTACAGGCTTCAATTTATTTATTTTTCTACAAAACAGCATGTGTACTTTATGGTCAAGGCATGATTACTCCGTGGTTAGATTTGATTGTTGCATTACGCTATGTAAGACCTACAACCTAGCCGTACGGGTATCGTTGTAGAGTTGCGCATATCGTACCATGTACGAAAGTACTTATTTGAATGACCATGATCCACGGCATGGGATTTCACTCAACGTAGAGACTATTAAGTTAAATAAAATAATGATTGCATGGAGAGAATGGATCCCCGAGTTCTTACATGGCAGCCCTCTTGGGACTAGTAGTGCCCGACAGGCCGGCTGGTTCCCACAGATACTGTAAACCTGCCACACGGGCAGGGAGCGGTATCTGTTTATATTATTATTGTATATTGTATATTGATGACGGGCGTCCCACTGAGACTCATCTAATTCATGATTGGCGCAATTGATTGACTGGATAGACTATCCTTGCTCGCACATAGTAAGAACTGAGGAATCCCTATTTGCATAATTCTAGGATAACTTGGGACTCACAATAGCAAGCCGTAGGAGTTGATTGGCCGTTCAAGATGATTTGTTTGTGTACTGTACCTACTCTGTTGCCTAACCGAGATGATCAGAATGTCAGGACATGACGGGCCAACCTCTGTCCTTGTTTGGTTGGGAGGTTGGTTCGAAGTGTCGTGATGTTATGCGAATCCTAGTAGAAAGCAGAGATCTATTATTATATTCTCTTACTTACTGGTTTAATCCTTCATATCGTTCTTCCTTGTGGTACTTGCTATTAGAGGTCTAACCTCTCTGGTTTTGTATGGCCAGATTTAGAGCCGGTTCCCGAGGACTCAGCTTACTTCCACCTCCAAGATGGTCAATACTAGGGGAATAATCGCAGGAGGACTCGAGTAGGTTCCTTACGCCACTGCTCGTTTTGTTATTTACTTCATACTTAGCCGTTTGGCACCGACATGTTAGTCGGATTGTCTTGTACTTACTTTTACATAATTATAACTAAGTCAGACTGCAGCTGATAACAATTGTGTATATGTTACTATATCATCTGGCTATGTTTTGTAAAGCCAGATCTCAAGAACATTTTGACTAAGCGTTTGGGACGCCTTACTACTTTATCTTACATGTTCTCTATTTTTGCTTCTTGTTTGAATGATTGAGACAATAGATGTGAAGTGACCATAGTAAGACTTTCATGTAGTATGCACCCCCTCGTCTGGTTAGATAGCATTGATCGTATTATACGGTATTCATCTACCCGTAATACGTAGCTGGCTGAGTCATTCCCCCGCTCTCCAGTATTCGGGTTCTGGGGTGTGACAAGGTTTTAGTGGTGGCCCATGCTAGTCTGATTTCAGACTTGTGGACTGTTTTGATTTATAGGATGTCTCAATCACACGTGTCCCCCTTTGATCTCATGATTCGTTGTTCTCAATCCTTGCTTGACATTCCGGTATCCTTTGACTTCATTGATCCTTCATGTCTGGTTGTTTGATTATTCTCTTGTCCCTTTTCTTAGGGGCACTTCGTCCGCATTGGTCAGAGCTGGACAACAACAAGGGCAACATGGGCAACATGACCAGGTTGGTCAGCAACAAGGGCCAGTCTGACCTTAGGAGACTATTCAAGAAGAAGTGATAGTAGAACCAGTAACTGGACCGCAGTATCCGAAAGTTCTAACACCACCCATAGTTCCACCTACCTCGGACACACCAGCCCTTCTGGAGATCATGAGAGGAATGATGGCTACTCAGCAACATCAGATGTTGGCCCAGCAGCACATGCACACTCAGCTACAAGAGCAGAATGTGTTGCTCAACCAAGGATTGCAGACGGCTTTAGAAAGAGGAATGAGGACTGATTCAGGAGCATCAGCCAGGTTTTGCAAGTACAACCCCCGCCATTTCGAGGGCACGGAGGATGCCATCTCAGCAGATGCATGGCTTAAGGATATTGAGGCTATTCTGGCAGCAGCTAAGGTACCGGCAGAAGAACGTGTGGATCTAATGAAGTTGTTACTTCAGGATCTCGCACGTAATTGGTAGAAATCAGAGGAAGTGGGCATCAGACGTCCTGTGGCTTGGGACAATTTTACTGCAAGATTCAAGACCAAGTACTATGGAGTTGTGGCACGGTTTGAGCTACAACAGAAGTTTATCAACCTCAGGCAGGCCGGCAAGACTGTAGATGCTTATGCAGCGGAGTTCTGCAGATTGAGTAGTTCGCCCCAGAGATGGTAGCAACAGAGAGCCAGAGGGCCATGAGGTTTCAACAAGGGTTTCATCTTGAACTCTTGCAATTGAAAGAGGGACACAATTACCAAACTTTTGACGAAGTATTGACGGCAACTCGAAGGCATGAGATCACCATTCAGAGGCTTGCGACAAGGATTGGGGGTCAGAAGAGATCCCACAGTCAGATTGAAGGAGGAAGGGGAGCAGCGCCCCGAACAACAGCACCATCTACTGGCATTCGTATCCACGATGTGGCGATACGAGGACCAGCACCACCACCCAGGCAGCAGCAACAGCAACAGAGGAAGAACCAGCAACACCCGACGGGCTGCACTTATTGCGGGAAGGCAGGGCACACTAGAGATGTGTGTCAGACACTGAATGGGATGTGTCTGATATGTGGAAATCCAGACCATTGGGTTACCACATGTCCCATGAATTCGAGGTCAGGAGGACCAGGGCAACAGTTTCCTGCTCTGTCAGCACCAGGGGCAGGCCAGTATCGAGGACCAGCGGTGGCAGTAAGGCCGTTGGCCCAGCGTCCGTTAACGCCGCAGGCTCAGATGTTTCGGCAGCAGGGGCCGCCGATGCAGCAACACCAGCATAGACCACCTCAGCATCATCAAGGAAGGGGCCAGCAACAACATCAGGCTAGGCCGTAGCATAGGAACCAGCAAGGAGGTCGAGGGCAAGCATTCACTCTGTCCTTGGAGGAGGCATTGGCATCGAGAGATGTTGTGGCAGGTAACATTTTCGTCGCCTCATATCCCGCGGTAGCATTATTTGATTCGGGAGCATCCCATTCATTTATATCTGCACAATTTACGACACGACTAGGAATGGAGTTCGAGGCATTGCCAGGGAGGTTGAATATACTCACTGGTAATGGGCTCGTAGGAGTTAGTAGAGTTATTTTAGCATGTAGCGTTGTAGTTTGCGGGCATTCTTTACCCGCCCGGTTGTTAGAATTTTCTGTTGGAAATTTCGACGTTATCTTAGGCATGGACTGGCTGAAAGACAGTCATACGACAATAGATTGTCGTAGAGGGAGTGTATCTTTTGATATTCTAGGCATGAAGTATTTCACCTTAGTCAGATCAGGGGCAACTCAACAAGAGCAGGGAGTAGTAACGGCAATGGAAGTAATTCAGATCCCGAAGGTAGTTGAAGAGTTTCTAGACGTATTTCCTGAAGAACTTCCAGGTCTACCACCAGTTAGAGATATTGAGTTCAGTATAGAATTGGCACCTGGAACTAAACCGATATCAGATCGAGTTTACAGAATGGCGGATTCAGAGCAGGCCAAGGTATATCAGCATATAGAGGAACTGAAGGAGAAGAAGTTCATCCAAGCTAGCATGTCACCGTGGGCAGCACCAGTGGTACTTGTGGGAAAGAAGGATGGGTCATCCAGATTGTGTATTGACTACAGGAAGCTTAACGTGGCAACAGTGAAGAACAAGTACCCATTACCCAGGATCGACGACTTATTTGATCAGTTGAGCATAGCTAGAGTTTTCTCCAAGATAGATCTTCGTTCAGGGTACCATCAAGTGAGGGTTCGGAAGGAAGATATTCCCAAGACAGCATTCAGGTCGAAGTATGGGCATTATGAATTCTTAGTAATGTCGTTTAGTTTGACCAATGCTCCAGCAATATTCATGGATTTGATGAATCGCATCTTTATGCCATACTTAGACCAGTTTGTCGTTGTGTTTCTCGACGATATTCTCCTATACTCTGCTAGTGAAGAGGAGCATGAAGACTACCTCAGGAAAGTGTTACAGGTTCTGAAAGAGAACCAGTTGTATGCCAAGCTCAGCAAGTGTGAGTTTTGGTCGGATCATATTTCATTTTTGGGACACATCATATCAGGAGCTAGAGTAGCAGTAGATCCCAAGAAGATAGAAGCAGTAGAGAGTTGGCCAGTACCCAAGACCGTAGCTGATGTGCGGAGTTTCTTGGGATTGGCAGGATATTACAGAAGGTTTGTGTCAGACTTTACAAGGCTTTCAGCACCCATGACCCGCTTGACCCGGAAGGATGTACTATTCGTTTGGTCGGCAGAATATCAGGCATCATTCGAGACTTTGAAGTAGAAGTTGATATCAGCACCTATTCTTACATTGCCAGTTGGATTCGGAGGTTTTACAGTATATTGTGATGCGTCAGGTAAAGGACTTGGATGTGTCCTTATGCAACATGGGAAGGTGATAGCATATGCATCTAGGCAGCTTCGGGACCACGAGAAGAATTACCCAACTCATGATTTGGAGTTGGCGGCAGTAGTGTTTGCTCTGAAGCTATGGAGGCATTACTTATATGGTGACCGAGTAGACATGTACACAGACCATAAAAGTCTGAAGTACATCTTTACTCAGAAGGAACTAAACATGAGGCAGAGAAGATGGCTAGAGTTGATCAAGGATTATGACGTGGAGCTTCAGTATCATCCAGGCAAGGCTAATGTAGTAGCAGACGCTCTTAGCAGGAGAGGCGGCGCATTTATGTTGACAACACAGAGGCATATCTTAGAAGACCTTCAGAAGATGGGCATCGAAGTTATACTTCCTAGTGATGTAGGAGTTCTAACAAGTCTACAAGTTCAATCCGACTTGGTAGGCAGGATCAAGGCAGCTCAGGCACAAGACCCAAGGATTCAGAAGCTTAGGGCAGAATGTGAGTCAGGACTCAGGAAGGAGATGAGAATTCATGAAGATGGTACACTTAGGTTTGGATCACGTCTATGTGTGCCTAGTGGAGATATCAGACAGGAGGTTATGGCAGAAGCTCACAGTTCTCAGTATTCTATTCACCCTGGAGGGACCAAGATGTTCCAAGATATCAAGCAGCATTTCTGGTAGAACGAGATGAAGAGGGAGATAGCTAGATTTGTTTCCTGTTGCTTGGTATGTCAGCAAGTGAAGGCAGAACAGCAGAGGCCAGCTGGGTTATTGCAACCGCTTCCTATCCCGGAATAGAAATGGGAGCATATTACAATGGACTTTGTGACCGGTTTACCGAGATCACCAAGTGGTAAGGACGCTATTTGGGTGATAGTGGACCGACTTACAAAGGTAGCACACTTTCTTCCTTTCAGAGTAGGGCAATCTACAGAAAAGTTGGCAGAGTTGTATATGCAATAGATAGTCAGGCAGCATGGAGTCCCTGTCAGTATTATGTCGGATCGAGATACCCGCTTTACATCATATTTCTGGAAGAGCTTACATCATAGTCTGGATACCAAGTTAAGATTTAGCACGGCTTACCATCCGCAGACGGATGGGCAATCAGAAAGAACGATTCAGACTTTAGAAGATATGTTACGAGCTTGCACTCTAGATTTTGGAGGGTCTTGGGAGAGTCACCTGCACTTAGTCGAGTTCTCATACAACAATAGTTATCAAGCCAGTATCCAGATGGCGCCATTCGAAGCACTATATGGTAAGAAGTGCAGGTCACCGCTTGCATGGGATGATATCGGGGAGAGAAAGATGTTAGGCCCAGAAATAATTGTTCAGACGGTTGAAGTGGTTAAGGGAATTAGAGAGCGACTTCGAGTTGCGCAGGACCGGCATCGTCATTGGGCGGACCAGCATCGTAGGCCTTTAGAGTTCTCTGTTGGGGACCACGTATTCTTGCGGATCTCACCTACTCGTGGGGTCATTAGATTTGGCGTTCGCGGGAAATTGAGTCCGCGGTACGTGGGCCCATTTGTTATCCTTGATCGGATAGGCGATGTTGCTTATCATTTATCCCTCCCACCTTTGTTACGAGAGGTGCATGACGTGTTTCATGTATCTCAATTACGTAGGTATGTATCAGACCCAAGCCATATCCTTGATCATTCTAAGCTGGTTGTTGGTACCAACCTATCTTACGAGGAACAGCCTGTGTCCATTTTGGACCGAAGAGAGAAGATACTCAAGAACCGAACAATTAGTCTTATCCGTGTTGCTTGGGGTCATCACTCCTTGGGAGAGTCAACGTGGGAACGTGAGGATGATATCCGATCACGGTATCCACACCTGTTTGACTCACAAGGTATATATCTTTATGTATACCTTGATTGTCCTGATTCTTCATGCTTATCACCTTATGGGTAGAGCTACTTGATATCGTAGAATGATGAATTTACACATATAGTACTTGCTTTTGATATGGTAAAAATGATTGCTTGATCACTAGAATTGCTTGTATTAGTCTAGTTCCGATATTTCTACCTGCTTGGATTTGAAATTCCGAGGACAAAATTTTTCTAAGGTGGGTAGAGATGTCACTCCCCGTTCCCAGAATGCGTATTTTTATACATGTACAACTCATAAATATTTATTTGATATTTATCCTGTATTATCCTGTATTTAAATTCCTTTAATTTTATGTTAATTAATTATCTGCATTTTATTTCCTGCAATTTTATTCCTGTATTTTATTTCTGCATTTTATTTTCGGCTTTTAACTTCTCTGCTTTAGTCTTATTTGTGGTTCGGCAATGGTTGGTTTTTCTCGAGTTCATGGTGGTTCACATGAACCGAACCCCACCTACCACTCCTCCTTCCCATTTAAAGCCCCCATCCCCTTCTATCTCCTCATAACTTTCCTTCACCATTACTTCTTCCCCTTCCTCATCACTCTCTTCCATCTACCAGGAGAAGGCAAGTACATCTTGCTTCTCCTCCACCCATTTTTACGGTTCATTTGTCTTCCTCTTGTGATTCTAAGAGAGTTTACTACTTAGCATTTTTGATTTCTTTGGCTCGTTTCTTACAGATCTAAGTTGTTGTGTTTTCGGTTGTCCATGGGTTTTGATCTCCCAACCTGGCGTGCTTTCGGAATAGATAGTTCCTTGTGGCAGAGCTTCTCATTCTTCACCATTCTGAACCATGGGAACCTCATTCTGGCTTGGAACGAAGGTTCCATAAGATTGGAGTTCGGAAGATGTTTCACGCTCACGTCTTTACGTGTTAGCGTGAATTTTGAGTCACGCTCACGTTCTTACGTGCCAGCGTGAATTTTAGTCACGCACACGTCTTTACGTGTTAGCGTGAATTTTGAGTCACGCTCACGTTCTTACGTGTCAGCGTGAATTTTGAGTCGCGCTCACGTCTTTACGTGCGTGCGTGACATTTGAGTTACGCACACGTCTTTGCGTGCGTGCGTGAATTTCTTATCACGCTCATGCTGTGCGTGTGTGAATTTCCTATCACGCTCACTCTGTGCGTGCATGAATTTCCTATCACACTCACTTTGTGCGTGCGTGAATTTCCTATCACGCTCACACTGTGCGTGCGTGGATTCCTTATCACGCTTACGCTGTGCGTGCGTGAATTTCTTATCATGCTCACTCTGTGCGTGCGTGAATTTCTTATCACGCTTTTCACGCTCACAGTTTGCGTGCGTGAATTACCCTTCACGCTCATGCTGTGCGTGCCAACGTGAACCACTTTTCACGCTCACGCTATTTATACGCTCACTCCTACCTACTAACTTGGCGTACCTTTTTACGCGTACGATTCTTGCGTGACTTGTTGGCCTTAGCATAGACTTGTTGGCGTGACTTCCTGACCTGGGTGTTTCTATTTGTTCTATAATTTATTCATTTAATGACGGCATGATAATTCTCCTATTATACCCTTACGCCTTTTTTTATGAACTCGATAATCTTAGCATGTTAATATTTTTAATATATATGGTTGTGTAGAACGTGCCCTGTGTCTTGATTGGTTTATGGATACCCAGTGAGACAGGAACTTAACCTTGAGAGTTATAGACTCGACCCCATTTAATACTAATTGACTTTCATGCCTTGTCACCATTGATGACGATGGTTATCTTGACTAAAATTGATCATGCGTTCCTAGTTGGAACTAAGAGACTGGCTAGTCGTCTTATTGAATTAAATGAATGAGACACGTTCATGTTATGAACTATTGTAATCGATTAGCCGATCTCGAATATTGACATACAGGCATGTGCAGGCTTCAATTTATTTATTTTTCTACAAAGCAACATGTGTACTTTATGGTCAAGGCATGATTACTCCGTGGTTAGATTTGATTGTTGCATTACGCTATGTAAGACCTACAACCTAGCCGCACGGGTATCGTTGTAGAGTTGCGTATATCGTACCATGTACGAAAGTATTCATTTGAATGACCATGATCCACGGCATGGGATTTCACTAAATGTAGAGACTATTAAGTTAAATAAAATAATGATTGCATGGAGAGAATGGATCTCCGAGTTCTTACATGGCAGCCCTCTTGGGACTAGTAGTGCCCGACAGGCCGGCTGGTTCCCACAGATACTGTAAACCTGCCACACGGGCAGGGAGCGGTATCTGCTTATATTATTATTGTATATTGTATATTGATGACGGGCGTCCCGCTGGGACTCGTCTAATTCATGATTGGCACAATTGATTGACTGGATAGACTAGCCTTGCTCGCACATAGTAAGAACTGAGGAATCCCTATTTGTATAATTCCAGGATAACTTGGGACTCACAATAGCAAGCCGTAGGAGTTGATTGGCCGTTCAAGATGATTTGTTTGTGTACTGTACCTACTCTGTTGCCTAACCGAGATGATCAGAATGTCAGGACATGATGGGCCAACCTCTGTCCTTGTTTGGTTGGGAGGTTGGTTCGAAGTATCGTGTTGTTATGCGAATCCTAGTGGAAAGCAGAGATCTATTATTATATTCTCTTACTTACTGGTTTAATCCTTCATATCGTGCTTCCTTGTGGTACTTGATATTAGAGGTCTAATCTCTCTGGTTTTGCATGGCCGGATTTAGAGCCGGTTCCCGAGGACTCAGCTTACTTCCACCTCCAAGATGGTCAATACTAGGGGAATGATCGCAGGAGGACTCGAGTGGGTTCCTTACTCCACCGCTCGTTTTGTTATTTACTTCATACTTAGCCGTTTGGCACCGACATATTAGTCGGATTGTCTTGTACTTACTTTTACATAATTGTAACTAAGTCAGACTGCAGCTGATAACAATTGTGTACATGTTAGTATATCATCTGGCTATGTTTTGTAAAGCCAGATCTCAAGAATATTTTGACTAAGCGTTTGGGATGCCTTACTGCTTTATCTTACATGTTCTCTATTTTTGCTTCTTGTTTGAATGATTGAGACAATAGATGTGAAGTGACCATAGTAAGACTTTCATGTAGTATGCACCCCCTCGTCTGGTTAGACAGCATTGATCGTATTATACGGTATTCATCTACCCGTAATACGTAGCTGGCTGAGTCATTCCCCCGCTCTCCAGTATTCTGGTTCTGGGGCGTGACAGGGACGAACGTTGCCGACTCGGGGAGTGACAAATTGGTATCAGAGCACAGTTATGTTTCCTCGAATTTTTGAAATATGTTTCATTGTTGGAATATCCGTTGCGATGGCTCGATTGAATGCTTGTCGGCATGCTGCATGAAATACAAGTTCCATACAGGTAAGCCCGTAGATATTTTTGAAAAAAAATACTAACAGGTTTGCACTATTTGTAGGAATGACTAAGCGAGATAAGAAAATTGCCGGCGCAACAACCCAAACAGTGGATAGTACATCGAGCACAAAAATCACTGGCCCAAGCGAGACGACTATGGAGAAGATGCTACAGTTGATGGAACTACAGTAGCAACAGCTTCAGATGCAATTCAAAGCCCAATTTGATACGCAGCAGAAGCAGATGGCCGCCCTGACTCAGATAGTGAGCAGGATGGCGGGCGATACCAAGGAGACGAACGCAGTACTCGAGGGAAAGCACGGTGATCAAGAAGAAGACGAAGAGGAAGAAGTCTCCCCGCAGATGATAAATTCTCCTTCCATGCTCAAAGTGAAGGAGTTTCGCAAAATGAATCCGCCGAAGTTCAACGGCCGAGCAGAGCCCGACGTTATAGTAGGATGGCTCGCAGAGATGGAGGACTTGTTCGATCTCCTCTGCATCGAAGGGTCCTATAGGGTGGCCTGTGCGGCGCTGCAATTACAACTAAGAGCACATGATTGGTGGGCGGCGAAGAAATAAGAGATCTGTGAAACTGATTCCAACAAAAAGATTTCTTGGGAAATGTTCAAGACAGCCTTCCTTGAGCAGTACGTTCCTTGCGCCATCCGTCGACAGAAGGGGATGAGTTCATGATGTTGAGGCAGAGGAATATGAGTGTTGAAGATTATGATGCAAGCTTCTCGAAACTTGCAAAATTTGTCGGCGCCTTCCTGCCCAACAAAGAAGAATGGTGCAAGCGTTTTCAGCAAGGCCTCAACGACGAACTGTGTAGGGACGTCATAAACCAACGATGCCAAACTTATCGTGAATCCTACGAAGCCGTACTTGATTGTGAGCGAGTCTTTGGCCGTAATTCACAAAGGGCCGTGCCTGTCGTTCGCAACAACTTCAACAAGCGTCCTAATGACGCTGGAGGATCGAAAGTACAAATGCGCCCAAACACGTCTGAGAATCATGGTCACTTTGTCGCAGTAAATTGCAACAGATGCGGCAAGCGTGGGCACCGAGCACCCGATTGTGGACTGAGAACATGCTTCAAGTGTGGCGAGCTAGGCCACTTCAGTCAATATTGTCATGCGGGAAAGCCGAATCAACACAACCCACCAAGGAACACTCCGAATCCATATAAAGCGCCTACACTACAAGGCGCAAATGCGGTGCCTGTGACCCTGCAGAATCAACGCCATGGAGCTCAAGGCCGAGTTTATGCCTTAACTCGGGACGAGGCATACGTGTCCGATACGGTTGTAACAGGTATATTACTCTACAAAGATATACCTGCTCGAGTCCTATTCGATTCGGGTGCGACGCATAGCTTTATATCTGCTGATTATGCGAAAGAAAATAAAATAACCATGCAATCACTAGATATAAATATTAGCGTTAGCACTCCGTCGGGAGTCGATATGCCTGCGAACTTTATTTGTAGGGATGGCCACATTTGCATCGGGGGAAGATATCTATCCTTGGATGCCGTCGTGCTAGACATCAAAGATTACGACATAATCCTCGGCATGGATTGGTTGGGCGCTTGTCGTGCAACGATCGAGGGCGCAGAGAAGAGAGTGGTGTTTCATCTTCCTGGCAAGACAGAGTTCTCATATTCGTACGGTACGGCCTCGAAGACGGCAATGATGGTATCGGCAATCTCGGCAAGGCGAATGCTGCGTTCCGGCTGCGCAGGATACTTGGCATCAGTTCGAGACACGCGGACGGATAATACAAACACAATGCAGACTGATGTTGTGGCAGATTTTTCTGACGTTTTTCCTGACGAGATGCCCGAGATGCCGTCGGATCGAGAAATTGAATTCAGCATCGACACCTTTTCGGATACACGGCCGATATCGAAGGCACCTTACCGAATGGCTCCAGCAGAACTGAAGGAGCTGAAGGTACAATTATAAGAGTTGCTAGACCGCAGATTTATTCGCCCTAGCGTCTCTCCGTGGGAAGCTCCCGTACTGTTCGTAAAGAAGAAGGATGGGTCGTTGCGGCTATGCATCGACTATCGGGAACTAAACAAGGCGATCGTGCAAAACAAGTATCCTTTGCCGCGAATCGACGACTTGTTCGACCAACTGCAAGGTACGGCAATATTTTCAAAAATTGATCTTCGTTCAGGCTATCATCAATTGAAGATCAAGTCCGACGACATATCGAAGTCTGCCTTCCGCACTCGATATGGTCATTACGAATTCCTCGTCATGCCGTTCTGTTTGATGAATGCCCCAGCCGCGTTCATGGATCTAATGAACCGAGTCTTCCGACCTCGAATAGATAAATTTGTAGTCGTATTCATCGACGATATCCTTGTCTACTCTAAGAATCGTGAAGAACATGCGGAACATTTGAAGACGGTACTGCAGATTCTGCGTGAAAACAAATTATATGCCAAACAGAGTAAGTGCGAGTTCTGGATGAGTAGCGTGACATTCCTCGGGCACGTAATCTCTGCCGAAGGTGTCACGGTGGACCCAAAGAAGATTGATGCGGTGGTGGATTGGAAACGACCTGCCTCGGCTAGCGACATTCGGAGTTTCCTGGGCTTAGCGGGCTACTATCGTAGGTTCGTGCGAAACTTTTCAAAACTAGCGTCGCCTCTGACTCGCCTCACCCAGAAGAGAGTAGTATTTGAATGGAGCGACGACTGTGAATCCAGCTTTCAAGAGTTAAAGTAACGGCTCGTCTCAGCTCCAATCCTTGCACTTCCAGACGGTCCAGAAGGCTTTCAGATATTCAGCGACGCATCGGGAACTGGCCTCGGGTACGTACTCATGCAGAGAGACAAAGTCATCTCCTACGCTTCACGGCAGTTGAAGCAGCACGAGAAAAACTACCCGACGCACGACCTAGAATTGGCGACGATTGTCTTTGCGTTGAAGTTATGGCGGACTACCTCTATGGTGTGGCATGCAGAATCTACACAGATCACAAAAGCCTGAAGTACTTATTTACGCAACGGAAACTCAACCTACGACAGCGACGTTGTCTCGAACTCATAAAAGATTACGAGCTAACGATCGAGTATACGCCGGGCAAGGGAAACGTGGTGGCCGACGCACTCAGCAGAATGTTTATGGAAACACTGGCCATAAACAAGAAGATACAGCGAGACCTTGAAACGATGGGTATCGAACTCAGAATTGAGTATCGACACCTGCACCTAGCTCAGCTGAAGTTATGATCGAGCCTGCTTAGCAAGATAAAGACCGCACAGGAGGACGACTCATTCCTGAAGAAAATGTGCGAGCTGATATCAACGGGAAGGGCGACTGACTTTGCGGAAGACGGAGATGGGACGATGCGATTAAAGGGAAGGCTCTGCATTACTGAAACTGCCGAACTCAGAAAAGAAATTCTGACGGAGGCGCATTATGCAAAGTACTCGTTACATCCTGTAAGCACCAAGATGTACAAGAACTTGGGTACAAACTTTTGGTGGCACGGCATGAAGAAAGATGTGGCTACGTTCGAATCGCAATGCATGGCGTGTCAGCAGGTGAAGGCGGAACACCAACGGCCAGGCGGAGAACTGCAGAACATCGCCATTCCCGAGTGGAAGTGGGACAATATCTCGATGGATTTCATTGTAGGATTTCCGAAGACGCCGCGAGGGAATGACGCGATTTGGGTCATTGTTGATAGATTGACCAAGTCAGCTCACTTTATCGCAATTAAAGTAGGATGGAGCGTCGATCGGTTAGCACAAATCTACGTCGATGAGATTGTTCGACTGCACGGGGTACTGGCCTCAATAATTTCGGACAGAGACGAGCGATTCCTATCGCATTTTTGGATGAGCCTCCAAGCGGCGATGGGGACCAAACTGAACTTTAGTTCGGCGTACCATCCCCAAACAGACGGTCAGACGGAGAGGGTCAATCAGATCTTAGAAGATATGTTGCGTCTGTGTGCGATCGACCTAAGGACTAGTTGGGATACGTATTTGCCGCTTACGGAGTTTGCGTATAATAACAGTTAGCAGTCAAGCATTCAGATGGCTCCATACGAAGCGCTCTACGGGAGGAAGTGTCGTCTTCGATATGCTGGGATGAAGTTGGAGAGCGACAAGTGCTTGGACCGAAACTGGTGGAGCAGGTCGTCGAAAAGGTCCGCTTGATTCGAGATAGACACCGCATCGCGCAAAGTCGACAAAAGAGCTACGCAGATCTTTGTCGACGACCGCTAGAGTTCTTGGTCGGGGACCATGTGTTTCTGAAAGTAACGCCCATGCGCTGTGTGATGCGGTTCGACGTTAAGGGCAAGTTGAGCCCGAGATTTGTAGGCCCCTTCGAGATCATTGAGCGAGTTACGACGGTTGCTTATCGGATCGCACTACATCCTGCCTTAGCTGATGTGCACGATGTTTTTCACATTTCACAACTTCAAAAATATGTGCACGATCCAAGTCATGTGGTTAGCTTCGATCAGTTGGAGCTACGTACTGACTTGTCTTACTCGAAGGAGCCTATTCAAATTTTGGACCGCAAGGAGAAAGTGCTACGCAATCGGTCGATGTCCTTGGTCTGCGTGCTTTGGCGGAACCATTCAGTCGAGGAGTCGACGTGGGAGATGGAGGCGGAGATGAAGGAGAAGTACCCTGCGTTGTTTCTCTAAATTAAGGTCAGACCCTTGTTCTTAAGTTTCGGGACGAAACTTTTTCTTAGTGGTATATTATGTAGCGCCCCGCTTTTGATAGGCGACGGAACTTCATAATATGCTTGCGTCGAGTCAGATCGGCCGGGAACTTAGATGGCCATCTGACTCGATCGCTAAGCTTGGTAAACGAATAACGCCTTGCGGCATCGATTTAAATCGATTTGGACGGAAGTTACGAGAATCGATCCAACTAATGGAACGACTTCTGTTGGAATAAGTCCTAGATGCAGCGGGCTGTGTCTCGGCGAGTGAGCTCTCTATAAGAGTCCCTTCGACGGGACCGGATCGCTATATGGTTTTCTTGGAGCTTTGCCGCTGGGCTTGATGAAGTGCTTTCGCGTTGTTTTCATGGATGCAATTACAATTTCGATACAAGGGGAAAAGAAGGAATTCTAACAAAGCGTTGGTGCCATTGCAGGAGCTCGCGTAACTAAGGATTGACGTTGCGTAGCGCTTGGACGATCGGCACGAAGCAAAGTAATCGGTGGATGATTCGACCCTTCTTTTCTATTATGTCCTGCAAACTTATTCCTTGCTTCGAATTCATTCAAATCGAACGATGCCAAGTTAATTGCATGCCAATCCACTAAGGTCAAGAACTCGGGAAAAACGTATTGATTTTGAGTAATCTACTCTGAAAAATACAAGTTTCTCACATAAACAGAAAAGTTTAAGGTTCTAGTAAAAAGATAGACTATTTCACGTGCTGCAAAATAATGTGAAACGTCGATCATGGGTTATGATACCTCGGACAATTTGGTGCCCACGGGACGCTAAATCGGTGTACGGCTTTGGGGAAAATGAATCGTTGCATGAGTTGTGAGAAATGATAATGTCGTTCGATACTATCCGCGCTATACGAAACTGGTTGCATATATTAAACTGTTCGCACATAGGCATGGTCATGGACAGCTTGTGCACAAGTTCGTTTTCCTCGAAACGGTATCCGGGCATCGGAACCGATTCGTCCTAGAGGGAATAATTTATCGTGCTTCGGCGCGAGGCATGCGGGACCTTCAGTAAGGCTTACAACCTAGGCTGAAAGGGTAGCATCGCATGGTAACTTCGATTAAGTCCCTAGTGGTACGTAGCACCAATGACCGCATATAAGATAGTTGCATGCTCACCTATTGTCTTATGCAGGTGTAAATATTATCTCTGTTTTCATGCAGGGACGAGCACGGCCGGGGTAAGAAATATGATAAACTGCGATGTTATGTTGTATGCTTTAATACTCAAAGACGGCTATCGAATATGAATGAATTCATTTAGTTCTAATAGAAAGACAACTCTAAAACATGCCTACCCTAACAATCAGAGTCGGTTTAGACGAGTTGGTTCGTCTCGTCCACTTAGCAAGTGTGCTAATCCCCTCCCCCAATTTTCCCAGGTGCGGCGGGCGCTCCAACCTAAAACGAAGCTGAAGTGCGGAGAGGCATTTTGAAGCTCTTCCTATGCTGAAGTATTTTGAAGCCAATTCAAGTCGACGGCTTATGTATAAAGGGGCAAATGTATGGGACGGCAAGCGTAGTTCAGGCAACTTGTCGAATATATTTTCTTTCTATTTTCAATCAATGTAGCCGCAACGGCATCCAATGTAATTACGACTTGCACTTCGTTGCAAGCTATGAATGAAAAGCATTTCTATCTTCCTATACTGCGTCTTAAATTCTGATGTGATTTGTGAAGTTTCAACTTGGCATATTTATATCAAATGCAACGTAACGTTCTGCCTTGTACTAGTGCAATTCCAGACTCGTACGGCATCACGCCTTAGCGAGGACGATCGAATCGGCAAAATTAACATCGGGGACGAATGTTGCCGACTCGGGGCGTGACAGTAACAACTCTCTAACTGACGACACCGGACTCCGCGGACGGATATCGGCACTCGAACCTTATTCGGACACTAAGTATCGTCTCACGGCCCTAGGGTAGTCATACACACCCATCCTATCAAATAGCTATAGTAACTAAATAATAATAAATAGAGCAAGAACTGGGATACATGATGGCACGGTATACTTGCCTGTTGCCTGTTGCCTGTTGTAGTGTCGCCTGACTGATGTCTTCAGTTGGAGGTACAACAGATCTAAGTTGTCCTATTATAACATATTCTAATCAATGCACACAATCTAATTCAATTAATATAAAAAGAATGTGATCATTTGCACAACGTCAACTAGTATGGTGACTTTCATGCCAACGATCCAACAGTTGTGTGGCCTTCGACAACGTGCTGATAACCACGTACCATACTACTTTCTATTACGTTGTGTGGGTCTCGAACATCATGTTATCACACGTACATTTAGGCATTTATATGATTCCAATACGTGTAATCCTAAACATACGTAGATACGACACGATGTCGCAAATTTACGACGACGCTAAACGATACTTCGAACATGCATGTAGCCTCTCAAACACGCATGTCGACAACAAATAAAACTGAAATTAATATGAATTAATTTCTAGAATTTATATTTAGTTAAAAATACTAAAATATTTGTCATTGCATATACAATGTTTCGTTGCATATCGACTAGGTATTTTAGCAACTTGACAACTAGTTTGTGCATGCAAAGTTGCCAAATTATGTGAAAATAAATCATTTAATATATAAGATATACTAATTTATATTCTGAAATATAAATTAAAAATATTTGTAAACATTATTTGATGATAATATATACAAGAATTAATTATCTAGTTAGTATGTCTAATTAATGACACAATATGGCCAACATACATATTTATTTGGAACCAATTAAAATAGAAAAATTAATATTTAAATTCTGAAATAATATTTGAAAATAATTCAAATAATATATTTATTTTATATACTAAAATTAAGCTAGCCAGTTAGCACATTGAAGTAATCTCACTAGGTCGTCCAATTTCGGTTGATTCGGACTAGATGAAATCTTAAAAATATAACACTTTATATTCTGAAATTAATAAACTTATAAATAATATTCAGAATATATTACCATAGAATTTAAGATTCTTAACTATTGAATTTCAGTAGGACAAATAGGACATAAATCTACACAAGTTCTATTTTGAGAATCAATGAGTACAGTGACAAAAATAATGAAGTTGCAAGCAAATATATACATACAACTTTACGAGATAAATTTTGGACATAGCGGGATATTGTAGAATAGTGTTAGGAACATTACCAAGGGATTAGTTGCTGCCATGGGGTCTCCTAAGGGTGCGCGAACAGCAGTGTACCGAATTCAGTTCAGCCTGGACACCTCTGATGGAGGGACGGTTTTGAGGGAGTTAGAGTGAGTTTTGCTGAAAAGTTTATGAAGAGAAAATGGTGAGAACAGAGAGAGGAAGAAGAATACTAAATTTGAGAGAGAAATACTTACTGTAGAGAGAGATATGACCTGAATGGTGGAGACTAGTTGAATTCGGATTCAGCCTGGGTAAGGGTGGAAAGATGGTTGTTTGGAGGAAAATTGAGAAAGATTTTGGAGATGGTTTGTGAAGAAAAAATATTATGAAGTGGGTTAGGAAGAAGTTTTATTCTGATGCTATGAGGTAATAAGGTGAGAAGAAGTCTATATATAGCCAACCATTAAGGGAGAGGTGAAGGGTTGAGTGAAGAGTTAATGGTTGGGAGTTTTGTAGGTTATGGAAAGAGAATGGTTAAGGGTGCTTGGGGTTATGGAAGATGAACAAGTGAGGAGGATCGGTTGCCCATTTAGTGTACTTGACCACACTTGAGTCCAACCTATAGTGGTTAAGTGGTGAGTTAATGGTTGGGTCAAGTCCAAAGTATATAGGGCTGAAATTATTTCTAGTAGGTTAAGTGTTAGGTTTTGGATGTCATATCATTATGTTTGGTGTTTTGTAGAGAGAAAAATAGTATATAATGTTTGGTATGAACCATGTGGAGGTATGGGAATATTTGGGTTGAGTTTGGACTAGCTAAGTTAACCAGTAGCTCAATAGGACTAGAGATTGTGTCATTAGGATTTATAATAAATAAAAATATGTAAACATTTAATTTGTCTTAAAATATAAATTAATATTAAATATTCACATTAAAAATATATCCAAAAATTCAGGGAGCTTATACTTTCACTCATCTAGCTATTGTTTTTCTTTTCAATGTATATATGATATGCTAGTTTACATAAACAAGATTTGTTATTCTTCTAAATGTAACTTGTATCCTATTTTAGATAAATATGTTTGTTCTCTAAAACTAGTTTTACAAATTCTTGATTAGATCTTGTTTCTCTTGGAGATTTGTGATTCTTTTCTTTAAGTCTCCTTCCATATTAGGTACTAGCAAGTATCTCTTAAATTTCTCTCACTTTTGAGTCATGATTTTATCGTATTATCAATTACATCTCTTCTTGATTATATTTGCAATCATTTAAATGAGAATGACTCTTTTCCATATTTTCTATTGATTTATGAGATTTTATTATAAATATGGATTTCAATTTTTTATTTATTTGTTGGATCATGTTTAAATTTGTTTATTTGTATTGATAAAAGATCCTAATGGTTGAGTAGTCCCATATTTTTTTATTATGTGATTATCAAGCTAATTTATTACTATACTTTGACTACTCATGAATTGTCACATATGGGCCTTTGCTATTTGAACTATGGATTATTAATTTACCATTAGCAAGGTTTGGATTTTACCCGTTGATGGGTACATATGGTGAAACATACTTAGTCCATGTAAAGTAATAAATTGGTTGATTCTTTCTTAATTAGATAATCATGGACATGATATTTGAGTTTTATTTTTAGTTTTTTTGGAGCTATATGTTGACTTTCATCATGACTGAATTAATTGACTTTATTCCTTTTTATGATAACATTTTTTTCCTCAAAAGCTAACATACATTGATCTATTATATTTATATATGAGATCCTTCTATATAGATTAATGTATGCCATCTTTTGATTATACGTGCTTAATTGGAATATTCTTCTGATTTTTCATCTTTAGCGGCTATTAATTGGACATCTCTTATTGATTAAAGATGATATTATTCGTCTTTTGACGATATTGTAGCATTATATGCATTGAGCAAAAGGGAGAAATCCGTAGTTGATTTACCCCTAAATCCTTTAGTTATATATTTATATGCTATAAGTGCTTTGGAACTAGACGCATATTTTGAGGGGGAGCAAATTAATTTATTCAATTCATTTATATCCTGTAATATGTCATATACCTAGTTCATCATGGATCCATATTTTCTTCAATTTCATATCCTATTGATTGAGGTCATGATATTTTTATTTGTGAAGGATTTATGAGAGTGTATGCAAGTATCTTTATTATTTATTTCTCTCTTATATATGGGTTAAACAGGTCATCTTGTTTATATTAATCTTTATATCTTATCTTGATGACTATTGTGCTTTCATTAATTTGGCTTTCCTATTATGCTTAACTGACTTGGCTTTCCTTGTCGAGGACTTATCCAAAACTCATGATTTATATCAACATTGGTAATACTTTGAGGGTGAGCATTCAAGTCGACTGAATTTCTCCTTCTCAAGTATTTTTCTCCTTTACCTTCATGTTTATCTAAAGGGTATTTATATAGCTTGATAAGGTAATTGAGTTCAAATACATGAATTTGGATAAGCAAATAGATTTGCAAATAATGAGATCTTTTTATATCAATTGCTATATTTTACATTAATCATTCCTTTATTTTGTTCTACTATTTATCTGTGGACAATTGTGACTATCATGGTTTCATTGATCAATGTTTCAAGTTTATGTATTTCGATTGGTATCAAGTTTATATATTTTAATATCTCAATTGGTATCTTTATTCTTTGATATCTATTATTTACAATTATCTAATCCTCATGGCTTTTGACTGAAATCCTTTATTTCATAATTCTCTTCCAAAACTATAGTAATATTTCATATGATATTATGTTTTGGATTTCTTTCTTGGATTTCATGTTGGTAAACTATCTATTGATTATTTTTAAATTCTTTTAGTTTACCAACTATATTGTGTTTTGACAAGCTATTTTCTACTTGGTACTCTACATTTGATATGTAGTTTCTATACTTGTCTTTACACACTTCTCCTATTATTTTTTATTAGTATATCTTGATCATGATTGTCTATGACTTCTCCATGCTCTGATTTCTATGCTTGAGATTGATTTCATTTTTATCTCTTAGTACGGAAGAGCCCATTTTTGATCATGTCAAAGGGGGAGAAATAAGTTTAAGTATGTGCTTCAATTTTTGTAATAAGGGGTAGAAGTATTTTAAGTAACATGTTATTAGTGGTATATCTGTATATCTGCTTATACATTAGTGATACATTCATCTATTATGATTATACTAAACTTAACCGATTTGCCATAATCAGAAGGGGGATTGTTAGCCAATGATCTAACTATATTTTCGATTGTGGTTATTCGATTAAGTTTAATATTACGATATCACTAATATTTATGCTATCTCTATAGTATTGATACTTAAACTTTGCATAGTCCTAATGTGTTTTATCTTATCATACTTGCTACATGTATATTGCTTTGTTCGTTTAACATATATTTGAAAAAAGCAACTAGCAAGATCAAATATAGACATATGAAATAAAGAAATCATGGTAGGCCAAAGACGATGGTATTCCACAAAGATTTCTCTGAACTGCCCGACGACATCTTCGGAGCTACGTACCCGGAGGTTCCGCTACCAGTCAGCGGACGTGGGGCGAGGGGGCAGTGCCCCCCGTCGGGGGTTCGAGGGCGAAGCCCCCGAAAGATATTCAGTTTTCACAAACTGGATATCTTTGGACAGTTGTCGTTAAAGAAGAAGCCAACATCTATTAAGGAAAGAAGCCATGCCATGCCATCATTATTTCAAGACTCTGAAGAAGCCTGCACCTGCTACAGTATTTCTTGAGTCTGTAATGAGTCTTAGAAATAATTGTAAACACAAAAAATGGATGGAAAAATCAAAAGCTAGGGTAGAAATTAGCCCATGATCATTTTTGGATAAAAATTGGCATACCGACGGTATAGCGGTCTATACCGACGATATACCGATTTTTGTTCACAAAAAGTTTATGTCTACAAAATCGGCACACGGACGGAATACCGATCTATATCGACGGTATACCGATTCAGTAACGTTGAAAATCCAACGGTCGAATTTTTAACATTTAATAATCCCAACGGCTATATTTCTAGCCGTTGTAATTCCAGATCGGTATTCCGACAGTATACCGGTTCGTACCGACGGTATACCGATCGCTGACTGAAAAGTTGTCTTTGAGCTCTTTTCAATGCATTGGTTATAAATAGCCTTGAACCCCTTCATTCAAGGTTGATGCTTTGAGCCTAAAAATTTCTAAACCACCAAAGCCAATCCACAAATAACTCTACAAAGCTTTCATTTGCCATCCACAAATTGTGTTAGAGTTATTGAGTTGAAAAGTGAGATCTTCATCTTGTTGTATAAGGAGATCAAAACCTATTATGAAAGGTTGAAGTTGGAGAGTCTTCGGATACAAACTCTCGGTTGAAGTTGGAGAGTCTTCATATCCAAACTATCGGTTGAAGTTGGAGAGTCTTCGGATCTAAACTCTCGGTTGAAGTCGGAGAGACCTTCGGACTAAAGCTCTCTTGTAAGAAGTTGGTGAGCCTTCGTATGAAAACTCATATTGTACTATTTGTGATAATAGTGGATTAAAGCCGGAGAGAGTTCCGGGACTCGAGTGCCCCTTGGGAGGATACCAGGATACATCGGGTGTCGGTATTGTTTTGCTTCTTCTCTTGCACTTATATTTTTAAATTGTCCATTAGCTTGTGCTAAGTGCTTGATTAGTTAGCTTGACCCTATTCACCCCCCTCTAGGGTTCCTACATGTTGAACCTTATCTGTAGATCATAGCGAGCTACTGCATCAAAGTACTTCGTCTGAAATCTATCGCTGAATACTGCCTACATGATGGGCATCACCAAACTAACTGCCTGCATCGCCTACCAACTGCGTGCTAAGTCCAACAATTGTAGTCGTACAACGACTACCTTCTCTTCAGTTAGAATTTTAGATGCCTCCAGAAAAACCTCTATGTCTTGAAGCCAAGCATCAGCAGTAATAGCATCTTCACTGCCGTCAACGAAAGGAGGGTTCAGACGCTTAAAGTTGTTGGTTGTATTATTTCCCTGATAACCAACTCTTCCCATAGCTGCTTGTATTGTCTGCTGCAGAGCATCACCTCGACGATCTTGTGATACAAGCAAGTCCCAGATGAGTCCCATCAGGGTTCTATTATCAGGTTATGTATGCTGGGCTGGCTGTACTGGTGGCTCTTATTCCCTGAAAGACACGACTCGGGATAATGTCCCTGAGTGCTGGGTTTGGTCCCCAGGTTGCTGCTGGTTCACTTCTTATTACTGGTTCACTGGAGGTGCTCCGTCCGGCTGATCAAAAGGACCAGAAATAATATCACTGAAGAAAATGACATGGAGAACAATAAGGATGGACCAAGATAGATCAAGGATAAGAGCATATTATCAGGACAAGATTCAGGAAGATTATAAAGCACGAGTAGGTATCAAGGGCGAGTGCTGATTAAGACATCTATTTAGTAAAACCTCACACATATTGATTTACAAGACCTGTATGGGCCACCACTTAAACCATGTCACGTCCCAGAACCAGAATACTGGAGAGCGGGGGACAAATACAGCCAGCTACGTGCATTGGAGTACAACACACTTCATAATACGGTCATGGTTGTCGAGATGCGTGAGGGTTATTCTATAATCCATTAGTCTCTTATGGCCAAAAACAAGCCTAATGTCTCAATCTCAAGCAAGCAAATAAAAGTTACAAGATGTTTGATCATCAGACATACAAAAGTAAGGCGTCCCAAATATTTCATATTCAGATGATCATGAAGCTAGTCATACAAAATGTAAAGACTAGCAAGAGTTAAGTCATATATAATCAACCCTAGGATTTGTCAATCATGTTACAGCCCTTAGGTAGACAGAAATAAAGTTACAATACGAGCTAACACATGCTCGGTGGCTAAACACCTCAAAAGAATAAGTTACAGTAGAGTGGGAGAGCAAAATAAGGAACCCATTCATTTCCTCAGTTACTCCTGGTGTTCACCATCTGGCTGAAAGACAGGTAGATCCCTGGGTGTCACTCCAAAATCTGGCCATACAAAACCAGCTGGGTCAGACCCCAGAAAGAGCAAGTACCACAAAAGAAGCTCCACTTATGAACTAAAACCAGCATATAAAGAATAGAAGAACCGATACAAGCAACATATTAATAATAACATAAATGACGAGATTTAAAATGAACATACTTGCTTGCATCAGGAAAAACAAGAGTTGGAATATAGTTCCCATGTTAATCATGAGACAATCATTCAGGTACGGACAATCAAGTCCTACGGCTTGCTATCATTAGCTAACTATGGTTATGACAGGCCTAGTTACTAAGAAGATGCAGTTGAGATATTCCCACAGTCACAAGCCCTGCAGACTATCCAGGTATTATAGGCAAAAGTTACGAGTGTTATCAAGTTACAAGTGTTATCAAGATCTTTGGTGTACTTGAGTACTTAGGATACAAAAAGTGCAACACATGACAGTGTGCTAGAAATACGCCCTACGCGACGACAAGCCACAAGTCCACAGGTCTGGTCGGGATAACGAGATCGCCTATAACTGGGAAATCTTTCTATATGAGCTACTTGATCAATCTAGTCATTTAACCTAGTCAGATTTATTATGAATCCCTGATCGTGGTAACCAGGAATCCATGTCCTAGACATGATGTAAGATAAGACAGTTAGCTTGTGCAATCACAATCAAAAAATCAACTACGGAGTCAAAACAAGAGTTATACTAGCAAGACAGAAATAGATGTCACGATAGCAATCAAGGTTATATATGTCAGGTCAGGTTTACTTGTCATATCAAGAATACTTGTTAGGAGTGTGCCTCGACGGACCACTATCAAGATTATCAGGATCGGATCATATTATCATGTTCAAGTTCAAGTTACTAGTTCAAGATTATCAAGTTGCCAAGTCGGGTCATCGCAATTCAGGCCAAGTACAGAAAACATGCAAAAAAGATCAAGAAATATCCATGGGTGATTGAAACTATCAGTCGCATATAAAATCTAACTAAAGTGAGACAGAAATATACTTGAAGCCAAGACGAGGATCTACGACTTTCATATTTTGAGTTTTACAAGATTTTAGCTACAAAACATCTTAAACGGGCAAATTCGTGCAAGAGAATTTCCGTGCATGGGCAAATTCGTGCATGGACAAATCCGTACATAGGAATTTCCATGCATGGGAATTTCCATGCATGGGCAAATCTGTGCATGGGCAAATCCGTACATGAGAAATTCTGGGCAAATTAGCGCATGGGCAATTTCGTGCATGGGAAATTTTGGACAAATTCGCACATGGTCAAATCTAGACAAACTACGTATAGGCAAATCTGTGCATGGGCATTTTCGTGCATGGACAATCCGCGCATGGGCATTTTCGTGCATGGGCAAATACGCGCATGGGCAAATCTGTGCATGGGCATTTTTGCACATGGACAAGACCCACATTGCGTCTTCAGTACATGCGCATAGGGAACCTATGCACATAACATGCTCCAAGTCAAAGGATGCGTTGCCAGGACTTCACGGCGCATGCCCTCCCGAGTACATGGGGGAGGTCGTCGTCCCCAAATAGCAAGTTCAGCCATGAAAGATCCAAAAACTTGTCGTAGCCATAACTTCTTCATTTGAACTCGAAATCAAATAAAATAAAAGTCAAAACTGCATGAAATCGAATTATCTACAACATAGTACCATTATATTTTGGAAATACCAAGTTTTTATAGATCAAAACTAAGAAAAACAAAAAAATTAAAAACTTAGTTCTACAAAAAATTTGTCCTTCAAAATTGAAAATCTTAAGTTCTGAAGATGCTTAGAATCAAGTAAGGAAGAAGATAGAACAAATAATAATAGCGATCCTTCATATTCTCCATGGAGCAAGTTGAACTTGCCTTAGGTTGGTGGGTTAGTGGGAGGAGTAATGGAGAAGAGTAAATGAAGAATGAATGAGAAAAAAGAGAAGAAGTTGGTATATATACCAAGCCAAACATATTAAACCAACCCAACCCAAACCAAACCAAGCTAAGCCAACATGTCATGTAGAACCAAGGTGAACCAAACTAAGACTACCCAAAAAAAACTAAAACTAAACCAAGCCAAGATAAGTCTAACTATGGGTCACCTGACAAATGTCAGAAATTCGTACACGTATACCAAAAATACGTAGAATGGAAAATGATAGTAACAACCACAGGACACCGACACACTTATGATACAAGGTTTATATGACTATTCATGGCATTGACCTTGTATTAGCATTCTAGGATGTTCATTATTATTGATATTATTTCGAGATGACTGTACAGACTAGATATTACTAGATTCTAGACATGAAAATTGGGGAGAACTTGACTACAATATCAGACCTATTATCGTGTGGCCCGTTGTTTAGTGACCCTTTAGCTCTATAGCAGAGTAGAGGACTATCACTGTTGAAAATGAATTGTCCTTGGTGCCACGATATGGTACTGGAGACAATATCCTACTGAGGTGCTTATGAGCCTTAGTAGAAAGGGTCTGGTATTCTAGAAAAAAAATTTCACTTGCATAGCACATAGATGGTTATAGTAGATTGCCTTAGTTCATATTTCCATATATATACATTGGTATGTATATTATGCACCTTGCTAGTCCCCTGAGGATCTGGCTATTTCCCAGGCTTAGACGAAGCTGAAGACTACCCAAAGGACGAGATGGTGCCAGAGGATTTCTTATGATCATGTCGTTTTCCATATTTAGTCTTGCTATATTATTTTCTTTCATTTCATCAGACCTGTAGTTGGTTGTTACTATGTTACTTTCTCTGTGGTTTCAGAATATTTTACCCGCACAGACATCTTTACTTTTACTGCTGGATATTTGAGACATTTTTATTATTGGACTTGATATCTTTGTGGACTCTGTGGTTGTGATTAGATATATATATACCTATGGACTGTGTTGTGTTTCTGGATGTTATCATGATTTACAGCTTAAATATTTTGCTAATGGGCTTGTTATATAGTTTGGCCCATTGGTGAAGTTCTGCTGGCATGTATTTGTATTTATGGTCCTACGTATTTTGGGATTGGGCATCACCTGTTTTTGTGGTGGCGCATACAGGTCCATGTTAATTCACTTTGATTGCGTTACTGTACCGACGTGAGCCTGCAATTAGAATAGGAAAGACCCATAGGATCACATCCACTTGCTTGATACCTTCCTTGACTTCGTTTTGAACTCTCACTTGACTTTTGATTTGCATCCAGTTTGATTATGTTCTACTGTAATCCTTATTTATTCATGCTAGCAAGATAAATCTTTATAGTGGATGTATTTTCCCTTACTATCACATCAGGAAAGCGGGGGTACATATACTAGAAGTCATAATTGCAGGTGGAGTCTTCGCGAATTATGCGAAGTCATGGTGATACCTAAGATAGTCGTAGTATAATGAGCCTGCAACCGATTAAGAGATAGGACTTAAAGATACATCCATAAACATGATTATAGAGTTTTCTTAGACTCTTCAGCATGATTGTCTTCATATTATCTTCTTTCTTAACATGATTGCTTTTGTGTTCTTCCTTACTCGAGATTTGACTAAACCCTTTCCTGTTAACTTCTTAAGTAATTATTCTCCTTCCTTTCCACTAATTTGTTGGAAAGTGTTTTATGGATTAGTCCAAGAAAAAGTTTAAGAAATTATATTTATCCTTGTATTACGAGATCAAAGTTTTTGCAGCCAAAGAAATAATGGCGAGACAGGACTTCAGATAACGACATCATGGCTACATATATTTCTCGAATTCTAGTTGAACCATATCCAATGCTTGTTGACCTCTTCTCCTGTATTTTCGTAAAAAGTTAATTCGAAAGTATTTCATAGATTTGGCCAAGAGAAGCTCAAGAACCTGTATTATTTGGTATGGCAAATGTGCTCTGCAGCCATCCGTCATATTATGGAATAAGAAAGTTATTTGTAGCCAGATGCACATTGGCACGGCAGTAACTTCACATGACATAATCAAGAAGATATATGGTTCTCGAGTCTTACCTAGACTACGCCTTATGCATCTTATTTGACCTCATACCGTTCTTGGAAATAATTTGACAAACCTTCCTTCTTTGCTTGACCCTACCGTTACTTGAAGTATGTATATAGGTTTGTTTGAACCAACTTTAGGTTCCCGTTACCTTCTACTTATTAAATGACTAAAACAGTTAAACCTTATAGTTATATTATAGAATATAAGATAGATTATTGTTGGGATTGTGATGTTGGGTAGCTAGAAACGGGTAAGTCTTTTAGAGATGGATTCTAGTGAGAATGTGAGTTGAGCATGAGTGCATGGGTATCGGATGCGTAAAGCCTATTAAGAGAAATTGCTATGTGTAAACTAACGGGTATCATTGAATAGGTTGATAATACTATACTTATGATGGAATGAGTTGTATTGGGAGTATTGAGGAAGGAGAAGCAGTATGCCAAGCTTAGTAAGTGCGAATTTTGTCTTAAAAGAGTTCCTTTCCTTAGACACATTATCTCGAGGGAAGGACTTTCAGTGGATCCGGAGAAGATAGCTACTGTGGAGTCTTGGCCGACACCAACATTGGTTGCAGAAGTAAGGAGTTTTTTTGGATTTGTCGGATATTATCGCAGGTTCGTAGAGAATTTCTTACGGATTGTAGAGCCTATGACGCGGTTGACACGCAAGGATCAGGAGTTCCAGTAGATAGAAGATTGTTAGAAGACTTTTGAAGAATTGAAGAGGAGGTTGACCTCAACGCCTATTTTGACGCTTCCTTATGGATCGGGAGGATTCATTGTATACAGTGATGCGTCAGGTAGTGGACTTGGATGTGTTTTGATGCAATACGGAAAGGTTATAGCCTGCGCGTCGAGGCAACTGACGGTACATGAGAAAATTTACCCTACTCATAATTTGGAGTTAGCAGCTGTGATCTTTGCATTGAAGATGTGGAGGTATTATTTGTACGGAGAACGAGTGAAGATATTTACGGATCATAAGAGCTTGAAGTACGTCTTCACGCAAAATGAGTTGAATATGAGATAGAGGCGGTGGTTGGAGCTCATGACAGACTATGATATAGATTTACAATACCATCCCGGTAAGACGAATGTAGTGGAGGACGCTTTGAGTATGAAGCTTACTATATATTTCTTAACAGCTCAGCCACAGTTATTAGAGGATCTTCGAGAGCTTGGCGTAGAAGTCATTATGCCGGGACAACAAGGAGTACTTGCCAATCTAGAAGTACAGTCGTCGCTCGTAGATAAGATCAAGGCAGCTTTACTAACAGATGCAAGATTTTAAAGGCTTCGAGAGAGACAGAGGCTTGAGAGAAGACGTGACTGCGTATTCATGAGGATAGGACATTAAGGTGTGGAATCACCTATATATTCTGAATGGAGAGTTGAGGCAGGAGTTGATGGAGAAAGCATACAGTTTTATTTATGCTATTCATCCTGGGAGTAATAAGATGTATCAGGACTTGAAGCTGTACTATTGATGGTATGGTATAAAGAGGGAGATTGCACGCTTTGTAGCAAAATGCTTGGTTCAGCGGATGAAGGCAGAACACCAGAGGACCAAAGGTATGTTGCAATCGCTTCCTATCCTAGAGTGGAAGTGGGATCATATTACCATGGATATTGTTACCAGATTTTGGAGAAGTCCTAATAGCAAGGATGCAGTTTGGGTGATTGTGGATAGACTCACGAAGTCGACACATTTCTTGTCGTCTAAAGTGGGCCAGTCCACCGAGATATTAGCTGACTTGTATATGAGGCAAATTATGAAACTTTATGGTATGCCAGTTAGTATAGTCTCGGACATGGATTTTAGATTCACCTCATATTTTTGGAGGAGTATGCAGGACAGCTTGGGTACGAGACTCAAGTTCAGCACCTCGTATCATCCACAGACGGATGGTCAGTCGGAGCGCACTATTCAGACCCTAGAAGATATGTTGAGAGCGTGTATGTTGGACTTTGGAGGTTCTTGGGAGGACCACTTGCACTTGGTGGAATTCTCCTACAACAACAGTTACCAAGATAGTATACAAATGGCACAATTTGAAGCACTATATGGGAGGAAGTATATATCACCAGTATATTGGAGCGACATTGGAGTGCGACAGATGCTTGGACCAGAGCTTGTGACACAGACAGTCGAGAACGTGAAGCGGATTCAGAGTCATCTTCAAGCAGCAAAAGACCGGTAGAAGCATTGGACTGATACGCATTGTCGACCATTGGAATTCAAGGAGGGAGAGCATGTATTTCTGAGGATTTTTTCGACATGGGGTACCATTAGATTCAAGAGTAGAGGGAAGTTGAGTATAAGGTATATTGGACCGTTCGATATTATTGAGCGTGTAGAAGATGTGGCATATCGTCTTGCATTACCCCCATTAATAGAGGGAGTGCATGATGTATTCCATATCTCACAGTTAAGGAGGTATGTGACTGATCCAAGTCATGTGGTTGATCACTCTGAGATCATGGTGGGACCCAGTTTATCATACAAGGAGCACCTGGTAGGTATCTTGGATGCGAGTGAGAAGACGCTTAGAGGGCAGATGATTAGACTGTTTCGAGTTCCATGGAGGCACCATTCTCCGGAAGAATCAACTTGGGAGCGTGAAGATTCCATGCGTGAACGATATCCACACATATTCAAGGATTCCGGTAAGTTTTAGCGTGTTATTTTTGAGTTATGGATTTATTTTTTGTATATTAGTATTATTTTAATTCTGAGGATAAATTTTTTTAAGGTGGATAGGTTGTAAGCCTCCTAATTTTGAAATTTATTTTTAATTATTTTATTTATTTTATATGGATATTTTAAATATTAAAGTCAATAATGACTATATTAGTAGTTTACCGTAGCTTTGATTTTTGAAGCACAATAAATATAGTTTTCTCAAATCCAATTCCATATTTGAATTCTAGACTCGTCCACCTTCAATTTTATATATCATGTCCCACTCAAATTTTTTTCCCAATATTCTTTTGGCTTCACACAATTTCGGGTCAACTTAGGCCATTTGATCATTTATTGTAATTAAAGGGCCATCTTCCAGTTTGATTTCGGGACTCGATATGGATCGAAGCTGTAGGATCCAATATATAGTTTTGACCCATTTTGAGTCTACAACGCACATGCCTAGGGTGTACCATCCAATCGAGTTCCCATGTGCTACTTATTTGCAAATGTCACATGAGACTCATTAAATTGATTTTCGGGTCTAATTTGACTAGTAATGCTACTCGGACCCTAACCTAGTCAACCCTACTAGTTAGAGCCTAACTAGGTTTACCAAAACCAAGTATACATGTATTTAAAGGAATTTTAAAGATTAAATATCAGCCATATGCAATATTCCTTATATCTTTGACATAAAACTACTATCCAAATTAGAAAACCTATTACTAATAGTATACTTTGGAGATCCAAATTAGATTAAAACAAAGCCCATGCCCTAATAATATAAATACCAACCCAACCCTAACCTATTCCTATAACCGCCAACACCCTACGTAGTCCCTACTTGCGTGCGCCACAACCCCCAAACCCGAAACCCTAGCCGACCCCCTTTCTTCACAAAATTTGATTTCTTCTCGACTTCCACGCCAACCACCACCACTGTCGTGACCCCCTCGACGTTCTCTTCCAACCTAGAAATTGTAGGAGCAACCTTGCGGCCGTTAGAGAGGTGCACGACGCACTACTTGGGCCGAAACTTTGTCGAAGTCTGAAACGTCACAGCAGGTTAGTCGACTTGTAGATGCGGTTTCGCCAATTTTTCTTATCCATTTTTCCTTAACCAAAACTGAGCGTTACCTTTATATGTCTACTCCAATCTCTGATTACTGAATCACACAGTTCCAAGCGATTTGCCCGTGTCGTCGATTCTATGACAGGGTATCCAGAACCGATGAATTCTATTGTGAGCCATTTTTCACCTATCTAAGTTCAGTTTTCATTCTTCTAATATTTTTATTTAGAATCTAGACATTGAGAGATTTTCGATGCATATCTATTTGTTAGGTTTCGCTTTTGTTTGTTATTTTTAAAAATTCATGACATTTGCCATATCCTCGAACTCTGAAAACTTTTATTTTCTTTGTGTCCAAAAGTGTCAATACTCTATGAATCCATATTAAACTATATGATTTGCAAGGTTTAACATTATAAATACTATTTTAACTAATTTTTGGAATTTTTACAGAATTTAATAATTTTAATTAAGTATTATTTTGGGAATAAATTAATGGGTCGAATTGTGGTATCCATATGTGGTATTGATATAGGAACTCTTGTGACAAAAAAGTTTGACCATTGAAAACGTAACTTTGGTAATATATAGGTATATTTATAAATAATTTCTAGAATTTAAATATATTATTTTTATTATAGTTATAAATTATTTATGAGAGGAGTTGGTACTTATATATTAAATATAGTGTGTATCAATGATTATGGCAACTAGTAGATATATGATATGATGGTATAGAATATCAAATATATGTATTATTATAGGTGAGCTTGGAGGGATTGACAAGGACATTGGAGTTGGTCAGGCCTACTCGTAGACAGGAGTTACAGGCAAGTGTGCCTTGCCATGGTTACATATCATTGTCTTTTTCTTTCTTGTTATTTATTTTGATTAGCATTGCATGATGTAGGGACGTCGATACTTAGTGTCCGTTTTATAGATGGGTACCAATGTCATGATATTGACACCGACTATTGACATTAGGTATTACGTATATATTGACGTGTCTATTGACACGATTGACCACATAATACCGACACATTCATGATACGAGGTTTATATGACTATTCATGGTATTGACCTCGTATTAGCATTCAAGATTGTTCACCATTATTGTTATTGTTTCGAGATGACTGTACAGACTTGACATTGCTAGATTCTAGACATAGGAATTGGGGAGAACTTGACTACAATATCAGACCTATTGTCATGTAGCATGTTGTTTAGTGACCCTTTAGCTCTGTAGCAGAGTAGAGGACTATCACTGTCGAGAATTGATTGTCCTTGGTGCCACAACACGGTACTGGAGACAATATCCTGCCGAGGTGCTTGTGAGCCTTAGTGGAAGGGGTCTGGTATTCTAGAAAAGTTTTTCACTTGCATAGCACATAGACGATTACAGTAGATTGCCTTAATTCATATTTCCATATCTGTACCTTGGCATGTATATTATACACCTTGCTAGTCCCCTGAGGACCTGGCTATTTCCTAAGCTTAGACAAAGCTAAAGACTACCCGGAGGTTTACGGTTCGGGAGCTGAGATCGGAGATGTACCGACATAGGAGGATGAGATAGTGCTAGAGGATTTATCATAATCATGTCGTTTTCCATATTTAGTCTTTCTACATTATTTTCTTGTATTCGTTGGTTGTTACTTTGTACTTTCTCTGTGATTTCGGGATGTTTTACCCGTACAGATATCTTTACTTTTACTGCTGGATATTTGAGATATTTTTATTACTGGACTTGATATCTTTGTGGACTCTGTGGATGTGATTATATATATATATATATATATATATATATATATATATATATATATATATATATATATATATATATTTTTTGTGGACTCTGTGGATGTGATTATATATATATATATATATATATATATATATATATATATATATATAGAACCAAAACTTTATTGAAGTAATAGGCGCAAAATGCCGAAGCCTATACAAGTAAGCGCACAAGACGCGGCTAGAATAAAACAAAATGAACTATACGGGCAGCGCAAAAAAGAACTGGATGTCAACGCCCACAGACAGGAGAAGCGCGAGAACCCGGAAGAAGCCTAAAGTAGGGCCTCCCAAAAAGTGTTGGGGGCGTGAGAGCATCGCCTCCTGGCTTTGAGAATTTGTGGAATGACCTCTCTGAATAATTGAGGAGGGAGGAGTTGACGGCCTTCGTATCTGAATTTGTTCCTGTTCTTCCATAAGACCCAAGTACCAGCGGCTACGACGATCTGATGGCCGTGGGAGCCGTTCCAGCTGGTCAGAAGATCATGGAAGCCCCCGGTCAGAAGGACCATACTAAGTCGATTGTGAAGAATGAGCCAAATCTGATTCGCGAGATCTCCAGAGCGAAGGATGTGCTCAGCCGATTTCGAAGTTGGGTCTGCGCAGCAGTGGCATCTGGACGCGAGACTAAATTCGATAGATCTGATGGAGTCGTCCGTCGGAAGTTTCTTGCGAAGAGCACGCCAGATAAGAATAGACCACTCGGTAGAAATGCAAGAGTGCCAAAACTTAGCGTACGTGGTGTCCGGCATGCCAATGCCTCTAGCGATGATCCTGGCGGAAGCCAACGTGAAGGTCCCACTTGGGTTAGGGGACCATCTCCATGAGTCAGGCGAGTCGGTGACCCGTAGATTAGCTGCCAGGAGATCGTCGGTCGTCGGCTGGTCGAGCCAATCTCTGACCCTCTTCCAATTCTATCATGCGTTATCCTTCCATAGGTCCCCAATCTCGCATCCATGTGGAGTACGTAAGTTGGGCTGGATGGTGTCTGCGCCAAGCCACCGTTCCAGACATGCCGATGAGTGACCGTCACCCAGCATAAGATGGATTAAAGGTTCTGCGAGGTTGCGTCCCCGAGTTATGCGACACCACGGCACCAAAGATCTGTTGTTAGTCTCTGCCTCCGACAGATAAGAGAGTCTGGAGTATCTAGCTCTCATGAACCTCGTCCACAGCGAGCTCTCCGATCTCAACTTCCACCACAGCTTCATAGAACATGCATCCACTATGTGGGCAAGTCTGTTGAATCCTAGGCCGCCCTCATCAGTGGGTTTGGCCATGGTGTCCCAACTGGCCCAGTGGTGTTTGTCCTTACCGTCGCTGTGACCCCAGAAAAACTTGGTGAATAGGGATTCAAGAGAGTGAAGGACCTTCTTGGGCGGGGAACAGGCGGCTAGGGTGTACAGCGGATGGAGGACAGGACGTGTTTGATAAGGATCATCTTGCCCCCGGGCGATAGTGTAGCGTTGTGCCATCCTGCGATCAGTTTGCAGATCTTATCAACCATGTGCTCGTATATACTGGAGTTCATCTTGCCATATACCAGCAGACAACCCAAGTATAGGAAAGGTGGATAGGCTGTGGCGAACGAGGTCTTGTTGGAGAGGACAGCGGAGCGGGATCTATCCGTCGTGTGATGGGTATATATGACGCTCTTGTTGTTATTGATGCGCTCACCGGAGCATCTGGGGTATTGAACAAGCGTACTGAGAACCACCTCGATCGACCCGAAGTCACTAGAGGAGAAGATGAGAATGTCATCTGCGTACGCAAGATGAGTGATAAGCGGGCAGCCAGTAGTGGTATGGAAGTAATGGAAACCGGGCGTACTGGGCATGCTGTTGAGGCTTCTGCTTAGGGCTTCTGCCGCAATGATGAAAATAGTGGAAGATAGTGTGTCCTCTTGTCTGACCCCACGAGTGGATCGGAAGAACCCTGCCGCCTAACCGTTGATGACCATAGAAAACCAAGCATTGTTGACGGATCTGAAGATGATGTCAATCCAGGATTCGGAGAAGCCGAAGGCCCTGAGGACCCAGATCATGAATTGCCAGTCCAGGTGGTCGTAAGCCTTCTCCATATCCAGTTTAATGGCGACGTTCCCCCATCTAGACGGGAACTTCATGCATGTGATCATCTCCTGCGCAAGGAGAATGTTGTCAGTGATGTTCCGGCCTTTAACAAAATCGCTTTGCTCGTCGGAGATGATCTTGGGGAGGAGATTGGACATCCGGTTGGCGACGATATTCGAGATAATCTTGTTGGTGAAGGTACATAAGATGATATGATGGAAGTCTTTGAAGGTTTTCGGGTTGTCTTTCTTGGGGATAAGGATGATGTTGGCGCAGGAAATGGAATTGGGATATCTCGCCCCATAGAAAAAGGCTACGGTGGCCTCCAATAGATCTGATTTTTAGATGTCCCAACAAGACCGGAAGAAGACGTCGTTGAAGCCATCTGGCCCAGGAGTGATGTGTTCTTTGATGGACCAGACAGCCGCCTGGACTTCCTCCTCCGAAGGGGTCTTCGACAGGGCCTCATTATCGCTATCGCCGATGAGCGCTGGGATCTCGGACAGAAGCGCATCATCTTTAACGACCGGCTCTTTATGAACATGTTAGAGTAGAAGTGCTCCGCTGCGGCCTAAATGCCATCTTGGTCGTCCACCAGGTTGCCATTGTCGTCGTATATCCGGTGTAATTTTAATTTGTTTCTGCGGCCTTTGATACGAGCATGAAAGAAAATGGTATTCCGGTCGCCGTCGGTGTCCCAGGTCGATCTGGCTTTTTGCCTCCAGAATTCCGTCGGTATCCCAGGTCGATCTGGCTGCGCTGTAAGGAAATAAACTCTGGCTCTCCTGCTCAGCGAATCTGTTACTACATTGGCCTTCCCTGGGTGATACTGCAGGTTGACATCATAATCCACAAGTAGCTCTAGCCACCTCCTCTGACGCATGTTAAGATCCTTCTGAGTGAACACATACTTCAGGCTCTTGTGGTCGGTAAAAATCTCCACCATATCTCCATATAAGTAGTGTCTCCAAAGCTTAAGTGCAAACACTACTGCTGCCAATTCCAAGTCATAGGTTGGATAATTCCTCTCATGATCACGAAGTTGACGTGACACATAAGCTATTACCTTCCCATGCTGCATCAAAATACAACCTAAACCTCTGTCTGAAGCATCACAATATACTGAAAATCCGTCGATCCCATCTGGAAGCGTGAGAATGGATGCCGTCATCAAGCCTCACTTTAACTTCTCAAAAGATTCCTGACATTCTGCTTCCCAAGCAAACTGCACATCCTTGCGGGTCAACTGGGTCAATGGTGCTGAAATCCGAGCAAAGTCTGAAACAAATCGCCGGTAGTAGCCGGCCAAGCCAAGAAAACTACGAACTTCTGCAACTGTGCTAGGTACTGGCCATGTCTCAATGGCTACTATCTTCTGGGGATCCATTTCTACTCCACCTCTGGTAATAATATGACCCAAGTACGAAATGCGATCGAGCCAGAACTCGTATTTACTGAACTTGGCATATAACTGGTGCTCTTTGAGAATTTGGAGGAAAATTATGAGATGCTGCTCATGCTCTGCTTCACTCTTGCTGTAGACTAAGATGTCTTCTATAAACACAATCATGAACTGATCCAAGTAAGACATGAAGATACGATTCATGAGGTCCATGAATACAGCCGACGTATTGGTTGCTCCAAATGGCATAACAAGAAACGCCCAATGCCCATATCTAGATCTAAAAGCTGTCTTCGGGATGTCCTGCTCTCTGACTCTGATCTGATGGTATCATGACCGCAAGTCAATCTTTGAGAATACTGCTGCCCCCTTGAGTTGATCAAACAAGTCATCTATCCTCGGGAGAGGGTATCTGTTCTTGATTGTCACTGAGTTTAAGGTACGATAATCTACATATAATCAGGACGTACCATCCTTCTTTTTCACAAGAAGCATCGGGGCTCCCCAAGGCGATCCACTTGCACGAATGAATCCCTTGGTCCTGAGTTCTTTAATCATCTTGTACAATATCTCCAACTCTGACGGCGCCATCCTGTAGACTCTCTCCGATACTGGGGCTGTCCCTGGGATCAAGTCGATAGTAAACTCGATCTCTCGCTCTGGTGGCATTCCTGGAAGCTCCTCTGGAAAAATATCTGGAAACTCCTCGACTATCTGGGGTAACTGCACTGCTGCTACTGCCATCCGCAATACTGGAGGAGAAGGTTCAACTTCGCCTCGAGAAAAGGAAAACTCTGGCTCGCCTGGAATGTTAAAAACAATCCTGCAAACATGGCAGTCTATCCTAGCATACTGGTTCTTTAACCAATCCATCCCTAAGACCACATCATAATCGGCCATCGAAAACTCTATCAATCTAGCGGGAAACTCTCTACCGCTAACTACGATCCGACACGAGGAAAATACTCTATCTACTCCCACAAGACCGTTACAAGTAAGTATATTGAGCCTTACTGATAATGACTCGGATTACAGTCCTATCCGTGTCGCGAATCGTGTAGACATAAATGAATGCGGTGTACCAGAGTCAAATAATACTAAGGCTAGAGAGGAGTTGACGAGAATAGTACCTGCCACTACCTCACCTGGTGCCAATCCTTCTTCTACGGTCATCGCCATCGCCTGACCATATCCTCTGGGTGCGGGTCCCCTCTGCTGAAATCTCTCTGTCTGCTCTGAGTCAGGGCTTGGGCTTGTGCATACTGCTGGGGGTTTTGCTGCTGGAATACTTGGGACTGATGCGGCAAGGGCCTCGGAAACTGTTGCTGCTGCTAGACTGGTGCTGGTCCTCTCACCGAAGGACTAGAAAAGGTCGAAGAAGAGGAACTCCTCCTGTTCGGGCAGTTCCCAACCCTGTGGACCGGTGCTCCACAAACCAACCACAACCCGTGCGCTCTGCGACATTCTGTCACCACATGTCCTGGCTTCCCACAATGAGTGCAACCCATTGCGGAAGACTGCTTCTGCTTCTTCTGCTGGGAAAATATTGGGGTCGAATGCTGAATCGACGTCACTGAGGCCGCCCGCCTAGGGGTTCCAATTGTCAAAGCCCTAGCTGCCGGGGCTGGTGCTGAAGACTGATTCATCTGGCCGTGAAACCGCTTTCGACCTCCGGTCCTGTCCACGATCCGCTGGGAGGTATACTCGTGCCTCTTGGCTACTCTCAATACTGTATCAAAAGTCTGATGCTCAAACTGCTCCACTACCAATAAAATCTCTAGATGGAGCCCCTGCTAGAACTGCTGGGCTCTGTCAAACTCGGTCGCTACCAAGGTGGGAGCAAACCGACTAAGTCTCAAAAACTCGACCGCATATCCGTCGACCGTCCTGTCCATCTGCTTCAGATTAGTGAACCTCGTCTGTAGATCGTACCGAGCTACAGCATCGAAGTACCTGGTCTGGAATCTCTTACGAAATACTGTCCATGCAATAGGTGCGACTAATCCAATGGCCAGCGCCGCCCACCAGCTGTGGGCAAGATCCAATAACTATAGGCGTACTACCGCCACCTTCTCGTTCTCGGGCGTCTTTGCTGCTTCTAGAATCACTTTTGTATCCTGCAGCCAAGCATCTGCGATAATAGCATCTTCGCTACCATCGAAGAAAGGAGGGTTCAAACGCTTGAAGCTGTTGGCTGCCTGGTTCCCTTGATGACCACCTCGGTTCAGAGCATCTTGTACTGCCTGGTGCAAGGCGTCGCCCCGACGATCTTGAGATGCTAGCAATGTCCTGCTGAGACCCACCAAGGTGCCATCATCGGGCTCTGCAGGCTGGACTGGCTGTATTGGTGGCTCTTAACCCCCAGTAGGCATGACTTTGGAGGCTACTCCTGAATACTGGGCTTGATCTACAGGATGCTGCTGGCCTACGGGAGGTGCTCCGCCTTGCCGATCGGTAGGACCAGGAACAATGTCGCTGAAGAAAACGACACATGGAACAATAAGGAAGGACCAGGACAGATCAAAGATACAAGCATGTGATCAGGTCAAGAATTCAGGGATTCAGAGGATACGAGCAGAGATCAAGGGTGAGTGCTAATTGAGACATCTATTCGGTAAACCCTCACATATCTTGATTCATAAGACCTGCATGAGCCACCACTTAAACCATATAACGTCCCAGAACCAGAATACTGGAGAGCGGGGGCATACATAGCCAGCTACGTATATTGAAATGGAATCCACCTCGCTATACGGCCATGGCTGTTTAGATACATGAAGGTTTAACTACAAGCCATCAGTCTCTTATGGTCATGAACAAGCCTATTGTCTCAATCTTAAGCAAGAAATAGCAGTTACAAGATGTTAGAGCATCAAATATACAATAGTAAGGCATCCCATATATTACATATTTTGATGATCATGAAGCTAGTCATACAAAATGTGAAGATTAGCAAGAGTTTTAGTCGTATATGATCAACCCTAGGATTTGTCAATCATGTTAAAGCTCGTAGGCAGACAGTAAGTAAAATACAATATGAGCTAACACGTGCTTACCGGCTAAACGCCTCAAAAGAATATTTTTACAATAAAGTGGAAGAACAAAAGGGAAACCCACTCGTTGCCTTAGTTACGCCTGGTAGTCACCATCTGGCTGGAAAGTAGGAAGATCCTCTGGAGGTACTCCGGTGTCTAGCCATACAAACCAGCTGGATCAGACCCTAGAAAGAGCAAGTGCCACAAAGGAGGCTTCACTTAAGAACTAAAACCAGTAATTAGCACAAGATATAATTATACAATAAAGATTGGTAATATATGAAATCATGACGATATACAATGAGATAACCATGGGACTATTCAGATAACCGAGTTACAACCCTTAAACCAAATAAGGACCGGGGTTGTAACTCTTCGTCTGAACGGAACTTGGTTTTCCACCATTTATCGATAAAATAAAGCACAAGCAATCAGGTCATGTTACATTCTTGTACAGGATCAGGACAAGACTAGACTGGGTTAGACTCCATCCAATCAATCACGGCCAAGCAATGAGTACGGATTGATACTTTAACTAACTAGGGTTATCACAGGCCTAGTTACTAGCAAGATGCAATGAGATATTCCAACAGCCACAAGCCCTGCAGACCATCCAAGTTATCTAGGTCGAATATCCGTTCATGAAGGGTGCAACACATGACAGTGTGCTGAAAATGTGCCCTACTCGTCGGTAGGCTACAACTCCACTTGCGCGCCCAGATAACGGGATTGCCTGTAGCTGGGAAATCTCTTTATGACTACTGGGTTATTCTAGTTATTAGCCTTAGTCAATTTTAGTAGGTACCCCTGACCGTGGTACTCAGGGGTTCCTGCCCTAGACATGATACAAGACAGTACTGGTTCACTTGTACAAACACAATCGTCCATGGTGTCCAGGCTTTTCATTCGTGTCATGTCATGCTAGCCGTCGTAACAGCATTCAATAATTTCCATCAGGCTTGCTTGTCATGTCTTGTCAAGTCATTTCATATCATGTCATGTCAATTACTTGTCATACCAGGACATGTATAATTATCTGTCCAGTCATGTCAATCAATTCAAGTTATCAAGTCCGTGACAAAATGTGCAAGAACCATGAAACAAACGGGTGTGTATAGAGCTCAAGCCTCTACATGAATGAAACTACGCTAGGCTATGAGGTCCTGAGCGTAAAAATGGCTTTACGCGAGCAAGACACGGAGTTAGATAGCTCTACGCGAGCAAGGTTATACATGATCAAGACCAAGGAAAGACCGCTTCTACGCGAGCGGGAGCCCTACGCGAGAGGAAACACTACGCGGGCAAGGCTCTACGCATAGCAAGCACCCTATGCAAGCGAAACTTTACGCGCACAAGCACCCAAGTGAAACTCTACGCACGCAAGGCTCTACGCGAGCGAGGGAGAGTCTACGCGAACGAGGCTCTACGCACGGGGCACTCTATGCTAGCGAGACTCTACGCGGCAGGAGAATACGCGAGCGCGAGTCTACGCGAGCGGGAAGGCCCCTGCGTAGAGTTCAAGTGAACTCGGCGTAGAAGCGATTACGCTGGCACGCAAATGCGTGTGCGTAAAGGGGTAAATAATACGCGGGTACGTAAAACGTGTGCGTAAAAAGGGGGTAAATGACACGCTGGCACGTAAAACGTGGGCGTAAACTAAAAGCTACGCTAATACGTAAGAACGTGTGCGTAGGAATTCATCTTCTCCCCAAGGCCGGTACAAGCAAGCGTAAAAGCTCAAGTGCTCAAGAAAGCTCCATCTCGGTCAAGACTCGATGAAATCTAACCATTCCAAAACCAAACTTGCGTAACATCAGAATGCCTTCTACATAGAACTCTTAGTTTTCAAAAAAACAAGCCGGTTTAGTAGATCAAAACCATGAAAATAAAAGAATGCTAAAACCTAGATCTACAAAAATCCATGCATCAAAATGAGAAAAGCCAAGTTCTAAAGTAGTTTAAAATCAGGCAAGGAAGCTAAATGATCTATAAAAGCATGGTATTCTCTTGTAATAGCAAGTTACACTTGCCTACGGTGGTGTGGGTAGAGAAGGAGATGAGGAAGAAGAAGAAAAGAGGAGTAAATGAGTAATGAATGAAGAGAGAGAATGGTGGCTGGATTAATAAATGAGGGATGGTGGTAGGTAGGGGTTTACGTATCAACCCAAATCGAGCCCAACCAAGCCGAACCCAACCGAACCCAATACAGGCCAAGGCCAGGATAAACCACATGAACCAGGAAATGCTAACTAACCCATGCCAATGCAAAACCCAAGACTAGCCAGTCAAGACAATTCGATCCAGGATGAACCCAAAATAAACTAAGGCAAGATTAAACCAGGATTAAGCTAAGCAAGACAAGTCTAATTACGGGTCGGAATTCTGTATACGTATACCAAAATACGTAATACGAACTACGGGCGTTACAACTCTACCCATCTTAAAAAATTTCGTCCTCGTAATTTAATTAAGAGGCTAAAGAGGCAAGGACAAGCTATATTAATCACAAGCAAGTTATATCTAAGCAATCAATCAGACAATCAATCATGCAGGCAAAGAATCGAAGGCATGAGGCATAAGGAAGACATTATATCTCACGAGTCAAACAGGTCGGGATATCGCGATCGCATGTCATCTTCACGCTCCTACGTTGACTCACCCAAAGAGTGATGACCCCAAGCAACACGGACTAACTTGATAGTCTTGTTCTTGAGTATCTTCTCTCTCCGGTCCAATATGGATACGGGTCTCTCCTCATACGAAAGGTTGGTACCAACAACCAATTCTGAATGATCAAGGACAAGACTCGGATCCGGGATATACCGTCGTAATTGGGATACATGGAAGACATCATGCACCTCACGCAACAACGGCGAGAGAGCGAGACGATAGGATACGTCTCCTACTCGTTCGAGGATATCGAACGGTCCTATATACCTAGGACTAAGATTTTCCTGCATGCCAAAATGAATGACGCCACGGTTAGGCGAGATCCTAAGGAATACATGGTCGCCGATGGAAAATTCAAGGGGGCACCGATAAGAATCGGCCCAATGGCGCTGGCGATCTTGTGCAACTCGAAGATGATCTCTGACTTGTCTGACCACCTCAATAGTCCGGGTTATCAACTCGGGACCAAGCATTTGCCTTTCGTCGGTATCATCCCAAGCTAAAGGAGATCTGCACTTCCTACCATACAGTGCCTCGAACGGTGCCATCTGGATGCTGGCTTGGAAACTGCTGTTGTACGAGAACTCCACCAGGTGTAGGTGATCCTCCCACGAACCACCGAAGTCGAGTGTACAAGATCTTAACATATCTTCCAAAGTTCGTATGGTACGCTCTGACTGACCATCTGTCTGTGGATGATAAGCTGAGCTGAACTGGAGGTGAGTTCCCAAACTCTCTTGCAGACTGTGCCAAAAGTGCGACGTAAATCTTGAATCTATGTCTGAGGTGATACTGACTGGAATATCGTAAAATCTGACGATCTGGCTGAGGTACATCTCTGCTAGCTGAGCCGTCGACTGACCAACTCTGAACGGAAGAAAGTGAGCCACCTTCGTGAGCATGTCTATAATAACCCAAATAGCATCTCTACCGGCCGGGGACCTAGGTAATCCAGTCACGAAATCCATGGTGATATGCTCCCACTTCCATTCTGGAATCGACAAGGGCTGAAGAAGTCCAGCCGGTCTCTGATGCTCAGCTTTAACTTGTTGGCAAACCAAATACCGAGAGACAAACCGGACTATCTCCCTCTTCATACCATTCCACCAAAAATATTGTCGGATATCACTATACATCTTCGTACCGCTCGGATGAATCGAATACTGAGAACTGTGAGCTTCTGTCATGATCTCCTGCCTGATATCTCCACTGGGTACACAAAGATGCCTCCCATGTCGAAGTGCACCGTCCTCATGGACACATAACTCTGGTCTTCGTCCTGCTACACATTCTGCCCTGAGTCGCTGAAGCTTGGAATCTGTTGACTGTGCCATTCGGATCCTCTCGACTATAGTGGACTGAACTTGCATGCTGGTCATCAATTCCATATTGGTAGAAAGGACAACTTCTATACCCATCTTCTGAAGATCTGACACTAACTCTGGCTGCGCTGTAACGAAATAAACTCCGGCTCTCCTGCTCAGCGCATCTGCTACTACATTGGCCTTTCCTCGGTGATACTGCAGGTTGACATCATAATCCACAAGTAGCTCTAGCCACCTCCTCTGACGCATGTTAAGATCCTTCTGAGTAAACACATACTTCAGGATCTTGTGGTCGGTGAAAATCTCCACCCTATCTCCATACAAGTAGTGTCTCCAAAGCTTAAGTACAAACACTACTGCTGCCAATTCCAAGTCATGGGTTGGGTAATTTCTCTCATGATCATGAAGTTGATGTGACGCATAAGCTATTACCTTCCCATGCTGCATCAAAACACATCCTAAACCTCTGCCTGAAGTATCACAATATACTGAAAATCCTCCGGTCCCATCTGGAAGCGTGAGAATGGGTGCCGTCATCAAGCCTCGCTTCAACTTCTCAAAAGATTCCTGACATTCTGCTGTCCAAGCAAACTGCACATCCTTGAGGGTCAACTGGGTCAATGGCGCTAAAATCCAAGCAAAGTCTGAAACAAATCGTCGGTAGTAGCCGGCCAAGCCAAGAAAACTGCAAACTTCTGCAACTGTACTAGGTACTGGCCATGTCTCAATGGCTACTATCTTCTGGAGATCCACTTCTACTCCACCTCTGGTAATAATATGACCCAAGTATGAAATGCGATCGAGCCAGAACTCGCATTTACTGAACTTGGCATATAACTGGTGCTCTTTGAGAATTTGGAGGACAATTCTGAGATATTGCTCATGCTCTGCTTCACTCTTGCTGTAGACTAAGATGTCATCTATAAACACAATCACGAACTGATCCAAGTAAGGCATGAAAATACGATTCATGAGGTCCATGAATACAGCCGGCGCATTGGTTGCTCCAAATGGCATAACAAGGAACTCCCAATGCCCATATCTAGATCTAAAAGCTGTCTTCGGGATATCCTGCTCTCTGACTCTGATCTGATGGTATCCTGACCGCAAGTCAATCTTCGAGAATACTGCTGCCCCCTTGAGTTGATCAAACAAGTCATCTATCTTCGGGAGAGAGTATTTGTTTTTTATTGTCACTGAGTTCAAGGTACGATAATCTATACATAATCCGGACGTACCATCCTTCTTTTTCACAAGAAGCATCGGGGCTCCCCAAGGCGATCCACTTGCACGAATGAATCCCTTGGTCCTGAGTTCTTCAATCATCTTGTACAATATCTCCAACTCTGACGATGCCATCCTGTAGACTCTCTTCGATACTGGGGCTGTCCCTGGGATCAAGTTGATAGTAAACTCGATCTCTCGCTTTGGCGGTATTCCTGGAAGCTCCTCTGAAAAAACATCTGGAAACTCCTCGACTATCCGGGATAACTTCACTGCTGCTACTGCCATCCGTAATACTGGAGGAGAAGGTTCAACTTCGCCTCAGGAAAAGAAAAACTCTGGCTCGTCTGGAATGCTAAAAACAACCCTGCCAACATGGCAGTCTATCCTAGCATACTGGTTCCTTAACCAATCCATCCCTAAGACCACATCATAATCGGCCATCGGGAACTCTATCAATCTAGCGGGGAACTCTCTACCGCTAACTACGATCCGACACGAGGAAAACACTCTATCTACTCCCACAAGACCGTTACCAGTAAGTATATTAAGCCTTACTGATAATGACTCGGGTTCCAGTCCTATCCGTGTTGCGAATCGTGCAGACATAAATAAATACGATGCACCAGAGTCAAATAATACTAAGGCTGAAGAGGAGTTGACGAGAATAGTACCTGCCACTACCTCACCTGGTGTCAATCCTTCTTCTACAGTCATCGCCATCGCTTGACCATGTCCTCTGGGTGCGGGTCCCCTCTGTTGAAAACCTTTCTGTCTGCTCTGAGTCAGGGCTTGGGCTTGTGCATACTGCTGGAGGTTTTGCTGCTGGAATACTTGGGACTGCGGCGACAAGGGCCTCGGAAACTGTTGTTGCTGCTGGACTGGTGCTGGTCCTCTCACCGAAGGACTAGAAAAGATCGAAGAAGAGGAACTCTCCCTGTTAGTACAGTTCCCAACCCTGTGGTCCGGTGCTCCACAAACCAAGCACAACTCCTGTGCTCTGCGACATTCTGCCACCACATGTCCTGGCTTCACACAATGAGTGCAACCCATTGCGGAAGACTGCTTCTGCTTCTGTTGCTGGGGAAAAGCTGGGGTTGAATGCTGAATCGACGTCACTGAGGCCGCCCGCCTAGGGGTTCCAATTGTCAAAGCCCTAGCTGCCGGGGCTGGTGCTAAAGACTGATTCACCTGGCCGTGAGACTGCTTCCGACCTCCGGTCCTGTCCACGATCCTCTGGGAGGTATACTCGTGCCTCTTGGCTGCTCTCAATACCGCATCAAAAGTCTGAGACTCAAACTGTTCCACTGCCAATAAAATCTCTAGATGGAGCCCCTGCTAGAACCGCTGGGCTCTGTCGAACTCGATCGCTACCAAGGTAGGAGCAAACCGACTAAGTCTCGAAAACTCGGTCGCATATCCGTCGACCATCCTGCCCATCTGCTTCAGATTAGTGAACCTCGTCTGTAGATCGTACCGAGCTATAGCATCGAAGTACTTGGTCTGGAATCTCTCACGAAATACTGTCTATGCAATAAGTGCCAATAATCCAACGGCCTGTGCCGCCCACCAGCTGCGGGCAAGATCCTATAACTGTAGGCGTACTACTGCCACCTTCTCGTTCTCGGGCGTCTTTGCTGCTTCTAGAATCACTTTTGTATCCTGCAGCCAAGCATCTGCGACAATAGTATCTTCGCTACCATCGAAGAAGGGAGGGTTCAAACGTTTGAAGCTGTTGGTTGCCTAGTTCTCTTGATGATCGCCTCTGTTCAGAGCATCTTGTACTGCCTGGTGCAAGACATCGCCCCGACGATCTTGAGATGCTAGCAATATCCTGATGAGACCCACCAAGGTGCCATCATCGGGCTCTGCAGGCTGGACTGACTGTACTGGTGGCTCTTGACCCCCAGTAGGCATAACTCTGGAGGCTACTCCTGAATGCTGGGCTTGATCTCCATGTTGCTGCTGGCCCACGGGAGGTGCTCCGCCTTGCCGATCGGTAGGACCAGGAACAATGCCGCTGAAGAAGACGACACAGGAAACAATAAGGAAGGACCAGGACAGATCAAAGATACAAGCATGTAATCAGGTCAAGAATTCAGGGATTCAGAGGATACGAGCAGAGATCAAGGGCGAGTGCTGATTGAGACATCTATTCGGTAAACCCTCACATATCTTGATTCACAAGACCTGCATGGGCCACCACTTAAACCATGTAACGCCCCAGAACCAGAATACTGGAGAGCGGACATACATAGCCAGCTACGTATATTAAAATGAAATCCATCTCGCTATACGGTCACGGCTGTTTAGATACATGAGGGTTTAACTACAAGCCATAAGTCTCTTATGGTCATGAACAAGCCTATTGTCTCAATCTCAAGCAAGAAATAGTAGTTACAAGATGTTAGAGCATCAAATATACAATAGTAAGGCGTCCCATATATTACATATTTGGATGATCATGAAGCTAGTCGTACAAAATATGAAGACTAGCAAGAGTTTTAGTCATACATGATCAACCCTAGGATTTGTCAATCATGTTACAGCCCGTAGGCAGACAGTAAGTAAAGTGCAATACGAGCTAACACGTGTTCGCCGGCTAAACGCCTCAAAAGAATATTTTTACAATAAAGTGGGAGAACAAAAAGGAAATCCACTTGTTGCCTTGGTTACGTCTGGTGGTCACCATCTGGCTGAAAAGTAGGAAGATCCTCTGGAGCTACTCCGATATCTGGCCATACAAAACCAGGTGGGTCAGACCCCAGAAAAAGTAAGTGCCACAAAGGAGGCTTCACTAAAGAACTAAAACCAGCAATTAGCACCAGATATAATTATATAATAAAGACTGGTAATATATGAAATTATGACGATATACGATGAGATAACCATGGGACTATTCAGATAACTGAGTTACAACCCTTAAACCAAATAAGGACCAGGGTTGTAATCCTTCGTCTGAACGGAACTTGGTTTTCCACCATTTATTGATAAAATAAAGCACAAGCAATCAGGTCATGTTACATTCTTTTACAGGATCAGGACAAGACTAGACTGGATTAGACTCCATCCAATCAATCACGGCCAAGCAATGAGTACGGATTGATACTTTAACTAACTAGGGTTATCACAGGCCTAGTTACTAGCAAGATGCAATGAGATATTCTAACAGCCACAAGCCCTGCAGACCATCCAGGTTATCCAGGTCGAATATACGTTCATGAAGGGTGCAACACATGACAGTGTGCTGAAAATGTGCCCTACTTGTCGGCAGGCTACAAGTCCACTTGCGCACCCAGATAACGGGAATTTCTGTAGCTGGGAAATCTCTTTATGACTACTGGGTTATTCTAGTTATTAGCCTTAGTCAATTTTAGTAGGTACCCCTGACTGTGGTACTCAGGGGTTCCTGCCCTAGACATGATGCAAGGCAGTACTGGTTCACTTGTACAAACACAATCGTCCACGATGTCCAGGCCATTTATTTTTGTCATGTCATGCTAGCCGTCGCAACAGCATTCAATAGTTCCCATCAGGCTTGCTTGTCATGTCTTGTCAAGTCATGTCATGTCATGTCAATTACTTGTCATACCAGGCCATGTACAATTATCTGTCCAGTCATGTCAATCAATTCAAGTTATCAAGTCCGTAATAAGAGGTACAAGAACCATGAAACAAATGGGTGCTCATAGAGCTCAAGCCTCTACGCGAATGAAACTACGCTAGGCTATGAGGCCCTGAGCGTAAAAATGGCTTTACGCGAGCAAGACACGGAGTTAGATAGCTCTATGCGAGCAAGGCTATGCATGATCAAGACCAAGGAAAGACCGCTTCTACACGAGCGGGAGCCCTACGCGAGAGGGAACTCTACGCGGGCAAGGCTCTACGCATAGCAAGCACCCTATGCAAGCGGAACTTTACGCGCACAAGCACCCAAGTGAAACTCTACGCACGCAAGGCTCTACGCGAGCGAGGAAGAGTCTACGCGAATGAGGCTCTATGCACGGGGCACTCTACGCTAGCGAGACTCTACGCGGCAGGAGAATACGCGAGCGCGAGTCTACGCGAGCGGGAAGGCCCCTGCGTAGAGTTCAAGTGAACTCGGCGTAGAAGCGATTACACTGGCACGCAAATGTGTGTGCGTAAAGGGGTAAATAATACGCGGGTACGTAAAACGTGTGCGTAAAAAGGGGGTAAATGACACGCTAGCACGTAAAACATGGACGTAAACTAAAAGCTACGCTAACACGTAAGAACGTGTGCATAGGACTTTATCTTCTCCCCAAGGCCGGTACAAGCAGGCATAAAATCTCAAGTGCTCAAGAAAGCCCCATCTCGGTCAATACTCGATGAAATCCAACCTTTTCAAAACCAAACTTGCGTAACATCAGAATGCCTTCTACATAGAACTTTTAGTTTTCTAAAAAACAAGCCAGTTTAGTATATCAAAACCATGAAAATGATAGAATGCTAAAACCTAGATCTACAAAAAATCCATGCATCAAAATAAGAAAAGCCAAGTTCTAAAGTAGTTTAAAATCAGGCAAAGAAGCTAAATGATCCATAAAAGCATGGTGTTCTCTTGTGATAGCAAGTTGTACTTGCCTACGGTAGTGTGGGTGGAGAAGGAGATGAGGAAGAAGAAGAGAAGAGGAGTAAATGAGTAATGAATAAAGAGAGAGAATGGTGGTTGGATTAATAAATGAGGGATGGTGGTAAGTAGTGGTTTACATATCAACCCAAACCGAGCCCAACCAAGCCGAACCCAACCGAACCCAATACAGGCCAAGGCCAGGATAAACCACATAAACCAGGAAATGCTAACTAACCCATGCCAATGCAAAACCTAAGACTAGCCATTCAAGACACGTCGATCCAGGATGAACCCAAAATAAACCAAGGCAAGATTAAACTTGGATTAAGCTAAGCAAGACAAGTCTAATTATGGGTCGGGATTCCGTATACGTATACCAAAATACGTAATACGAACTACGGGCGTTACAGCCATGAACGACAGAAAGGATGGAGCGGGACTTGAGGGTCGGATGCTCGACCCAACAAGAAAGAGCCTGAGGCGAATCTTTAATAATGCCAAACTTGAATTTCGGCGCAAAAAGATCCAGATGTCATTGTATCCAAAGATAGCATAGGGGAATCCGAGCTTGAGTTGAGTGTCTTTGATTCTTCTATGGGAGATTTTAGGTTCGATGATGATTAAGAGGTCTATGCGGTTAGTCTTCTTGAGGCTGAGGATTCTGTTCATCGTCGGTTTGTTTTCCAGCCCTCTAACGTTCCAGGAGATGATGTTAAGCATTTGATGGAGTGGTGGGGTGGAGGAGATTAATCTTTGCGGTGGACCTAGTTTTCATCGCCGTCTGCTGCTTTTGTTTGTTTTTGTTCTTTTTGGAGGAGGTTTTTTTATGGGTGTGGTAGTGGACCCGTTGACTTCGCCGGCGCAGCCATTTCCTTCACTGATCTCTGGCCCGGAGGTGTTAGGCTCATCTTCCAGGGCGCATAGGGGGTTGTTACGGTCCAAAAAACCTGCATCCTTGGCTTGCCAGAACCTGCCGGTGAATAAGGGATCCGCTAGGATGCTCAGGGGATGGCCACTGGCCAGAGGACCCCCTTCCTTGTCTTGCTAGAATCTATCGGTTAAGGGAGGGTGGAGGCCAGGAGACACGTCCGTAGTTAGAGGGGGAGGGGGCCTTGGAGCCCCAGCAACTGTCGAGGGGATAGCCGTCTCGAAATACTGCTCCGTGTGGCACTCCATCTGAGCTTCTGCAGGCTGCTGAGGGCGGCAGGTGGTAAGAGGGGAAGAGTGAGATTCCTTAGAGGGGTGGGAGATGATTAACTCATATAGGTTTTGGGTAGGGATGTAGAGTGGTGAGATGGGAGCGTTGTCGATGCCTGGGTGAGATGTGGGAGGGGAATCTGGCTGAACAGTTGCTCCGAGGACGGACGTGTGGGGATCTCTGGATTTATCGGTGGTCGAGTCCGTAGTGGCACAGGTGAGAAATTGAAAGGAGTTGATGAGTGAGATAGCATGTGGGATGTATGGGACGATGGCGAAAGTTGTCATGATGTTCGGACGGGAGCACGTAAGTGCTGTGTCTTCCGTCCCGAGGGGAGGATTTGGTGGCTTGGTCTGATTACTAATTTTAGGGTGACTTGTAACAACCGGCGCGTTGGAGTGGCGCTGGCTAGGTTTCTGCAGCTCGGGGTGGGCCGGGTAGCAGTGCTGCATGGAAAGTCCGCTCATCTGACAGTGCTTACAGAAGATGATGTTGTTAACATAGAGCAGCGTTTGGTGGTGTGTTTGGTCTCCGAGTTCAATATCAATGAGTTTGGGAGGGTCATGCGCGAGGTCTAGCTCGACACATATCTTTGCGTAGTTGCATTTGGAGAGGTTTCTGGTTTCTTCTGCGATAGCAACCAGGGTCCCAAAGGAGCTGGCTATTCGGTTGAGAGCAGCCGCGGGAAAGCAAACCAGGGGTAGGTTGGGGAGGGTAATCCATGTTGATATGATTGTCGAGTCAGCTTTGGGGTTGAAGTTCGGAGACCATTTGACAATTTTGACGGTTTGTGTGCCAATTCTGGAAGTGCCTTTGGCTCAGACAGCTGAGTAGTCCGAGTCGGATGAAAGGTGGAGGAGCATGTGCTTGGGGTCAAGCGACGCGACCCGGTAGGCTGTAGAGAGGCCCCACCTGGTGACCGTTTCTAAGACAACGGTGATTTTTGGGCATCCGAATCCAAATTTGAGGACAAACATTTTTTCGAATGAGGTGGATAGGAAGGAAATTTCTGGCACGACAAAGGGGACACGGATGGGGTAGCCCATCGGGAGGTGGCGAGAATACCATGTCGAGAAGCTGAATCTCAGCCGCCGGATGGGGTAAGTGTTGCCCCCGGTCAGGACGGAGGATCTCGATGTAAGAGGGAGCACGAGGGTGGTCCGCTGCACTGGGGAAGAGCGAGTGCTTGGTGGCTCCGGGGGGTGCCATAGTACGGCGAATGTCCGATGTGGAGGAGTATTTAGGAACGTCGGAGGAGGGGTGGCCCGCGGAGGGGACAAGGGGAAGGAGAGGTAGGCCGCCTTTGAGGATAAGAACGTCAAAATGAGAGTCCCCCGTCGGCCTATCAGCGTCAAGCGTCGGAGAGGTGCAGCGGTGCGCTCCGCCAACTAGCCCGGGGGGTGGGTGGGTGACGTCTTGCGCACGGACGGGACGACCGGAAGGGCTGGATGGATCAGCCGTGCCCGAAGGAAGGGGCGCCAACGGAGGGTACAATAGAGGGAGGCGCCGCTAAACGCATAAGCGGGGAGGCTGGATGGGCCAGCGCCCGACGCCGGTTGTACCAGAGGAAGACTCGGCATCTCGAACATAGAAGGGGGGGCATCGCGATCCCGGTGCCAACCATTGTTTGCGCCAGGGAGATCCCAGCTGGTGCCCTGCTGGTAAAATCGGAAGAGTTGAGCGCGGAAGGGGGATAAGAGGGGGTTAGGGTGCGCGCAAAAAGGTAGGAGTCGTCGGCCCGACTCGGAAGGAGGGTGGGGAAGCTTCCGGGACAGGTGAGCGCGCAGGACCGCTGGTCCTCCAAACCAGCGACGACGGCAGAATAGGGGTAAGTGGCGCCACCCGAGAGAAGCCCAAGAGCGGGTGCGCCAGCACGGCGCCCGAGGGCGAGGGACAGCCATGTGAACTGCTAGGGGCGCAACTCGCTAGGAGCGACAGGGACTCGCCAGGTTGCGCCTAGGGAGCCAGCCCGAGAACGGGTTTTGCCAACACAGCGCCCGAGGACGGGAGATAGCCACGTGATCTACTGGCTGTACGGGGGCTGGAAAGGTGAGGAGCCGGCTGGCGATCAGGGTCATAGCCGGGCGCGTGGTCGGGCATGGTAAGCCCGAACGCGGGTTGCGCCAGCACGGCGCCCGATGTCGAAAGACATCCACGAGGCGCAACCGGAGGAAGGAAGCCTCTCGGCCTGGAAGGAGTACCCAGTTGGGCCGCAATGCTCGCATCCCAAGATGCGCGGCAACCGGGCAAGTCCGCGGCTGCACCAAGAGGTGCGCCGCAGTGGTGGTCCGTGCCAGAAGGCGCAAGCCCCAACGAGCGTGCGTGACCCGAATATCCAGACGGAGCGCTCGGACGTACAAGAGGTGCCACATGCGCGACAAGCTCCCCCCTACCTGCGCCCCAGCCCGAGCCACGGGTTGCGCCAGTAGGCCCTACGGCAGCAGCGCCTGACACAGACCCGCTTGCTCCCAGCGGGGCTCCAAATGGAGAATACGTGTCACTGGGAAGTGTGCCGAAGAGGTGCGCTATGCTGAGAGCAGACGGCACGTGGCCAGACCTGCACGCTGCAGCAGGGTCCCCAGCCCCCAACGCAGGGCCAGTTGTATCCACTACACCAAAAAGAATAATTTGAAACATTTAATATTTTCGACTTTGGAACGGCATATAGGCGTTTCTAGACCTTGGAACACTTTTTAACCGTTACAAAGTGCTAATTTGTTCCTAAAATTAATTTACTTAATTTTTTTCTTATGGTTTCGAACGGTCAGTAAATGTTATTATTTATGTTCAATAACATGTGCTAGTCACATGATATATGACAAAAGTGTTCCCAGTTAGGGTTAGGGGCACAACTCACTCTCCTTTCTGGAACAGTTTCTTTCTCGCCCCCTTTCCATTATTCCTCTGTCCCTCTCTTCAGTATAGATAGGGTAGCTAACCCAAAACTCGCAAAAAACAGTAATGGAGGAGGTCACGATCTCAAGCGTGGCGAGCCAGTGAAGTCGTCAAAGCCTGTTAACGTCATAGATCGGAACACACGGCCCAAATCTGTCCAGAATCCCAATAAGGAGAACTTGAAGCTGAAGGACAAGGGCTCAGCCAAGCCATATATCGAGAATCCCATTAAAGAGAACTCGAAAGGGAAGTCCAAGGGATTACCCAAGCCATCTGTCGCTTGCGACCACAACACGGAGACTCCCTTTTGGTGGCAGCTAGGATCGACCGAGCCGACGATGCATCCGTACCACCAGCTCCAGCTCCTTCGTCCACACCGTCCGCTCCCACCACTCCGTCATCTCCTCCCTCGCCAAGATCCGCCAGTACCAGCTCATGTGGGACCTCGTCGCCTGACATGAAGACCCTCTCCATCCTCAACATCGAGACCTTTTCCATCATCATGTGTAAGTACGCCCGCGCCCAGAAAGTAGAAGAAGCCATCTACACCTTCAACGTGATGGAGAAGTACGGCATCACCGCCAACCTGGCCGCATTCAACAGCCTGCTGACTGCATTGTGCAAATCCCAGAACGTCAGGAAAGCACAACAGCTGTTGGACGAAATGTCTGACAGGTTCTCCCCCGACTGTGTTACTTGCAACATACTTTCCGACGGGTGGGGACATGCTCCGAACCTCCTTAAGATGCGGGAGGTCTTCTGCGAGATGGTAGGACGGGAGTGGAGGTCGGAATTGTTACTTTTGGCATCATGGTCGACGCCCCCTGCAAGGCTATTCTCGTCGAGAAGGCCGTCGGCATCTTCCGTGAAATGAGGTCCAATAACTACCTGCCAACTTTGTTCTTTTATAGTGCGTTGGTCCATACCTACGGCACTGAGCGAAGGATAGAGGATGCAGTTGACACATTCTTGGAGATGGAGAGGGATGGGGTCGTGCCTGACGTTGCTGGTCTAGGCATGGCCTAACATGGTGCGCTTCCCAACACCTGATTCCTTGTTGGAAATAAGGGACAGAAAATATTTTCATGTGATCTTGGCACAAATTAGATTCAAGTTCTTTTAGGTGTAATATACACAAGATTATACTGCGAATACAATATTTTTGTATTGGGTTTTAAATTTGGGTTCTTAAGTCATATGGAATCAACCAAGCTATCTAAATGTATCTAAATGTGGACTTTTGGTGCCATATTAAACATGGGTATAATCTACAAAATTTTGCCCTGTGATAGAGCTAGCTTAAGTTTTTCTTATACAACTGATAGCAAACCAGGTTTGGACATGGACAAAAAATGGAATGGATGTCAATATGTCCATCCATATTTATATATGTTGTCTATTTAGTGCGACATGAGCTAACAATATGATTATTAGTAAGGTCTAGCATATATCTATATTTGTAAGACACCGATCAGATATTATTAAAGTCTATTTTGTCTCGAATGGTTTTGTTAAATCCGGGTTTGCGTATAAAGACTTTTATGTTTTAGTGAAAACAATGGAGTTTGCAAATGCATGTGCAATGTGCATACTTATACTGATAGTTGCTTTATTTGCTTTACGTTAATGCAGGCATTTGGATTTGTATCTGATCCACGTAAGTTTCTGATTTGGACACGGCTTTCATTAGAAGTATATCCAAATTTGCTTTATATATCTTACTATTTCATATGTTGTTTACTTTCAAATAAGAAAAAGATGCACACACATAAACTTTGATCCATTCCGCCCAATGCCAAACTAATTTGTTTGTAACACAATAATTTATTATTGACCTCTTGGTAATTTTAAAATACCTGTTAATATGCCGATTGTTCCTCTGAATGCTATTCTGGGAATGTCTTGTCTGCAACCCATTAATTATTTAATTTTTGTTGTGGGTTTGCTTCAAGGTCGCATATTTGGAATGAATTTTGCATAGTTTTGTATTAGGATTCTAGAAGTATATATCGATTTGGTTGATACCCTTTCCTCCTGTTTGATTGAGGAGGTGTTGGTGATGTTGGGTTGGCACCAAAGAGAACCTTTATTGGCCTTTGGTGGTGCTAGAGTCATGTGGAGACATGTTGGCCATTTTTGGATGATTGTTTTCTTTTTGTTGAATTTGGGTTTTTTCAGTCCACTGTCCACCTACTCATTTTGGTATGTTCAGTATATAGTCCTAAGTTGATGAATTTGGTTGCCCAATAATGTAAATTTGAAACTAAGCATAACACATGAGATATGCAGAGGGACACTAGTGCTCTAGTAAGTTTTTGCCATCTATATGAAGTAATCTAGGAGTGTTTTTGAGGAGTATGCATCAACCAAATGGATAATATTAGTTGAAGTCTTGTAGACATTCTTTGCATGTTAATGACGAGTTTCCTTGGAGAATTGACATCTTCTAGATTCAAAAGATACGAATAGATAATTGGAGAAGTCTAGATGAGCAAATGCAAGAAGTTCTAGAATAGTACACATTGGGCATGGAACTCTATGCCAAGAGGATAAATATTTCATATGTTGGTCCACATTAGAGATCAAAGTTCCTCGTGAGTGACTGTCAATATTTGAGTGAAATGTGAATTAATGTTTGTGTCATTGTTCATCTGTACATATTGGTCATTCTATCAAAGTTCTAACAGATCCGCATAAGGTGGGGCTTGAGGGTTAGTAGTAATACTTGAGAAAGAGGACTAAGAACGTGTAAGGACTGAGGATTCAAAGACCAACAGATAACCATATAGGTTCAAAGATAAAGGAATAAGAACCATAAAGTATCATTATGAACAGGACCAGATAGATTTGTTTCCTTGGTCTCGAAGAGTCTGTTGCTTTGCCTATTGTAACCTATAAGTATACAAACTAGTAAATTATGTATGTTAATAATATGATTAAGACTTATCATTAGGTAAAAGCAAAAGAGGCTTCTAGACTTTTAATGGTACAATTTGATTAACATATGTCTGAATCACACAAGGATCTTGCATAAACTTAGAAGAAAACACGAAACAATTTAGTCAGATTATTAATGAGCATTGGTCGATTATGGACATAGGATGAACTAAACATCATAATTTACAGCCATTTCAAGGAGATGTCGGGTCCTTGATGTAAACCAGATGTCGGGTCCTTGATATTAACCAGGAAAGTAGATCAAACTATGGTATAAGAAGTGGAAGCAAACTTTGGAGCAAAAAAAGTTACTGCTGTGTGATAGCCTTTTCAATTTTTCAAGCCAGTTAGGTGGTCCCAGGCAATATAGACCTCTAAATGGCTTGGCACTGCCATGTGGTTACGTAGACTCTTAAGCGTCTAAGTGGTTATGGGTTTTTTCGTTAAATTCAGAGTGATTAAGCGCTATAAGAAATATGATACAATTAACTAAAAAATAACTTTTTTCTCGTGTTTAATATCTTTTGGTATTTGTTTGTTATGCAGGTAGCTGAACTTTCAGAACCAACCTGTCCTGTGGTGCAAGAAACCATTCATTCTGTTGTACATTTGTGAGATGTAATATTCATACTTTTTTAACCTTTCTTGATAATTAAGTTACTTTTTTAACTTCTTATCTCTCTTAATATATTTTGCAGGTACAATTTCTTGAATTTTGCTAAAAATACGAAATGCTTTCAGTATCATGAGAAGCCCTCTAAGCGCGAGCTTAATCCTGGGGAGTCGAAACGTGTCTCGTGAGTTATTCTAACCTTCTTGGATATAGGCTTTGTTGTCATTGTTGTTTACTAGAAGGAGATCTATTGGTTTTTGTTTAACATTAAATGCAATTATTATCATGATAATATATTACCCTGTTTCATTTTATTTCTTTATTTTTCTTTTGATGCTTTGTTTCCACATCATCAGTTGTTGACAAGTTGCTATTCAAATGGAATATAGGTTGTACTATGCAAGGATTGGAATAGGAACCCCACCGCAGGATTACTATGTGCAGGTGGACACATGAAGTGACATGTTGTGGGTCAATTATATCCGATGCAGTGGCTGCCCCAAGGAGAGCGATATTGGTGTAAGCATTGTCGTCTATGTTGATAACTATGTTTAAACTATCTTATTGTGTCACAATGCCAAATTCCAGAATAATTTTCTGATTTATGGCAACTTCTACATTATTTTTATATTAAAGTAGAAAGAAACCCTAATATATCGTGACCCACCAAGTATATTATGGGGAATGGAATCAGCCATTTCAAGCCATACCGTTTGGTTGGTTATAAGTGTTGTCGCTATAATTGTTGTTGCATCATTTACATCAATTCCAGTGTCTGTTCTACTGTATGTATATACTACAATAAAGATGTAGTGAATAGCCCAATTCCTACAGCTTTTGTTGTAGCCAAAGTGACTGCAACACCAATTACAGTAGCTGCAAGGATTTCCATTTACAAGCACCTGAACAACCCCTAAATGTATATCTCTTGCATACATTACAACGTGTGAGAACTGAGAAGTTATAATTTTGTTTAATTATTGCCCTAGCATTCTTTCATTGAATGGTGGATTTATATTGCCTATGCAGATAAAAGTGAAGCTATATGACCCTAAAGGTTCGAACAGTGGAAGTATAGTGTCATGTGATGATAGTTTCTGCTCAGTTTTTATATCAAACCGAGCTTACAGGTTGTGTACCTGGTGTGCTATGCCCATACAGTGTGATGTATGCTGATCGATCGTTCATCTGGTGGATATTTAGTGAGGGATGTTGTACAGTACAACCAAGTGTCAGGTGATCACCAAACAATCACAGCCAATGCAAGTGTTGCTTTGGGTGAGTTCTGTTTCAAATGTCAAATTGATCCAATTCTTGCTTCTAGTGCTAGATATTTATATAATTCTAACCTAACACCACATTTACGTACATAAAATTCTTCTAGAAACAACCGATGTTGAAGACTATTGAAGTTGTGGTTTGTGGTTGGGGTGGTTGATGATGCAAAGAATATTTGCAATTTTTTCCACTAGCACCCTACTTGGAAGATACTTCAAAGTAGGTTATGTTGATTATATGGTGTTGCCTTCAATCTATGTTTGATGTCATTGTTCTTATCTCATTGTCCACTGATAGATTGGTGCTCTTCTGACATTTTCTGTTAAGAGTTTAGAGATCTTCTGTCAGTTGTGTTCACAAGTGAACACATTTGAGAAATGACCAAGTGAGGGTTGACCTCTAATTGTATACTACAGCCGCACCAAACATTTTCGATTCATCTTTCTGATATGTGGAGGTGGAAATACACACGGAACTTCTTGGTCCTTTAGGAAAACAAGCAGAAGCTAAACAAAAATAATAATAATAACAACAATGGCGATAAATAATCATCATGAGTTTTATGGTGTAGTTTATAAAGGGTAAACGAATGGTAAGAGGCAACTATAAAGTGCAAAATATAGCACATGTTGAATATAATCAACGAACACTTAATACATTAGATTTGCACGTGAAGGTAACTGAGCGGGAGGAAGGGTCATGCAATTAAACATATTAGAAAGAGGGTGGAATTAGAAGATTTGGAGTAGGATTTTGTCAAATGCATAATAGAAACGATCAATCTAGTATAGAACTAAAACTACACAAATTTAGTATCAGGAGTAGAAGGAAGGGAGGGAGCGGTACTTGGAATTTTAAAAACAACTGCAGTAGGTTTGTGCCAATGCATAACTAAAATTATCCATCTGGATCAGCTTGCATCCCTAGTTGAATATGTGTGTTTGCTTTCATTATTAATCACATGTTACATGTCTCTGGTTGTCTTAATATCGCTATGATTTACATATTGTTAACTCCCTCCTCAAGGGTATGATTTAAATATTGGCGAGTTCAGATTGAGCAAGTTATTATATTAGAAGAAATTGAATTACCTATAGTTGTGAAAATTTCACAAACGAAAATAAAATCTTTCTACGATTTAGATCATAAACCTAGCTTTGTCGTTGTCGATGTTCTCTACAAGTGGATGATAACTTCTCTATGAAATTGTATGAATAATTTTCTACATTTATCGTTGTTTGATTGGATTCCCAGGATTGATCAATTGAAAGAATATTAGACTCAACTTTTTTGCATGATTGATGCTCTTGAGTCTTGATACGCATTCTGCGAGTTGCATATGATCTTAATCTCACTGTTGCACAGGTGTGGTGCACAACAACTGGACAAGACTCAAATGGTGCAGTTGATGGGCTACTTGGTTTTGGGTAAGCCAATTATTCTATGATTTCACAGATGGCTTCTTTTGGAAAAGTGAGAAGGATTTTTGCTCATGCTTGGATACTATTAATGGAGGAGAAATATTTGCAATTGGGGATGTGGTTGAAAGCATGGTTTATCAAAAACATGGTTCATCAACCTGTGACACCAATTATTTGAGGCAGCTCCAATATCGGTGTCCGTTTGGTGTCCGTATTAACCTGGATATATAATGGAGGTGTCTGTTTGGTTATCAACCTGGATACTATTAATGGAGGAGAAATCGTGTCGTTGGGTGTCCGTGTATCGGACACGTGTCTATGTGTATGTTTACGTGTTCGACGAAATGTCGCAATGGAACTTTTATTCGTATTTTCAAAAACTAATTGAGCAATTTGTAGCCTACATGTGGGCTTTGATTTCGTGTTGAATGAGCACACATCGTGTCCCTTTTCGTGTCCAAATTTGGACACGAACGCGTGCACGAGGCCCCGGTGCACTGCCCTGCTACTCGGGCTTGCTGTAGGATACAACACGGCGACTCAGGTCGTAATTTTGGGTGGACACGTGGGCCTAGTGTCTGTCACCACTCTCCCAAAATTTGGGATGAGTTGGTGGAGTATTCGAGAAGTTATCGACCGCGCACTGATTTGTGCTGTCCACACCCACGCGAACTTTCACCCCCTGATACGCACGTACAACTCTGACACGACACGACCCCACGGTGCAGGGTGATGAAACCCTAGCCCTATCCTTGGCGCACCCTAGGACACGAGCACGAGCCCTATGGCGTCATGTGTCGTCCAAGGTCGCGTTGCACCTCTGCACGAGGTTGCATGTGCTGATTTTAGAAACACTGTATGATTCGCATTTTGGACACGTCGTGTCCACTTTTGTGGACACGACACGACATGAATAACACCCTGTCATGTGCACACACCTTTACCAACCATTGATTTGGAGTTTTAATTGTTTTCGAATGTGAAATGGGTTTTGGAATACGTTCTGAATAACTGGTTCAATCCAGTACAAATTTTCCTAGTTTTGAATTCGATTAAATGTTAAATTGTGATAATTCGATGATGCTGATGTAGGTACATGTCTGGGATAAATGATTTTTACATAACTAGGTTTATATGGATGCATGAATTGGTTGAATTGTGGTTTCCAGGATTTAATTGTGGTTTCAAGTCACATTCGAATTCAAGTTGATGCTTCCTGATACTGGCTGTTCTTTTCCTTTTTTTTCAGAGTTTAAATCCGATTTTGTTGTAAATTTAATGTTCAGTTGTTGGTGTTAATATATATGCATGTTCACCTATTCGAGAGACATTAGATAGTGTAATGAATACATTGGGTTTTGGGTTAAGGGTTAGATGTATATGCATTAACTTAATGTATGCTGAAAACTGAGAAACATTTTGAAAACCTGAGATTTATTTCAAATGTTGTAAACTGAGACACATTCACTGATTTCTGATTTTTAATGAGTTTTCAACCAAATTCTTATGATTGAATTGCAGCATAATTCATCCCCAATATGTCTGAGTATAGTTGCATGCTAGGTTTGGTTGTTAACATAGGAATTGGGTTTCGAAATGGGTGGACTGATAATGTAAACTGACACTTGAACACATTCACATATCCTGTATTTTTCATTCATAATTCACTGAACATTAGGATACTGCCTCTTTAGATCATGACCTGCAGTACAGTGAATACCTCACTGCCTGCACTTCAATGTATTCACTGTATTTGGTAATGTACTGCACCACCCACAGTTCACTGCATTCTAATTAATTAGTCTTGCACACCTGAAAAACAGAACTAAACCTATGAACTCACACACTCACACAAAGCTGAAACCTGGCATGAAGATGAGTTTCTTCATACACACCCATATGCACAAGGCCTGAGAACACTCTCTACAAAACCTGAGAACCTAGGATTGAGTCCCTTTACACACACAGTGCACTCTAAAGTCTGAGAGCAATGTGATACCTGAAATTGATTTCTAATTCACTGATTTATGAATGTTAGTAATCAGGATTGTCCATTATGTAGGTTGGGTTTAATGCTAACTAAAGGTTGATTTCGAATGGCTTGTTAATTAGACTGTCAGTTAACTGATTTTATGAACTGTCATTTTGCCAAATTCCTGAGTACTGAGATTTTGTACAATACCCTTACTGTTACACTGATTTTCCTAAATGATTTCATGTCACATTACCCAAACTGTTATCCCTTAGATACCCTGCTGTCTTCCTGAGATTTGGTTAGGTCATGATTGGTAATGGGTTATAGGTTTTCAGTTTGTTTGGCATGTAAACTATCAATACCAAACTGTCATTTTCCTGAGAACCATCTCTTGAGTTTATACACACATTGTGCCTATTACACTATTAAATCCAACTGAAAACTGATTGCCTACACACATTGATAAATTAACTAACCTAAACCCTCACATGTACTACATAATCACACACATTACTTGACACACACATCACTCAAATCTGAAAACTGTTTTCCCCTATGCCCTATACACCCATTGACACATTCATGTACACACATATAGCACACTGTCATATACACACATTGATAACATATCACACACACACATGTATTTGAGAGCACTAAATTAGTAAGTCCTATTACACATTGTTCACACACCCTTTTGAATTGATAAATCTGAAAACTGAGAACTTAGCCTCTATTCACACAGACTACTTGACACATGTTTACAAGTACACTCATACACACTCAAATTGCATGTCACACACACATACACTTTTAAACCTTGCCATGACACACTATAGCCATGTTGAACCCTTGTACACACACACCCCCCATTCTACCTATACATGTGACATCCTTTTATCTTCCAATATATGTATACATGTAATATGTGTGTATGATTAACAAGTGGATATATGTATGTAGGCATATAGCCCATACATGATTATATATATGAAATGTGTGTTGAAGGCTTGTATAGCCTTGTAATGATGTGTGTTGCTAGGATAGACATGGTTAGGCTTAGTGAGACTTGTTTGGGTTAGGCTTGACCTAGTTTGACTAGAATAAGTTGACTAGAGTTGACCAAGGGTTGACTTTAGCCTAGATTGACCCCAAACATCATGTAGATGCATGTAGCAGTCTGTTATATTATTTTAGACTTGTAGTGACTTGTACTATTCTATAGGAGACAGAACCACTCCTCGGACAGTAGATTCTCTTCAGATATTCACGGCGCAGGCGAGTACATTCTCTGATCATTTCATAACTTGCTTAGAATTATTTCCTGCTCTAGCTTACCTTATTTGATGTTGTCACGATATTATCACGGATTGGTACTATATGGATTCCTACATTGAGATGTTATCCCCCTCGGGCGCATCGGATACATCATGTCGTGTGTTTCATGTACATCATGTATTCCTCGCTCATGTTATTCATGTTTCTCATGTGCTTCATGCTCGTTCATGCTCGCTCGTGTACTCTCATGTGCTCTCATGTTCGGTCATGTTTCTCATGTATCTCATGTATAACCTATACTTCATTTGTACCCTTCATGGGCCTTCATATGGAATTCATGTGCACTCAGTTCTGAGCTCCCATGTATACTTTGTGCACCCATCTATGGGCTTTCATGTGAAAATTATGTACGTAACATAACTTGTCTGGATCCTTGTGTATTGATTGGGGTTTGGGGGAGTATAAATAGTCATGTGAATAATTCTAAAGTAGTATAACCATGTCTGCCTCTTTAGTATATTCATATGCAAATCCAGCGTTCACATGTCGACTTTGTACTCTAAATCACTAGTCACTGATAGTTCTCTACTTATAGTAGATATTTCCATTACAGTTCTCTCTTTATATCATGTACATTCTTTCAGTTTTATGTATCGTACTCTCTTGCATGTTTATATTTTCTAACCTGTTATGATCTGCATGAGATGTATTGTGCTCGCTCCTGTCCTGACTGGACCTGTTGAAAGTTTTACAGAGGATGATGAGGAACCTTGTACCACTTACCATGGGACTACCTTAGAGGGTTGCTGGGATCTGGATCTCCAGCAGGATCCATTAGCAATGGATGACACACCATTACTTAGATTAGTTTTCAGTTGTACTTATTTACACCATGGATTACTATATTTGGGATTTTGAGATGTTATCTGCATTTGTATTATCTTAGACACTTAGACTTCTATCTGATTGTATTTCTGTGGATTCATTTCGTTTCATATCTATCTATCTTTTATCGTATTCTACCTTAGATGTGATTGAGACTGTATTGCTATGACACCTCCATTCGGAGTGTATATACTGTACAGGTACCTTTATATTGTTAGATGATTAACCTAGGACAGCGTTCTACCGCCGACACTGCGGCATAGGCTGAACGTACCCACTTCTCGTGCCCTTACTCTAGGGTGCGGGTCGTGACATCACCACTCGTGGAGGAGGATGGAGAAGAAGTCGGTGGAGGCTCTATTTATAGGCTAGGTGATGGGGTTGGAGGTTAATGATGGACAATAGAGACGGGGATGGTGAGGATGGCCTGGGCTAAGGCGGTGGTGCTGAAGCTTCTGGAAGGGCCTAGGTGATCAGGTTGGTCGTTCACTACTGCGAGAGCATCGCCACCCTCTGCTCTTCGTCGCTGAGCTTCGAATGAAAAAGAGGAAGAAGAAGAATAAATGTTAGAATGATTGGGGATATGTTCCTCTTAACGGGTTAAATTTAGCTTATCGGGTGGACTTGATCAATGGTTTGGACCTAATATCGATCAAATAAGGAATCATGTGGCTAAGCTTTGTAGGCTCTAAGGATGGGCATCTCTGTATGAGTGATGGTTGGGCTTGGTTTAAGAGTCAGTTTAATAGAAAGATTAAAGCAGTTGTGGCTTATTGATGGTTTGGCCCAGGAAGCTTTAGGAGAAAAATGGGTGATCAAATAGAAGTGGATCATGGCAATAGGCCTAATATTGATGGCTATCGGCTTAGTTCCATTAATCCCAAAAAGCTGATGGGTAATAGGATTTATTGAGGTTGGTGTGATAATGGATAGTTGGATGGGCTTGATCCAATAAAGGTTTAGTCGGTTTGTGGTTCGGCCCAATAGGTCTGACCAAACTACCACAAAAGCAATTGAGAACAAGTAACCCAAAATAATTATTAATCATATAACAGCTAGGAAATAAAAGGATAGCTAATTAGAAAATAATAATTCATTATACTATAAAATAGATGAGAAAACTATAATATTTATTTAGGAAAAGTGGGCTTACAAGTCTACCTACCTTAGAAAAATTTCGTCCTCGAAAATTCAAAGGACAAGGTTGGATATAAATGACATGATAAAATCAAATAGGCACGATTATGAATAGAAAAGAACCCGTTTGGAACGATTATGCACGATCAAGACAGAAATTAGAAAATGATGATAAAATCAATTAGGCATGACTTAGGAATAAAAGACAGAAATTCAGAAGTGTCATGATGGTGATTGAAATTGGTAAGGTGCGATCAGAAAATAAGAGTTGGCACGATTAAGGACAAAATGGCACGAAGATCAAAATCAATTAGGCACGATTTTAGCATGATTAAGAAATAAAAGACACGATCTCAAGCAATCAGGCACGATCTTGAATCGAAAGTTAGAAAGATCTAGTTTGGCACGATCCGAAACAAATAACATAGCCGTGGTTAAATAAGAATCTAACTCACCTAGGCATAATCAGAATATAGGCATGACTAGTAGAGTTAAATTCAATAGGATAGAAAGATACGTTTTATTGGAAAATCAAACGAAAAGTACAATGTAAGAAGGAAAGAAACAACTAGGAATCATCCTTACTACAACACTCCTGCTACAACATCAAGGTCTAAGGGACTATTATTCGAGAAAACTCTAAATTTCTATATACAACAACTAGAACCAATATCTCAATCAATCACATCCACTCCAGTGCTAAATCCTCGGCTCTCGGTCCCTCCCACTAGGACAGTCTCTGATCCTATGCTCAGCTGATCCACAGCTGAAGCACTGCTTCATTATCTTCCTGTACTCTTCTCGTCCATGCCTTAGCCTCTTACAGTAGGCACAGGTAATCTGATCCTGCTGCTAAATAGAGTGTGTGCTTAGGGAACCTCCTGCTGAGGGCTGATCTTGCAAAGTCTTTTGCTAACCCTGTTGACGCTTGGCTGCCCTAGGATTGTTGCCTCATGAAGTATCTCGATTCCTCTTCAAGCGAAGGATCAAATCAGTCTCAACCCTCTGAGGAATCGTGACGATCTCAGCATAAGTTTTCGCACAATTGGTAGTGACATAGATGCAAATATCATTAGCTAATCCCTTGTAAGCCCCCTGAATTTCAGGGATTTATTTTTGATCTTTCTAAAAGAATTATTTTCGATAATAATTCTTATTTGATTATTCTTGATCATTAAATGCTCTTTTACGTGACTTTGATTTATAGAACGTCAGAGAGGTCAGTCTCCGGAAACTTTTTCATGAGTTTGTAGTAGACAATATTATCTTCATTTTGATATATCATGTCCCACTCAACTTGTTTCCTTGTGCTCTTTTGGCATCGCACAACTTCGGGTCAATTTTGGCAATTTATCGTCTGCCATAATTTGTGACTTTCCAATTTAATTTTGGGGCCCGACATCGGTCCAATCTAATTGACCCAATATATGGTTCTAAACTGTTTTGAGCCTACTATGCACATGCCACTTGCGTGCCACCCAATTGATCTCCCGTGTGCTCCTATTCCATCCATGATTATAAATGATTTAAATTTATAATTATAATCATTACAAGCCCAAACTTGTCCAAACTTGACCCAACACCCAACCCAATTTTATATGACCCCTCACATGACTACCCATACACCCCACTAATATATCACTCCTTCTTCCTACACAAAATATCTTTCTTCCTCTCTCTACTTTATCAAATATCTCATTTTCTCTTATATATATATTATATATATATATATATATATATATATATATATATATATATATATAACTTTCTCTCTCTCTCTCTCTCACTCTACTTATACTAACCACCCCCTCATTCATCACCATCAGCACAAAACAACCCCCTCTTCAGCCAACCACACACCCCCATCTCTCTCATTTTTCTCTCTCTTTCTTTAACATATTACTCTCTCTCTCTCTTTATTCTTTCACTAACAGCCACATACACATATTTCTCTCTCTTCCTTTAGTTTTTTCTCCCCACTCTCTCTCTCTCTCCCTATAAGCTACAACCGACAGCAGCCATTCCCCTCTCCTAGGCCGACAGCCTCCATCACCAACTCCTCCTCCTTCTCACATCTTCTTCTCCATTCATTTCTCTTCATCATCATCCTCCTCATTCTTCCTCCCCATTCTTCATTCACCATCATCTTCACCACCATTAACAACCACCGGGCCTCCACCACCGCACGCCACAGTCGACGACGGACGTGCACGTGCGCCAGGCCAGCACAGCAGTGTAGCGAGTTGCAGTAGTGCACAACAGCAGCTACAGTAACGTAGCAGCAGCCGTGGTGGCAGCACCACCACGTGCCGCGGCGGCTAACCACCGCCTGTAGAGGCTAAAAATCTAGCTATACTACTCATCCAGAAGTCATCTCATCAAAATGCATCATATTAATAAGTTGCGCCATAATAAGTTGCGCCAACATAGGTTGCACCACATCAGGTTGCACGAGTGCCACGTGGCAGTCTCCTCGAAAAATTATAATAACATCATCATTGCCTGACAACTGACAGCATGTATATCAAGGAAAATTTGTTCAAATCCCGTGCAACATGGCGCTCGAGGAGATTTGGTCAGATTTTACGACAGCTAGCAGTTCGCACAACGTGTCAAGGTGCAGATTGTGCTTAGGCGCAAGTTGCTGTATTGCGCCCCCGCGCAACCTGATGAAGCTCGTGCAAGGTGATCGTCCAGAGTAGGGTGACGTGGCGGGCATGCCACTAACTTCATAGAACGTGTCCACTACATTGTTCACGACCATGCGTATCTCACACAAATAATGCCACGCGTCCACAGCAATTGGTGCAAATGCTCGCGCAAGTTGCTACTTTGTGCCCCCGTGCAACCTGATGAAGCTCGTGCAAGGTGATCAAACAGTGTTCAGAACAGGGTGACATGGAACGCAAGCCACTAACTTCGCAGAACGTGCCACTATACTGCCCACGACCACGCGCATCTCACTCAAACGATGCCACACGTCCACAGTATTTGGTGTAACTGCTCGTACAAGTGAACAGGCGCGCAACCTAAAGTTCGCAACCCAGAATAACCGCTAAACAGTTATTTCAAGAACTCTATAAATAGAGTTTCAAATCAGTCTCAAAGAATCACGAATGATCATAATCTTCTGCTAAAGTGTTGTTGCATCCTCCAGAGGCTCGTGTCTTCAATATCACATCGTCCAAGGGATAAAATGATCGTCTTCTGATCAGATTCCTATAGTTGTACTTCCCCAGAAATCAATTATACTTTTGTACTCTTTCTTAGTTTGTGGAAATCTAAACTTTTATTTTTTGCAAATAAAATGGCGACTCTGTTGGGGATGACTTTCTCCTCTGACGAGAAAGTGACAAGTCAATGTGATATTGCATCGATTGACAAGACGCAGAAGACTTTGGTCGTTCAAGTACCGCTTACGAGGCTATGATCAGTGATGGGGGTAACAAGCGCACCGTCGTTGCTGCTAAGAGTAAAGCACGCACTGTGTGGACTCCCAAATCTTTTCTACCATCCAAGGCTCCTGCGAAACTTGCATAAACTGTTTCTCGACCAACCATGGCTCCTGTGCAACTTGCGCAAACTGTTTCTCGGCCAACCATGGCTCCTGCACAACTTGCGCAAACAGTTTCTCAGCTAACCAAGGCTCCTGCGCAACTTGCGCAGATTTCTTCTCTGCCAACCAGAATTCCTGCGCAACCTGCGCCTTCTGTTTCTCCGACTCTGAACAAAGGAAATGCCTTTTGGCTACTCCCTCATCTTCTCCAGTTCTGAACTCGGGGAAGAACCTATCTAGCGAGAATGCTAGAAAGAACAAAGGGAAGCGCTCTTTGGCCTTTCCGCAACCTGTGCAACCTGCGCCTGTGACCTTTCAACCACAAAACAGAGGAAAACGATCTTTAGCTACTCCTTCTTCAAATTTGAACTTGGCAAGGAATACACCTATTCCAGCCTCGTCACAGAATAAAGGAAAGCGTCATTTGGCATTTTCTATTTCTTCTCCAATCCTTGACTCGGTAGAAAGTATCTCTGGTGGCGCCCATGCGCCACTCAGCCTAAAAACTCTTTTGGGCTGGAACTCTACTCCTCTGAATAGAGACGATCAAATCTCTACTAAGAAAGTGGGTTCTGTTCAAAATGAGATTTCTGTCAATCAGTTGCACCAGAGCAAGCACATGAGAACAGGTTGCACAACACAAAAAGGAATTCTACCGAATCCCAAAAATGCAACTACGGATCTTCCTATCCTGGTCATCTCAAGATCCAAGCGGGGTAAATTACTAGTATCTCAGACAGATACACAAGTAGCAGATCTATCTGACCTGCGCACCTATCTCAACAGGCGCCAGTCAACACCTACTTCAGCAAAATGCAAACAGACTGCGCCATTGGCTAACTTGTGCCAGAAGCAGACTTCTGAAGTCAAGAATCCTTTTACCTATGCTAACCAACTCAGCAGTTCATTGTACACTCAAGGAACGGGACATCTCAAGAATAGGAATCATATTCCTAATATCATTAAAGAATACGTTCCTTCGATCTCTTCTCATCCTGATGTTGTAACCGATCTCCATGAAGTTCTTAAACAGAAGCGGAAGATCCCAAATTTGTCTCATGCAATGCATTCCCAAGAACATCACTGTAACCATCATCATGAGGTAGTTATCAGATGTTGTTGTCGAATAGTTAAATGGTCTGTATTTGACCGTCTGAATTACTCTCAGGTTCCTCAACCAATGATACAGGATGAAGATGAATTGTTGTATGCCTCTGTCAACATGACGTCTCGAAGCACTGGAGGTAGAAAATGCCCAAGATGTAATGCATCCCGCAATCCCAGTCAACAATACTTAAATCGGATTCATGAATCCGACGAAGGAGTATTCCAATATCCTAGATCAAGAAGCCAAGACGCAATCGGTCAAAGGAATCTTCCTTCCGATCAAGACACAATCGGTCAAAGGAATCTTCCTTCCGACCAAGAAACAATCGGTCAAAGGGATCTTCCTTCCGACCAAGAAACAATCAGTCAAAGGAATCTTCCTAATTCCAATATCCCTATCACTTATTCTAGGGGTGGTTCCTTATATAACTTTGATGTTGATAGTGAAAGTTCCGAAAGGACCATTTTTTTTCCACTAGCTCGTCTTCAATGGCTAGAGATGTGACTGCTTATGTCGTCACAGAAGATCAAGATGCTTCCAGGTCTAACAGTCAAGAGCAGAAAATTGCTACTTTGGAGGCTAGTTTGAAGAACATGGTTGAGATGATGACAGGCATGCATGCAGTAATTATGACACAACATACGGTTCCACCAGTCGTGAATCTAATTCCGATCCAAGAACCTATAACAACACCAGCTTCTGTCAATATTGGTCTGGGGGTACAGTCTCCTCACACTGCTTCCATACCTGCACAGGCTATTCCAAGTCTATCTGAAGCTGGGGGTGGTACTTATAATGCAGTATCCCCTCCTAACATATTAAATCAATCTACTGCTCCATAATTATCGGGAGATACTAATGAGGTTGTAAAACTTTTACGTACTCAATTTGAGGCTTCCAAACAGAATGACGGCTTGTAGAAGCTTGGGATCAAGCAGCCTTATCCTATAGAATGGAAGGAAGTCCAATTTCCTCCTAAATATAAACCTCCTACTATTATGTTGTTTGATGACAGCACATCTCCAAGTCAGTACCTCAATCACTTTGAGGTAATGACTGATCAACTCCAGCCAAATGACGCTCTACTCACTAGGGTGTTCGTCGGATGTTTAGCAGGTACAGCTTACGATTGGTACCGTAGTTTGCCAGATGGTTGTATAACCTCTTTCTCTGGATTCAAACAAATATTCTTGGAACGATTTTATGAGGGGACAAATGACATGACTATGTCTGCTCTCATTAAAATTAAGCAGCGATACAATGAAACAACTGAACGCTTCATTGAACGATTCCGCCGTGAGGCACTCAAAATGCCTCTTGGAACTCCAGATGCTTTGACTATAGACACTTGCAAGTCAAACCTGTTGCCTATAATCAGCATGTGGACCGGATCGACACAATTCCAGGACTGGCCTTCATTCATAGTAAATGCTAAAGCGGCAGAAGAAAGTGTTGACAAGTTTAAATAATTAGGTATTCAGATCCCTAATCTTGATAAAGATGAACTTGCTACACCAAATAATGGTGGCCGTCAGAACAACCGCAAGAGTAAAGAGACTTTGGCTATCAATGTCAAGGGCAAAGAAACTCTGGCTGTAAATATAGGTCAACCAATACCTACTCCAACAACACCACCACAGAGGGCACCACGTCCTAAAGAAGAATACTCTTTTGACGAAGATGATGTCATGAGTATCTTTGATTGTCTGATCAAGAGCAATAAGCTTCAACTGCCAGAGGCAAAATGGCCAGATGAAGTAGGTAAAACTGACCACCCCAAATATTGTGTTTACCATAAATTTATCAGACATCCTGTAACACCCAGTTTTCCAGATGAGGGTAATTTTGAAATTTGTAATCTTAATTATTAATTATTGATATTTGATTCACATTATGATTTTTTAGTGATTTTTAATAAATTTTAAACTATTTTAAAACTGGTTAAGTCATGACTTGTGATTTCGATGTGCTGCCAGTGAAACCTGAGAGACTGCATGACCTAGAGCCTAACCATGTCATTAGCATGACTTTATTATCATTTTTAGCCTGTATTTTGGTCATTTTGACTTATTTGAATTATTTGGTGATTTGTTGAATTGGTGAAGTCTAGTTTGACTTTGACTTGTTGAGACCTAGTGGACTAGCCTAGAACCTAACCATAGCCATGGTGACCCTAGTCTAGGTTGAGTTAACCTATTTTAGTCATTGGAGAATAGGTTTAGAATGAGGGGATGTGGTTTAGTGGATTTAAGTTATGGTTCATAGTTTCATGAAATGACTTATGGCTAAATGATTTATTTTGATCATGACTTGGCCCATGGCCCATAACTAGAAGCCCTAACCCTAACCAAACCCTAAATGACCAGCCATAGGGATTCCCACCCTATAAAAATACTTATTCTCTAGGGCTTGCCTCCTTCTTTCATTCATTTCATCATTGGAGAAGGAAAGGTATTGTCCCTCTTGCAAAGATCCCCATAAATCCATTTTAATTCTTTTTTGATCCTAGTTTCTTGCATTAGAACCTAAAACTCTCCTATTTTATGATTTCTGAGTTTAATCCCAGCTTTGGGACAATTTGGAGCATTTGGCACCAAGAGGAAGAATCCCCCATTTGGAGCTTTTTCAAACTTTTTGCACCTATAGGTAAAACTCTCCAAATTGATTCAAATTTCAGTTTTCTTTGCATGTAGGGCTAGATCTAGGAGTCACCTAGGTGTCCCTGAAATTTGGGTGAATTTCGTGTCAGTTCGGTGTCCGTATCGGACACGTGTCATAGTCTCTCCTAGGTGTTTGATGAAATGCTTGAATGGATTGAATGTTAATGTTTTTCAAAACAAATTACATATTTGGATAGCTCTTTAGATGTAGTTTATGTTTGTTGATGACTGAGCTTGAGTTGAACACCTGTTCGTGTCCAAAATCGGACACGAACGTGCTGTTGGACACTGCACAGGGGAGTACTGTGCTCCCCTGCTGCTCGAGTGTCCTGTAGGACACGACACAGCATATCTGGACACGATACTTGGCACTGACCTAGGGGCTATGACTGACATACCACCCACAAATTTTTGTGGGATCTTGTTTTGTGTGCACGGAGAGAATCGACCCGCACTGGGTTTGCACACTCACACGCGCGTGCACTGACACGCTCGGATACGTCTCGTGCACGCGACACGATCCACGTGGACACTGTGCAGGCTGTGGGACACACTCTCCTAGTCCTGATGAACACTTAGGCACGTGCACGAGGTGTCTAGTGTAGTGAGTCGTGTCCACGAGTCGACTGCATCGCAGCACGATGCAGTCTGTGCACGCATGTGTCTGTATGTGTTTCTTGACTTGGACACGCCGTGTCCAGTCGTGGAGACACGTGGGGACTCGTGTGGACTCTGGACACAAGTACGACACTACCCTAAGCTATTTTGTATGTATTTCATTATATTTTCGAAATCGATTTTGAGGATGCACATTCTCTGATACCATGTATTTAAATTTGAAATTCTGAAATTGATTTCCCTTTTAAACTGATTTAAATGTTGTTTAATTCCCTGGATTGATTTCCTACATATGTATTATGTATTGATAGTTGGTTTCATGTTTGATTTGAGGTTTACTTGGTTTGATTCAATTTGATTGGGATTGGGATGACCGGGAACTGTCATTGACACCCTATCACACACAGGTTGAGATTGAATTTTACTGAGTTTTACCCACATATTAAATCCTGAGATAATTGTAAGTTTTGTTTCACTGTAAATTTTGAGGTCACACTGAAATCTGAAATATAGGATTAATTCCTGAGAACACTTTTGTGTTGAACTGTCACATGAAATTACTGTTTTCTGAAACTCACACACACTTGGTTCACCTGTTACATTGCAACCTGAGATTTCTAGAACCTATGACTGTAAACACAAGTCACACACATGTATGTTTCACTCACACACACTGTTTAGCTGACACCTAGAACCTGTGACACATGACACCACATTTGATTTGGGTTGGGTTGAATCATTGATTTGGGTTTATGAATATGTGATACTTGTATATATATATGTTGATTTATGGGGGTGTCTTGTGTATCCAGAACCTGGGAATAGAAGAGGGTAGCAGTGGCCTTGCAGCATCATTTCATGGCATTGTAGCCTTGGCAAGGCCTGAGATGCATTTGCAGTGGCAGCAGCAAGCATTGGCTTGCATTTGCAGTAGCAAGCAGTGGCAGGGCAGCAGCAGTATGTTGCAGTAGCAGTTGCCTGGCTTTGCATTGCAGGCAGTGCATTAGCAGCTGCTGCCTTGGCTTGGCCTAGACTGGCTTTGCATTCAGGCAGTGCCTTTAGCAGCAACTGCATTGCCTGGGTTGGCATTGCATTGGGAGTGCAGGTTGGGGGCCTGTACAGACAGGGACTGTGTTGTGTGAGTTAGTATTTGGGATAGATGGTTTGAGTATTTCCCAGTTCAGTTTATGTAGGTATTGTTTTGTGGGTTAAGTACAAGTTTAGATGTGAAGGTAGATTCAAATCTGAATGCATAGATATGGGTAAGTTCTTCTAGTTTCATTTAAAAGTTGAATGTGTAAGCATGATTAGATATTAGGATTTGGGTTATAGTTATTTAGGTTATCAATTACTTTTGGTTGAATTGGGTTATGATGTAAGTTTTAGATGTCCATGGATCTCAAGTTGGGATTCCTGTGTTAAGGATCAGCAGCAGGGAGCAGCAGTACAACAGGGTACTGTCCTGCCTAGGCTAGGTTTTGGACTAGGATTGTTGCCTTGTGTGTGTTCTTGTAAGTTATAATTTAGATTAGGATTTTAGTTGAGTTAATGAGCATAGAGTGAGGGATTGGATTAGGTGAGGGTGATATATTATAAATATGTAATGTGAATATATATAATGTGAAATAGATGACACTATTGGTATACATATTATTTGTGTGTATAGATATATATAGTGTTTTGGTCCATATGTGGTATGACCTATGGCCTATAACCTAGGTACATGGTCTATGGTAGCCTTGTGTGGTCTTGTGTATATGAAATATACACATGTGTAGAGTCCTATAGACTAGTGTATAGTGTATACTAGCTAGATTAGACTAGTTAAACCTAGTCAGACTAAGATTGACCTAGATTAGACTTGCTAGACCTAGGTTGACTTCTTAGTTGACTTAGAGTTGACCTTGACCTAGATTGGCCTAGAAATCATGTAGATTGCATCATAGACTCCATCATCTTATTTTTTAACATATTATAACCTGTACTGCCTTATTTAGGACATTGTGACTCCGGTGCAGACATCTGATATTCATTACTCTTTTCAGAGTATCAGGCGAGTACATTCTCTGATAGTTCTCTCATTTATTTGTCAGTTACTGTATTTCAGTTCTATTTAGTTTTATGTGATTCTCTGATACCACACGTATAGATATTCTGGATTCATGTATGCGACACACTCACCATGTTATCTGGCCTCTATTACTGGAATCACTGGAATCATTCTGGAATCTATTTCTGGAATCATTACATTTTGGCTGGACTCATCTCGATTCTCGTGTCGAATTCTGGATTCACTTGTTTACGGGGCGGGGAAATATTGAGTAAGACATGTAGATATACCCCAAATCTGGAATCTCCCTACTGGAATCTACTGGAAGCATAGCCATCTCTCGCCTGATCAGTGAGAGGTGTGCCTGATTACCCACAGCCGTCTACATGTCGATCTCGGTATTTTAAAACACACTACTAGATTAGCTGAACTCACCTGGATTCTTGATCACTACCTAGAATCATCTGGTACTGGATTCTTGTATTAGATTCATCTCGTACTGGATTATAGCATTTTACACTTGTTTTACATTACTGCCTGGACTCATTATGTTACTTAGTTCAGCTAGATTTATTTTACAGTCGTCATTGCCATCATTCTTCTCTTGTTTAGTTACTTTACTTTTCTTGTATCTTATTGTTTCTCTATACCATCACATGTATATAAACTGCCATATTCATCAAAAAACTGTCTATAACTGCTTTATAGTTTCCTGTCTTTTACTTGGGTTTTCTTGATGAGTTGTACTCGTTCCTGTCCTGACTGGACCTGTTGCAAATTTTACAGATGACTGCCCTAAGGACACATGCCCTACCTATTACAGTGGAGATGGTTTTGCTACCTTTGGCCCCGACACTCAGGAGTGATCGGGAGTTTAGCTAGTCTGTCTTGTTTTAGTTTCATGCTTAGAACTGGAGTTGTATATAGAGATTTGAGACTTGAGATGTATTTTGATTTTGAGTTGTTGTTATATTATCAGTAGTTTGTTGTCTTCAATTTCTTAGTTACCTTCTGTGATATCTTATCGTTCTTAGACTGTGATTGAGATTCTTATATCTATGCTTGTCCTCCGTTCGGAGTTGAGATTGACAAGTACACTATATAATTGCGTGATTGGCTGGTTAGATAGCGACCTAGGACAGCGTTCTACCGCCGACGCTGCGGCGTAGGCTGGGCGTTGTTACTTCTCGTGCCCCTAAGCAGGGTGGGGTCGTGACACATCCGACTCGAGCATGCTATGTGCTTAAAGGCAAGATCCAGGAGATGGTTAATTCTGGTGCAATTACTCTCCAACAAGATGAAAAGACTATAACGGCTAACGTCATCTCTTTACAGTTTGGCAATTTTCCTGCTCAACTTGTGCAAGACGGCATCATTCCCATCCCGAGAACTACTTTGGAGATTGTTAATCTTCCACCTGTACGAACTGATGGTCTTGTCATTTTGTCTACTGATAAAGGGGAAATCATATAGATTTATCATAATTTAGTAGCTGATTTTGAAGCACCTTCTTTAAAGTCTAAGAAAGCAACTAAATATAAGTCGTGTCATATGACTTCGTTGGGTGAACATTGTCTTCCACCTTTAACTACCACTTTCACTTCTGCTGCAAATCCTTCTTCTTTCTCCCCTTCTGAGACAACACTGTCAAAGCCAGAAGCCAAATATCAACCAGCTTTCCATCTGTATAGTTCATAGTCTCATGAACTAATGACAAAGATAGGATATGATCTACAAAAGGCTCCCAGCTTGAATCATGGAAAAGGATCTCCAGTACCTCCTTCTCTATGCCTTTCACATAACCAATCTCGGGTTGGTTTGGGTTACTGGACAAATTCTTCATCTTATCAAAAGAAATCTTCCATAAGCAAGATCCAGGCAAAAAGTTGCAATATGGTGTCCTTCGAACCTGTAACCGAATAAAAGGCCTTAACTGGTACCAGGTTTGGAAGAATTTACCTGAAAGACTATTCAGAAGGTCAGGAGAACCCTGTTCTAGCTCCAGAGGCTCCTCCAATACCATCTTTTCTCCTGCTATCAATGTTCCATCGGTTTCATCACCTCCAGTGGAACCAACTCTTTCCAAACCAACGACAACTGACAAAGGAAAGCAGCCTTTCCGCTTTGATAAAGTATTAAAGAAGACTCCAGTTCTAGGATTTGAGAAGTCGTATAACTTTGATATACTGGCTCAGCTGGCTAATACCCCGGCAAGTTATCAATTTTTGAGCTACTGCGTCTCTCAAAAGAAACTCGAGAGACATTGAATGAAGCCTTGATGCAAACTGATACTTGTATACACTCCTCAAAAAGCCAGAGGAGGAGCCTGTAACTTGCTTTCATTGTCATAAGGTAATGGAGCTAATGCCCAACATCACCTTTACACAAGATGATATGCTGCTGGAAGATAATCGTCATGGCCGATCCCTCTACTTTATAAGATATGTCGATACCATGAAGGTTGATCGCATCTTGATCAACCCTGGGTCTGCGCTCAGCATAATGCCAAAGACTTTACTAGATGCATTAAAGATTCTCGTACATAATCTTTCAACAACTATCACGACAATCTTAGGATTTAATTCTGGAAGAAGTGAACCTTTGGGAAAGATTCGCCTGAAAGTTCAAATAGGCAATCTTTGTACAAAGGTTACTTTCTATGTGATCGACAATCATGGCTCTTATAATGCCTTGCTGGGAAGACCCTTTCTGGATGAGCATAACATTTTACCATCCACTCTACACCAATGCTTCAAATATGTAGACGTCAATGGCAAAGTACAGAAGGAAGTAGCTGACCTAAATCTTTTCAGGGGCATTGAAGCATATTGTACTGATTCTCGGATGTACAAGGAAGAGTTCATGAAGGTTGTGTTAGCGATGGATAGTGAGAAAGATCAGAAAGATACTTCAAAAGATGTTCTCATAATCCCGTCAAAGGACGTACTACTCGTTCCTCTTCTTCTCAGGCATTGAATATCCATCTTTCATCTCATAACAAACAGCCTCTTGTTGTAGAAAGGGAACAAAGGGAGCTCACCTCTTCTGAGCCTCTTGTTATCGACCTTCTTCGTAACAAACCTTCTCTATCTTCTCCTCTGGTTATCAATCTTTCTAAGCCTTCTTTTAAGGCCGAAAATCCTCCTTCTCCTCCTCTGGTTATCACCTTACTAAGCCTACTGGCAAGGCTAAGAATCCTGTTGTAAATGATGATGTACAAATTAATAAAATAGTATCTCCTTTATAGTACTATATTTTTTATTATTATACTCGATATTATTTAGAAATGTTATATAACTTCGAACCACTTACCATATGAGCAGTTCAACCTCTACAAGACGAAGTATTACTCGAACCAATGCCGGACTCCTCCTTCTTAGTTCCTTCCAGGATGAAAGATGAACTTCCTATACTTTTTAGTAAAGGAACAGAACAGAAGATCACACTCGATAGTGAAGAAGAAAATCACGATAGCGGAAGACTTCAACTACGTCGTTATAGACAACAATCAAAAGATATCATTCAAAAGATGGGCTATAATTTTAAAACTGGTCTCAATGGTGGTAAAGGAAGGCGAACTCCTATTCATTCCCACTCCAAAAGGAAAGTCACAACAATATTACAGCAAAAAGAAGCGGGGATTGGGTTGTACCTCACCAATTCTGACTCCAGAAGCCTCCGAATCCGATGAAGAAGAACGATCTAACTCTTATGATTCTGTTTCATGGGATTCAGATACCAGTGTTGTGCACGTCCATCGAGTGACTCTATCTTCCAATATGGTAACTACCGAGTTCTCGAAAGACGACGAAAACTTTGTCGAATCTCTGAATATGATCCTTGGATACAAAGGATGGATACTCAATGGGAGCATCGCTTCGAGCAACGTGAGCCACCTACTGAAGATCAATTGGTTCAAATCGATGTGGGAGACAAAACTTTCCCAAAACCAATATTCATCAGCAAAAGCCTCCCTGAAGCGGATAAACAAGAACTGATCCAACTTATTAGGAAATACATTGATGTATTCGTTTGGAGCTATGAAGACATGTCGGGATTAGATCCCCAAATTGCTACCCATAAACTCAATATTATGCCGAATGTAAGGCCAGTCAAGCAACAACAGCGTCGATTTTAACCTGACATGATGGATGCCATAGAAGCTGAAGTCAAGAAACTCATCGCTTGTGGTTTCGTCAGAAAAGAACAACATCCGGACTGGATGGCTAATGTTGTCCCAGTTTTGAAGAAAACAGGGAAGGTCTGAGTCTGCATTGACTTTAGAGACCTTAATGAAGCTTGTCCTAAGGACAAATTTTCTCTTTCGATCACTGATGTCATGATCGACAATACTTGCGAATTTGAATGAATGTTTTTATGGATGGATTCTCAGGATATAACCAAATCAAGATGCATCCAGAAGATGAGAAACATACATCTTTTTGCACTCCTCTTGGAGTCTATTGCTATACTGTCACGTCGTTTGGTCTCAAAAATGCTGGCATAACTTATCAGCGGGCCATGAATACTATCTTCTGTGATTATTTGAGAAAGACAGTCGAATGCTATATAGACGATATTGCTGTCAAAAGTCGTCTAAAGAAATACCACATTCAAGACTTGAGAACTATATTCGATCTAATGCGCCAGCATCAACTCAAGATGAGCACCAAGTCATTCCTGGGAGTCTCTAGTGGCAAATTTCTTGGATTCGTTATTACCTCTAAAGGTATACACGTTGACCCTGAGAAAATCAAGTCATTCAAGAGATGCGTCCTCCACGTAACCTAAAAGAGCTACGAGGATTCTAGGGACGGCTTGCATACATCAGGAGATTCATCTCAAATCTCTCTGGACGCTGTAGACCGTTCACTCAACTCATGAAAAAAGGTGTCTTTTATTTGGACTGAAGAATGTCAGCAAGCATTTGAAGACATAAAGCGGTACTTGATGAACCCTCCAGTTCTAGTGCCTCCAGTCTCAGGAATACCCTTTTTGATGTATGTTCGAGCAATGGACCATTCATTAGGTGCTTTATTAGCTCAAAAGAATAAAGAAGGTCATGAACAAGCTATCTATTATCTTAGCCGTACAATGATCGGAGCTGAACATCGATACACCCCAGTAGAAAAAAGAATGTATAGCTTTGATGTTTGTTGTTCAAAAGACGAGATATTATATCACCGGCCAAACTATTCATATTATTTCTAGAGTTAATCATCTCCGGGTTTTGATGAAAAAGCCCAGTACACTTAATTCCAGGCTTGCTACATAGACTATATTATTAGCACAATATAATATGGTTTATGTTCCTCAAAAGTCTGTTAAGGGTCAAGCTCTTGCTGATTTCCTGGCAGCTCATCCAATTCCCGAAATATCTAAACTTTGTGACGAGATTCCAGATGAAACTTTGGAATCCAACATGATTTCAGAAAAAAATTCTTACCTGGTGTCTATTCTTTGACGGTACATCCAGAATAGGACCAAAAGGTGCCATTGTCGCTGGAGTTGGAATCGTCCTCGTCTCACCAGAAGGATTAGCTATTCAAAGAGCTTATTCTTTAGACGAGTCGTGTTCCAATAATGTGGCTGAATATAACACTCTGCTCATTGGTCTCCAATTGGCTAAACAATTAGATATTGAATATCTTGAAGTGTATGGAGATTCTAAAATGATTGTCAATCAAGTTAGAGGCACGTATGAAGTTCGACACCAGGATCTTGTCCTATATCATGAAGCAGCAGTTAGGCTGGATACATCGTTCAAGGGTTTCTTCATTGAACATGTACGTCGGGCATGCAATACGGAGGCTGATGTATTGGCTAATCTGGCAGCTGTATTAGCAATCCCAGTGAAAAGGCAACAGATGATTGTCGTCAATAATAGAGAGTTATTTTGTATTGAGAATAACTCAAATATTGAGTTCAGCAATTCAACTGAAATCAATGTCATTAGTGAAGATTGGAGAGCTCCTTTCATTGATTTTGTGGTACATAATATTTTACCTGAAGATTCTAAAGAAGCTACAACAATCCGTAGGCGATCACTTCGGTTTTATTATAATCATACTTCTAAGACTCTTTATCGAAGAACATTTGATGGTCTACTTTTACGTTGTCTTGCTGGAGATGAAGCAAAACAAATACTACGGGAAGCCCACGATGGGGTATGTGGTGCACATCAGACTGGTCCTAAGTTACAACATCGTATCCGGCATATGGGTTATTATTAGCCCACTATGGTATCAGATGCCATTAAATATACAAGGAAATGTCGAGCCTGTCAAATTCATGCAGACTTCATCCATCAACCGTCAGAGTTCCTTCATTCTACTGCCGCATCATGGCCCTTTGAAGCTTGGGATATGGATGTCATTGGTCCTATCAATCCACCATCATCTAGAGGACATCGGTTTATACTAGCTATAACCGATTACTTCTCGAAATGGGCAGAAGCCATACCTTTATCTGAAGTCAAAACTAGCAGTGTCATCAATTTCATCAAATATCATGTGATATACAGATTCAGCATTCCTCGACGAATTATTCATGATAATGGACCACAATTCACCAGTCAAAAGTTTACTCGATTTTGTGATGATAACAGAATCAACAATGTTGCTTCCACGGCCTACAATCCTGCAGCGAACGGTTTGGCTGAAGCATTCAACAAAACTGTTATCAAGCTTCTCAAGAAATTCGTTTCTACCAATAAAGAAACTGGAGTGAAAAGGTTGGAGAATGTCTATGTGCTTATCACACTACTATACGTACTCCAACCGGTTGCACACCTTTCTCCTTGGTGTATGGATGTGAAGCAGTCCTACCATTGGAAATTCAAATCCCCTCTTTAAGGATTTCAATTGCCAATGAACTCACAATAAAAAATAATGATCGTCTTCGACTTCAGGAGCTTGAAGCATTGGACGAGAAATGGCTCCTAGCTCAACAGTATATTGAGCTATACCAAGCCCGTATATCAAAAGCTTTCAACCATAAAGTTAAAGTACGGGCATTTCAGAAAGGAGAACTAGTTCTAACCGTCAGACGTCCTATGACTATGACATACATGAGCAAGGACAAGTTCAAAGCAAAGTGGGAAGGTCCCTACGTTGTAAGTAAAGTTTTCTCAAATAGAGCTTATCAACTGACTGGTATGGATGGTCGAGTCGCCATGATGCCTATCAATGGCAAATTTCTCAAGAAATACTATATATAAAAACACATCAACACAAAAAAATGGAATATAAATAAAAAAAAATTTATTGCATAACTTAGATAGAAGGAAATACATAAAATCGACGAGAACCAAAGCCCTCCTGATCGAAGACATATTTCGCAAGAAGCTCGAAGACATTATTGTCCGATGACACCAGTATTTTACAGGCAGCCTTCCTCAGAGCTTCTTCCTCAGCAGTGCTTCCAGGCTCTATGAGTTTGGCAAGGATATCCTGTTTTGGCTCAGAAACAGTCGCCCCGCCTCTTTCTGAACAGGCAGCGGAGGCTCGTCAGAATGAATATCGATAGCGGCTTCGATCTTCGGGATGACCTCAGTCTCCTTGGCACATCTTCAGAAGACATTTGTAATAAAGGAATAGGTGTTGACAACATCTTCAAAAAAAGGTTCCACACTATTTATAGACAAATGCCAAATAGTTTGTCTCGAGAACCGAAATGACCTTTCCTCAAAAAGGCATGTCTGTCCATTCATCTCTATTCATCTCATGAATAGATCTTCATTTATTGTCTGTCTCGAGAATCGAAACGATCTTTCCTCGAAAAGGCATGACTACTCATTCATCAATCTTTTCGTTTCTATTCATTTTGTGAATAGGCCTATATTTATTATCGTTTATTTACTTTCTCGTAAATAAAGCCATAGATAATAAATACTCAAAATCTCCAGTGGAGTCCATACAAATCATCAATTCTGTCTTTTGAAACCTAGCTGTTTTAAAAGATATCTTTATGATAAATCCGTATTATCATAGATATCATCTTTTTAGACATGATATCATCTCTTTGAGTCCCATCTGACTTGAAGATCATCAATAGAAAAATGAGTTCACGTCCACATTACCTCTGAATTCTATTTTCTATATCAACACTCATCACATCCATATTACTCTCAAAACCACAAAGATTCCAGTAAAAAGAAGAGAGAAAATCATTCTTTATTCTTTCTCTTTAAAAATATAGATACATCTTAATGAAAATCTATTACATCTTGAATTTTTATTCTGATATAACAAATGGAGGTCTATTACATCTTTGGATCTTCTTGTTGGTGCCAGTTCCTTGTCAACTTTACCTGAAGCAGCGAGCAAGGCACCGAAATTGACTTTTGTCTTCTCTCTCAGAAAGACGAGAGGAGAACGACAGGGTACGGCAGCTTGAAGACAAGTTGTTGTCAATACAACTGGTGGAGAAACGATGACCCTTCGTAGGAAGTAGGAATGAGATCACCCTTGTGATACGATTCCTAATTCTGTATCTCCACCATCCAACTCTCATGTATAAAGGCTCTTCCTACCATCTGAGGAAAGCCCATATACAACATGAAGAGTTCTAAGTTGTCTGATGTGTGTGTCAGATTGATTCATTTTCACAGTATCCTACATAACCGATACCAGTTCTGAAGAATCTTGCCAACCGATTCTCTGCAAGAAGTGAACGAGAAGAAGTTAGTGAATTTACAGAGTGCAATGATCAAATATGTACAAAAATCACAGGTTGAACCAAAGCTTCCATGTTGCGCAACGGATGTGCTGCGCCATGCGCAGCATCTATATTGTGCTACGTGCGACATCTATGTTGTGCCGTATTTTGCATATCGCAGCATCTCTGTTGCGTGGCAACACAAGGCGACATCAACCCAAACCCTAAAGAGGGAGGCACAAGTTATGGGGTGCACCCAACTCTAAAAAGAGTGGTTGCACAATGTCAGAATAGGACAAACCCTAAAGAGGGTGGTCGATGATCGAGTCTATGGTCAGACACGTACCCACCATGGCCGGGTTGGCCATCTTTCGGCGTGACGAAGGTAGAGCACGTGTAGAAGACTCAGCCACAGTCTTGCCCTTCTCGGCAGCAGAGCGCTTAGGTGCCATTGATGCTGGTCGAAGCTCTCAAAGTTCGGGAAGAAGGAGAAGAAATAGGGTTCTCGAAAAATCAACAAACAATGGTGAAGGATGAAAAATCCAAAGGGTACGGCTATTTATAGCTTTGCAAATAAAACTGAATCGCGCAACTTGCGCTGAAGAATCGGGCTTGAGTTTGACAGGCACAACCTAGACATAGTCATTTCTAAAATTCAAAGTATTTCGAAACTTTGAAGTCTTTTCAAGTTTTAAAAACTTTGAAGGGGGTCTTGTAGAGGCTAAAAATCTAGTTATGCTACTCATCTAGAAGTCATCTTATCAAAATGCATCATATCAATAAGTTGCGCCACAATAAGTTACGCCAACATAGGGTGGGCCATATCAGGTTGCGCCAATCTCAGGTTGTGCGAGTGCCACGTGGCAGTCTCCTCGAAAAACTATAACAGCATCATCATTGTCTGACAACTGACAGCACATATATCAAAGAAAATCTGTTCAAATCCCACGCAACACGGCGCTCGAGGAGATTTGGTCAGATTTTATGGCAGCTAGCAGTTTACGCAACGTGTCAAGGTGCGCGAGGTTCTGCTTAGGCGCAAGTTGCTGCATTGTGCCCCCCGCGCAACCTGATGAAGCTCGCACAAGGTGATTATCCATAGTAGGGTGACGTGGCATGCATGCTACTAACTTCGTAGAACGTGTCTACTACATTACTCATGACCATGCACATCTCACTCAAATGATGCCACGCATCCACAGCAGTTGGTATAACCGCTAGCGCAAGTTGCTACATTGTGCCCCCGCACAAACTGATGAAGCTCGTACAAGGTAATCAAACAGTGTTCAGAACAGGGTGACGTGGCACGCAAGCCACTAACTTCGCAGAACGTGTCCACTACACTGCCTACGATCACGTGCATCTCATTCAAATGATACCACGCGTCCACAACAGTTGGTGTAACCGCTCGCGCAAATGAACATGCGCACAACCTAAAGTTCGCGTAACCCAGAATAATTGTAAACAGTTATTTCAAGAACTCTATAAATAGAGTTTCAAATCAGTCTCAAAGAATCACGAATGATCATAATCTCCTGCTAAAGTGTTGTTGCATCCTCCAGAGGCTCGTGTCTTCGATATCACATCGTCCAAGGGATAAAGTGATCGTCTTCTGATCAGATTCCTATAGTTGTACTTCCCCAGAAATCAATTGTACTTTTGTACTCTTTCTTAGTTTGTAGAAATCCAAACTTTTGTTTTTTGCAAACACCACCGCCACGACCCCCCTGACCCGACGAATCCCTAGGCGGCCTTCCCGTGGAAGTCGCTGATCTCTCTGACGTGATACATAGACGATTCGTGCGTTTTGTACCGGATCCCGTCCGCGCGCGCGAGAAATCGAAGTCCAGAATTCGTTCTCGGGACAGCGACTTCGTGCACATTTTTCGAGAAATTCGACCGTTGGATTGTCGATCCGTTTCTTCTATCTCTATCCCGGTATATACCACTTCACTCTCCTAATGTTTCAACCGTTAATTCCAACGTTTGTTATGTCAAAATCGGCCACCAAATTGACCATTTAATTGTGTATATTTTGGACAGTTTTGTGGAACCAACTTTGTCGACTCGTATCTCTGCCATTGCAGCTCCGTTTTACGTGCCACTTGTTCCTATGCACAGCTGGTATAACCCTCTTCCTGTCCCTTAAGTTTTATTTTATTGTGGGCTTGTTTGATTAGTGAAATTGATGTCAAAGTTGGCCGTCCGAATTCGTAATTTCCAACTTGTAAAATTTTATTTTTGAACCCGGGACTTCGGATTCAAATTCTGACATCACCAGTAGACTCGTGGCGTCGTTCTAGCACGAATTTATATAAAGTTTATTAGATTTGGAGGACGTGGGCCCCGATATGCATTTCGATACAAGACGGGCCCCGCAGTCCGAGTCAACGGACCATTTTGAGATCGGCTCATCAGAATCCAATTTTGGATATATCGTTGAGTTCGTATCGTCATTTTGGACTCGATGAAATATACTTTTTTGTAGATTTAGTGGACTTTGGTTCTGACACACATTTCCGTGCAAATTGGATTTCAATATCCGGATTAACAGACCAATTTGAGATCGGGCCATCGGAATCCAATTCCGGATATAGCATTGTGTTCATATCGTCATTCTGCATTCATGGACATATATTTTGCTAGGTTTTGAGGACTGGTGCAAAGTGGGTCCAATACGGACACCGTTTTGACCCAAAATTACCTTTTTGCCCTTGTATCCAAATTGAACTTATGGTAGGCTAGTCTAGCTATTTTGACCATTCTGGACACGTTGGTGATGGTTGTTTCATCATCCGACAATATCTGTAAATTTTTTCCCTTATCTATTACCATTTGTTATAATCCTTCTCTTTTCGGTTCGTATTTTGAGATCCGTACATCAAAATTGAGATCCGTCGATTCCAGTGATTTCACATCACTGAAATTGATAGGCTAACCATGTGGATGATTATAGAAACTAGATTTGACCTAGTTTAACCTAGAGTGGACTAGAAGTTGAACAGAGTTGACCAGTTGACCAAAGTCAACTGTAAGTCAACCTTTGATCCAGTTTGACTTAGTTGACTGAGTTTGACCTAGAATAGGCCTAGAAGCATAGAATTAATGTATTTATATATATTGTTTACTCTAGAACACTAAGTAACTCTGTAAACTCATATTAGGTCTCTGGGACGTCGGTTCAGGCATAGACCCTCACTTATTGCTCAGGACAGCATGCGAGTACATTCTCTGATAGTTTTCATTGCCTTGATATCTACTATATCCGATTCAGTTGTAGTATTTTACTTGATTCCTGACACGATGGTACACGGACTAGTATATGTTGGATCCTGTCGTGAGATGTTATTCCTGGGTGACCATGGTATATTGGTACATTGTTCGATCTTGTTTTCTTGTACTTGTATAGACGTCGATTCCTAAGGGGATTTGCTACCCTCTTAGAGAATCTCGCATCATGATGTGACATGTCCGGATCCATTATACTACTCGAGGATGAGGAGTTATTAGAGGTTATGTGATCATACCCCACTGGTTACTACTGCATCATAGCTTTACCCTCGCCTCACGTAGGGTAAAGCCTAACCTGATACTACTTGCACCATAGCTTTCCATTTTGGCCGGCCTGATCTTCAGGTTTACCTGCGCTTCTTCTTGCACCATAGTCGGTCAAATGGAAGCCTGATCTTGACCCAAGTCGATCACATAATGCTCTAATATCTCAAGGCACTGTTTATATTTATATTATACATCGGATATTACTGTACTATTTTATATTCCAGTATTTTATATCCTGACATGATATCCAGTTTTACATATTCTGTTTATATTCCAGTCTTGATATTTTATCTTATATTTCATTATAATTGTCTGTTATAGAATTTGTCAATTCACATGGAACTGTTGTTAGTTTATGTACTCGTTCTCATCCTGACTGGATACGTTGACAATATTTTTAGGATTTGTTATGCCCACATTATTAGACTACATGATGATGCTAGCTGAGGCGGATCTCGATATTCTTTCACCGTGAGTTGTCTCCCAGGAGTGCTAGGCCTGGTAGTTATTTTAGTTTTGTTATTGTTTTTCCTCTGTTTCATTCTTGTCTCATATGATCCTTTATAGATTCTAGTGATATTGTTATCTTTCTTGTCTTATCTTCCTTAGCTTTTGTGATGTGATATGAGTACCTGTATAGTTATGGATCTTTTAGATGTTGTAGTTAGTATCGGATACTTGACTGCGCTCTACCGCCGATACTGCGACGTAGGCTGGGCGTGGCCCACGTATTTGTACCCGTTTATCCGGGTGCGGGTCATGACATCCCTGACGGAACTTCATTGCTCGCTCCTCAGGATCCTTCACCATACTCCTGACAAAACGGCTCAACCGACTGAACTCAGCGGCATACTCATCTACCGTCCGAGTTCCTTGCTCGAGAGTCTGAAACTTCCTCTGTAGGGTCTCTCTAGCCACTGTGGAGAAAAACTTCTCCTTGAAGATCCCCACGAACTGGTCGCAGGTAAGTCCAGGTGTCGTGAGTCGAGGCTCACTCCTAAACCAAGTATAGGCTAGGTCATGCATCTGCAGTCCCGCTGTCTCTATCTGAAGATCCTCTAGGAGCCTAGATAGACGTATCACTCTCTCCATATCCTTTAGCTACTCATCGGCATAGAGAATGCCCTCGGTCCCCAAAAACTCACGAGGAACCATCTTCTTGAAATCCATAATAGAACCCTCTCTAGGATGGGTGTGAGTTGTCTCAATCTGAGTAGGTGGTGGAACTAAAGTCTGTGATGTGGTCGGGGGAATAATCTGAGGAGGTGGTGGGAGAGGGGTCACTAGCTTCTCTATGGCAGCTAAGGTGGATAGTCGGGCACTCTCTATACCCTCTCGGAGAATGGTAGCCCTGCTCCCTTTGAGACTCTAAAAATACCAGGGCCTACTCTCTCTGGGCATCTAATAAACTCTGATTCTGCACCCTTTGTGCCTCAAGCAATCCATGAATCAACTCGTGTATCTGAGTTCCTCCCAGGGAACTGACGGATTTTCGGGTGGAAGCTCCCGTGGTAGGAGGTAGTGGTGCATGGGTGTCAATATGCTCTGGACCCATAGGTGGGGCAGACGATCCTCTCAGAGTTGACCACACTAGGACTGCGGCCACGTTGCGGATGCTCTTTCTTACCCTTTGCCATTTCTGCAATTGGTATGAAAGCAACATCGATGTCCAATAGTGTAGTGCAGCAAGCAGAAAATATAAAGACAGAAATAATACTACACATATACAATTCCATAATCGGTCCTATGTTGTTATTGAACATTACTATTTTTTCCGCAGGCTCCCAATGGCACTCAAATCCTAAGCACCATTAGATAGACCTGTATGGGCTACCATAAAAATGTGTCACGTCCCGTGCCCGCATAATCGGTTACGGGTTATGAGCGCGTCCAGCCTACGCTGGTAGTCAACTGTCTAGTCCTCGAGAATCCTCAAGTGATAATGATAATCAATCTATGCTCAATCACATAACTAAAATGGAAAACAAATCAACACACACACAATCATGATCCACTATATCTCTTCTAGTACATGTAAATGTCAATCTCATTTCGGAGACAAATCTGGCCAAACCTCGAAATAATATACATTGAATATACATGAATGATGACATACTAATTCTAAGTCTTCTAAGAAATCCTCAAGCCAACCTGCTAACATCTGATAAACAATGATCCAGTCAGAAAAGGAGCAAAGTATATCCCCGTAAAATGTAACACAATAATAAATAAAGCATGAAAAGTAAATATAATCTGAACCGGACAATGCATGAACACTGTAATGAAAAGCAATCCTGCAACAAGTGAAGCTATAATAATAATAATAATAATAATAATAATAATAATAATAATAATAATAATAATAATAATATAACTAGTCACAGAGTCAGATAATGAATCAAGGATGCACAACTAACATTTTATGTGATTTGAAATACTATTTCGACATGTGGCCGGCTAAGGTTTAGATTCGGACTGGTCAGGCTCAGACATACGTGCAATGTATGTCAAGATATGCTTCGGACTAGACTGATTTGTCCACACGTCTACTTGGTATTTAACCTTCCCCATGATTCGAAAACTCAAGCAAGATTCAGAACTTGATTTCTTGGATTCTTATCAAGCAGGATTCAGAACTTGATTACTTGGATTCATGATTCAAAAATTCATAGCAATTAGGATTCAAACATGTCTTGGAAATAAATCATGCGATACAAGTGTCATGAGTCATGATTTGTGTCGAAAGTCATGTCACAATATGATTCACACTAATTTAGGAAACAAAACAAGTTGCATTTATTTAATATTTGAACAAAATGTGGAGTACGTGCCTTTAAGTCCAATTTGCCAAAAAGCTCCTTTAGTCAAACATAGAAATGATACAAGATTAGGTGTAAGGCTTCTATGTTTCACAATTTCCTACTAAAACAATCCTCCATTAAACTCCAAAAGGGTCTTTAATAAAACTTATCTATTTAGCCTATTCCTTATTAATAAAATCCAAACTTCCTTTAAAATAAATTAAACCAAGCCCAAATACCAAATAAAGCCTACAACCTTATTACTGCTACTGCTGCTGGCATCTTTTCCTTTTCTCCAACTTAACAGATCCCAAAGCTCATTAACTCACTCCCCAGGCCTATGCTGGCCCATAATAATCCTTCTTCATAGATGATGTTAATTCACTTTTGTTCTAATTCCCTACTAGCTCAACAACTTCAGTTCAAACCCAATCACTTGCTCCAGAGCAAGAAACCCTAACCCCTAATGATTATGCTACAGTAGCCAATTCAAACCTGCAAATTTGAATACAACAGCTAACTACCATTCGAACTGATATCAGTTTACTAAACACTAGTGTTAATACAGAGCATACAATCAAATCTCCCAATAATCTGTGTCCCCTGTTATCCTGTGCCAACTATCGATACTACATCCATGTCGTCATGACACTAGCTCGTGTCCAATGAATCTCTTAGACATAACTGTATCCTAGACGCAGTTCCTGGAACTGATTAAGAAAGCACATCATCCTACGCCAAAATCAAATCTACAAGCAACAGAGAGAAGAAGTAGGGAAAAATTATACCTATGCAGAACAATCAAACAGTATATAGATGATCACGGACACGGAAAACAACTTCTATGCCAAGGCTTGAACTCATAAACTTCCCTGCGACATTATCACAAGCACATAAATGTGCAAACTTAACAGATCAATTGGCAACTTGATGATCAAATATTTGAAGAAAAACCAAAGGATTAAGAATAAAAGATCAATAATTAGAATCAAGATTGCGGATGAACTCACCAACGATAATCAATCGGAGGAATTTACCGAGACACTAGCTATGGTCGATGCGAGAAATAGCTCAGTGATGATTGTCACTAACGCAGTGACAAGATCGATACGCTTCCTTGAAAAGCTCCGTCAATCACCATCAATGCTCGAAGCTGAGATTGCCATGACGTTACAGCACCGCTCCACCGGGTCGCCATGGCCGAGCGTTGGAGGAGGAAGAAGGAGAATGGATTGTCAAGTTGGATAGGGCTTCGCCATTCATGGAGGAGGATGGAGAAGAACTTGGGGGAGGCTCTATTTATAGGCAAGGTGATGGGGTTGGCGGTTAATGATGGACGACGATGATCGACGATATTAGGTCGGTAGAGACGGGGACGGTGAGGATGGAATGGGCTAAGGTGGTGGTACTGAAGCTTCTAGAAGGGCCTAGGTGATCTGGTTGGCCGCTCACTGCTTACTACTGCGAGAGCATCACCACCCTCTGCTCTCCGTTGAGCTTGAATGGAAAAGAGGAAGAAGAAGAAGAATGAACTATTAGAAGGATTGGAGATCCGTTCCTGTTAACGAGTTAAGTTTAACTTATCGGGTGGACTTGATCAATAGTTTGGACCCAATATCGATCAAATAAGGAATCTTGTGGCTGAGCTTTGTGGGCTTTAAGGATGGGCTTCTCTGTATGAATGATGCCTGAGCTTGGTTTAAGAGTCAGTTTAATAGAAAGATTAGAGAAGTTGTGGCTTACTGATGGTTTGGCCCAGGAAGCTTTATAAGAAAAATGGTGATCAAATAGAAGTGGATCATGGCAACATGCCTAATATTGATGGCTATGGGCTTGGTTCCATTAATCTCAAAAAGCTGATGGGCTAATAGGATTTATTGAGGTTGGTGTGATAATGGATGGTTGGATAGGCTTGATCCAATAAATGTTTAGTCGGTTTATGGGTTCAGCCCAATAAGTCTGACCAAGCTACTACAAAAACAATTGAGAACAACAAACCCAAAATAACTATTAGTTATATAACAGTTAGGAAATAAAAGGATAGCTAATTAGAAAATAATAATTAACTATACTATAATAAATAGATGAGAAAACTAGAATATTTATTTATAAAAATTGGGCTTACACCTCCTGCCTCAACCAACCCCACCACCGCGGTGTCGCCAAGCCCCTCTTGTCCAGATATGGACACCAGAGATCCGCCGACGGCATCAAAATCCGCAGCTGTCACGATCGCGTCCATCTCCGCTATGGTTGTTGAGTCTAGGTGAGTTCTTCCCTTCTTCTTCTTGATCTTCGAAAACCCTTTTTTCTTCTTCTTAGCCTTCCTCTTCTTCTTTTATCCTTCTTCTTCTTCTTCTTCTTCTTCTTCTTCTTCAGCTCCTTTTTTTTTTTATGGTTTCTATAAAGAGTCGATTGAGTGAGAGAGAGTGTATGAGAAGTGGGAGTATGAGTGTAGGGGAGATTAGGCCGGGTTGGTAGTTAGGAGCCGCGGGCTGTGGGTTGGAAAAAAAAGAAAATAAAAAAGAAAAGAAAAGAAGATGACTAGTGGGCCGGGCTAGAGCCAGGTCCGGTAGCAAGCTGAAGAGAAAATGAGTGGAAATTTGTTTAGAATATTTTTAGTATTTTTAGTTAGTAATCTTAACAATTAGATAGGCATATCTTATTAGCTAATTAGTTAGTTATATTTTAAAATTAGTTATTTAGTTAGTTATAATTCTTGATTAATTAGTAGTTTATGAGGGAGGCATTTAATTAGGAAATTAGTTAGTAATTAATTTAGAGATTTTTCTAGCATTAGAACCTAATTACTTTTTCTATCATTTTTAGGTGGATTTGTAGACCTTTGCCATCGTCCGATAAATGGTAAGTACTTTAATTACTTTGTTACATCTACTTCATGTGGTGACTTATTTCTTATTGGACACGTTGTTTACATGACTTAATCATGTGCTTCTGGTATTCATTTGCTTTCGGCTCTGGAGCTTATCATGTGCTCTTGTTCTTGTACTTTGGGGAGGAGAGACTTACTAATATGTGATCAAAGCCAAGCCGCTAGTTAGGTCATATTAATGGCCTAATCACACACCTGTACACGTGTGATTAAGCCGTACCTTTATTCATATACTTTGTCCAATCAGTCACATATTTAGTAAGTATTTTAAATCACGAGTCATGATCTTCGTGTTCCATGCTTCATTAGATTATGCATCTCAGGTGATTCAGGTTAGTCATGTTCATGGCATCTTTACTTGTGCATATGTTGTACTTATTTCACTGTTATGGATTGTATTTTGATCCTTTTTGGCTGGATTATTGACATATTACACCAGGACAAGAGGATGTGGATGGCACTAGATTGAACGACGACTTCTGGAAGCTTTTGGAAGACTCTAGAATATTAGAATATGTCATTTAGATGTATCATATGTTCTATTATGACAGATGTATATTGTTGATGATGAAGATTACCGAATTTGTCTTTGAAAATTGGATATGTATGATGTACCAAAAATGTCATAGTGGACTAGTGATCGTGTGAGTGTGTGCTGGGTTATTTTCATTTATTAGTTTTGTGATCGAGCCAAAGATTGAGATCATGATCACTTGATTTATGAGGTATAGATAACTTACGATCGCTATTTACAACAATGTAGGCTGGACGTGTCCGGCTCGTATCAAGATAATTGGAAGCGGGTCGTGACAGAGAGGGGGTGACATATTAGTAATTAATTAAATAAGGGATTAATTAGCATGCGCTTAATTAAGCATTTGGAATATTTTTCTAACTAACTAGGGAATCTAGCATATTCCTAGAATATTCCCTCTAAACTCCTAATTAGCATGTGATAATTAGAACTATAAATACCCCTAATTTTCTTTCTTCCGAACTATTTCCAAAATAATTTTCCACTAATTCCTATAGCTATGTGCTGGCACATTCTTTATATTCTTAAGTTCAGACTTTGTTCCTGCACACAAAATAGTTACAAGAAATGACTGTCTCTCCTCCATTCCTTCCTCGTTTTTGGCATCAGCGATCAAGCTATGGTGATCAGTAGGCCAAGCTCTATTGTGCCTCGACACTTCCCAACCACTGTGTAGTCGTTGTTCTCGTGTGCATGAGTGAACGAAGTCGTCTTCTCCCATCTCAAGCACCGCCAGTCGCTAGATGATCATCGACGATAAGTAGGTCAATAAGTCGACCAACTCTGATCTTCTATTTTAGTTTTATTCTTCCTCGATCATCGATGTCATGACCTCGGTGTTCATCAATTGACAGTATCGATGTTCTGAGGCTTTGTCAAGATCGGTGATGGCAAGTACTTCAAACATCAGTAAGTCTTCATCCCTTAACACTTTTCATTCTATTTCCTAGATCATTAACCACTGATCTATTCTCCATTTTATGTGATCTAGTCGATAATAATAAGTGATTCCAAGCTCTAAAATGACATAGAAGATCGACCACCACCACATTAGCAGAGATTCTCCAGCTAACGCAGCTAGTAGAAGTAGAAGCAGAAGTACTGGTAGACAACGAGATCTGCAACAAGCGTATCATCGAGTGAATTGATCGAACGGTAGGTATCCATGATGTTCTTGATTCGATTTTCTTTGGTTCAGTTCGAGTATTTGATCTATTTTGATTTTTCTCTTCTTCTTTGTCCACTACAAAAATTTGTCAGATTAGCGACGTTCCAAAACGTCGCTAACTTAAATTAGCGACGTTTTGGAAACGACAGAAAAAAGCGTGTCGCTAATCGAGAAAACGTCGTTATGGCGACGTTAGTTAGCGACGCTAATAACGTCGCTAAATAGCGACGTTATTTGCGACGTTTTCTTGTGGTCGCCGATTAGCGACACATTAGCGATGTTTTTGCGACGATGTGGTGGCATCAGATTGTTTTCCACATCAACAATTTAGCGACATTTTTAGCGACCTTTATATTCGTCGCTAACAGTTAGCGACAAATATAAACGTCGCTAAAAACGTCGCTAAATTAAAAAAATAAAAAAGAAAAGAATCCAGAATGCAAATGTACAATCCAAAATACAGAATCCAATCCAATCCAAAATACAGAATCTAATCCCTGGGTTCGCCGACCCCTTCGGTAGAACACTCAACACCGGCACGCATAATATAATCCAGAATAGACCAAAAATAATTGGTCGTCTCCTTAAGCCTCTCGGAACATCACAATATGTATCACACATCATACATCACACAAACCAATATACATCACAATATGCATCACACATCACACAAACCAATATACATCACACACCAAAAAATAAATATCCATCACAATATCCAAAGAAGATATATCCATCAAAACAAATATCCATCACAATATCCAGAGGAGATATATCCATCAAAACAAATATCCATTAAATATCGATTGTCAGAAATAAGTCTTCTGGAAACAAATCCAGTCAATATATGTATCTACTGTCGTCTATGCTGGGGCAGATAGAACTCCCTCAGCCAGCGCGCATAAGTAAGATCCACGACAGCCAGATCAATATCCAGAGGAGATGGATGACTAGAACTCCCGGTGGAACTGCCCTCTGGTGCCACCTTCTCTTTCACAGCTCTCTCGGCTTTAGGAATTACTTCTGGAGCAGCTCTCTCGGTGGAACTGCTATCTGGAGCAACTATCTGTGCCTCCCTCAAGCGAGATTCTTGGGTCTTAAGTGCCATCTGTGAGAACGGGTGCCATCTTATTTGAGTACATTTTCAAAAGCAAATAAAATACAAAAAATTTGATTTTTTGCCAAGTGTGAAAACGGATGGCTCAGAACACAACCCAAAATTCATTCTAGCATACATTAGTGTGAATCATCTATATTCTGTACATATGGTGTAGTATATGTTCTTATCGAATCTAGTATCTGAAGGATATAACAGAATCAAGATGAACCCACATAATGTAATACTAAGACATCATCTACTATAATAACAGAATCAAGATAGGTTGTCGTATCATCATTGCCAAGAGATGGAGGTTAATTGGAGGAAGTTACTGCAGAAAGTGAAGACCGACATGAACTGACGTACGAAAATGAGGGGCTCTAACCTAGAACAAGTAAAGTTGTGCTTTAGAAAAAGAACTCTTGTAAACTCTTTGTTCACAAAGCAAGCTATAATTAAAGAATACAGAACAAGTATCGAGTTCGTAACTCAAGTATAGAGCTTACAAGAGTTATAAACTCGATACTTGTTCTGTATTCATTATATCTTGCTTTGTGAACAAAGAGCTTACAATAGTAGAACATCCAAAACACAACTTCACTTGTTACAGCTTTGATCTCCTCCTTTTCGTGCGTTAGTTCATGTCAGTCTGCACTTTCTGCAGTAAAGACCACAAGTTTTATGTTCTTCAACGATATATTTCACATGCTTAATTGCCAAGTGTGGGGCGAATGGCTCAGAACACAACCCAAAATTCATTCTAGCATACATTAGTGTGAATCGTCTATGTTCTGTACATATGGTGTAGTATATGTTCTTATCGTATCTAGTATCTGAAGAATGTAACAGAATCAAGATGAACTCACATAATGTAATACTAAGACATCATCTACTACTATATAAGATATAGTGATAGGTTGTCATATCATCATTGCCGAGGGATGGGGGTCGAAGGACAGTCAACTTTATCTACGGCTACATAGTTTCTACCTCGCCAGTCGAATGGCTGCAGGGACTATGTCCTGATCACCATGTCGTACCGTAGATAAATACAAATGGAGCTGGAGTTGGAGCCAAAATACAGAATACAAAATACAAAATACAGAATCCAGAATGCAAATAGAGCTGGAGCTGGAGCTGGAGATACAATCCAGAGATTGACACAGTACTAATTCATATATGTAGTCTAATACAAATAGTCTAATACAAATAAGTTCCAATACAAATAGTCCAATACAAATAAGTACTAATAGCTAATGACAACCACGCAGCTCACGTAAACGCTCAGTGATACGATCACGCAACCACTTCGAATAAGTGGGATCGACGGCGCCAGAAGAGATGCAGTCCACTGCAGGTGCTGGATGAATAGAACTCCCGGTCTCACTAGCTACCGGTGCCACTTGTCACGATCCGCTACCAAAATTATTGGGCCGGGCCGAGTCATGTCCAGCCTACGCTTGGGATAAAATGTAGTAATATGTTCTAAAGATAAATAAATTAAGACCAAAGTGTGCTATCAGTTCCATATGTAATAAGGAGTCAGAAATGTTCCAAACACAAAAGTCGTCTCGTATACAAATATGTTCCAAGTACAAGTCCATAATGTAAAGCTGGATACAGGTCCAGTCACAAAATACATAGTCTAACAATATGACTACTCTCGAAACCCCGAGAAACTACGTAAACTAGACGAGTTTTCCCGCAGGTACATTCTCGTAAGATAAAGCCTGGTCTTCGGCAGCAACTCCATAATAGGAATCGTAAAGCAACTCCTCCTCAGTAAGTATACCTACAATGTTATCCTGTCAGGACGGGAGCAAGTACTGATTCTAACAAACTAAATATACGAAACATGAAATGAACAGAAGTGTAATAAACTGGAATCATGGCATATCATGATTTAATTGGTTCTTTTAGAAATGGCAACAAATATTTATTTAAAAGTTTAAAACCGTAGCATGTACGTGATCGGTCAATAGGTAAATAGGATGTACGACGGTACATATCAAGTTTTTTGGAATACACATACGTGCACTAAAGGCATCGGTGTATATCCATACACAAACGCGGGTTCAGAACATACGGCAAAGTTACATATAGAATGTTACCGTATGCGGTAAATACATACGGAGAAGGGGGCATGATCACGTACTCTACTAACAGTTTTTCCTTAACCCATTGTTAAACATGTGAGAGATGTAAAAACTGTCCTAAGCATGGTAGGGACATGAAAGTAATACAACATGTGAAGATTTAACTTGCTACCCCAAGGATCAGCATTTAACATGGTTGGAAATCACAGTTTATTGTTTATAGTAGTATGTAAAATTTGTAGAAGTACTTGCCTTTTGTAAAGCAAGGTAGTGATAGAAATGCTATAGATGCCTGGTGACTCGTCACTGTAGAAATAATACATAAACTTAGTTTTATACTAAGTTAAACATTAATATACTAGTGGTACGACACGACTTTCTGACTGGACACCTAACCAAATGATGACTTTAGCATAGAAGACCAATGTGGAGTGACACAATACCCAAACTAACTTTCTAGGGTCTTTATACTAGTGTAGGGGGTGGTCCAATACTACCATAACTCAAAACAACACAAAATATTGCAAGTCGTAACTATTCAATAAATAAATTAAACTGTACACTGTGTTCTAACAATTTTCGAGATAGACAAAATGCTCAATTTTACATAAAATAAAGTACCAAAATGATCCCTGTTAATTATAAAAATTTATAATAATTTTTCTGGAATTTATAAACCCTCATAGATATTTATTAAAAATCAGCAAACATATATATCCTGAAAATGAGTTCTGTTTTCCTATTTTTATAAAATACCAAAATTACTTATTAAATTCTGGAAAAACTATTATAAATTAGCTAAATTAAAATAGTATTTAAATACAATTCTTTCCAGATTTTTACAGCAAATAATATATATATAAAAATTCAAAAACAACAAGTAACAATTTCTGGAAAATAATTAATTAATTTAAATACAGGAATTTAAATATGTATATAAATATATTTTAAAGTTGCAAAATATACAAGTCACAAAATTATATAATAAAATAACTTGTAAAATTATACATAATAATATTTTGCACCAAAATTGTATTAGAAAATATATACATATTTATACAACAAATATAATTATATATATACATAAATATATATATATATATATATATATATATATATATATATATATATATATATATATATATATATATATATAATGGAAAAAAAAAATATATATATATATATATAATGGATATATATATAATAAATATACATATATATAAAATACTAAATATAAATATAATTATATATATATAAATACAGTATATTATATATATAACAGTATATATATAATAATACATACATACATAAATACATATATATATATAAATATATAAATATATATAAATATATATATATATTATATATATATATATATATATATATATATATAAACAAAAAAAAAATATATATATATATAAACAAATAAATTAAAAAAATATAAACAAATAAATTAAAAAATAAAACAAAAGAGAAAACAAAGGCGGGGCTCGAACTCGGCCAGGGGGGCAGGGGGTTTAACCATGCTCGGGCTGGCCAGGGGGTCAGTTCGAGTTATATGATAGGGGTAGGGTTTTAATTAATTTTATTATAGGTTTTAGGTTAATGGGTTTGAAACCCGATAGCCCAAACTAAACCCAATAACGTATTCTTCGTGTCCTGACAGTTAAGGACATGAAGAACGGTCGAGTCTTGTGTCCGGGTCGTGCACGACACGCACGACTCGAACTAGCCGTGTTCATGCCAATCACTGGGTTTCTCGTGTCCTGGCGAGTCCAGTAATGTGAACACGAGACACAATGCGACACGAGAGACTAGAAGACACGTACGTGTCCAAGTGGCGATGGCGTTCGGGGGCGTTGCACGGCAGAGGAGAAGTCGGGGCAGCCTGAGAAAATTCAGCCGAGTTCGTCTCGTCAAGGCGAATCGAACGGCGGTGGTTGGAGAGGATGACGACGGCTGGGGCGGCGCCTAGGGTAGATCTAGGGTTCCGGCGATCGTCGGGAAAGAAAATGGGGTTGGGCAGCGCTGTGGTGGTTGTTGGGGCGGTCGTAGGGAGTCTAGGGTTAGGGTTTGGGTCGGGGGCTTTTATAGGGGGGAAGCAGGTCGACGAATTAGGGTTTTAGATTAGGATTAGGGTTAGGGTTTTCGCCGGAGTTTAGTCGGAGAAGGTGACAGCGCGGGGCGATCGGGTTAGGGTTTTGCAGGAAACCCCTCCTCCAAATCGATATTTGCAACAAAATCCCACCGCCTTGTTAAATGCAAATTCTAAATTGCATATACACCTCCGCTGTTGCTCTGTGCAAAAATTAATTTGCATAGACAATTCAATTTTTGCAAAGACTATTAAAACAATTAAACTAATTGTAAAATGATATTAAAATAATTTAATTAATTACAAAATGATATATTTTGTTTTAAAATTATTAAAAAATCATTTAAAAAATCTAAAAAAATTCCTAATAATTTAATAATTAATTTTAAAGATATAAATGTTATTTAAAATTATAAAAATACTATTTTAAAATTTAGGGGCTTATATTTCCTCCTTGAAAAATTTTGTCCTCGAAATTCACAAGGATGGAAGACTCTACAAACATTCTAACATAGCAAGCAATGCAAACAAATGACTAAGGCTACTATTAAGACTAACCTCTAAGGTATCAAGCGGGAATGGGTGGTTCCCTCGCGGCTGTTGGGTCGAACAAGTAAGGATATCTCTCCCGCATGTCCGACTCCCTCTCCCAAGTAGATTCCTCCGGAGAGTGACGGCTCCAAGCTACTCGTACTAAGGGTATAACTTTGTTCCTCAGCCTCTTCTTCCTCCTGTCCAATATCTCCACTGGCTGCTCAGTAACTGCAAGGCTCGGTCCGATCTCCAACTCTGAATGATCTAGCACATGGCTGGGTCTGGAACATATCTCCTCAGCTGAGACACATGAAAGACATCGTGAACTCCTGCTAGATTGGGTGGAAGTACAACCCTGTAAGCTACCTCTCCGATCTTGCCAAGTATTTCGAACGGCCCGATGTATCTGGGGCTCAACTTGCCTCCTCGTCCGAACCGGATCGTCCCTCTAGTGGGTGATATCTTCACCAGCACCATATCTCCCTCAGCGAACTCCATCGGTCTGCGACTAGCATCGGTCCAGTGTTTCTGCATGTCCTGAGCAACTCTGAGCCTGTCTCTGATCATCCCGACCTTCTCTGCTACATCTGTAATCATCTCTGGCCCAAGCATAACTCTATCCCCAACATCGTCCTAAAAGAGCGGTGTACGACATCGTCTTCCATATAATGCCTCAAAAGGAGACATACCGATGCTGGCTTGGTAGCTGTGTTGTATAAAAACTCTACCAAGTGCAGATGGCTCTCCCATGATCCGCCAAAGTCCAGCACACAGGTCCTCAGCATGTCCTCTAGCGTCTGTATCGTCCTCTCGGACTGTCCATCTGTCTGCGGGTACTTGAGCCGACTGCCTAACTCTTCCTACAAGCTCCTCCAGTAGTGGGACGTGAATCTGCTATCTCGGTCCAACACGATGCTCACTGGTACTCCGTGTAAGCGAACTATCTGCTGTATGTATAGCTCTGCCAACTTTTCGGTGGAAAGCCCCACCTTGAAGGGTATGAAGTACGCACACTTCGTCAGCCTGTCTACGATGACCCAAATGGCATCCTTCCCTCCTTGGGAACGAGGAAGCCCTGAGACAAAGTCCATCATAATGTGTTCCCACTTCCACTCGGGAATGGGTAACGACTGCAATAGACCAGCTGGCCTCTAACGCTCCGCCTTGACCTGCTGGCAAACTAGGCATCTCGAAATAAAGCGTGATACATCCCTCTTCATCCTGTGCCACTAAAGATGTTCCCGCAAGTCACGGTACATCTTGTTGGCACCAGGGTGAATAAAATATTGAGATCGGTGCACCTCCTGCAAGACAGCCTCTATCAGCTCTCCCTTCGCCACGCATAACCGGCTGCCATGCCTCAAGGATCCATCCTCTGCTACGGTGAAGTCATCCAGCAATCCAGCTAAAGCCTGGGCTCGAAGTCTGTGAAGGCTCTCATCTGTAGACTGTGCCTCCTTGATCTGCTCCATCAAACCTGACTGAATGTCAAGCGCCATCATCTGTATCACTGATCATGGTCGAACCATCTCGATACCGAGCTTCTCCAGATCTTCTCGCAAATGTCGATCTATCATCAGATACCATGCCATCGGATGCCTGCTCAGCGCATCTGCCATCACATTTGCCTTCCCGGGGTGATACTGTAAATCGATGTCGAAGTCCTTCATCAACTCCAACCATCGTCTTTGCCTCATGTTCAGCTCTTTCTGTGTGAACACATACTTCAAGCTCTTGTGGTCAGTAAAGATTTCCACACGCTCTCCGTATAAGTAGTGTTTCCACAACTTGAGTGCAAAGATCACCGCAGCTAACTCTAGGTTGTGGGTAGGATAGTTCCGCTCATGAGTCCGTAATTGCCTAAGGTAATGTCAGAACTGGAGCGGTCGTCAGCCTCCTCTTCAGCTCCTCAAATGCTGCCTGGTAGTCCTCTGACCAGATGTACTCTGCGTCCTTCCGTGTCAGTTTTGTCATGGGTTCAGCTATCCTAGCGAAGTCCTGGACGAACTTCCTATAATAGCCTGCTAAACCTAAAAAGCTCCTGATCTCTGAAACCGACGTCGGAGCCTTCCATGTCTCAACGGCAGCAATCTTCCTGGGATCCACCGAGATCCCTCTCCAGTGACTATATGACCGAGAAACTCCACTTGGTCCAAAAAGAACTCGCACTTCGACAATTTGGCAAACAACCTCTCCTGCCTCAGAATCCCCAAAACTGTCCGTAAGTGCTCTGCGTGCTCCTCTGGCGTCTTCGAGTATATCAGGATGTCGTCGATAAATACTACGACGAACTTATCCAGATACTGGTGAAATGTCTTATTCATCAAGTTCATAAAGACAGCTGGCGTATTTGTGAGACCAAATGGCATCACCAGAAACTCGTATTACCCGTACTTCATGTTGAACGCCGTCTTCGGGATGTCTGCAGCCCTGACTTTCACCTGGTGGTAACCGGATCTCAAATCTATCCTGGAAAACACCTTTGCCCCACTCAACTGTTCGAACAAATCATCTATCCTGGGCAGAGGATATTTGTTCTTAATGGTGATGGTATTCAACGCCCGGTAGTCAATGCACAACCGGACTGTACCATCCTTCTTCGGCACAAAAAGCACTGGCGCTCCCCTTGGAGAAGCACTAGATCGAATGAAATCCTTTTTCAATATGTCATCAATCTGCTCCTTCATCTCTACGGCCTCCTTGGGGTTCACTCTATAGCAAGCCCGGGATACTGGTGATGAACCCGGTACTAAATCTATAGTGAACTCCACATCTCTGTCAGGCTAAAGTCCTGGAAGATCCTCTGGGAATACATCCATAAACTCCCTAATGATAGGATGTGGCGGTGCTAACTCCCCAACTGTCGCACAACAGTTCGGCTCTAGGCTGATCTCCGGCCCTGTCCTCCTGACACTGAATGGTGTCGTACCTGGGGGACTGAACAGAATACTACCCTCATGACAGTCTATTGCTGCATGGACATAGCTAAGCAAGTCCATCCCCAATATGATATCATACCCGGGGAGTGGCATCACAAAGAATCGTCCCCTAAACTCTCTCCCAGCTATAGTAATAGAGCATCTATAGATAGCTCTAATGGGCACTGGTCCGCCTCCCGTCATTACTCTACTCATCTCCTCGGTAGGTATAGCTACTAAGTGGTGTTTATGCATAAACTCTAATGACAGGAAGCTATGTGATGTACCAGAATCAAACAAGCATAGAGCTAGAAAAGTATGCAAATAAACATGACATGTGATGACGTCAGCCAAATAATCTGGCTCCGAAACCTGCTCCGGCTCTGCCTCAAGAGCCAGACTATAAGCCTTCCCCTGGGGTCCCTTCTGCTGCTGCAGATGTTGCCCAAACCTCTGCTGCTGAGTTGGAAGCGGCGGTCCTCTAGACGGTGGTCCGGCACCTGGTACCCTCGCTACTGGGCAGTCTCGAAGCTGATGGGTGGTAGACCCACAAGCTAAACACTGCCCCAACCTCTTCCTACAGACGAAAGCATCATGGCCTGGTCTTTTACAGAAAGAACACACACCTCCCTTCTGCTGCCGGGGTCCCGGGGCTCTAACTGGTGGGGTCGGGTGATGTGGTGCGGGAGGACGCACTACAAGAAAAAAATCCCTTTTACAACATTGAAAAATTGTTGTAAAATGTCTTTTACAACGTTTAGTAGAAGGTTGTTATATCCAGGGTTGTAAAAGGGGAGGTATCTTCAACAATATTTGCTTAAACATTGTAAAAACGTTATTGAAGTTCTTCTCACAACCGTTTACAAACATTGTTGAAATTTATAAAATCTGACAAAAACTTTTCTACAATATTTTTCAAGTATTGTAAAAAATACTTTTTAAAACGTACTACAAGTGTTGTAAATATAGTTTCAACAACGTTCTACAACTGTAGTAAAAAATAGTATCTACCACGTTCAATAAATATTTTACATAGATTTTGTACAACAGTGTACAAACATTGTAAAAAAATTATACTACTTTTGAAAAATGTTCTATATTTTATTCAATCATGTTTTCTGGATGTTGTAAATAATATTTGTATGTTATAATTATAATATCAACAATGATTTATAAGTATTGTAAGTGAAGTTTACAATGTTTAGAAAAGTTGTTAAATTGTTATCATACAACATTTTTGAAACGTTGTTGATTATGTGTCCATTTTAAAAAAATATATAAAATATATAAATAAAAATATATTAATCGCAATACAAATACAAATACAAACAAATACAAATACAAATACAAATATAAATACAAATACAAATACAAATACAAATACATTCTTCTAATTTTTGCTCCCGCTCTTGTTGTTACTGTTGTTGTTGTACTGCTGATGTTGTTGCTACCGTTGCTAAAATGGGGATCTTGCATACACTTGCCTCGTTTCGTGACCCAGTATTGCGCTTTTCCTCAACTGAAGCTCGGTGACCGACTATAGTTACAGGTGAAACCTGATAAAGAAGAATTAATAGCATTAATCTTTGAAAAATACAATAATGGTATCATGTATTACCATATACTATATATCAATATGTATATCCCTAAACTACATATGCCAAGTATATCCCATATATACATACTATATGACAAGGTACTTCCTAGACTCAAAATGAGAAATAAAATTGAACCCCTGAGATCCAGTGGGGATTGTTCTGTCAGAAGTGTGATTTCAAGGTCTATATTACCAGGATTTTGACCTTAATATGTATATGCCTATAGGACATACTAACGAAGATCAATTATAAAGAAAATCTCTGAAGTCAACTATTTTGAAGTCAACTGCTTTTAGAGGTTTAATGTAATGATGCCACCTCAAGAGAACTAATATTGTCGGTTTAATGATTATAGTCTTTGGTTCCACTTCAGGAGGCTATTGTTATTTAAATATCTGTGCATATGTTAGTTTGCTTGAACAAACAACAAAAGATAAAAGAATAACCTGTAAAACACTGCTCAAGTTTCATACGAGTCATGCCTAGCCAAAAGAGGGGATAATGAGAAAATCAATATTACTCGTGTTGACATAGATGAGTTACCAACGCAAAATATGATTTTACAGTTGGAAGAAAAAAAAGGATAAACTGCTTAGTTACCTATGGTAGGACTTTCTTTAGAGCCTTAATAAATGACAGCTACTGATCTTTTGCATCCTCTTTTGCATCAAAGTTCATGGCTACAACGATCGCTTCCTAGATCAAGCTTTCATACCCATCCTTGACATTATGTATCCCTGTCAACATATATACGAATACTTAGCACCCTATATATTAATCTTCCGAAGAAAGAGAGAAAATATGTTTGGTTTGTTGGTGCCATGCATGCCACAATATATTATGAAATAAACATCTATATGTGTGTTGTTGGAGCTACGAACATGTTGTCAGTTGAAACATGTGCCAAAATAGGCAAAAATAGTTCAAACACTGGCTACTACAATTCAAACATGATTTTAAGTTTTCTTGCAGAAGAGCAGATTCAAATTCTAGTCTACATGGTATGGTTGTGGAATAAACCCAAATTTAAGGAGCTTTAGTATAAGCCGACCATTATTTTTCTTAATGTATAAATTAATGCATCAATTATTGTTGGTTTTTCCAATGTGGGACTATCTTTCTAGTTTTTAAAGCAAAAAACCAACAAGCAAACACCAACAAAATATATTTGAATTAATTTTTTTTAAGATTTATTAACATTTAATTTAACTACTTATAAGTCATTTCTAAGCCGAATTAATAATTTAAATATTTAAATATATTTGAATTAAGATTTATTACATATATAGTTATATTTAAATAAATGGAATTTTCTGACATTTCTACTTGGATTGATGTTTTAATCAAAATTTCATGTATAGCATCATAGGCCTATTATATCACGTCGAGAGCAAACTTTCCACTCGGTAGTATTTTTTCCACAAGCAATATATCTATACAGACTCAAGCAAACACAATATTCTTAAAAGAAAACATGTTGGAACAATTTGTATAGTTTACATCATGCAATAAAAATTTCATGGATTTAAAAACTAAATCTACATAATATGGCTAGTGCACTTAGGAGTTTGATATAACTCCCTCCCTCTCAAGTGCTTCCTCACAAACTGCTAAAGATGCTAATGCAACACCAGCATCGTTGACATCCTTAGGCATTGTGTATGGAGCATGTGAGCATTTCCTATGATTATTGAGAAAGTTAGTCCGCTTTTTGCGATCTAGCAACAGATCAAATATTAAAATGGCAATACAGCCTGCAAAAGTTCATAAAAGTTTACAAAAGATCAAATGGAAAGACAGCCCACAACAGATAAAATGGCGATATTATCATTCTACACCATAAAAGTTCACAAAAGTTTATAATCTGCAATTGTCTAATTAACCAAAAAATGTAGCTTGTTTTGATTCCCATGAGGCTAGACATGGTACATAAAAACTAATGCATAGTTTTCGAGGCATTTTTCCGAACATGTTATGTGCTTCTTAAAACAAAGCAAAAATTGTTACACTTTCACAACCAAAATCATTACTATGCCTATATACAACTTCAAATGAAATGCAACAATTACTAGTTAATATATATAACTTCAAATTCATTGCTATACCTATAAACATAACTACTAGTTAATATCACAACAAAGGTTTTTCCGTTCTAAAAAAAAACAGCATCAATCTATTTCTGTTCACAATTACTAGTCAATATCACAACCAAAGGGTTTTCAAAATCATAAAAAAAAATATTTCTATTCATAACTTCAAAATCATTGAACCCAACAATCTATGATAAATTCTGATGCATCAGTATATAGAAGAAAAATAGCAACAACGAAAAAGCAATGCAAAAATAGAAGAATAAAATAGAAACAATTATTAAACTAGAAGAAAAAAAAGAGAAAATACCTGGCTTACGTGCGTCTTTTTGTCTTCTCTAGGGTTTGAAGGATGGAAGCGGCTTCAGGTCTGAATTTATTTTTGTATTTGATCTTTGTTGGGGTGTTGGCGGGTGGCACGGTTTAAGCTCGATGTAAAAAAATTTGGTATCGTGTGTGCGTGAGTGTGTGTCACGCCCCAGAACCAGAATACTGGAGAGCGGAGGAATGACTCAGCCAGCTACGTATTACGGGTAGATGAATACCGTATAATACGATCAATGTTGTCTAACAAGACGAGGGGGTGCATACTACATGAAAGTCTTCCTATGGTCACTTCACATCTATTGTCTCAATCATTCAAACAAGAAACAGAAAATAGAGAACATGTAAGATAAAGCAGTAAGGCGTCCCAAACGTTCAGTCCAAATATTCTTGATATCTGGCTTTACAAAACATAGCCAGATGAGGCAGTAAAGTATACACAATTGTTTATCAGCTGCAGCCTGACTTTAGTTACAATTATGCAAAAGTGAGTACAAGACGATCCGACTAACATGTCGGTGCCAAACGACAAAGTATAAAGTAGATAACAAAACGAGCGGGGAAGTAAGAAACCCACTCGAGTCCTCCTGCGATCATCCCTCTAGTATTGACCATCTTGGAGGTAGAAGTAAGCTAAGTCCTTGGGAACAGGCTCTAAATCTGGCCATGCAAAACCAGAGAGGTTAGACCTCTAATAGCAAGTACCGCAAGGAAGCACGATATGAGAAATTAAAACCAGTAATAAGAGAATATGATAAGTAGATCTCTGCTTGCCACCGGGATTCACATAACATCACGACACTTCGAACCAACCTCCCAACCAAACAAGGACAGAAGTTGGTCCGTCATGCCCTGACATTCTGATCATCTCAGTTAGTCAACAGAGTAGGTACAGTACACAAACAAGTCAACTTAAACGGCCATGCAACTACTACGGCTTGCTACTGTGAGTTCCAAGTTATCCTGAAAATATGTAATAAGGATTCCTCAGTTCTTACTATGTGCAAGCAAGGCTAGTCTATCCAGTCAATCAATTGTGCCAATCATGAATTAGACGAGTCCCAGCGGGACGCCCGCCATCAATATACAATATACAATAAATAATATAAGCAGATACCGCTCCCTGCCCGTGTGGTAGATTTGCAGTATCTGTGGGAACCAGCCGGCCTGTCGGGCACTTAATAGTCCCAAAGAGGGCTGCCATGTAAGAACTCGAGAATCCATTCTCTCTATGCAATTATTATTTTATTTAACTTAATAGTCCCTATGTTGATTGAAATCCCATGCCGTGGATCATGGTCATTCAGAATGAGTACTTTCGTACAGAGTACGATATGCCCAACTCTACAACGATACCCGTGCGGTTATATTGTAGGTCTTACATAGCGTAATGCAACAATCAAAACTAACCACAGAATAATCATACCTTGACCATAAAGTACACATGCTGCTTTGTAGAAAAATAAATAAATAAATTGAAGCCTGCACATGCCTGTATGTCAATATTCGGGATCGGCCAATCGATTATAATAGTTCATAGTTAATATGAACGTGTCTCATTCATTCAATTCAATAAGACGACTAGCCAGTCTCTTAATTCCAATTAGGAACGCATGATCAATTATTAGTCGAAGTAACAGTCGGGGTCACTTCGTGACAAGGCATGAAAGTCAAACTAGTATTAAGCATGGTCGAGTCTATAACTAGCATAAAATAGTTGGGAACATATTCTTGAAGCCAATGAAAAGATCTACAACTTCCATGTTGGGAGTTAGAAGAAATTCTAGCCATAATTCAGTCAAAATAGGACATATAACAGTCAGAAACAACCAAAATAGGCATTATACGGCCTATTCTGCGACATGCATGCGGACCAACTGCGACATGCGGCTCATACGGCATATACGGCCCAACTGCGACACCATATACGACTCAACTGCGACATGCGGCCTATGCGGCCCAACCGCGATACCATATGCGGCCTACTGCGACATGCGGCCTATGCGGCCCAACCGCGACACCATATGTGGCTCAACTGCGACATGCGAATCATGCGGCCCAACCGCGACATTTATGCGGCTCAACTGCGACATGTGCCTCATGCGGCCCAACCGCGACATCTATGCGGCTCAACTGCGACATGCGGCTCATGCGACCCAACCGCGACATCTATGCGGCTCAACTGCGACATGTGCCTCATGCGGCCCAACCGCGACATCTATACGGCTCAACTGCGACATGTGCCTCATGCGGCCCAACCGCGACATCTATGCGGCTCAACTGCGACATGTGCCTCATGCAGCCCAACCGCGACATCTATGCGGCTCAACTGCGACATGCGCCTCATGCAGCCCAACCGCGACATCTATGCGGCTCAACTGCGACATGCGGTTCATGCTGCAGATGAACATAAAAGTTTGACCAAAATTGGTTTGGCCATAACTTCCTCAAAATAAATCGGAATCTAACTTTTCAAAAGCCAAACTTTGGTAGAATTAAATTCTCTACAACATGGAACCACTTATTTTTGAAAACAACAAAGTTTGATAGATCAAAACCATAAAATCCATATGAAAACCAAAACTTAAAACTTAGATCTACACCCAACCATCCATGAAAATCAAGAACTTCAAGACCTAAACTTGTAGAGGATGAGAAGATGAACAACATAGACTAAAAATAAATGGGGATGCATGAAATCCCTCATGGTGTGCAAGATGTACTTGTCTCTCCAAATGGGTGGGTGGGAGAGTAATGGAGGAAGAAGAAGAGTAATAGTGAAGTGTATGAAGAGAGAGAAAGGGGATGAGCTTTAAATGAAGGGGTAGTAGTAGGTGAGGGTTTATTTCGGTTCATGATGAACCAACATAATTAAACCAATCCAAGCCGAACCCAAAGCAAGTATAAAAGCAGAAATAAAATTACAGGAAATTAATTAACATGAAATTAAAAGAATTTGAATACAGAATAATACATGATAAATTTTAAATAAATACGTATTCTGGGAACGGAAAGTGACATCTCTACCCTCCTTAGAAAAAATTTCGTCCTCGGAATTTCAAATCCAAGCCAGATGAGAACATCAAAGCTAAACTAATCTAAGCATAAGCAATTGGAGCAAGCAACCATTCTACAATGTTAACAGTAAGTAACATATCCATGTTGAACATTCTACGATATCAAGCAATTCTACTCGTAAGGTGACAAGCATGAGGAGTTAAGACAATCAAGGTATACAAAAAAGATATACCTTGTGAGTCAAATAGGTGTGGATACCATGATCGGATATCATCCTCATGTTCCCACGTTGACTCCCCTAAAGAGTGATGACCCCAAGCAACCCGGACAAGGCTAATTGTTCGGTTCTTGAGTATCTTCTCTCTTCGGTCCAAAATGGACACAGGCTGTTCCTCGTAAGACAGGTTGGTACCAACAACCAGCTCAGAATGATCAAGGATATGGCTTGGGTCCGATACATACCTTCGCAACTGAGATACATGAAATATGTCATGCACCTCTCGTAACGAAGGTGGAAGGGATAAACGATAAGCAACATTGTCTATCCTATCAAGGATAACAAATGGGCCCACGTACCGCGGACTCAATTTTCTACGAACGCCAAACCTAATAACCCCACGGGTAGGTGAGATCCGCAAGAACACGTGGTCCCCAACAAAAAACTCTAGCGGCCTACGATGCTGGTCCGCCCAATGACGATGCCGATCCTGCGCAACTCGAAGTCGCTCTCTAATTTCCTTAATCACTTCAACGGTCTGGACAATCATTTCTGGGCCTAGCATCTTTCTCTTCCCGATATCATCCCATGCTAGTGGCGACCTACACTTCTTACCATATAGAGCTTCAAATGGCACCATCTGGATACTGGCTTGATAACTGTTGTTGTATGAGAACTCAACTAAGTGCAGGTGGCTCTCCCAAGATCCTCCAAAATCTAGAGTGCAAGCTCGCAACATGTCTTCCAAAGTCTGAATTGTTCTTTCTGATTGCCCGTCTGTCTGGGGATGGTAAGCTGTGCTAAATCTTAACTTGGTACCCAGACTATGATGTAAGCTCTTCCAGAAATGTGATGTAAAACGGATATCTCTATCTGATACATTGCTGACAGGGACTCCATGCTGCCTGACTATCTGTTGCATATACAACTCTGCCAACTTTTCTGTAGATTGCCCTACTCTGAAAGGAAGAAAGTGTGCTACCTTTGTAAGTCGGTCCACTATCACCCAAATAGCATCTTTACCACTTGGTGATCTCGGTAAACCGGTCACAAAGTCCATTGTGATGTGTTCCCACTTCCATTCCGGGATAGGAAGCGGTTGTAATAATCCAGCTGGCCTCTGCTGTTCTGCCTTCACTTGCTGACATACCAAGCAACGGGAAACGAATCTAGCTATCTCCCTCTTCATCCCGTTCCACCAGAAGTGCTGCTTGATATCTTGGTACATCTTGGTCCCTCCAGGGTGTACAGAATACTGGGAACTGTGAGCTTCTGTCATAACCTCTTGTCTGATATCTTCACTAGGCACACATAGGCGTGATCCAAACCTAAGGGTACCATTTTCATGAATTTTCAACTCCTTTCTGAGTCCTGACTCACATTCTGCCCTAAGCTTCTGAATCCTTGGGTCCTGCGCCTGAGCTGCCTTGATCCTGTCTACCAAGTCGGATTGAACTCGTAGACTCGTCAGAATTCCTACATCACTAGGAAGTATAACTTCGATGCCCATCTCCTGTAGGTCTTCTAAAATGTGCTTCTGGTTTGTCAACATAAATGCGCCGTCTCTCCTGCTAAGAGCGTCTGCTACTACATTAGCCTTGCCTGGATGATACTGAAGCTCCACGTCGTAATCCTTGATCAGCTCTAACCATCTTCTCTGCCTCATGTTCAGCTCCTTCTGAGTAAAGATGTACTTCAGACTTTTATGGTCTTTGTGCATGTCTACTCGATCACCATATAAGTAATGCCTCCATAGTTTCAAAGCAAATACTACTGCTGCCAACTCCAAGTCATGAGTTGGATAATTCTTCTCGTGGTCTCGAAGTTGTCTAGATGCGTATGCTATCACCTTCCCATGTTGCATGAGGACGCACCCAAGTCCTTTTCCTGATGCATCACAATATACTGTAAAACCTCCGGGTCCAACTGGCAATGTAAGAATAGGCGCTGATATCAACTTCTGATTCAGATTCTCAAATGATGCCTGACATTCTGCCGACCAGACAAATGGTACATCCTTCCGTGTCAAGCGGGTCATGGGTGCTGAAAGCCTTGCAAAGTCTGATACGAACCTTCTGTAATATCCTGACAATTCCAAGAAACTTCGTACATCAGCTACGGTCTTGGGTGCTGGCCAACTCTCTACTGCTTCTACCTTCTTGGGATCCACTGCTACTCCAGTTCCCGATATGATATGACCCAAAAATGAAATGTGATCCGACCAAAACTCACACTTGCTGAGCTTGGCATACAACTGGTTCTCTCTCAGAACCTGTAATACTTTCCTGAGGTGGTCTTCATGCTCCTCTTCACTAGTAGAGTATACAAGAATGTCGTCGAGAAACACTACGATAAACTGATCTAAGTACGGCATAAAGATACGGTTCATCAAATCCATGAATATTGCTGGAGCATTGGTCAAACCAAACGGCATTACCAAGAATTCATAATGCCCATACTTCGACCTGAACGATGTCTTGGGAATATCCTCCTTCCGAACCCTCACTTGATGATACCCTGAACGAAGATCTATCTTGGAGAAAACTCTAGCCCTGCTCAACTGATCAAATAAGTCGTCGATCCTGGGTAATGGGTACTTGTTCTTTACTGTTGCCGTGTTAAGCTTCCTGTAGTCAATGCACAATCTGGATGACCCATCCTTCTTCCCCACAAGTACCACTGGTGCTGCCCACGGTGATACGCTAGCTTGGATGAACTTCTTCTCCTTTAGTTCCTCTATGTGCTGGTATACCTTGGCCTGCTCTGAATCCGCCATTCTGTAAACTCGATCTGATATCGGTTTAGTTCCAGGTGCCAATTCTATACTGAACTCAATATCCCTAACCGGTGGTAGACCTGGAAGTTCTTCAGGAAATACGTCTAAAAACTCTTCAACTACCTTCGGAACTTGAACTTCTTCTATTGCCGTTATTACTCCCTGCTCTTGCTGAGTTGCCACGGATCTGACTAAGGTGAATCTCTTCATGCCTGGAATATCAAAAGATACACTCCCACTACGACAATCTATTGTCGCATGACTGTCTTTCAGCCAGTCTATGCCTAAGATAACGTCAAAATTTCCAACAGAAAATTCTATCAACTGGGCGGGTAAAGAATGCCCGCAAACTACAATGCTACATACTAGAATAACTCTACTAACTCCTACGAGCCCATTGTCAGTGAGTATATTCAACCTCCCTGGCAATGCCTCGAACTCCATTCCTAGCCGTGTCGCAAATTGTGCAGATATAAATGAATATGATGCTCCTGAATCAAACAATGCTACTGCGGGATATGAGGCGACGAGAATGTTACCTGCCATAACATCTCCCGATGCTAATTTCTCCTCCAAGGACAGAGTGAATGCCTGCCCTCGACCTCCTTGTTAGTTTCCATGTTGCGGCCTAGCCTGGTGCTTCTGCTGGCCCCTTTCCTGATGATGCTGGAGTGGTCTATGCTGGTGCTGCTGTATCGGCGGTCCCTGCTGCCGAAACATCTGAGCCTGCAGCATCAGCGGACGCTGGGCCAATGGTCTCACTGCCACCGCTGGTCCTCGATACTGACCTGCCCTGGTGCTGGCAGAGCAGGAAACTGCTGCACTGGTCCTCCTGACCTCGAATTCATGGGACAGGTGGTAACTCGATGATCTAGATTTCCACATATCAAACATAGCCCGTTCAATGTCCGACACACATCTCTAGTGTGTCCTACATTCCCACAATAAGTGCAGCCTGCCGGGGGTTTCTGGTTCTTCCTCTATTGCTGTTGTTGCTGCCTGGGTGGTGGTGCGGGCCCTCGTATTGCCACATCGTGAATGCGAATGCCAAGAGATGGTGCTGTTGTTCGGGGAGCTGCTCCCCCTCCTCCATCAATCTGACTGTGAGATCTCTTCTGACCTCCAGTCCTTGTCGTGATCCTCTGAATGGTGATCTCATACCTTCGGGTTGCCGTCAATACCTCATCAAAAGTCTGGTAATTGTGTCCATCTATCAATTGCAAGAGCTCAAGATGAAACCCTTGCTGAAATCTCATAGCCCTCTGGCTCTCTGTCGCTACCATCTCTGGAGCGAACCTACTCAATCTGCAGAACTCCGCTGCATAAGCATCTACTGTCTTGCCGGTCTGCTTGAGGTTGATAAATTTCTGTTGTAGCTCGAACTGCGCCACGACTCCATAGTACTTTGTCTTGAACCTTGCAGTAAAATCGTCCCAAGCAACAGGACGTCTGATGCCTACTTCCTCTGATTCCCACCAATCACGTACGAGATCCTGAAGTAACAACTTCACTTGATCCACATGTTCTTCCGCCGGTACCTTAGCTGCTGTCAGAATAGCCTCAATATCCTTAAGCCACGCATCTGCTGAGATGGCATCTTCCGTGCCCTCGAAATGACGGGGGTTGTACTTGCAAAACCTGGCTGATGCTCCTGAATCTGGCCTCGCCCTCTTTTCAATGCCGTCTGCAATCCTTGGTTGAGTAGTACGTTCTGCTCTTGTAACTGAGCGTGCATGCGCTGCTGGGCTAACATCTGATGTTGCTGAGTAGCCATCATTCCTCTCATGATCTCCAGAAGGGCTGGTGTGTCTACTTCCACAGGGGTAGGTGGAACTGTTGGTGCTGGTGGAACATCCGGATACTGCGGTCCAGCTGCTGCTTCCACTATTACTTCTTCTTGGATGGCCTCTTAAGTTAGTACCGGCCCTTGTTGCTGACCAACATGGTCAGGTTGTCCGTGTTGCCCTTGTTGTTGTTGCCCAGTCCTGACAGATGCGGACGAGGTACCCCTAAGAAAAGGGACAAGAGAACAATCAAACGATCGGACAGGAAAGATCAATGAAGTCAAAGGATACCGGAATGTCAAGCTAGAGTCGAGAGTAACGAATCATGAGATCAAGGGGGAACATGTGTGATTGAGACATCCTATAAATTAAAATACCCCACAAGTCTGAAATTAGACCTGCATGGGCCACCACTAAAACCTTGTCACGCCCCAGAACCAGAATACTGGAGAGCGGGGGAATGACTCAGCCAGCTACGTATTACGGGTAGATAAATATCGTATAATACGATCAATGCTGTCTAACAAGACGAGGGGGTGCATACTACATGAAAGTCTTCATATGATCACTTCACATCTATTGTCTCAATCATTCAAACAAGAAACAGAAAATAGAGAACATGTAAGATAAAGTAGTAAGGCGTCCCAAACGCTCAGTCCAAATATTCTTGATATCTGACTTTACAAAACATAGCCAGATGAGGCAGTAAAGTATACACAATTGTTTATCAGCTGCAGCCTGACTTTAGTTACAATTATACAAAAGTGAGTACAAGACGATCCGACTAACATGTCGGTACCAAACGACAAAGTATAAAGTAGATAACAAAACGAGCAGGAAAGTAAGAAACCCACTCGAGTCTTCCTGCGATCATCCCTCTAGTATTGACCATCTTGGAGGTGGAAGTAAGCTGAGTCCTCGGGAACCGGCTCTAAATCTGGCCATACAAAACCAGAGAGGTTAGACCTCTAATAGCAAGTACCGCAAGGAAGCACGATGTGAGGAATTAAAACCAGTAATAAGAGAATATGATAAGTAGATCTCTGCTTGCCACCGGGATTCACATAATATCACGACACTTCGAACTAACCTCCCAACCAAACAAGGACAGAAGTTGGTCCGTCATGCCCTGACATTCTGATCATCTCAGTTAGTCAACAGAGTAGTGTCACCCCCATTTCTTGTATTTCGTATTTGTACTCGTAATTTGATTTTTGGCACGTATTTTTCGACTTGCGGATTTTGGTTTCTCGTAAATGGGTTTGGACCATGGCTTGGTTTTATTTTGTGGAGTTGGTTTGGTTTGGTTTGGTTCATCATGAGTGGAACACCTTAGCCTATTCTCCACCTCCATTCCATCACAACCACCCTCATTAAAACCTACCAACCTTTTCTCTCTCCTCCATAACTCCATTAATTTCTTACAACTTTTTCTTCTTTCTTCTTCCACACAACTCCCCAACCCATAGGCAAGTGCACATTGCCATCAAATAAACACCACTTTTTATTTGTCCATTAACTAGATTAGGCTATGGAGAACAACTTTAGAACTTGACATTTTGTGATTTGGAGCTTTTATTTTTTTAGATCTAGGTTTTAACCATTTTTGAAAATCCTTGGTTTTGATCCATTGAACTTCGATTTTTGCATGTTTTGATACTTCCATGTGGAAGAGAATTCGATTTTACTCAAGTTAGAACTTTGAAAATCTAGATTTGGTTTTGATTTGGCTAAGTTATAAAGATTTGAAGTTTTTGGTGTTCTTGAGGAGTTCATCTCAGCCTTGGTGAAGGCTCTTGGCCAGTGCTCTTTAGCACTTGACCGTTTACGCACCCCGGCCTGTGCTCTTTAGCGCATGGCCGATTGCGCATAGGCTCAGCCAGTGCTTTGCGCTGCGCTGGATTGCGCTGGCGCAAGCTAGCCATGCGCAAGCCAGCCATGCGCAAAGTAACCCCTGCGCACTCGACCATTGCGCAGTCCATACCCTGCACAGTCTACCCTTGCGCAATCCTCCCTTGCGCAATCCAATTGATGCGCAAGGCATCCCCTGTGCCCCTTTAACCCTGTGCCCCTTGACCCCCTGCGCAGTCTACCCTTGCGCAAGGCAACTCTTGCGCAGCTCTTCCATGCGCAGTACATATCCTGCGCAGCCCAACCCCTGACCCCCTTGCATAATCTACTTGTCTATGATGAATTGTTATTTCTTTAAGCTTGGCTCTTCTATAGTCCTATATATATTGGTATTTTATTAGATAATTTACGTCCATTTTATATCTTTACGCCTTTTGTCACGAACTGATTTTTACTTAATATGTTTGGAATGACTATTGTACATGGCATTGTATGACAAGGAACTAGCATAACACGACAGTGACCCGTAGTGGTGTACTCCTGACATGACCAACCTGACATGATAGTAGCCTGTCGTGGCGCACTCCTGACAGTACCCTGACATGATTTATTTTGATAACTTGATAGTGGCCCGTGGCGGCGCACTCCTGACTTGACTTGACTTGTAACTTGTAACCTGACTCATATAATCAACTTGACACCGTAGGTGTTCCTGCTTGCTTGCTTGTACAATCCACTTATCTTGTCTTGCATCATGTCTAGGACGTGACTTCCTGGGTACCACGGCCAGGGACTCGCGCTAAATTAGATTAGGCTAATGATTAGATCAAACTAGAACATGGAGAATTCCCAGTCACAGGCAATCTCGTTATCTGGGTGCTTTAATGGACTTGTAGCTTGCCGACGAGTAGAGCACATTTCCAGCACACTGTCATGTGTTGCACCCTCTAAGTCACCTAAGGGTACATTTGTCTCCCGGGCAATGTACCCACCTATAACTCTCAACCCGCGGAAGGATAACTGGATGGTCTGTAGGGCTTAGGACTAGAAATTCTCACTTGCATCTTGTTAGTAATTAGGCTTGTGATAACCCTAGTTAGTTAAAGTAGTAAGCCGTAGTACTTGCTTGGCCGATTGTGAATAAATGGTATCCAGCTCTGTCTAAGTCTTGTCTAGCCCCTGTACCTGGAACTCTTGATCATGATTGTTTTACTTATCTCTAACGATAAATGGGTAGAGACAGTGAGCTATTCAGGCGAAAGGGTACAATCCCGGTCCTTGTTTGGTTTAAGGATTGTAACCTGGCTCCCGGAATGGTTCCACGTCCCTAGTCGTTTATTGCCCTGTGTACTTTACTACTTGTACTTTCTTTTATTCTTTATGTTCTGATATGCTGGCTTTGTTCTTATTTGTGGCCTCCTTGTGGCACTTGCTCCTTCTGGGGTTTGACCAGCTGGTTTTGTGTGGCCAGATTTCGGAGCAGCTCCCGAGGATCTACCAAGCTTCCAGCCCAATGGTGAACACTAGACGGAACCCGGGCTACGAGTGGGTTTTCCCTTTTTGTTTCACCCACTTATATGTAAATTTATTCTTTTGAGGCGTTTAGCCGACGAGCACCTGTTAGCTCGATGCACATTTATTTACTGTCTGCCTACGGGCTGTAAACATGATTAACAAATCCTAGGGTTGATCATGTATGACCGAACTCTTGCTAGTCCTATCATTTTGTACGACTAGCTTCATGATCATCCGATATGTAATATTTGGGACGCCTTATATATATATATTTGATGCTCTAACATCTTGTAACTCTGTTAATTGCTAGAGATTGAGACAATAGGCTTGACCTTAAGAGACTGCTGGCTTGTAGTAAACCCTCATATCTAGACAGCCGTGACCGTATAGTTGAGATGTATTCTATTTCAATATACGTAGCTGGCTATGTCCGCCCCCGCTCTCCAGTATTCTGGTTCTGGGGCGTGACATGGTTTAAGTGGTGGCCCATGCAGGTCTTGTCAATCAAGAAATGTGAGGGTTTACCGAATAGATGTCTCAATCAATATTCGCCCTTGATCTCTGCTCGTATCTTCAAATCCCTGAGATTCTTGACCTGATCACATGCTTGTATCATTGATCTGTCCTGGTCCTTTCCTTATTGTTCCCTATGTCGTCTTCTTCAGCGGCATTGCTCCCGGACCTGCCAACCAGCCAGAGGAAGCTCAACAAGCACCCCAGCGCCAGGAAGATCAAGCTCAGCACTCTGGAGTAGCCTTCCGAGTTATGCTTCCCGGAGGCTCAGAACCTCCAGTTCAGGCAGCTCCGCCCGTTCAACCAGCTAGACAGGATGAGGGACCTTTGGTAGGGCTTATCAGAGAACTGCTGGCATCCTAAGATCGTCGAGGCGACGCCTTGTACCAGGAAGTTCATGATGCACTAAACCGAGGAGGTCCCCAAGGGAATCAGGCGGCCAACAGTTTCAAGCGCTTGAACCCTCCCTTCTTTGACGGCAGTGAAGATGCGATTGCCGCGGACGCTTGGCTTCAGGATACCGAGGTGGTTCTAGAAGCAGCTAGGACACCTGAAAATGAGAAGGTGGCGATGGTATGCCTACAGTTGTTAGACTTGGCTCGCGATTGGTGGGCAGCTCAGGCCATGGGGTTAGCGGCACCAGTCACTTGGGCGACGTTCAGAGAGAGGTTCCAGACAAAGTACTTCGATGCGGTGGCACGGTACGACCTACAGACCAGATTCACCAACTTGAAGGAAGGAGGCAGGACGGTCGATGGCTATGCGACCGAGTTTTCCAGGCTGAGTAGGTTCGCCCCTACTTTGGTGGCGACCGAGTTCGATAGGGCTCAGCGGTTCCAGCAAGGGCTGCACTTAGAGATATTATTGGCTGTGGAGCAGTTCGAACACCAAACGTTCGATGCAGTGTTGAAGGCAGCAAGGAGGCATGAGTATACCTCCCGGAGAATTGTGGACAGGACCGGAGGTAGGAAGCGGTCCCACAACCAGATGCACCAATCTTCAGCTCCAGCCCCGACAGCTAGGGGTATAACCATTGGAACTCCGAGGCGGGCGGCCTCAGTGACGTCGGTTCAGCATTCGACCCCGACGTACCCGCAGCAGCAGAAGCAGAAGCAGTCTTCCGCGGTGGAATGTTCTCATTGCGGGAAGCCGGGCCATGTAGTGGCAGAGTGTCGTAGGGCGCAGGGATTGTGCCTGGCTTGCGGAGGAGCAGATCATAAGATAGGGACCTGCCCGAATAGGGAAGGTCCATCATCATCCAACCTTTCTAGTTCTTCGGTGAGAGGACCAGCCCCAGTTCCAGTCCAGCAGCAGCAGCAACAGCAGTACCCGAGGCCATTGGCGCCCCAGGCCCAGGCCTTCCAGCAGCAGTTCACCCAGGCTCCAGTACAGAGTCGGCAGAGGGGTTCCCAGCAGAGAGGACCCGCAGCTAGAGGTCAGGCTATGATGATGACCATGGAAGAGGAAGTTGCACCAGGTGAGGTAGTAGCAGGTACTATTCTCGTCAACACCTTTCCAGCATCTGTATTATTTGATTCTGGTGCATCGCATTCATTCATGTCTGCACGATTCGCGACACGGATAGGATTGGAGCCCGAGTCTTTATCAGTGAGGCTCAATATACTTACTGGTAATGGTCTTGTGGGAGTAGATCGAGTGTTTTCCTCGTGTCGGATCGTAGTTAGCGGTAGAGAGTTCCCCGCTAGGCTCATAGAGTTCCCTATGGCAGACTATGATGTAGTCCTAGGCATGGATTGGTTGAGGAACCATTATGCTAGGATAGACTGCCATGTTGGCAGAGTTGTCTTTAGTATTCCCGGAGAGCCAGAGTTTTCATTTTCCAGAGGCACAGTAGAGCCATCTCCTCCAGTATTACGGATGGCGGTAGCAGCAGTGCAGTTGCCCCGGATAGTTGAAAAGTTTCCAGATGTCTTCCCAGAGGAACTTCCAGGGATGCCACCAGAGCGGGAGATCGAGTTCACCATTGACTTGATTCCCGGGACAGCACCAGTATCAGAGCGAGTCTACAGAATGGCGCCTTCAGAGTTGGAGATTTTGTACAAGATGATTGAAGAACTTAGAACCAAGGGATTCATTCGTGCTAGTGGATCGCCTTGGGGAGCCCCGATGCTTCTTATGAAAAAGAAGGATGGTACGTCCAGGCTATGTATTGATTATCGTACCTTGAACTCAGTGACAATCAAGAACAGATACCCTCTCCCGAGGATAGATGACTTGTTTGATCAACTCAAGGGGGCTTCAGTTTTCTCGGGGATAGACTTGCGGTCAGGATACCACCAGATCAGAGTTAGAGAGCAGGACATCCCGAAGACGGCGTTCAGATCTAGGTACGGGCATTGGGAGTTTCTAGTTATGCCCTTTGGAGCGACCAATGCGCCGGCAGTATTCATGGACCTCATGAACCATATTTTCATGCCTTACTTGGATCAGTTTGTGATAGTGTTCCTTGATGACATCCTGGTCTACAGTAAGAGTGTAGCAGAGCATGAAAAGCATCTCAGGATCGTCCTTCAGACGCTTAGGGAGCACCAGTTGTATGCCAAGTTCAGTAAATACGAGTTCTGGCTCGATCGCATTTCGTACTTGGGTCACATCATTACCCGAGGAGGAGTGGAAGTGGATCCCCAGAAGATTATGGCCATCAAGTCTTGGCCAGTACCCAACTCAGTGGCAGAAGTTCGTAGCTTTCTTGGATTGGCCGGCTACTACCGGCGGTTCGTCTCTGATTTTGCAAGGATTTCAGCGCCGATGACCCAGTTGACCCGCAAGGATGTGCCGTTCGTTTGGACAGCAGAATGTCAGGAATCATTTTTGAGAAGTTGAAGCGAGGTTTGATAACGGCTCCCATTCTCACCCTTCCAGATGGGACCGGAGGATTCACAGTTTATTGCGACGCTTCAGGCAGAGGATTGGGATGTGTTTTGATGCAGCATGGGAAGGTAATTGCTTATGCGTCACGTCAACTCCGTGATCATAAGAAGAATTACCCGACCCACGATTTGGAGCTAGCAGCAGTAGTGTTTGCACTTAAGTTGTGGAGGCACTACTTGTACGGAGACAGAGTGGAGATATTTACTGATCATAAGAGCCTGAAGTATATTTTCACCCAGAAGGATCTTAATATGCGGCAGAGAAGATGGCTCGAGCTACTGGTGGACTACGATATGGATTTGCAGTATCATCCAGGGAAGGCCAACGTTGTAGCAGATGCGTTGAGCCGAAGAGCCGAAGTTTATTTCCTGACGGCACAACCAGAGCTATTGGCAGATCTTCAGAAGATGGGTATAGAAGTTGTCCTCCCTTCCAATGTGGCCTTGATGGCCAGCCTACAGATTCAGTCCACCATAGTTGAGAGGATCCGGACAGCACAGTTAACAGATCCTAAGATTCAGCGGCTCAGAGCAGAGTGCGAGGCAGGGAGAAGGCCAGAGTTATGTATTCATGAGGATGGTACACTTCGACACGGCACGTGTCTTTGCGTACCCAGTGGAGATATCAGACAGGAAGTCATGGCAGAGGCTCACAGTTCACAGTATTCTATCCACCCAGGCAGCACGAAGATGTACAGAGATATTCGTCAACACTTTTGGTGGAATGGTATGAAGAGAGAGATAGCCCGGTATGTCTCTCGATGTTTGGTTTGCCAACAGGTCAAGGCTGAACATCAGAGGCCAGCTGGACTTCTTCAACCCTTGCCGATCCCAGAATGGAAATGGGAGCACCTTACCATGGATTTCGTGACTGGGTTACCCAAATCTCCGACAGGCAGAGATGCTATTTGGGTCATTGTGGAAAGGCTTACCAAGGTGGCACACTTTTTTCTATTTAGAGTTGGACAGTCGACGGCACAGCTAGCAGAGATGTATCTCAGGCAGATCGTCAGACTTCACGGAGTGCCAGTCAGCATAGTATCAGACAGGGATACGAGATTCACATCGCACTTCTGGCGCAGTCTTCATCAAAGTTTGGGGACTCGTCTCAAGTTCAGCTCAGCGTATCATCCGCAGACAGATGGGCAGTCAGAGCATACTATACAAATTCTCGAAGATATGTTGCGGTCATGTACCCTTGACTTTGGTGGTTCGTGGGAGGATCACCTGCACCTGGTGGAATTCTCGTACAACAATAGTTTCCAGGCCAGTATCCAGATGGCACCCTTCGAGGCTCTGTATGGCAGGAAGTGCAGATCCCCGTTAGCATGGGACGATGTCGGAAAGAGGCAGATGCTCGGTCCAGAACTGATTTCTCAGACGGTTGAAGTGGTCAGGAAAGTCAGAGATCACCTCCGAGTTGCTCAGGATCGCCAGCGCCATTGGGCCGATGCTCATCGGCGTCCCTTAGAATTTGCCATCGGTGACCATGTATTCCTTAGGATCTCGCCTACCCGCGACGTCATTCGTTTTGGCGTGCGGGGAAAGCTTAGTCCTAGGTATATAGGGTCGTTCGATATTCTGGAGCGAGTAGGCGATGTGTCCTATCGTCTCGCTCTTCCGTCGTCGCTAAGTGAGGTACATAATGTATTCCATGTATCCCAATTAAGACGGTACATCCCGGACCCGAGCCATATCCTAGCTCATTCGGAATTGGTTGTTGGTACCAACCTTTGGTATGAGGAGAGGCCCGTGTCTATATTGGACCGGAGAGAAAAGACGCTCAAGAACAAGACTATTAACTTAGTCCGTGTTGCTTGGGGTCATCACTCTCTAGGTGAGTCAACGTGGGAGCGTGAGGACGACATCCGATCGCGATATCCCTACCTGTTTGACTCGTAAGGTATAATGTCTTCCTTGTGCCTTACGCTTTCCCTTCCTTGCTTGCATTGTATGATTGTATGATTGAACTGCTTAGTGTAGCTTGTATGTGCTTAGTATAGCTTGTCGTGGCAATCTCTAGCTCCTTGATTAAATTTCGAGGACAGAATTCTTTGAAGGTAGGTAGAGTTGTCACCCCCATTTCCTGTATTTCGTATTTGTACTCGTAATTTGATTTTTGGCACGTATTTTATTTTCTCGACTTACGGATTTTGGTTTCTCGTAAATGGGTTTGGACCATGGCTTGGTTTTATTTTGTGGAGTTGGTTTGGTTTGGTTTGGTTCATCATGAGTGGAACACCTTAGCCTATTCTCCACCTCCATTCCATCACAACCACCCTCATTAAAACCTACCAACCTTTTCTCTCTCCTCCATAACTCCATTAATTTCTTACAACTTCTTCTTCTTCCTTCTTCCACACAACTCTCCAACCCATAGGCAAGTGCACCTTGCCATCAAATAAGCACCACTTTTTATTTGTCCATTAACTAGATTAGGCTATGGAGAATAACTTTAGAACTTGACATTTTGTGATTTGGAGCTTTTATTTTTTTAGATCTAGGTTTTAACCATTTTTGAAAATCCTTGGTTTTGATCCATTAAACTTCGATTTTTGCATGTTTTGATGCTTCCATGTGGAAGAGAATTCGATTTTACTCAAGTTAGAACTTTAAAAATCTAGATTTGGTTTTGATTTGGCTAAGTTATGAAGATTTGAAGTTTTTGGTGTTCTTGAGGAGTTCATCTCAGCCTTGGTGAAGGCTCTCGGCCAGTGCTCTTTAGCACTTGACCGTTTGTGCACCCCGGCCTGTGCTCTCTAGCGCATGGCCGATTGTGCATAGGCTCAGCCAGTGCTTTGCGCTGCGCTGGATTGCGCTGGCGCAAGCTAGCCATGCGCAAGCCAGCCATGCGCAAAGTAACCCCTGCGCACTCGACCATTACGCAGTCCATACCCTGCGCAGTCTACCCTTGCGCAATCCTCCCTTGCGCAATCCAATTGATGCACAAGGCATCCCCTGTGCCCCTTTAACCCTGTGCCCCTTGACCCCCTGCGCAGTCTACCCTTGCGCAAGGTAACCCTTACGCAAGGCAACTCTTGCGCAGCTCTTCCATGCGCAGTACATACCCTGCGCAGCCCAACCCCTGACCCCCTTGCACAATCTACTTGTCTATGATGAATTGTTATTTCTTTAAGCTTGGCTCTTCTATAGTCCTATATATATTGGTATTTTATTAGATATTTTACGTCCATTTTATATCCTTACGCCTTTTGTCACGAACTGATTTTTACTTAATATGTTTGGAATGACTATTGTACATGGCATTGTATGACAAGGAACTAGCATAACACGACAGTGACCCGTAGTGGTACACTCCTGACATGACCAACCTGACATGATAGTAGCCTGTCGTGGCGCACTCCTGACAGTACCCTGACATGATTTATCTTGATAACTTGATAGTGGCCCGTGGCGACGCACTCCTGACTTGACTTGACTTGTAACTTGTAACCTGACTCATATAATCAACTTGACACCGTGGGTGTTCCTGCTTGCTTGCTTGTACAATCCACTTGTCTTGTCTTGCATCATGTCTAGGACGTGACTTCCTGGGTACCACGGCCAGGGACTCGCGCTAAATTGGATTAGGCTAATGATTAGATCAAACTAGAACATGGAGAATTCCCAGTCACAGGCAATCTCGTTATCTGGGCGCTTTAATGGACTTGTAGCTTGCCGACGAGTAGAGCACATTTCCAGCACACTGTCATGTGTTGCACCCTCTAAGTCACCTAAGGGTACATTTGTCTCCCGGGCAATGTACCCACCTATAACTCTTAACCCGCAGAAGGATAACTGGATGGTCTGTAGGGCTTAGGACTAGAAATTCTCACTTGCATCTTGTTAGTAATTAGGCTTGTGATAACCCTAGTTAGTTAAAGTAGTAAGCCGTAGTACTTGCTTGGCCGATTGTGAATGAATGGTGTCCAGCTCTGTCTAAGTCTTGTCTAGCCCCTGTACCTGGAACTCTTGATCATGATTGTTTTACTTATCTCTAACGATAAATGGGTAGAGACAGTGAGCTATTCAGGCGAAGGGGTACAATCCCAGTCCTTGTTTGGTTTAAGGATTGTAACCTGGCTCCCGGAATGGTTCCACGTCCCTAGTCGTTTATCGCCTTGTGTACTTTACTACTTGTACTTTCTTTTATTCTTTATGTTCTGATATGCAGGCTTTGTTCTTATTTGTGGCCTCATTGTGGCACTTGCTCCTTCTGGGGTTTGACCCAGCTGGTTTTGTGTGGCCAGATTTCGGAGCAGCTCCCGAGGATCTACCAAGCTTTCAGCCCAATGGTGAACACTAGACGGAACCTGGGCTACGAGTGGGTTTTTCCTTTTTGTTTCACCCACTTATATGTAAATTTATTCTTTTGAGGCATTTAGCCGACGAGCACCTGTTAGCTCGATGCACATTTATTTACTATCTGCCTACGGGCTGTAAACATGATTAACAAATCCTAGAGTTGATCATGTATGACCGAACTCTTGCTAGTCCTATCATTTTGTACGACTAGCTTCATGATCATCCGATATGTAATTTTTGGGACGCCTTATATATATATATTTGATGCTCTAACATCTTGTAACTCTGTTAATTGCTGGAGATTGAGACAATAGGCTTGACCTTAAGAGACTGCTGGCTTGTAGTAAACCCTCATATCTAGACAGCCGTGACCGTATAGTTGAGATGTATTCTATTTTAATATACGTAGCTGGCTATGTCCGCCCCCGCTCTCCAGTATTCTGGTTCTGGGGCGTGACAAGTAGGTACAGTACACAAACAAGTCAACTTAAATGGCCATGCAACTACTACGGCTTGCTACTGTGAGTTCCAAGTTATCCTGAAAATATGCAGTAAGGATTCCTCAGTTCTTACTATGTGCAAGCAAGGCTAGTCTATCCAGTCAATCAATTACGCCAATCATGAATTAGACGAGTCCCAGCGGGACGTCCGCCATCAATATACAATATACAATAAATAATATAAGCAGATACCGCTCCCTGCCCGTGTGGTAGATTTGCAGTATCTGTGGGAACCAGCCGGCCTGTCGGACACTTAATAGTCCCAAAGAGGGCTGCAATGTAAGAACTCGGGAATCCATTCTCTCCATGCAATCATTATTTTATTTAACTTAATAGTCCCTATGTTGATTGAAATCCCATGCCGTGGATCATGGTCATTCAGAATGAGTACTTCCGTACAGAGTACGATATGTCCAACTCTACAACGATACCCGTGCGGTTATGTTGTAGGTCTTACATAGCGTAATGCAACAATCAAAACTAACCACAGAATAATCATGCCTTGACCATAAAGTACACATGCTGCTTTGTAGAAAAATAAATAAATAAATTGAAGCCTGCACATGCCTGTATGTCAATATTCGGGATCGGCCAATCGATTATAATAGTTCATAGTTAATATGAACGTGTCTCATTCATTCAATTCAATAAGACGACTAGCCAGTCTCTTAATTCCAACTAGGAACGCATGATTAATTATTAGTCGAAGTAACAGTCGGGGTCACTTCGTGACAAGGCATAAAAGTCTAACTAGTATTAAGCATGGTCGAGTCTATAACTAGCATAAAATAGTTGGGAACATATTCTTGAAGCCAATGAAAAGATCTACAACTTCCATGTTGGAAGTTAGAAGAAATTCTAGCCATAATTCAGTCAAAATAGGACATATAACAGTCAGAAACAACCAAAATAGGTATTATGTGGCCTATTCTGCGACATGCATGCGGACCAACTGCGATATACGGCTCATGCGGCATATGCGGCCCAACTGCGACACCATATGCGGCTCAACTGCGACATACGGCCTATGCGGCCCAACCGCGATACCATATGCGACCTACTGCGACATGAGGCCTATGCGGCCCAGCCACGACACCATATGCGGCTCAACTGCGACATGCAACTCATGCGGCCCAACCGCGATATCTATGCGGCTCAACTGCGACATGTGCCTCATACGGCCCAACCGCGACATCTATGCGGCTCAACTGCGACATGCGGCTCATGCGGCCCAACCGTGACATCTATGTGGCTCAACTGCGACATGTGCCTCATGCGGCCCAACCGCGACATCTATGCGACTCAACTGCGACATGTGCCTCATGCGGCCCAACCGCGATATCTATGCGGCTCAACTGCGACATGCGCCTCATGCGGCCCAACCGCGACATCTATGCGGCTCAACTGCGACATGCGGTTCATGCTGCAGATGAACATAGAAGTTTGACCAAAATTATTTTGGCCATAACTTCCTCAAAATAAATCGGAATCTAACTTTTCAAAAGCCAAACTTTGGTAGAATTAAATTCTCTACAACATGGAACCACTTATTTTTGAAAACAACAAAGTTTGATAGATCAAAACCATAAAATCCATATGAAAATCAAAACTTAAAACTTAGATCTACACCCAACCATCCATGGAAATCAAGAACTTCAAGACCTAAACTTGTAGAGGATGAGAAGATGAACAACATAGACTAAAAATAAATGGGGATGCATGAAATCCCTCATGGTGTGCAAGATGTACTTGCCTCTCCAAATGGGTGGGTGGGAGAGTAATGGAGGAAGAAGAAGAGTAATGGTGAAGTGAATGAAGAGAGAGAAAGGGGATGAGCTTTAAATGAAGGGGTAGTGGTAGGTGAGTGTTTATTTCGGTTCATGATGAACCAACATAATTAAACCAATCCAAGCCGAACCCAAAGCAAGTATAAAAACAGAAATAAAATTGCAGGAAATTAATTAACATGAAATTAAAAGAATTTGAATACAGAATAATACATGATAAATATTAAATAAATACGTATTCTGGGAACGGAAAGTGACAGTGTGGGAGGGGGGTTACTTAGTATACATTATTTTTTCTATTGTTACATAATATATCTTTGGAGATATTATTTTATTATTTTTCTTTCCTTTTATAGTATAATACATGTTGTTATATATATATATATATATTTTTATATATATATATATATATATATATATATATATATATATATATATATATATATATATATATATATATATATATATATATATTATTTGATTATAATGTTTTATTATTTGAATATATTTTTCAACATATATAGATATTATAAATTTTTATTATTTGATCATTCTCCTTTTTTTTTTTTTTTTTTTTGATCATTCTCCTTATATATATATATATATATATATTTATATATATATATAAAATATATATATTATATATATATAGATATATATATATATATATAATATATATAATTTATATATATTTAATCACTATATATATATATATATATATATATATATATATATATATATATATATATAGTATTATATATATATATATATATATATATTATTATTTATTTATTTATTTATTTTTTTTATATTTATATAATCACTATATATATATATATATAGATAATATATATATTATATATATATATATATATAATATCTATCTATATATATATAATTATATTAGTGATTATATAAAATAAAAATAGTGATTATATATATATAGTGATTATATAAAAAAAAAAATATATATATAATATATATATAATCTATATAATATATATATATTTATAAAATAAAAAATAATATATATATATATATATATATATAGTGATTAATATAAAAAAAAAATATAGTGATTAATATAATATATATATATATATATATATATATATATATATATATATATATATATATATATATATATATATATATATATATATATATATATATATATATATGGCCTTGTAGCCTACCGGTTAGGGCCTTTGGCACCCGGGGCATTGGACGGAGTTCGAGCCCCCACGGGGGCGGCTTGGTGGTTCGCCCACGGCCCCCGGGCCAGGCGGTGGCTGGGTGTCTTCGACACGGCCGCTTGGTTTAAAAAAAAATATATATATATATATATATAGGGATTAACTTTACGGAAAAACTTACTGGAGCACTACACATACACGTTTCTCTTCCAAATTTTATTCTTTAAAAAAATTAAATCTCTCCCTTTTTTAAATGAACTCTATCTTTATTTTCAAAACACAAATTCTATTCATCGATTTAATTTTTAAAATAGAGATGATATTTTTTAAATATAGAGAGATAGATTTATTTTTTATTTTAAATAGATAGATTTGTTTGAAAAAATAAATCTAAAAAATAATCTATCTTTCAAATTACCTAACATGGGGGAGGGGAGGGGAGGGGCGGGATATGGTCTTCCAAAATTTTGAGTCCATAAAATATTTTTGATATCTTTTTGAAAAAAAGGAAGATTATATTTATGGTATTTTCCAATTATAATATATCCATATTCATTCTTCCTGTAATTTCAAATACAAGATAGGTAATAATTTGTTAACATAGATTTATTGTTAATTACTTGATTATTTGGAGAAATATTTTAAGTTATTCGATTATTTGGAGATTTTTTTAATTTATTTGGTGAACTGGAGAAATCTTATTAATTTATTGGTGCATTATTTGATTACTTGGAGAAATCTTTTTAATTTATTTGGTGAACTGAAGGAATCTTTTTGATTTATTTGATTATTTGGATAAATCATTCTTATTTATTTGGTGAATGTGAGAAATCTTATTTAATTATTTGGTGAATTATTTGCTTATCTGGAGAAATCTTTTTAATTTATTTGGATAAATCTTTTTAACATAGATTTTTGACGACATATATTCAACGTTACAATTTGAGGAGTTATTATAATTTTTCTATTATTAATTTGAATCTTATCTAAATACTACTTTGTCTGTGTCGAATAGAATGTTCTTAGACACATTCAAAATATTTAGAATCATGAGGACCTCTGGTCCAAATGGAAAGTTAGTTTCTGATTTTTTTTTTTTCAAAGTACAAAACAAAAAAAATATACTTTTGATTATTTGGAGAATTCGTTTTCATTTATGTGTGAAATATTTGATTGTTTGAAAAAATATTTATTGGGAAAATCTCTACTATTATAATGCGTTAGAACCGGCTCCAAATTAAGTCGTCTATGCCGTATGTTGATATGTGCTAATTCATTACCTCATCATTTAACTTTAGAGGAGCAATGCATAATGCATAACAGAGTATCAGGAAGTCAAAAGAGAAGCTAAGCAACTCGGATCCCCAATCTAGCTCATCTTCATTGTAACCTATCAATGTCTACTAACTCATCGACTTGCTAGCTCAGACAAATATGCTAGCTCATCTCCAATTGAATTAACTGCCAAGAGTATCAGGAAGACATGTATCAGAATCTATAGATAGGAGCTAGGAAGTGAATGTAATCATATTAGAAAATGTACTTAGCTTATGTTTTTATTTTCTTGTCTTTCTTTTTCTTCATTTTGTAACCGACTTCTTCTCCATTCAATAAACCCTAATTCGTTCTTCTCCAAATTGTGTGAATATTCTTCGAATATGCCATTAAAATGACAAACAAGACCTAAAATTTATATCATCAACCAATTAATTTAAAACTTAAATATTTTTAAGTATCGTAACTGTACACGTAGTTGAAAAAAAATTAAAAACATAAAATTCTCCTAACTACTTGGCATATGTAAATCCTAAAATATTTTAAAATTTAAATTAAATTTAAATTAAATTTAAACTAAGTAAATGATATTATCTAACTATCATTTCAAATATTCTAACATAATTTTAATTTCTATTTTTTATATTTCAATAATATCGTAAATCACTATATTTAAATTTATTTTACGTACAACGTATGTGCATTTACTAGTATTTTTAATTTATTTGGTGAATTTGATTATTTGGATAAATATTTTTGATTTATTTGGAGAAAACTTTTTAATGGGTAGCTTAATTTAGAAAACACTTTTAAAATGTAATACTCTTGACTATTCCATTTGAAGAAAATTATTTTAAGAAGGAGATATAAACACAATACAGACACATTTACACAATAATAATTAATTAATTATGGTTTTTGCATATAAGTACATAAAATCTCATATTTTTTAAATAAGTTACAAAAATTATGAACTTTTTAAATTTTTTATAGTAAATAGAGTTATGAGTCCCTTAAACCAGATATAAAATAGGATATTTGCCATTTTATGAATTGCTTAAAAGTTTTTCTAGTAGTTTGTCATTTGTCTGTGTTAATAGGGTGTTCTTAGACATTCAAAAATTTAGAATGTTTTTTATTATTTGATTATTATTTCCGACAATGTCTACTTTGTATCGGAAATAGTCAACTACTTTCGATGACATAAAAAAAATCCTGAAAAAAACCTATACTTTCACCGACAATATTTATGTTCCCTCGCAAATACAAATTCACTTCCGACAATATCTAGTGTTTCTCATAAATAAGGAATTTTTTTCATAAATAAAACATAATTTACAAACAACTATAATTGCCCTCGTAGTTAGGCCAGTTTTTAAGACATGGCATGTTTGTCCTCAGAAATTATAATTCTCTTTTTTGAGAAAAAAATATTCTGGTCGAAAATAGTTTTGGCGCCAACAAGTCCCTCCAATTATTGATTAATTTTATGACAGTGTCTACTTAGTATAGGAAACGGTCAACCACTTCCAATGACATCAAAAAATCCTTGGAAAAACCTATACCTTCACCGACACAAAAAATCTTTGGAAATATTCCACTCCCTCCAATACAAATTTATTTCCGACAATATCTGGTGTTTCTCATAAATAAAGCATTATTTTCGAACAACTGTACTTGTCTTCGCAGTTAGGCCACTATTTACGACAAAACTTATTTGTCCTCGAAAATAATAATGCTCTTTTCTAAGAAAAAAATATTATGGTCGGAATTAGTTTTGGCGCCAACAACTCCCTCCAATTATTGAGTAATTCCGACAAAAAAAAGCTCATTTCAGAGTGCGCATTATGCGTCGAAAATAATATGGACTTTTACGAGATACTTCCGACGGAACAATTATTTTTGTCACAAATGCGACTTCTTTCGAGAAATATTTCAACAGAGCAAAACAAATAAACTGATTCGGTTATTCGGTTCGGCCTGGTTCGGTTTCGGTTTTGGCTACTTCCGGTTCGGTTTTCATTTTAGAACTTTAGAAATAGCTTATTCTATTTTGAGTATTTTGGGTCGGTTGAAACCGAATAAACCGAAAGCTCACCCCTAGTAACTACCACCTTGTGTAATGAACAATATATTGTATCATGTTGGATCGGCTAGGAATAGAACAATCAATCTATTACAAAAATAAAAGATATATCATATCTACTAAAATTCTAAAGTTGTTTTAGAACAAATTTCTGAGTTATTTTTTAACAAATTCATGATATAATTCAGTTGATTTACTTAGAAGATATTAAGAAGAACTCAAAAAGGAAATTGAACAAACTGATAGGACTAAAATCTCCAATCCTTTAGTTCATCAATTGAATATATGACATAGCCTAAGTTAAAGCAGCATTTTAGAGTAAAATAGAGGTGGAGTGGTCATGATTTTTACAAGAACGAAAATTAGGATGAGTAGGAAGCCATGGAAGGGATTTGTGCAAGAAATGGATACAATAAACTTGTCTTTCGAAACCGTAGAAGGGATGGGTTTCATCTTGTGACATATTCATTTAATCAAAGGCTGCTATGAAGTGAGATGTCGACCTAATAAGACCAATATTTCAAATATCATCATCCTAACAACATTTTAAAGATAAATTTACAACATTGTCTAAACATTGTAAAATACACATCTTTTACAACATTTTATAAAAGTTGTTCAATACCTTTTTGCAATGTTTCTTAAACATTGTAAAATGATATTACATACACAACGTTTATATAAAGTGGTAAAATAAAATTATTTTTACAACATCGAACAAATATCGTGAAACATAAAAAAAATTATAACAGTTGACAAACGTTGTTGAACATGACATTTTTACAATACTTTAAATACATTGTCAAAATTAAAAACTTGGACAACATTAAATAAACGTTGTCAAAATTAATTTTTTTTACAATGTTAATAAAATGTTGTTGAAGACAGTAATACACAACTTTTGTGAATGACCATTGTAGAAGCCTTAACGTTTGAATATAAAATATTATTTGCACCTGTATTTCACAACATTTTTACAATAAAGGTTGTAGAAGACCCTCCATATTTACAACGTTTTTATGAAGTGTTGTAGATGGAACGTTGTAAAAGGGTTTTTTTCTTGTAGTGACGGTATGTCTGCTGGTGCGGCGCCGGTGCTCTCGGCTGGAAAGCCTGACGCTTGGAGGGTCCCTCAAGGTGTACAGAAGCCGGCCTCTTGCAAGACAGAAGACGCTCCTCTATGCTCCGGGCAAACTCTAGGCTCTGGTAGTAGTCAGTCGTACCGTTCGCCACTATAAGAATGCCAATGTCTGGAACTAGACCATGGCAAAACCTACGCGTCATCTCCTCTTGGTCTGCAACTAGACTAGGAGAGAAACGGCTCAGGCGACTAAACTCTGCCGCATACTCGTCAACAGAACGATTCCCCTGCTGGATGTTCTGGAATCGTAGCCCCATGGCTACCCTAGCGGTGGTCGAGAAGAATTTCTTCTTGAACTGGGTCTTGAACTGATCCTAAGTGGCCTTCTCTCTCGCGAATAGCGGCTCATTCCTGAACCAAACTCTCGCCAAGTCTATCAGCAGAAATCCTGCTGCCTCAACCTGGAGGTCACTCGGCAACCTAGCTCCAAGGAGCTTCCTCTCTACTGAGTCTAGCCAGTCATCTGCTACTTACGATGCCCTCAGTCCCTAAAAACTCTTTGGGGTTCAGATCCATGAAGTCCTTGATTGTCCCTGCTCTCTGCCGTGGCTCTACCGGTGGTGGGACCACGGTACGCTCCTCTGAACGCTCCATGCTCTGACGGAGTAGGGTGGTCTACTCCTGATGGGTCGTTAGGAACCCCTGGATCAGAGTGAGCAGTTGGTTTCCGTCGAGAGTGACGGAAGCCTGGACAGGTATAGTAATAGGTGGTGGTGGGAGTATCGGGTCCTGCTGGGACTGTGATGTGGAAGGTGGTGGAGGCATCTGGGTTGGTGGATTTGTGGAGTGGGGGAGTATAGTAGGTGGAGGTGGAGGTGCATCGGTCAAATGGTCAACCGACTGGATAGGGAGTGTGCCATTTTCAGGTGTGGCATACTGGGATGAGCGGGTGAGCACCATCTAATAAATAAAAGAACTTATAAGGACTCTTTTAAGTAAACAATCATACACAACAAGGAAATCCAATTTGTAATAACGAGCATGTGATGCGATGTGATTCCTATGTTGCAATCCTAGTAATCCTCTAGGTGTTCTAAGCGTCATTCCTAGTGTTGTCTAGTTCTCTTAAGTTCCTAATTGCAGGCATGCTTGGTACAATGACGTAACCAAACAATTTAGTCAGGACCTGCGTGGGCCACCACTAAAAACATGTCACGATCCGCAACCAAAATTGTTGGACCGGGCCGAGTCATGTCCAGCCTACGCTTGGGATAAAACGTAGTAAGCTGTTCTAAAGATAAATAAGATAAGACCAAAGTGTGCTAACAGTTCCATATGTAATAAAGAGTCAGAAATGTTCCAAACACAAAAGTCGTCTCGTATACAAATATGTTCCAAGTACAAGTCCATAATGTAAAGCTGGATACAGGTCCAGTCATAAAATACATAGTCTAACAATATGACTACTCTCGGAACCCCGAGCAACTACGCAAACTAGACGAGTTTCCCCGCAGGTACATCATCGTAAGATAAAGCCTGGTCCTCGGCAGCAACTCCATAATAGGAATCGCAAAGCAACTCCTCCTTAGTAAGTATACTTACAATGTTATTCTGTCAGGACGGGAGCAAGTACTGATTCTAACAAACTAAATATATGAAACATGAAATGAACAGAAGTGTAATAAACTGGAATCATGGCATATCATGATTTAATTAGTTCTTTTAGAAATGGCAACATATATTTGTTTAAAAGTTTAAAACCGTAGCTTGTACGTGATCGGTCAATAGGTAAATAGGATGTACAGCAGTACATATTAAGTTTTCTGGAATACACATACGTGCACTAACGGCATCGGTGTATATCCATACACAAACGCGGGATCAGAACATACGACAAAATTACATATAGAATGTTACCGTGCGTGGTAAATACATACGGAGAAGGGGGGCATGATCACGTACTCTTCTAACAGTTTTCCCTTAACCCGTTGTTAAACATGTGAGAGATGTAAAAACTGTCCTAAGCATGGTAGGGACATGAAAGTAATACAACATATGAAGATTTAACTTGCTACCCCAAGGATCAGCATTTAACATGGTTGGAAATCACAGTTTATTGTTTATAGCAGTATGTAAAGTTTGTAGAAGTACTTGTCTTTAGCAAAGCAAGGTAGTGATAGAAATGCTATAGATGTCTGGTGACTTGTCACTGTAGAAATAATACATAAACTTAGTTTTATACTAAGTTAAACATTAAGATACTAGTGGTACGACACGACTTTCTGACTGGACACCTAGCCAAATGATGACTTTAGCATAGGAGACCAATGTGGGGTGACACAATACCCAAACTAACTTTCTAGGGTCTTTATACTAGTGTAGGGGGTAGTCCAATACTACCATAACTCAAAACAACACAAAACATTGCAAGTCGTAACAATTCAATAAATAAATCAAACTGTACACTGTGTTCCAACAATTTTTGAGATAGACAAAAAGATCAATTTTACATAAAATAAAGTACCAAATTGATCCTTATTAATTATAGAAATTTATAATATTTTTTCTGGAATTTATAATCCCTCATAGGTATTTATTAAAAATCAGCAAACATATGTATCCTAAATATGAGTTCTGTTTTCCTATTTTTATAAAATGCCAATATTCCTTATTAAATGCTGAAAAAATTATAATAAATTAGATAAATTAACATAGTATTTAAATACAATTTTTTCCAGATTTTTACATCAGTTAAAATATATATAAAAATTCAAAAATAGCAAGTAACAATTTCTGGAAAATAATTAATTAATTATTTACTATTTTGTCCACGTATTCGAAATTGAACCGAAGTCCAGATACGGGACCCAAAGCCATGAATCAAGTCCAATATGACTTGTACAGACTCTGAATGTATTAGACACAATTGGGCCCAAAATCCATACTAGGTTTGGACATCAATTGGCCACAATTTATAAAATACAGGAATTTAAATATGTATATAAATATATTTTAAAGTGGCAAAATATACAAGTCACAAAATTATATAATAAAATAACTTGTGAAATTATACATAATAATATTTTGCATCAAAATTGTATTTGAAAATATATACATATTTATACAACAAATACAATTATATATATATATATATATATATATATATATATATATATATATATATATATATATATATAATATTTTTTTTTTTATATATATATATATATATATATATATATATATATATATATATATATATATATATATATATATATATATATATATATACATAATATATAGATATTTATATATATATAATGGATATATATATATATAATACTAAATATAAATATAATTATATATATATAAATACAGTATATTATATAACAGTATATATATAATAATACATACATACATAAATACATATATATATATATATATATATATATATATTATATATATATATATATATATATATATATATATATACATATATATATACATATATAAATACATATATACAAAATATATATATATATATACATATATATATATATATATATATATATATATATATATATATATATATATATATATAAACAAATAAATTAAAAAAAAAAAAAAACAAAGGCGGGGCTCAAACTCGGCCAGGGGGGGCATGGGGTTTAACCATGCTCGGGCTGGCCAAGGGGTCAGTTCAAGTTATGTGATAGGGGTAGGGTTTTAATTAATTTTATTATAGGTTTTAGGTTAATGGATTTGAAACCCGATAGCCCAAACTAAACCCAATAACGTATTCTTCGTGTCCTGACAGTTAAGGACACGAAGAACGATCGAGTCCTGTGTCCGGGTCGTGCACGACACGCACGACTCGAACTAGCCGTGTCCATGCCCATCACTGGGTTCCTCGTGTCCTGGTGAGTCCAATGATGTGAACACGAGACACAACGCGACACGAGAGACTAGAAGACACGTACATGTCCGAGTGGCGGTGGCGTTCGGGGGCGTTGCACGGTGGAGGAGAAGTCGGGACAGCCTGAGAAAATTCAGCCGAGTTCGTCTCGTCAAGGCGAATCGAACGGCGGTGGTTGGAGAGGATGACGATGGCTGGGGCGGCGCCTAGGGTAGATCTAGGGTTCCGGCGATCGTCGGGGAAGAAAATGGGGTTGGACGGCGCTGTGGTGGTTGTTGGGGCGGTCGTAGGGAGTCTAGGGTTAGGGTTTTGGTCGAGAGCATTTATAGGGGAAGTAGGTCGGCCGAATTAGGGTTTTAGATTAGGATTAGGGTTAGGATTTTTGCCGGAGTTTAGTCAGAGAAGGTGAAGCGCGGGGCGATCGGATTAGGGTTTTCCAGGAAACCCCTCCTCCAAATCGATATTTGCAACAAAACCCCACCGCCTTGTTAAATGCAAATTCTAAATTGCATATACACCCCCGCTGTTGCTCTGTGCAAAAATTAATTTGCACAGACAATTCAGATTTTGCAAAGACTATTAAAATAATTAAAATAATTGCAAAATGATATTAAAATAATTTAATTAATTACAAAAATGATATATTTTGTTTTAAAATTATTAAAAAATCATTTAAAAAATCTAAACAAATTCCTAATAATTTAATAATTAATTTTAAAGATATAAATGTTATTTAAAATTATAAAAATACTATTTTAAAATTTAGGGGCTTACACCACTTCCTTCTTAACAGTAGGAGGAGCCATGTCACGTCCCAGAACCAGAATATCGGAGAGCGGGGGAATGACTCAGCCAGCTACGTATTACGGGTAGATGAATACCGTATAATACGATCAATGCTGTCTAAAAGACGAGGGGCTGCATACTACATGAAAGTCTCACTAGGGTTACTCAACATCTATTGTCTCAATCATTCAATCAAGAAGCAGTAATAGAGAACATGTAAGATAAAGCAGTAAGGCGTCCCAAACGCTCAGTCAAAATGTTCTTGAGGTCTGGCTTTACAAAACATAGCCAGATGATATAACAGGGTATACACAATCGTTATCAGCTGCAGTCTGACTTAGTTACAATTATGTAAAAGTAAGTGCAAGACTATCCGACTAACATGTCGGTGCCAAACGGCAAAATATAAAGTAAGTAACAAAACGAGCGGGGAAGCAAGGAACCCACTCGTGTCCTCCTGCGATCATCCCTCTAGTATTGACCATCTTGGAGGTAGAAGTAAGCTGAGTTCTCGGGAACTGGCTCTAAATCTGGCCATGCAAAACCAGAGAGGTTAGACCTCAAATAGCAAGTACCACAAGGGAGCACGAAATGAGAAATAAAACTAGTGGTGAGAGTTAAGAATATAATAAATAAGTCTCCGCTTGCTACTGGGATTCACACAACATCATGACACTTCAAACCAACTTTCCAACCAAACAAGGACAGAAGTTGACCCGTCATGTCCTGACATTCTGATCATCTCAGTTAGTTAACGAAGTAAGTACAGTACACAAACAAATCAATTTAAACGACAATAAAACTACTACGGCTTGCTAACTATAAGTTCTAAGTTGCCCTGGAAATATGCAATAAGGGATTCCTCAGTTCTTACTATGTACAAGCAAGACTAGTCTATCCAATAATCAATTGCGCCAATCATGAATTAGACGAGTCCCAGCGGGACGTCCGTCATCAATATATGTAACAGTATAAGCAGATACCACTCCCTGCCCGTGTGGCAGATTTGCAGTATCTGTGGGAACCAGCCGGCATGTCGGGGCATTAATTGTCCCAAGATGGCTGCCATGTAAGAACTCGGGAATCCATTCTCTCCATGCAATCGTTATTTTATTTAACTTAATAGTCCCTATGTTGATTGAAATCTCATGCCGTGGATCATGGTCATTCAGAATGAGTACTTCCGTACAAAGTACGATATGCACAACTCTACAACGATGCCCGTGCGGTTAGGTTGTAGGTCTTACATAGCGTAATGCAACAATCAAACCTAGCCACGGAATAATCATATCTTGACTATAAGATACACATGCTGCTTTTGCAAAAAAGGAAAGTCAACATGTGTCCATATGCCAATGTTCGGATCGGCTAGTCGATCGCAATGGTTCATGGTTCATACATGAACGTGTCTCATTCAATTCAATAAGATGACTAGCCAGTCTCTTAGTTCCAACTAGGAACGCATGATCAATCATTAGTCAAGGTAACAATCAATGTCAATTCGTGACAAGGCATGAAAGTCAACTAGCATTTAGTATGGTCGAGTCTATAACTATCAGGGTTAAGTTACAGTCATTCTGGGTATCCATAAACCAATCGAGACACAGTGCACACTCCACACAACAATATGTATAAAAAATAAAATATTAACTTATCATGATTTTATCGAGTTTATGCCAAAAAGGCGTAAGGATATAATAAGGGGTGCCATGTACGCCAAAGGAGTACGCACAATGAAATATGCCAAGCCAGAAGAGTAAGCCCAATGAAATACGTGTAAAGGAAATAGCCTTACGCACGTAAGGAAGTACGCGTAAAGAAATAACATCACGCATGAACGAATACGCGTAAAGAATGAAGTTACGCGTGAAACATTGTACGCATAAAGAATAGAGTTACGCGTAAAATATTGTACGCATAAAGAAATAGCATTACGCGTAAACTTGTACGCGTAAAAGAATAACATTGCGCGTAAACTTGAACGCGTAAAAGATGAACATTACAGGTGAAGCTGGTACGCGTAAAGAATAATGTTACGCGTGAAACATTGTACGCGTAAAAGAATAACATTGCGCGTAAACTTATGTGCGTAAAAGAGTTGGAAATTATGTTACGCGTAAATTAGTACGCGTAAAATAATATTACGCGTGAAGAAATACGCGTAAAGGAAATACGCCAAGCCAGAGTAGACTTGCGTAATCCAGATTCACGCTGACACGAATGATCGTGGGCGTAGAGCTTGATATTACGCGGGTACGTAAAACGTTGGCGTAGAGAACCTCTCGAACTCCAATTCCATGAAACCTTAAATCGAAGCCAAAAATGGGACTTCCATGGATCAAAATGGGGTATAACACAAATCTCAACAACCTGGAATTCTCAAAATTTGGGAATAAGGAAGTTTGAGAGATCAAAACCGTTAAAATCCGAAAATAGCAAATTTCTAGATCTACAAAAATAAAACTCTTAAAATGGAAAATGTCAAGTTCTAAACTATCTTAGAATCATGAGAGGAAGATAAATAAACCATAAAAATAGATTCTCATGTGGAAGCAAGATGCACTTGCCTATGCTCTTGGTAGGTGGAGAGAGTTATGAGGAAGAAGAAGAGTAAATGAGAAAAAGAGAAGTAATGAAGAGAGAGAAAGGGTTGGTCTTTAAATGGAGATGATAGTAGGTAGGGGGTTGGTTGGGTTCATGATGAACCACCTAAATAAACCAACCCAAGCCGAACCCAAGAGCAAAAACAAAAGTAGAAAATAAAATACAGAAAAATAATTAGCATAAAATTAAAGAAATTAAATACAGAACAAATGCATGATAAATATTAAATAAATACATTTAAGCAGTACACGTATTAAAATACGCATTCTGGGAACGGGAAGTGACAAGCCACCTCAGCATTCAGTGTTTTCCTCAAACGACGTGCCGTTGCTCGGGTCATGGGTGCCATCTGGTAAGATCGATATTCACAAAGAATATAATTGTAACATAAGCAAGCTAACTAAAGGAACCATCATCTCGTTTGATTACATTTTCGAAAGCAGATAAAATACAGAATATTCAATTTTTTGCCAAGTGTGAGAAAGGATGGCTCAGAACACAACCCAAAATTTATTCTAGCATACATTAGTGTGAATCATCTATGTTCTATACATATGGTGTAGTATAAGTTCTTATCGAATCTAGTATCTAAAGGATATAACAGAATCAAGATGAACCCACATAATGTAATACTAAGACATCATCTACTACTAAAAGATATAGTGATAGGTTGTCATATCATCATTGTCGAAGGATGAGGGTCGGAGGACAGTCAAATTTATCTACGGCTACATAGTTTTTGCCTCGCCAGTCGAATGGCTGCAGGGACTATGTCCTGATCACCATGTCATACCGTAGATTAATACAAATGGAGCTGGAGCTGGAGCCAAAATACAGAATCCAAAATACAAAATACAGAATCCAATCCCAGGGTTCGCCGAAAATACAAAAACAAAGATTGACACAAAGTACTAATTCATATTTGTTTTAAGTGTGAGAACGGATGGCTCAGAACACAACCCAAAATTTATTCTAGCATACATTAGTGTGAATCATCTATGTTCTGTACATATGGTGTAGTATATGTTCTTATCGAATCTAGTATCTGAAGGATATAACAGAATCAAAATGAACCCACATAATGTAATACTAAGACATCATCTACTACTAAAAGATATAGTGATAGGTTGTCGTATCATAATTGCCGAGGGATGAGGGTCGGAGGACAATTAACTTTATCTATGGCTACATAGTTTCTGCCTCGCCAGTCGAATGGCTGCAGGGACTATATGTCCTGATCACCATGTTACCAATTAACCAACCAACAAAACTACTTGTTACAAATATCGGCACTATCGGTGCTTTCGATTCGGAGTATCACATTTTTCGGTGTCGGAAAACAAATAATTATTACTAAATTATCAGATTTTTTGGCACTATCAGTGCCCCTGACCAAGCCCCCCTGCAACCCTCCCCCCTACACCACCCCTAACCCTAACCCTAACCCTATCCCTAACCCCTCCCCCACCAGCCCCCCCTTCCCTACCAGCCCCCCTCCCCTCCCCAGCCCCCCACCAACCACCCCTAACCCTAACCCGAACTCTAACCCTAACCCTCCCCTCCCTACATCCCCCCCCTCCTCACCCCCACCCCTAACCCGAACCCTAACCCTCCCCTCCCCCCTGCTCCCCTCCCCCAGCCGTCCCCCACCACCACTGCCGCCCTCACCCTCCCGCCCCTACCCCCCTGCTCCCCTTACCCAGCCGCCCTCACCCCCCCCCCCCCCGCCCCCACACACACCCACCCCTAACCCGAACCCTAACCCTAGCTCCCCTCCCCCAGCCCCCCTCCTCACCCCCAGCCGCCTTCACCCCCCTGCCCCACCCTCCAGCCACCCCCCACTCACCCCCCAACCACCCGTATTCCCCCTGTCCCTCCCCCCGAGCCACCCGCACCTCCCCAACCACCAACATCCAAAATAGAGAAAGAGAGAGGGAGGAGAGTCACGTACCGGAGAGGGAGGAGAGTCACCGGAGAGAGTGAGAGCCGCCGGAGAGAGTGAGAGTGCCAGAGAGAGTGAGAGCGCCAGAGGGGGGGAGGAGAGAGAGTGAGAGAGTAAAATCGGGAGAAATGAATCGTTGGAGGGAATTTAATTAGAATTTAGCGACGTTCATTCTAACGTCGCTATTAGTGACGTTTCGCGACGACTAGCTCATGTAACTAATATACGTCATTGTAGGATTCAGGTTAGGGGTGGGGGTGAGGAGGGGGGACTGTGGGGAGGGGAGGGTTAGGGTTAGGGTTAGGGGTGGTTGGTGGGGGAGGGGGGGCTGGGGAGGGAGGGGGGCTGGTGGGGGGAGGGGTTAGGGATAGGGTTCGGGTTAGGGTTAGGGGTGGTGTAGGGGGGACGGGTACGGGAGGGGGGGCTTGGTCAGGGGCACCGATAGTGCCAAAAAATGTGATAATTTAGTAATAATTATTTATTTTCCGACACCGAAAAATGTGATACTCCGATTCGAAAGCACCGATAGTGCCGATATTTGTAACAAGTAGTTTTGTTGGTTGGTTAATTGGTAACATGGTGATCAGGACATATAGTCCCTGCAGCCATTCGACTGGTAGTATATGTTCTTATCGAATCTAGTATCTGAAGGATATAACAGAATCAAGATGAACCCACATAATGTAATACTAAGACATCATCTACTACTAAAAGATATAGTGATAGGTTGTCATATTATCATTGCCGAAGGATGAGGGTCGGAGGACAGTCAAATTTATCTACGGCTACATAATTTTTGCCTCGCCAGTCGAATGGCTGCAGGGACTATGTCCTGATCACCATGTCATACCGTAGATTAATACAAATGGAGCTGGAGCTGGAGCCAAAATACAGAATCCAAAATATAAAATACAAAATCCAATCCCAGGGTTCGCCGAAAATACAAAAACAAAGATTGACACATAGTACTAATTCATATCTGTTTTAAGTGTGAGAACGGATGGCTCAGAACACAACCCAAAATTTATTCTAGCATATATTAGTGTGAATCATCTATGTTCTGTACATATGGTGTAGTATATGTTCTTATCGAATCTAGTATCTGAAGGATATAACAGAATCAAAATGAACCCACATAATATAATACTAAGACATCATCTACTACTAAAAGCTATAGTGATAGGTTGTCGTATCATAATTGCCGAGGGATGAGGGTCGGAGGACAGTTAACTTTATCTACGGCTATATAGTTTCTGCCTCGCCAGTCGAATGGCTGCAGGGACTATATGTCCTGATCACCATGTTACCAATTAACCAACCAACAAAAGTACTTGTTACAAATATCGACACTATCGGTGCTTTCGAATCGGAGTATCACATTTTTCGGTGTCAGAAAACAAATAATTATTACTAAATTATCATATTTTTGGCACTATCGGTGCCCCTGACCAAGCCCCCCTCCCCCCCTCCCCCGCAACCCTCCCTCCTACACCACCCCTAACCCTAACCCGAACCCTATCCCTAACCCCTCCCCCATCAGCCCCCCTTCCCTACCAGCCCCCCTCCCCTCCCCAGACCCCCACGAACCACCCCTAACCCTAACCCGAACTCTAACCCTAACCCTCCCCTCTCCACATCCCCCCGTCCTCACCTCCACCCCTAACCCAAACCCTAACCCTCCCCACCCCCATGCTCTCCTCCCCAGCCGTCCCCCACCCCCACTGCCGCCCTCACCCTCCCGTCCCCACCCCCTACTCCCTTTACCGAGCCGTCCTCACCTCCCCCCGCCCCCACACATACCCACCCCTAACCCGAACCCGAACCCTAGCTCCCCTCCCCCAGCCCCCCTCCTCACTCCCAGCCGTCTTCACCCCCTGCCCCACCCTCCAGCCACCCTCCACTCATCCCCCAACCACCCGCATCCCCCCTGTCCCTCCTCCCGAGCCACCCGCACCTCCCCAACCACCAACATCCAAAATAGAGAGAGAGAGGGGGGAGAGTCATATACCGGAGAGGGAGGAGAGTCGCCGGAGAGAGTGAGAGTCGCCGGAGAGAGTGAGAGCGTCAGAGAGAGTGAGAGCGCCGAAGGGGGGGAGGAGAGAGAGCGAGAGAGTAAAATGGGGAGAAATAAATTGTTGGAGGAAATTTAATTAGAATTTAGCGACGTTCATTCTAACGTCGCTATTAGCGACGTTATAACGACGTTTCGCGACGACTAGCTCATGTAACTAATATACGTCATTGTAGGGTTCAGGTTAGGGGTGGGGGTGAGGAGGGGGGCTGTGGGGAGGGGAGGATTAGGGTTAGGGTTAGGGGTGGTTGGTCGGGAAGGGGGGGCTGGGGAGGGAGGGGGGCTGGTGGGGGAGGGGTTAGGGATAGGGTTCGGGTTAGGGTTAGGGGTGGTGTAGGGGGGACGGGTTAGGGGGGGGAGCTTGGTCAGGGGCACCGATAGTGCAAAAAAATATAATTATTTGTTTTCCGACACCGCAAAATGTGATACTCCGATTCGAAAGCACCGATAGTGTCGATATTTGTAACAAGTAGATTTGTTGGTTGGTTAATTGGTAACATGGTGATCAAGACATATAGTCCCTGCAGCCATTCGACTGGTAGTATATGTCCTTATCGAATCTAGTATCTGAAGGATATAACAGAATCAAGATGAACCCACATAATATAATACTAAGACATCATCTACTACTAAAAGATATAGTGATAGGTTGTCGTATCATCATTGCCGAAGGATGAGGGTCAGAGGACAGTTAACTTTATCTACGGCTACATAGTTTCTGCCTCGTCAGTCGAATGGCTGCAGGGACTATATGTCATGATCACCATGTTACCAATAACCAACCAACAAAACTACTTGTTACAAATATCGGCACTATCGGTGCTTTCGAATCGGAGTATCATATTTTTCGGTGTCGGAAAATAAATAATTATTACTAAATTATCAATTTTTCGGCACTATCGGTTCCCCTGACCAAGCCCCCCCCTGCACCCCTACCCCCTACATCACCCCTAACCCTAACCTGAACCCTATCCCTAACCCCTCCCCCACCAGCCCCCCTCCCCCACCAGCCCCCTCCCCTCTCCAGCCCCCCCTCCCCCACCAACCACCCCTAACCCGAACCCTAACCCTAACCCTCCCCTCTCCACAGCCCCCCCTCCTCACCCCCACCCATAACCCGAACCCTAACCCTCCCCTCCCCCAGCCGCCCCCACCCCCACTGCCGCCCTCACCCCCCCGTCCCCACCCCCTGCTCCCCTCCCCTAGCCGCCCTCACCCCCCCACATACCTACCCCTAACCTGAACTCTAACCCTAGCTCCCCTCCCCCAGTCCCCCCTCCTCACCCCCAACCGCCCTCACCCCCCCTGCCCCACCCCCCAGCTACCCCCCACTCACCCTCCAACCACCCGCATCCCCCTACCCCTCCCCCCGAGCCACCCGCACCCCCCAACCACCAACAACCAAAATAGAGAGAGAGAAAGAGAGATGGGAAGGGGGGAGAGTCACGTACCGGAGAGGGAGAAGAGTCGCCGGAGAGAGTGAGAGTCGCCGGAGAGAGTGAGAGCACCGGAGGGGGAGGAGAGAGAGTGAGAGAGGTAAAATGGAGGGAAATGAATCGTTGGGGAGAATTTAATTAGAATTTAGCGACGTTCATTCTAACATCGCTAAATTAGTCGCTATTAGCGACGTTTCGCGACGACTAGCTCATGTAACTAATATACGTCGTTGTCACGTCGCTATTTTCGTCGCTAGTAGCGACTATTAGCGACGTTTATATTAAACGTCGCTAATGTGCACAATTTAGCGACGTTATACTAACGTTGCTAAATTTACGTCGCTAATGGAGCAGATTTTAGTAGTGGTCTCGGTTAGTTTTAATTGTTTTCATTTTGATGGTGATCGATCTGTATTTGATGTAATATCAAAGGGGATTTGAGTATGTTCGTGCAAGACCAGACACCGAGACCTCCTTGACACAAACTGACATAGGTATTGTCCTTATCTGTCTTCCTCTCCTTGATTCCATTATAGTGAGATTGATCAATAATATTTGGGATAATTTAGCAAATACCCCCATTCCAAATGTTAAAACTAGCATATACCCCCACTATTTATTTTATTTAGCAAATACCCCCACTCCTATGTAAAAAAGTGGGGGTATATCTTAAATTTTTATTATTTTATATCAAAAATGGGGGTATTTGTTAGATAAATAAAATAGTGGGGGTATATGCTAATTTCAACAATTAGAATGGGGGCATTTGCTAAATTATCCCATAATAATTTATGTCCTGGGTGAATATTGATACTATGTCAGTGTCAACATAAGAAATAAGGACCACCTTTAGACAATGTCTTCATAAGCGAGAACTACTTAGTTTGAATCATTTGGTTTGGTTTAGAAGTTAGTGAAGAAGTAGAAATGAATTGGATCTTGGACGATTATAATATGAATTGTTAATATGAATGGACTAACATAGCGACTTTGTGTTTCTCTTCAGTTTGAATTTCTAATCTATTAGGCAGGAATTGTCTGGGATTTCTAATCTATTAGGCCTCGTTTGGTTACCGGAATTTGAGCTTGGGAAAGAAAAGTGATTCCTTTCCTATGTTTGGGAGCCAAAGGAAAGTTGTTAGAAAGGAAAAATGATTCCCAAGAGGTAGAAAAATATGGAGGAAAGTGGTTCCTCCCATTTATCTAAGGAATCACTTTCCCTCCAACTTTTCCGCATTTATTACAAAAAGTTTTGACCAAAATATCAATGTTCATAATATTATTTACCATTTTTATCCATAATATCTTTTAGACAAAAATATTTCTAAGTAATAATTTTTTTATTAGCACGAGGGTATTTTTGGAAAATTGACTTGATTTTGTTTCTTTTCCTTACAAACACCAAACACTATAATGAAAATTAAAGATATATTCCGGCTATAATCCTGATCTTTCCAAACACCGGAAAGAAAAGTTTATAGGAATTATAATTTCCTAAATGAAAGGAAATACCAAGGAATCAGTTTCCTTTCCTTTCCATTCCGCGAACCAAACGAGGCCTTAGGGTTTGCTTGAATTGTCGGAGCTAGAAGTTATGATCCCCACAAAATTGTGTGCACATATTTGCGACACAGTTTTTTAGACTATGCATAATAAATCCTAATAGCTAAAATCAAATAATATACATCCTAAATTAGTTTTCTAGAATTTGTTTTACCTTAAATGAGGTTGGGAAGGTGGTGAAATCATCCTTGCAAATCGCTATAGAGCTGTTGAATTCACCATGAAGAAAGGAAATGAAAATTAGGTTTTTTAAAATTACAGGAAAAATACCCTATATATAGGCTCAAGCCTCATGAGCTAACTCAGACACAAATTTGAGGGTTCATGGAAACTCAGGCCCCGTTTGGATGTTATTTTAAAATCACTTTTTTGCGTTTAAAAACAAAAAAGTGACAAAAGTATGTTTGGACAACTAAACTTAGAAAAAAAGTTTGAAAAAAAATTTCGAGAATGAGCTGTTATAGCTCAGCTTTGAGAACGTAGCTGAAAGCTACTTTCTGAGCACTCCTTCCAAATTATTGCGGGCCCCACCCCCATCCCTCCCAAGTCCCCAACTCTCTCTCTCTCTCTCTCTCTCATTCCTTCTGCTAAAAACCTCCTCACTGGAGATTCTCTCTCCTTTCTTCTCTTCCTCATAGGGAAACAAAATATATACGAGCACCTCCCCTCTCCTCCCACTCCTCAGCCCGCCTCCGCCCTCCCTCTCTCTTTCTCACTACGACGAACTCGACTCGAGGACACGAGGCCAAGGGTGCGGCGGTCCTCGCGCTCCTCGGCGGTGGCTGCGGAGGAGGACTAAGTCCTCACGCTCCTCGGCGGCGGCGGCAGACGAGGCCGAGCGTGGCGGCGGTCCTCGCGCTGCTCGGCGGTGGCGGAGGAGGAGGATTAGGTCCTCGCGCTCCTCGACGGCGGCAGCAGCAGACGAGGCCGAGGGTGCGGCGGTCCTCGGCGGCGGCGGCAGAGGAGGACTAGGTCTTTGCGCTTCTCGGTTGCTTCTTGGTGGCAGCGGCGGCGGCAGACGAGGCCGAGGGTGCGGCGGTCGCCGCGGAGGACACGGCTGCTACCATGGAAGAAATTAGGATTAGGATTTTGGGACACTGTGACATGACACGACACAGAACAGGACACACATAAAATATAATACAAAATTTTATCAAACAAATTATATTCTAAAATTATTTTACCAGATAAAAAAAAATCAGAATCTATGAAAAAAAAAATCAAAAAACTATTTTCCAGATAAAAGTATCCAAACGCAAACTCAAAATTTTTATACTTAGAAAACAACTTTATAACTCATTCTCAAAAAACTGTTTTCAGAACAAAATTTCAGAAAACATATCCAAACGGACCCTCACACTCCATCGTTTTTCTTGTATGAGGCCATATGTCTGCTGAATCCGCCAGGGACGGGCTCATTAAGCTCCACTCGGTCCAAGACTCATATGCGAGTGCACACCCACACGCACCCAGGTACTGACACATGGGCCCCGTCTCACATGGATAGTGGCTGACGCGTGGGGTCCGCTAGATTGATTGTGGGGGTTGGTTTAATTTGAATTTTTATATTTTATATTTTATTTTCTCTTTTATTAATGTATTTTTGCTAATTAATCATAATAAATCCAAATTAACCTAAAATTTACCAATTTTACCAAAAAAAATTTATGATATTAGAAGTCTACCTACCAAGGTTGAGACAAAAAATATTATAGAATTTTCTTAGAGAATTTCTATAAGTATTCTAATTAATTATTTAGTTACTAAACAATTATGTTAATTCATTTTCTTGTCTTAAATATTAGTAGATTAATTCTAAAAATTATAGGAATATTATATGACGTAGTTATGGTTAAATGAGTCCATGCATAGGTTTTGGGATCAAACTAGAATTATGGCTACCCGCGGTAATCTATGCAGTTCGTCAATTTTAGCACTTTTTAGTGTAAATTATTCTAACAACTTTCTAAAATTCCTATGAGTTCTGTAATACGTATAAATTAAAGTTGGGTTATTCTAGGGCTATATAGTGTATGTTTAAGTCTTAGCTTATTATTATTCATTACATGTCTACGAACGTTGATCCGGTATCCCCAAATCACAAAATTATAACTCTTTCCATTTTATAATCAATTAATTTTTTAATTACGGTAGATGGTAGCGAATGCTACATATATAGATTTTGTTAGTGCATTACTAACCACACTAATTGATATGAATTAACTAAAACTTAGGATTACCTGTCCAAAAATTATTAATCTAGATATGTGGATTCACACCGTTGGATAATATCGGGGATAATGGGTCCATGTGGAATACATTCATCATTTTGGCCAACCATCTATAAAATGACAGTTGTCAAAATGATCATTGCTAGATATTTTGGGTGTTAGGGTTATGGTTTTCAAATTTGGGTTAGGATTTTAGAATGTTAGAATTTGGGTTAGGGTTAGGGTTTTGTGGATAAGGTTATGAATATGTTTTTGGACTAAGGTTGAGGTTAGGTTTAGATTAAGATTTTGGAATAAGATTACTTAGGATTTTGTGGGTAGGATTAGGGTTAGTTTTTTTTTAGGGATTATGGTTATACTATTAGAATTTTAGGAATTAAGATTTTAGGGTTTTAGGTTAGATTTTTAGGAATTGTGATTTGAGATTATAGTTACACAACTAATAAATATAATGCAAATAGAGAAACTTAGATATGTCAAATAAATGCAAGAGCTATTGTTCCTTCTATCTCCTTTCCATTGTTGTTCTTCTCTTCCTCCTCCTTTCTCTCTCTTCTTCTCTTCTCTCTTCTCCTCTCCCTAGGTTCTATTTATAATTCTACATAAATGATGGTTGGACATCCAACGGTTGTAAATTTAAGAATTAATAACCAAAAGGAAAAACTATACTTTTGGTCACTAAATGTTTGCCTGACCAAAGTTTTAGTCACTTAAAGGTAGAGCTGTCAGGACGGGCCGGCGGGGCGGGCCGGCCCGTAACCCACCATAACCCACCATTTGGCGGGGCGGGGCGGGCCAACCCACCATTTGAACGGGCCTGAAAATCCCAGCCCAGCCCAACCCGCCGGCGGTCTGCGGGCCAGGCGGGCCAACCCGCCGGTGCCAAGGAGCAAAATTGAAAACTGATTCAACAGCCAAGGAGCAAAATTGGCATTTGGCAGAAGCAAAATTGCCAGGATCAATTCATTCATAACATAAGTAACAAGCAAATCATCAAAAGAAATACACAGATCATCAAAATTGCCACTTTGCCAGGATCAATTCATTCATAACATAAGTAACATAAGTAACACAATCATTCCAACTTGGCCAGGATCAATGCCGACCAAAAGAAGTAAAGAACTAAGCAAAATCTGAGAGTACAAAATATGGCACTCAATGCCCGCCAAAAGAAGTAACAGAAGTAACACAGATCATTCGGGGTCGGGAGTCGGAACTCGGGGAGTCGGGATGCTCGCTCGGAGACCTCGGAGTCGGGACGGGAGAAGACTAAGGTCGGGAGTCGTTGACGCAATGACGCGGGAGGCGCGTGAGTCGGGACTCAATTCAGGAGAGAGGAGACTCAGGCGCGCGGCGTGACGGCGTGAGTCGGGAAGCTCGGCTGCTCGCTGACGCTGAGTCGCTCCGGAGACTTCAGGATCAGGAGAGAGGAGACTAGGATTAGGGAATAGGGAGGGGCCTAGGGCCGGCTGGTTAGAAAGTTAGAATAAAAATAATGAAGACAAATAGTAGTAGCTTACTGTTACTGGCTTGTGATGTCTGTTGATATACCAATATACCAACCATTAAGTTATTACACATTTATTATTTATACATAACAGTAGCAGGCCCGCGGGCTAGCCCGCCCCGCCCAAGCCCGCCCCGCCCAAGCTCGCGGCCCGCACATGCCAACCCACCGAGGCCCGCTGCGAAACGGGCCTCTAATTGTATAGCCCAACCCACCTTTTCTATTGGCGGGGCGGGCCGGCCCAACGGGCCTGGCCCGTTTTGACAGTTCTACTTAAAGGTATTTTTCAAAAATTTAGTCACTAAATATTTGGCCGTCCAAAAAAATGGTCACTCTGTTAAATTGTTGTTTGTTTTATTAATAATTTTTGTTGACATGACATGTTATCTGTCATGTCAGTCGTTAAGTACGACGTGGCACATTCACGTGGACTATTTTTGGATTTGTTTTATTAAGTTTATTTTAAAAAAATAAAAAAATGAAATATCATGTCATAAACATTGAAACATGGCACATAACTTAATACCCAAATGAAATTTTTTGCAAAATAAAACACAAAAATAGTCCAAGTGGATGTGCCACGTCATACTTAACGACTGACATGGCAAATAACATGTCATGTCAACAAAAATCGTTGATAATACAAACAATAATTTAACAGAGTGACCATTTTTTGGAAGACCAAACATTCAGTGACTAAATTTTTGAAAAATATATTTGAGTGACTAAAACTTTGGTCAGACAAACATTCAGTGAATAAAAGTATAGTTTTTCCATAACCAAAATTAGTTATGTCCTATGCTACGGTAATTTTTAAAAAAATCACAAACAACATAAGCTACGTCGATTAGTTAGTTAGTAGTCTTTTTTTTTTTTTTAATTTTAAATTTCAATAAATTCTGCACAATTTCGCTGAACGACGATGCACCGTACCAAAATTTCTGTAATAACAATAACTTGTCGGGTCCGAGCTCTCTAGCCTAGTGGTATTAGAGCGGACACCCGGAGGGACCGGCAAAGTTCGAGTCCCCCAACTGTGTGTGTGTGCGCGTAGGATTTCAAAAAAAAAAACAATAACTTGTCGGGTAACTCCGGATTTTCCAACCCGTATCCGAACCTTTGTCGGCCCTAGCCGTAACCCACCCTCCTCTCGAATAAACAAAATCCTAGGGTTCCCCCCCTCTTTGCTCTCCTTCACTCGGCAATTCCTTCCATTTCCATGGCGGACTACGACGGAGGAATCGGCGGCAAGTTCCGGAGGCGGCCGTTTCGGAGACCGGCGGCGACTCCTTATGATCGTCCTCCGGCGGCTATCCGTGCGGCCAGGGGCCGCAACTCGGCTGATCTCGCGGCGGAGGGGAGCGGCGGAGGATGGCTGTCGAAGATCGTCCACCCGGCCTCCCGATTGATTGCCACCGGAGCCTCTACGTTCTTCTCCTCGGTCTTCCAGAAGCGTCTTCCCGCGCCGCCGACGCCGCCGCAAGCTCCAGCTCTAGGTTGTTAATTAAAGCTTTCAGTCGTTTTCTTGGTTTGGACAGGGTTTGGAAATCGCTTGATTGTGGGGAAAAAGTTGAAACTTTGGAAAAATATTTTTTTTTTAGTGTTTTATGAGTTGTTCTTTTTGCTGTTACTTGCACCCGTAAATGCCATGAAGTTGTCTCTAGAAGACACATCAAAAAAATCTGGGGAGAAAAATTGAAGCTTGCGAGGACCCTTCAGTGCTAAGTGTTTGTGCAGCTAGATTTTGTAGTAATTGAAACATATCTGTTGAAAGAATGCTGTTATGAGTTCAAATCAGCCCCCATTGATTTGAGTTGTATTAACCGATTTATTATTTATGATAGGAAAATGTTAGGCTTACACAAAAAGTACAGATTGGTTAATGAAGGGATATAAGGGATCCCTTCATGAACCATCGATTGGCTTCTATGTCTTCATCTCATGAAATCCCGACTAGATATACACGTGCTGTCGGAGGGATGGTTTGCGAGGAGATTTCCTTCTAGCACTTCGTGACCCAACCCGAAACCTTATGGAGGATGTACACTTCTTTGTTAATTTTATTTTGTTATTTGTGTCCTCCCATTCACATTCAACATGCACGAGTAGACTTATCCGGTTCATATTAGAAAAATTATGAGCTAACCTAGTAGTTGCTACTGTGGCTTTAGATTATGCCCATGTTTGGTTAGGCATAAAGCGAGGAACAGTTTCTACCTGATCCTATATATGCTTCCTTTCATTTCCCTCACTTTCTTCACATTGATTTTCTGGGTTACAAGTCCTAGTGATCTTTGTGGTATGTGGTTGCCGGAGTTTCCTACTCCTTAAGGTCGGCATGCGGGATATATGCAATCAGTACTGATATTTTTGATAGAAAAATAGTAGAGCATGTATATTTAATTCCTTGAGCCAACTTCTTAGTAATGCTGCTGTTTAGTGCAGGGGCGGACGCAGGAATTTAAGAGAAGGATGTCAACCTCAAATGTAAAGAAAATTCAAAAATAAAATCACATCATATATATATATATATATATATATATATATATATATTAGTCAAAGTTGATATATATATAAATGGCTGCGAGAGAGGAGGCGCTCGGGAGCGAACCCTAGGGGGTCCCTCACCTGGGACCCCGGCGCACTTGACGGTGGCGGGCCGGACGGTGGCGACTCGGCCGGGGGAGGGCCGGCCAAGGGCGGCGTGGGAGACGACGGCGAGGGCAGTGACGGTGGCAGCGTGGGCGGTGGAGGCATGCATGGGGTTGGGTCGGTCGGGAGTGGGTCGCCTGGGCGCACTCCGGTCAGGGGCATGGACGGCGGCGCAGGTGGAGGAGGTGTGGCAGGGAGCCGGCTGGCCAGGTTCGGCGATGTCGCGGAGGGCGGTCATTCAAGGGATGGGACGTCGAAAAGGGCTTCTTGGGTTCCCGAGATCCCGGGAGTCCGGATCTTCCAACCCGGATCTGAATCCCGATCTCACGAGGGACATATGGAGGGAGGGGGATGGACGACGGTTACGCGTCGTCGAAGCCGAAAGTCAGGAGAAAAAGAGGGTAACGTTCAAACCCCCTTGAGGGCACACAATCCATCTGATAGGAGGCCAGGGGAGGGGATGAGGCCGCGGAGTTCGGTGAATGCGACTGGGCCCCCCTCCGGGGGGCGACTGGTGGTGGCGGGAGAACGGTTGGGTGGCAACCTAAACCGGCTGTGGCGGACAAAGGGAAGGATAAGGCGGTGAACTCGGGTGGCCAGGGGACTAGGCCTTCTCCATCATCGGGCGTCCATCGGGCTCAGGGGACGATCCCACGTCCCGTGGGCAAGTCTTGGGTGGACATATGTAAGCCAGGGGGGTCGGCCAGCTCCACAACCATGGAGTTTGCCCCCCTAAGAAAGTGGGAAGTGGTTTTCGGGCCACGCTCCCCGCGGAGAAGATTGCCAAGGTGACGACATTCTGGAAAAATATGCTGGTTCTATATGTTCTAGGCAACAAACCCTTTTATGGTCAGATACGGGCGTATGCGGCGCGGGTCTGGCAGCCGAAGGGTAGCATTGAGATATTTGCTAGGGAGAACGGCTTCTACTATGTGAAGTTCGGGTTAGCAGACGATGTTGCCAGAATCCTCCAGGGTGGACCGTGGACGTTCGATGGGCGGCTGATTATCCTGAAGGAGTGGACCCCGGACCTGAAATGTGCGAAGGAAGCCCTCAATGCCATTTCGGTCTGGATCCGCTTCCCGGAGTTCCCGGTGCGTTACTGGAGCATTCCACTGCTCATGAGACTTGCTAGTTTGGTGGGAAGGTCGATTAAGGCGGATGATGCTACAACCTTCCGTTCGAGGCTGATGTATGCGCGGATGTTCGTAGAGATCCAGGCTGGAGGGAAGCTGCCGAGCATATTGGAGTACGATGTTCCTACGGGTGAGGTCCTTACTTATAGAGTGGAGTACGAATGGGTGCCTCTTACCTGTTCTCATTGTGCTTGCTTCGGGCACCTTGATAGCTCATGCCCGTCTAGAGGATCGCAGAGGGGGGCGGCACCGGCTACTACTGAGTCCCCTGGCCCCTCTCTGGCGATGACGTCTGCCCCCGGGGATGACAGAGAGGGAGAGAGTATGCGGGAGGGAGACCATCCGATGGAGGAGGCTAGGAGTCAGAGCCTCCCTATCTTGCCTGCGACGGCTCCTCCTGGTGGCGCTATGGTTGTCTTCTCGGCGCAGAGGAGTATGGTCACCAAAGACATGGTGACTTCGGAACTTGAGGGGAGTGGAGTTGGCGGATCGGCTAGTGAGCAAGTTTACAGCAGGAAGAGACGGGCGGGTCCTTTGCGGGATGATCCCCCTAGTGGGGGGGGATCACCCCCCGGTTACGGGGGAGGAGCTTTGTGTTGACAATCCAGCCTGGACCCTGATGCTTACTCAGGTTCCCACCCAGCCTATCCCTACTGTTGAGGTGGAGGAGGATATGACAGGGACAGAAGTGGTACCACCCCCGGGTACCAGTTCAGGTGACTTACAGGGGGACCCCTCACTTATTAATTGTAGTGCCCCGTCCCGCTCAGTCAATCGGAGGAATAGGAACTCGACGGCGTTCGGACTTAGCCTTGCAACGGCTGCTCGAAGACATTGCTCGGTCGAGGCGACCGCTCGCTCAGGTGGGATAGTTTCGGTGAACTTGCCTCATCTTAGCCTTCACAAAATAAATCGCATGTTTTTAACTTGCACAAGTAGACTTGATAATAAAAGAGACGAATTCACGTAGCTAAAGGAAATAATTCCGACGGGTCGAATTGAGTTAGAATATGGAAAGGTCCAACGGTCGGCTTAGAGTTGGTGCACGGCGTGCTTTGAAAACGACACTCGATCCTTCGTCCCGTGGCTTGGGAGAAGAAAAGTTGGTTGAGTAGACGAAGTATGAACGTAGCCTAAGTCATAGGCGTCGTCCGCATAAATGCTTCATAAAGCATGCACGGTCATATCATCCAAGGCTTGGCATAGCCTTGGCTTGTCCCATGAGTTAAGTTGCGTTGCACGGCTTATAATATAAGTCTAGGCACCTAAATGACTTGGTCGTTCAGAAGTCGAACGCATGCGCGGCACGTTTCCGCAATGCAAGGCTTGACGCAGCCTTTGCTCGTCGAGTCGTTGTGCGTTTAAGTCAGACAAGTTATGTTAGGCTATCGGAGTGGTAGCAAGCACGGTCCTACGAGTTCTACGGTTGGGTATAACCACATAGTCTTACGGTCTCAAGGCAAGGCCCGTCATATGAAGTATGACTTGGGCGATAGTGTCGCGTAGATCGGAAGTCGGTTTGAGGCACGATGCACGAACTTAGTGTTTAAGGCATGAACCACAGTTGATTCAATGAGTTTTGGAGAAAGGACTATCGAATAGGCATTGAGTTGAATGAAATGATATGGTAACATGGAAAGAACGCTTGCGGCTATAGGTCGGCGAGGCGGTCTCAGAAGAAAGAAGTATGCTCGCGGCTATAGGTCGGTGAGGCGGTCTCAGAAGAAAGAAGTAGCATGACTGTGTGAGACGTCAGTTTGAGTCGAGTCTTGCATGGTCATGTACAACTTGTCGACAAGGTGGGTCGTTTCCCTGCACGGCAACCCGGCGGCCACGGGACCGTTGCGGCCGCGATTGGAAAGGAGTAATTAGCTGTGCTGGGCACGGGTTAGGCGGGGACTTGCAGCGGGGCTAGCTACCTTGCGCTAAAAGGGCACCCGTCTAACAAAAGCTAGAGGAGTCCACGATGGCTCTGGGAGTCAGTGACCAATTCATATAAATGAGTCGGCACGGGCGGTAATCCGCGTGTGTGCCTTTGGATTGAGTTGAGTTGTTGAATGTGTGTGTAGTTAGAACACAAATGTTTGGGCCTAAGATTTGGCTGCAACGTAGACACCGTACTTCTGCACGAGATGTGGCGTCGAGTTTTGAGTTGTTGGATAGAGTTGCATAAGTTGGGATTGAGTTGTTCAAGTTTAAGTCAGGAATCGCCGTAAGGCAAGTTGGTTAAGTGACACTAAGTTCACAAGTCTTGATTAGGTCTGTTGGTGATCGAAGTAGCAAGGGCCGCTAGGCGGCAAGGACCGCGAGGCGGCGATATGGTTAAGTCTTATTGAATTGCGAGGCACGGCCTCAGCAAGGGTTTGTAGCACGGTCACACGGGAATGGAGTCTTATCGCGTAGTTGCGTCTCTGATTTTGGCCGAAAGGCAAGCACGACTTGATAGGTTAACGTTGTTAAGTCAACGTTGTTGTTGCAAGCACGCGAGGGTCTTGAGACATAAAATAGGCCAAGGCGTCGGTCCTAAAATAATCCTAAGGCAAGAGTAGAAAGACAATCTAAAGGGACTATGTTGCACGAAGTAAATCAAACGTGTTGGTTTTGTATGGGTGGGAGAGGAGCTCATTCCACCAATACAGTTGAGTACTGACACCCACATAGTTTTCATGTGCAGGCACAGGTAGAAGCTCATGGCGCGGAGCTCGTTTGGATGCGTCGAGACATGGAGTTCCTTGGCGATTCGAAGCGTGCGGCCGCATGGAGTCAAGACTTATACAGGACATAATGTATGGACGTCGCCTTCCGAAGCTTCCGCTGGTTTGAGACTTGTATTGAGAGATGGGAGAGAGAGCTGAATAACTTGTAATGTGAGAGGAGTGAGCTTGAGAGAGACTTATAATCTTGGCCTTGCGTCCCATTATAACCTTTGTTTCAATATCAATAAAGAGCTTCTTTTGCATAACTAGTGTTTTGTTCAAATTTTTGCTGCTATTATTCAATGTCCCTACATGGGACTTCTGTGCGACGACCTCGTCGCAGCCGCTGAAATCGGCCGTTATGGAACCCGCCTTGCACGAGCGCAATCTAGGCTCGTGCGGCATCACGCCTTAGCGAGGACGATCGCTCCTACGGGAGCGGGGCGTGACATTAATTAATGACGATTATAGCCTGGAATGTGAGGGGTGCGTGCTCACTAGGGAGATGGAGGAAGATTTGTGGAGTTTTACACAGGAAGAAATGTGATCTCTGTTCTGTTGGAAACCAAGATTAAAGGGGATAAGACTCTTGCCCGTCGGACTCCCAATCATTGGGGCCAGTTGCACAACTTGGCTCTTTGTGACATGGTGAGGATCTGGGTCAGATGGAGCTCGAAGTGTTGGGATGGGGACTTGATCTTGATGTCGGAGCAGCTGATTGCCATCGTTTTCACGAACAAAGGTGGCTTTCGGTTCTTATTGGGGGCGGTCTACGGCCACAACGATAGGAGACGTCGGAAGGCCTTATGGAGTGACATTGCTAGAGTGGCGACCGCTGCTGCTTCCTCTCACCTTTCCCTCATTCTGATGGGTGACTTCAACGCTCTTCTGTACAGAGGGGAGAAGATGGGTGGCAGACCAGTTCCAGATCCGATCTTGCATGATTTCCAGAGTTGCCTTCTCCAGTCGGACCTTCAGAGTCTTTCGCGCTCGGGGTCTATCTGGACCTGGCACAACAAAGCAGTCAGAAACAAGGTTGCTTGTCAGTTGGATAGGGCCCTGGGCAACGGGGAGTGGTTTTGCCGCTTTCCTCATTCTCTGGCTGAGGGATTGGCCGCTAGGACGAGTGATCATTCCCCTATCAGGGTTGGATTCACTTCCACCCCCTCAGTTCGGCCCCGTCCCTTCAGGTACAACAACAACTGGTTTCTCTCAGAGGGCTACTCAGAGGCGATTTTGGAGGGTGTTGCTTATCAGGTTATGGGGACTGCTCAGTATCAGATGGCACACCGGCTCAAGTTCACGAAGAAGGCGCTTCAGACTTGGGTGAAGGGCTTGCCCATATCCTCTCTTGAAGATAAGGAGACGGAGCTTCGGGTCATCCAGCATGCTATGCAATCTGACATGTTAAATGGGGATCTTGCGTCTAGAGAGAAGGAGCTGATTGGGGAAGTCAATACCCTGCGGCTTCAGAAGGAGATTAGTGCGGCTCAGCGCGCTAAATGCTCCTGGCTTAAGAATGGCGACCGATGTACCAAGTTTTTCTATGATGTCATTCGCACCAGACAGCATCAGAACACCATCTCTCAGCTTCTTGATACTGAGGGTAATCTGATTGGGGAGCCGTCCAAGATCTCAGGAGAGGCGGTCAGGTACTACTCTGAGTTATACTTTCAGACTGACTATCTATCGGTGTTCCCAGATGTAGTCACGAAGAGATTGGTGACTCCATATGGAAAATTGGAATAGCCTCCTGCTTGCCCCTGTCACTATGGAGGAGGTGGAGGCCATTATCAAGAAAGCGGACCCCAACAAAGCTCCAGGTTCAGATGGATTTAGCAGTGGGTTCTACAAACGCCATTGGGATATTTTGAAGGTCCCGGTTCTCGAGTGTCTAGGAGTTCTTCTCTGAGGAGAAACTGCTGAAGGAGCTGAACCACACTTTCTTGACTCTGGTACCTAAGAAGGAGGGGGCGACCTCGCTGGCGGACTTTAGGCCTATTACGTGCTGTAATTATCTTTATAAAATAATTACGCACCTTATGTGCCGGCGTATGGAGGGGATCTTGCAGGACCTTGTCTCACCGAATCAGGCGACGTTTATCAAGGGACGATCTATAGCTGAGCATAGCCTTCTAGCTCATGAGATGGTGAGGGGCTTCAACAAACCTGGTGGGGAGAAGGCTTGTGTGAAGCTGGATCCGAGGAAGATCTACGACATGGTCAACAGGGAGTTCTTATGCCACCTTCTGACTGCTATGGGGTTTGATGATCGTTGGGTTGCGTTGATTCGGGAGTGCATATCATCTCCCACCTTCTCGGTTCTTATCCAAGGTATTCCACATGGGTTCTTCAAAAGCAACCGTGGTCTACGACAAGGTGACCCCCTGTCACCTTACATGTTCACGCTTGTCATGGAGTACTTTACCTGCTTGATGGATAGGGTGGTCCATTTTGGGAGGATTGTTCCGCTGTACAGGAGAGTCGAACCTCCGGTTACCCACCTCATTTATGCCGACGACCTTCTGGTGTTCATTCAGCTTTCGTTGGAGGGTATGAATACGTTATCTGAGATTATGGGTGAGCTGGAATCACACTCGGAACTTCAGATGAATAGAGAGAAGAGCAGGGTCTACTTCAGCTCACTTTGCCTTCAGAAGGAGGAGCGCGCGGATGCTCTGGGAGTGGAGAGAAATGAGCTCCCGGTGAAATATCTCGGCGTCCCATTGACAGTCAACTATGCCCGAGACCAGGATTGCTATAGCCTGGTGGAGTATGTCCAGTGGAGAGTTGAGGGTTGGCAAGCTGCCGGGTTATCTTTTGGGGGACGTATCGAGTTAGTCCGTTCGGTTATCTCTGCCCTGGCCCAGTTCTAGCTGTAGTCTATTTTGCTTCCCGTGGCTACCATCAGGAAAGTTGAAAGGATCTGTGCTGATTTCATCTGGAGGGGGGGGCCTACATGCAATCTCTTGGGATCAGCTCTGTCGGCCTAAGAAGGAGGGAGGTGTGGGGCTTCGTCCTCTGTTGGCTATCAGGGATGCCTCGGCCCTGAAACTGGCATGGCGGTTCATCAAAGGGAGATCCCTCTGGGTGGAGTGGATGCAATCTCGATATATGAGGAATGGCAACTTCTGGAGGTGTGGTATTGACAACAACCACTATGTGACCTTCAAACAAATTCTGAGACACAGAGCTGTTCTCAAATCGTCTATCAGGAGGAGCATGTGTGACGGGGCTGGAACTGACCTATGGCTGGATCCTTGGATTGAGCATCAGTCTCTGGTGGACTTATGGGAGATCGAGATCACAGGGAGGCGGGCCGAGGTCTGTCTTGTAAGCACATCATCAGGAATGGGACTTGGAGTCCGGAATCCTACCGCCATACTGAGGAGCTTGGTGAGATTATTCGCGGGATTGTGATTGACCCATCCCAGCCTGAGGATATTTGGGTCTGGAATCCGTCTGGCGTGACTGGAAGTACTCCCTCGGGGGAGTTCACCTTCCAGAATGGCTACAACCTCATGCGTAGGGCCAATCCCCCTATTAGTGATTATGACTTTATTTGGTGCAAGGATCTGGCCAGAAAAATGCAGCTATGTATGTATCGCCTGCTTCTTGGTCGTCTTCTGACCAGGGACAGACTCATATCTTTTGGGATCCAGGTCCCCAATTCGAAGTGTGCACTCTGTGATTTGGAGGAGGAATCGATGACCCATATATTTTTTGACTATGGAGTTGCATGGCCCATATGGTCTGAGCAAAATCGTATGCTGGGCGGAGGTATTTCTGGCAGGTCAATTGGAGCAATCATCACGGGTATTCGGGATTGCAGAGGACGTGGCATGGTCTGGTTCAAGACTGCGAGGATTCGGCTGGCTGCCGTTGTCTGGCATGTTTGGCGGAAGAGGAATCGGTGCATCTTCGAGGGATTTATCACCCCTCCGGTTGGTGTCCTTCACAATTTGGAGTTTGATGTAAAAGAAATGGTTGACTGACGGGTGGGCGACCATCTTGTCTGTATGTTGTATGAGTATTGTCGGATTTTGGAATAAAATTTACCCTTTTTCCAAAAAATAAATAAAATATATTAGTCAAAGTTATATAGGTTTACATTAAGCTATTAGGACAATATGCATGGTTCTCAACTAATTAACCTATATTACCATTATATATACAAAGCACAATACACCTGGGATGATAGATGTTTAATCAAAGGAAGGTTGTACTTACAAGATGTAAGGGCCTTGCATCAACTAAGATGGACTGTAGTACGTGTACGCGAAGGGAATCAAAGGAAGGTTGTACTTACAAGACGTAAGGGCCTTGCATCAACTAAGATGGACTGTAGTACGTGTACACGAAGGGAGGACTTGTGTTGGGAATGAGATGACTGCGAGCATCCAGTGTATGCGAAGAACATACTGAATGTGAGCGGTTCCTGACAGTTTGCACAACGGCCAGGTTGTTCTGGTCGGTGCAAATGGTGGCGGAACTGCTGGCCAGAAAACATGGTCTAGTCTAGGTGGTGGCGACTTGCAAGCGTTGTGCAGTGGAGGCTACGGAAAGAAGAGGATTTTTGTGGAAGAGACGGTGGTGCTTATTGTTGAAGAAGACTTTGAGGAGTGTTGCAGTGGATGTGTTCCATTGGAAAAAAATGGATATGAAGGAAGTTGTACATGTGGTGAAGATGATGATAAATAAGAAGAATGTTGTGTTTGTGTGGATAAGGGAGTTTGAAAGTGATGGAAGAAGGGATTGATTGTAAGTTGTAGTACATGGAAGGGGTGGCCTCGAGGTGGTCCTAGGTGAGTGAAGGTGTGACGGAAGGAGTGTGGTCAGGGGAGTGTACTAGTGAGGGGTTGCTTGTGAGCTGGAAATGGGATGAGGGGTGAGCTGAGAATGGGTTGAGTGAAATAAGAGCTCACATATGAGTTTTAATTTAGAGAGAATGGTTTTGAGGGAGGAGAGAGAAATAAGAGCATTTTTTAGTTTTTTCTTCTTCAATGGGGTCAGTTGACCCCACTTGTCCATTACTTTGTCCGCCCCTGGTTTAATGTATATTTTGTGTCAGATGAGAGCTTCACTCTGAAGACATGTTTGAAATCCACCGTATTGTTAAATATATTATGTTCAATAAAACATAGTTTGGCTTATTTTATTAAGAAAAGAAATTAATCATTTATGCTAGTTATAAGTTGATTTACTTGGTTGAACGAATTTATAAAAAATGGTCTACATGGGAGCATGGGCGGAGCCAGCATAGGCCCAGTGGGGTCATGTGACCCTACTCAAATTTTAATATATATATATATATATATATATATATATATATAAAATTTGATTTTTATTATTAATTATTTTACTTCCAGCTAGTTATATTATGAACGAGTAACAATTTGATGTTTTACTCGTTTTACTTGTAGTTGCAAGTAGCTAAATCATGCCATAAATTTTGTCCTTAATTGTTCTTAGATGACAAGATTTAATTTGTTCTTAGATGGAATAAAATTGTTCTCTAGCATAACATTTTTCGATTAAAAAAAGAAATGAAGTCAAAGTAAATTAGTGGTTGAAAACAAAATATTTTAATTTTATTTTTCCTTGAGGGAGAAAACAATATTTAATTTTCATAAGACCCTAGGATGGCAAGGTTCATGACTAAAATGGTAAAATCAAAGTATGAATTTTAAGATACACTGAATCTCCTCGATCAAATGATCAAAATTAATCAAAAATGTCTTGTATGACCTAACTGGAATGACACTGAATTAGTTTAGGTGCAGATTATATTGGGTTAGAATTAATGTACACTTTAATACCAAACGTATTATGAAATGAATAGAAAAAAATGAGCAGCTACAATAGGAAAACTAGAATAGACGACCAATGTTAGGTATAGAAAATAGGATTTCTGACTAATTTATGCAATTTTGTCCCTACATTTTTATAATTTTTTTGAATTAAAATTGTTTTAGTCGATTTTGACCCCGCTGTACCCAAATCATGGCTACACCACTGCATGGGAGGCCAGTTGAAGTTCAGGGTTTCTACCTCATATATTGTAGTAGATTTGTAGCTTTGTAAGCTCATGACATCTATACTTATAAAGATCTAACATGATTCCTGGAGTATATTTAGATATTTTTATTAAAAAGGAAGTGATTTATTAGTTTCTGTTAAATTTAATTTGTCCAATCTGATGTGTTTTTGTAAGAAGTGATTTATTGTGTATGCATGTCGAAAGGTCACTTTGTACTGCTACTATTGTTCTCTACGAGTTCTCTTGAGACTTGAGTTTCTATCAGGCAATTTGACCGATCTTACATATAATTTCTACTTGGAGAAGGTGTGGGCAATATATAACATGAACACTACTATTTTGAATTGGTGTGTAATAATTGCTCATAACAATTGTTGGCCTTCAGTTGACAGCTAATTGCTTGCCTTGTTTGTTCTCTCATATATATAACATCAATAATTAACAGTCTTTCATCAAAATGGATTTATATACAGCGTCTTCAATACCTATGGTGCACCTTAGTATCAGATATATGGTGATTGGATGGGGGCATTTATTGTTGTTCTTTGTAAATTTAGACTATTTAATATGTATGCAATTATACAAAAAATAGAACTTTTATATGAACAGAAACAGAGGAAAGTTGCTGTTTGGAGGTAACTGGCTTTTCTTGTAGGTCGATTGGTAGTGGAATGCCATATAACCTACTATCATATTTATCCAACTTATTTACAGTTTACTATAAATAAACTAGCTTGGAACTTTTCCACGAGACATATACAAAGGAAACTTGCTCTTTGGGGGTAACTAGTTTGTTGTTGTTGTTGTTGTATAGGATCATGACTAATGGCACAAGAGTTAATTTAAATTCACATCCTCACCTTCCTCTGGCTTGTCACCGGCAGTCTGTTCAGGGTTCCAACTAATGGCACAAGCGTTAATTTAAATTCACATCTATGCAAATCATTTCAGTTCTTTGTAGGGTAGTTTAAATATCTGTTACCTCAAATGTTATTTGCTACTTATCCTTATGCATATCGTGTTTGAAATCGTTTGTTCAAGCACAATGCATATTTTTTTTCCTATTAAGTTAGTTGTGTGTGCTGGAAAATAATTGTAATTAACCTATTTTAATATATTGTATAACATGCAACTAATTATATGTTGACAATTGCCTAATGTGCTCAGAGGGAAATCGTCAGTCCAGACAAGATGTCCCTGAATTGGCTTGCACTGTAAGTACCTGTAAAATAAGCCTTTAATGCTTTAGCTTTTATGTATCTTTCAGTTACGCGCTAACTTTATATCAATCTATTGCTTTAATCGGAAGTGGAATATATTATCTTACCTTTTCTGCTATGTATTAGTTACTTTATTACTTCGAAATGCAAGCGAAGCTATAATTTTTGATTTTGTCTCTGTTGCTGTACAAAGTTATTCTGTCTTCATATGTTTATTTATTGCTGAGACGTGTTTGCTGATTTTGTTTTTATGTTATATTGACCTTGGTGGAACCGATTTCCAGGATCTTCTTTATTGTGATCACCGGGAAGAAAGAGTATATTGACTATGTTATATGAATTTCCTTTACCAAAGCTAGCCATCTTAACTTGGTTGAATGTAAACACTGTCCAAGATAGGCAGGTTGACCAATCTTCAAGCTTTTCTCTTAAGGTCATTTGACTTTGCTCTTGGTTAATCTCGTTAGGACATATCGTGCTTCTTGGCTCTGTTTTTGAATTTGGGCCCAACACATAGGTGGCTAACACTAACTACCAGTTGTAAATGCTGTTAAATTTTTTTCTTGACAATAAGTTGTTCTCCATAGCTGAACCCATGCCTGATTGGAAGGGAATGGGTGATGGTGATGATGCTAAGATGATCTGTGAGATGCGGTTGATGCTTATGATGTTTATATGATAGTAAATCAGAATGCAGATGCAAACTTCAGATGTCCCATCTCAGGTTGTTAATGTTATGTCATATTAACATTTATTGTGTAAACTCTGAAGAAGAATATATTCTGTCTAGTTGACATTAATGGTTTCTTTAACTGTTGATACTTCTGTTGTACTATATGCTGCGAAAACTGGGAAGTGGGAACATGGATCATATGACAACCTCACATAGCATGAGCACGCATAGGGATTCGGGAAGAAGGGATGTACATTTCAGGAGTGTAGCTTGTTCCGAAGATGACTGGAAGGCATCAAATGATATTGCTTACTACACTCCCTGCTATACACTAGGTCATTTATCTGGGCCTGGGTCCATATATGGTGCAAGTGGCTGTCCATTGGCCATCATAGAGGACTTTACTCGTCGCATCTTAAGCTTGGATCACGATCACTATAATTTGAGATCTCCTTGTAACTATGCCGTTTTGGGTTTTCATTTATTTTATTCATGTTCATTTTTGAGTTCAAGCTGTGTAGCTGAATGCCTGTCAGTGTATATTATGTAGTTGAAACTTGTTATCCATTTGTACTGTCAAGTGACAAGTTGATTTAGAACAGCGGATTTGTCACTTTCGTCCAATAGTTAAAATTTGAAAGTCAAAACCATTTTGTGAAGCAAATAGGAAAGAAGCAAAACCAATCTGGCAAAGATACTCGAGGAAAAGAAATCAATATCTTTCTAATGCTACTCAAGGTTGGATTGGAGTTGTCATCAATACAAGGTCAAAACTTTCTCATAAGATAAAATGTCTAAATTGTTCACAACTTACTTTTTACTGCTAGCAATATTACTCTCTTATATAAATAAAATAGAACTAATGAAATTGGCTTACTTTCCTTCAGCACTATTTGTTCTCTTTTAACTTATCTTTGCTTTCTAATAATTACTCAAGCAAGGGGAGTCTAAATTTTCATGTCCCTGGTATTTATGTGGTTCTTGCTGATATATGTTTTAACATTTATGCTCACTGTGACTATTCTCTTCAATAAAGTTATAGGTTATACAGTTACAATTTTTTGCTGCTTTTCAAACTGTCAATGACATGAAAAGTTTTCATTGGTATCTATTTATTTATTTATATATTTATTTCTGTCTTTGTGCTGTTTGGAATTGCCACAAGCAGGTTCCTTCATCTGAATTACAAAAAGAGGAAGATGGAGACAACATGAGGAAAAGTTTTGACAATGATGGAATTGCCGCACTTGAACAGCTACTGAAGGAGAAAACGTTTACTAGGAAAGTATTTGCTAAAAGATGTCTATGCATTAATTTTAATTTTGTTAGAGTTATTATTGTTATTTATCTTATGTTGGTACAATGGAGTAATTGTGGGTGTATTTATCATCATGCATATTAATTAATATAAATACACATAAGGTGCAATCTAGGAAATAAGTCCTAGCACTATCTTTTCTCATATTCTTTCTTCTCCTCTTCTCTCTGTCTCCTCTCAAAACTTGACTTGACTTGGTATCATAGCAACTTGAAGGTCCTGCAAATCCAATCCTTTTTTTGTCTGTTTTTGGAGCGTTGTTTGATGGTTGCATGATTCGTTGTTTGTGGTCGGTCGTGATTTGTTTATGAGATATAGGGTTTCTATAGAATTTGATGTTCGTGGTTGATAGTCGTTGATTGTGAGATATAGGGTTTCTATAGATCTCTGTTGGTTGTTCGTTCGTTGTCGGTTGTAGTTCGTTGCGAGATTTAGGATTTCAGAGATATCGTTTTTCTGTCGCATCTACAAGTATGGTGGGAACCGGATCTTCTGGCAAGATTATTAGTGCTGGTGGTAGTAGTGGGGGTGGTCGGTCCTACTTTTAGTGTTATTCATAATGATGAATTGGAAAAATCGATTACAATGGTGAAACTCAATGGTGTGAACTATCTTGCTTGGTCCAAGTCTACCAAAATAATATCGAGGGCGAATAAGAAGTTGAAGTTTTTGACGAAAGAATCCCTACATGAAATGTTTACCGAGTATAAGGATTGGATGAGTGCCGATGCATATTTTATGTCGTGGTTGTAGCACATTATGGAACCGCACATCGTCTCTAATGTTCAATGGTGTGAATCCTCTAAACAGATTTTGGCATATCTAGAAGAATCATATTCGCAAAAGCGAAATGTGGTCCGTATATATGAGTTGTATGAGTTATTGTTTAATACAAAACAAAATAAAAAGCTTGTGAATGAATATTTGGCTTCAAAGAAGGCTTTATGGAAGGAACTGTTACAATATTATCTTGTTGCTACTGATTTGAAGGAAGTTCAGCTACAAAAGGAAGAGTTTCATGTTTCACTTATCATACCGATTTGGATCCTGTGCTCGAGCCTTATAAGGCTCAGATCCTTGCTGGAGAGCAGATACATACGGTGGCAGATACTCTCTTCTGTCTCAATCGTTTATTTCTAGGACAGAGTTCTGTAGTACCGAGTAATGACTCTTTTGCCTTAGTTACTCGTGCTGGTGGTCGTGATGGTAGAGATGATGAGCATAGTTTTGGTCGAGGAAGTAGTCGTGGTGGTATAAACAATGATCATGGTGGTGGTGCCCGTGGTCAACCACGAAAATGTAACTAATGTGGAATACTCGGTCGTATCGAAGACTACTGATGCGACAAGTGGGATAAATCAGAATATGCACATGAAGTGCATGATATAAATATGTACTCAGGTCATCACTTCTGCTCCTAGAGATCATGTTTCTGGTTTCAGTCAGACTTCAACGTTCGATACCTCATCTCCATTTGAACAAATCCTCTAGAAGTAACGCGCTTGCTAGTATCACATATTATAACCTACTGCAACCATGGCACATATAGGTAATTTTGCCTTTGTGGCAACCCAATCATCATCCATCTCTTGGGTCATTAACTCAGGAGCAAGTTCTCACAAGTCTGGTATAAACTCTATTTCATAATCAGAGTCCTATGGAACAACATTATCTTGGTTGATGGATCTACTCGTCCAGTGCTTGGGAAATGTGTTATTCACCCTACTTAATCATTGTCATCTGATTCATATATGTGTCTAATTTTTCTTCCAATTTGCTATCTGTGAGCCGGTTAACAAAATCTCTTCAATGTTCTGTAACATTTTTTTGAAGAAGATTGGTTTGAGGTATGAAAGAGATGGACTATATTACTTAGATTTATCTGAAAATGCTTTCACTTCAGTTCCTAATTATTCGTTGCATTGACATTATCGTTTGAGCCATCCGTCTTCGGCTAAGTTGCGTTAATATGTTCCTAATTTAAGTCATGTTTATGTTCTTGAATGTGAGGCTTGTCACTTTGGCAAGCATTATCGTAGATTTTTTCTTTGTCGTGTTGAGAGTCGTCAGTTGCAGTCTTTTGAATTTGTTCATTCTGATATTTGGGGTCTGTCTAGAGTCAAAAATTCGAAAGGATTTCAATATTTTGTTATTTTTGTTGATGCTTATTCCAAAATGACTTGGTGTTATTTAATGAAAGATATGCACATCAAGTGAGGTAAATGAGAGTTTCCAAATGTGTTACCACCTTTTATAATGAAGTCTATAATGCTTTCGAGTATACTCAAATGAAGTCTATAATGCTTTCGAGTATACTCAATCTTCTGTGAACATTTTCTGTGTTTGTCGTGGCATGATTAATCAAACCAATTATGTCCACACCTCTCAGCAAAATGGTACAGTCGAACGCAAACATCTACACATTTTAGATGTGGCTTGAACTCTAATGTTCAATATGCATGTCCGTTAATAGTAATGGACATATGTCGTTCTTACTGCATGTTATCTAATTAATCGTATGTCATAATTTGTCAAGTCCCATTCTCCATGTTATATTCAAATGTACATTCTTTTTCTTTACCTCCTCGAGTGTTTAGGTGTGTCGCTTTTGTTCGCTACTTGGAACATAATCGAGATAAGTTGGCTTCTCGATCTTTGAAGTGTCTTTCTTGGAAAGTTATCGTTGTTACAGTCTACACATGTAAGTATTATGTCAGTGCAAATATTACCTTCTTTGAGTTTATCCCTTTCTTTCGGTCATTCATGATTCGATTTATGTCTTCATTCCTCCTTTACAGGTTTATCAGAGGTCCAAGAACATGCCAGTGGTTCTGCAGAATTCAACCCTCAACCAATCACCTTCTGAACCTGTGGTTTTCTCTCCCATCACTACAGATCCAGGTGATAATAAAGTGTCTTTGTACCACAAAGAACAAGCATCACGTCTCTAATTATGTTTTCTTACACCGTGCTTCTACTTTTTATGCATTTGCTGTTACATTATCTTTCATTTTCATTCTCCAAAACTTATCAGTGTGCAATGTCATCTTCTGGTTGGAAAAGTATAATGGACGAGGAGATCTGTGCTTTACATTAAAATCAGATTTGAGAGCTTACATTCAAGTATCGTAGAATGCAAAAGATAGCCTCCCAGTTGTACAAACCTTCTCAGTTGCTCACAATGACGGGGTTCATCGTTGCTGATTGGGTAGACAATCGCAGTAATAAGAGGTCTACTTCTGGCTATTGTACATTTGTGGGTGACAATCTTGTGACGTTCCATAGTAAGAGCAGAATGTTGTGGCTCGTTTTAGTGCAAACATCGAGTATCGTACGTTGGCTTATACAACTTCTGAGATAATGTGGGTGCAGTCTTTTTTTAATGAAATGAGAATTATGGTTCATATTCCTGTGGAGATGTATTGTGACAACCACTCGGCAACCCAATGTTTCATGAACGCACTAAGCATATCGAGGTGAATTGTCATTTTGTTCGTGGTTTGTTGCTGAAGAAACTGACTATTACTCTATATGTTCGGTCTAAGGATCAATTATCTAACCACTTGCTCATGGTCCATTTTCTGATTTATTTAGCAAGCTGGGCATGTCGGATCTCTATGCTCCAGTTTGAGGAAGGGTGTTAGAGTTGTTATTGTTATTTATCTTATGTGTGTACCATGAAGTAATTGTGGGTGTATTTATCATCATGCATATTAATATAAATACACATGAGGTGCGAGCTAACAATTAAGTCCTAGCACTCTCTTTTATCATATTAATCTCTCTTCTTTTTCTCTCCTCTCCAAACTTTACTATTTTGAACAATTGACTGGCTGGTTTATGGTTTTAAAACTTTATTGTATGTAATTATTTTTAGGGTTAGGACATTCCGTAACATATGTGAGTTATCAAGGAAACCCCCACATTTGAAAGGAGTAAAATGGTCTTCCTCATTAAATGAAAATCTGAAAAAAGGAAAATAAATGGCTGCAAGATTTTTTAAACTACATAAAATAAATGGACACTGTTTTACCGAGACAAGTTTTTGAACCTTTATAATAGTTTATCAAGCTTAATGTATTTGACAATTTGTACATTATCTTCTCTCTTTTTTTTCACTTATCTAATAGTATTTTCTTGTTGAACAGGGTTGAGTTTGATCGCTTGGCGGAACTACTGCAGTCAAGAACTATTGAGCCATTGAAAGTAACAGAAGTCAATAATGAGGAACAATGCCAAGAACTGCATCAGCAATTCTTCAATAATGAGAAAATAGATAACATAAATGTTTCAGCACAAGACAACAAAATTGGGAGCTCCAAAGTACATGAAAGACTTGTTGTCCGCCAGGGCTGTTTATCTGTAAGACAATCTGCACTAGCTTCTTTCTAGACTACTCATACATGTCGAGTTCTGGAAATCCTTTTATTTATACCTTTGCGCATCGTGGGGGATCTCAAGTCCTCTAACAGTATGCGTAATCCCTGAAAATACTATCGACTACGTGTCTTCTAAAAGGAATTGAGTGTGAGGTTTAGGCCCTGTTTAATACTTCTCTAAAATTTTCTAATTTCCACCTCGTACTCGACTTTTAAAGTTCTGGAAAGATATGCTGCAGATCATAGTTCTAAAAGGAATGGACTGTGAGGTTTAGGTCTTGTTTAACACTTCTCTAAAAGTTTGTAACTTCTCGTTCTCGGCTTCGAAAGTTCTGGAAAGATATGCTGCAGATCATAGAATTGTCAAACTTGTAAGCTATGATTGTGGGAATAGCAAGTTGCCCTGTTAGTAATACTTAAGAAAAGCTGACTTGCTTGATTCTATTATTTGGTTATGTTGGCTATTGATAAGTAGTTCATAGAATGTGTACCCTTAGGGTGTCTCGGGAAAACTATTTTCTTCTTCATTAATAACATTTTGCTGATAGGTGCTCACTTGAGTAAAAAAATGTATTCTGCTTAGTGTTTAAATATTGTATTAATACTAACTACATGTCTCAGGACCAAACTGCATCACCTACTGAGCTTGCTAAGGTGTACATGGGTATGGGGCCTCCAAAAACTTCACCTTCAGCATTAAGCCTGCGCAGTCAAGTATTTAAGGAAGATGGGAAGTTGCCAAGTATACCATCTCCATCAAAATCATTGGGCCTGTCCGTTGCACCAAGATCTACCAACCGGTTTTCTGGAGTATCTGAGCTGACTGAAAATGGCTATCGGACCCCACGACCACTGGGTAGATCTGCAATATATAGGATGTCCAGGTCTCCATATTTTAAGGTCAATTCCACAGCAAATGTCAAGGTATATGCTCATATGACTGGAAAAATGAATGCCTTTTACTTTTAGTAATTTACTGGTGACGGTCTTTGTTTTTCATTAGCACCTTATTGTTTTGCCTCTGACTTGAATTGGTCTGTTGCCATTTGAGACTGGGGAACTCGATGGGGATGTCTACACATGTAAGTCATTATCTCAGTGGACACCGAGAAGTGCCATTCAATCAGATGGAAAACAGGTATTCTAGTTTGCTTTACTCCTGCATTTTTGAGTCAATTGTGCATATCTCTGTGTTGCTATTTGTTGCTATGTTGGACGCTAGGTGAGGCGACATGCCATCCGCCTCCCCTAGGCGCCCTTCGAGATCCTGCTGCTCTGGAATAAAAAAAAAAAAGAAGAAGAACAAGAAGAAGAGCCGAAGGAAGATGAAAAAGAAGAAGAAGCAGCAGCAGCAGCAGAAATCATAGGGTAGTAATCCCAAATTCACAAATTAAAAAAAAAAACATAAAACTGAAAGAAGCAGCAAAAATAAAAAAACCGAAGAAGGAAAAAACAGAAAAAAAATTAAAAAAAAAAATTGAAGCAGCAGTAGCAGCAAAAAGAAGTAACATACCTGGAGGCTGGATTGAAGATTTGGATTTTGGACTCGTTCTTTTTTTTTTTCTCCTCTTTTCCTTTCAGCAATCAACAACCACACCTTTTATGTGCAAAGCAGCAGCCTTTGGACAATAACCCTAAAGCCTAATCAAAAGAGAATTTACCTTTATATCCATCATACAAAACCTGACTAAAACTGTTTTTTTTCTCCCCTGGGTGACCCTAGGCGGTCGCCTAGGCCCGCCTAGGCGAGCATCACCTCACCCAGGAGAATTTTTTCCAGGTCGAGGCGAGTCCTCTCCAACCAGCACGCCTAGGCGTTGCCTGTGACAACACAGATTTGTTGTAATGAAGATTTGTTGGTATTTGAAAGCTACAGGTGCCAGAGAGAAGATAAATATTTGTCCACCATCCCCTTGACCTTAACCCCACATTGCATTGAAACATTAGAACCACATGGTTGATTTATCGCGATAGCCTGCAAATGAGACACCATCTCTGGGCATGGCCAGGTACCTCAAGTGCCTTCACCGTTCACGCCAATACCACATCACCTCACAATGGTCTCTTTGATCACCACCTCTATATGCGTACAACCACTCTAAGAAACATAAATCAAACCCATAATTCCTGATTCATGCACTCTAATGTTGCACAAAACTGAACACCTCAAGTGCATATACAGCCAGGCACCACTAAGTTATCTTTCCCCTTAATCCAAGGGAAACCATACATCATTCTCAAGTTCTGTGAAAAGATGAAAGCCCACTATAAAAGCTAATATTATGCTATGTTGTAATGCTAAATTGATGGTTTTTGATGCTAGCAAACAAACTCATGTTACTTAGCAATCGAACTCCTTTGTGCCCATTTAATTCTTCAATTTCTTGATCATCTTTTATCTTTGGGACACCATTACCATGTGCTTTTGCCTTGACCTTGACCTTGACCTTGACGGCACTACTGCCCATCCATAATCAGCCACACTTGGATGCTGTATATATTACTGTTCCCAGTTTTTGTAGCAACTGATTTTCCAACTCTTTCATCATGACCCTGTTGTTTGACCAATGCCTTCACCTAGTTCCAAGTTACTCGTGTTTCCTTCATCACTTTACATGCTAGTTCTTAAGGTCCATCAAGACTGCCGATGGATTTGCCCTTATTGTTTGTAAAATTGTCATAGATCACCAATAAGTTACTGCATAAATGTTTTGGTTCTTTTGAAGAGCAAAATGCTTTATCGAAATTCAGTGTGAATCAACACTTGGAGTGCACACCTTGCACAACAAGGCTCACATTACACATAGCATACGCTTCTGTTTCTTTGCCGATCATGGATTTTGGGGTTCATAGTAGGAAGCAGCATACCACGGCAGAGCATCCTGTACATTCCCTTTCAACTGAACTGGAGTACCCAAAACCAAATAAACTGAAATTTAAAAAGTCCAAACCGAACCAAAACCGAATTTAGCCATAACTGAACCAAACCAAACTCACTTTTTGGGTTTGTTCGGTTGGGCTGTTATACTGTTTAATGGGCTGGGCCTTAGTTTGGGCCAGCGGATAAATTATTTCAAAAAATGCAGATAATTATACACTAATTTTTGCTTTCAAATCCTGCATTAGTGTTCCACTGGTATAACACATAAATAATATATCAACAATTTAATTGAACAAACCTGTCAATGATCATTAATACAATACAAACCCATTACATCATTACTTATCCCAAAACACATTACATATCCAAAAAATTATTCATCCAAAGTCCAGTTCAAGTTCTTTCCAATCATTTACTCCCTGAATTCAAGCATATTATACAAATTGGAACATGCACACACAATCAAGTGAAATCTGTACAAAGTGATTGGATGCTCGTGTTGGCAAAAGAACAAATCTACTCTATTGTATACAATCTGAGATCAAGTGAGCTAGACATGCCCTCAAGAAGGCGTTTGTTGATACCAATATATATATATATATATATATATATATATATATATATATATATATATAAAATATATATATATATATATATATATATATATATATATATATATATATATAAACATTTTTTGACTTCAAATCCTGATGTATAATTCCTAATTCATGCAAATGTGAGAGACCAGATACCATATCTCTGCACCATAAACAATGGAAGAGGAAAGCATGAAACAATTGCATCCATAGTTTCTACATACTAAAAACTAAATAGGCTAAACAGGAACATTGAGACATGTTCTACCAAAAGAGGTGACATGATGCAATTTCATCCATCGATAGCACATGATTTTACATTATTTTTAAAAACAACTACCTTCTCAGATTGCTACTGATATAAACTTCAGCAGTGGGACTTTCACTAATATGTGAATACTACATACTTAAAACTAAGGTATTCAAAGGCGCAACACACACTCTAGCTGCAAAGGGTCCCAATTGCCCGAGATGCAAGGCACATTTAAGGTGCGCATCCGACCGAAACGAGACGCAAAATAAAAAATAATAAAAATGTACATAAATAAATATGTTAGTTATGTATGAAATAAAACAAAACAACATATTAAAACCAATAAAAACATATTTAAACATAACCATGTGAACTAGTAGAGCAGCAGTAGTAGTCAACATAACTAACAAAAAATTGTATTCTCTACCACACTTTTAGTAAATTTTAATTTTTTTAGTTCAAGTGTAGCCAACTTTGGCAACTGTAAAAATGTCTCTCTCTCTCTCCCAGTTGTTTGAGGTAATGGTTATCTCCCAACCTTGCATTTAAACATAAGCCGTGCCTTTTTTTGGTTCCGCCTGGAGAAAGGTGCATAGTGAGGTGCGAGGCACAACTGGTGCGCCTTAGGGTATGCCTTTGACTACCATGCTTAAAACTTTAATGGAAATGTTTTCTTGTACCTGGAGTTCAAAAGCATAGTTTATTTTGGTAAACATAGTTTGTCTCTAAACATCAGAAGTAGGAATCTCACTAATCTTGTATCTGATGTGACACGACAACACATACGGCACCTATTTTGATGTATCTTACTGTATTTTGGATTGTCCGGGTTGTGTTTGATACATGCCTGACATGACACTGCTCAGATTCTCGGAGATTTTGTGCTTCAAAGATTGTTGGCATCCCAACAATGTTTATTTCATTATGACGAGGAGCCAACTAACCAATTTGGCACATAATTGTTTCCTAAATTATTATTCTAATGAAAGTAAAAGGTGTAGTCCTACATTCAGATCATTGATCAATGAAACAAATTTAGATTTGCAAAACACACCACCTCATTATTATCATGTTCTAATCAACTCCTAGACAAAGAATGCAAGAGAGGGGTTAACCTCTCCTATATATATATATGTAACTCCCCATTTAATAAGATTTATCTTTATTCTACTCTCTGTGTGTGTGTGTGTGTGTGTATATATGTAACTCCCCATTTAATAAGATTTATCTTTATTCTACTCTCTGTGTGTGTGTGTGTTCCAACTCGTATATAAAGTAAATATATTTATGTATTTCATGATTCTTATTCGGTTTTGAACCGAAGCGCGAAACCGAACTAGAAACCTAATTGGGCCCTTTTCAGAACAGAACCTGACCCTAACTTTCTCAAAACCGAATCAAAACACATATTTGCTTCGGATCGGATCGGTTCGGTCCTTGGTCCAGACCTGAAAAATGCTCAGCCTACATATCCTAACTTGGACCCTGGGTATCGAACAATGTATCTTTGGGTATATGAACTTCCACGTCGGCATCCACCTTTTGTGTAAAGCGGTTAAGGTTAACTGCAACATATTTCATGACCTTCTGCAAGACGACGACTCTTTGTTAGTATGCCTTGGCCTGGTTTAGATTCTAGACTCATGAGTACAAGTACCATTTTTGTTCTCATTTCTTACTGAACTGAACCCATGGTGAGGGAGCTAAATGATGAAATTTCTGATACATGAAAAGCACACATTTAGACTGCCTGCTGGTTCTTGTTCCTCTTCTCTCTAACTTGTTATCTGCCACGACAATCCATTTATTTTTCTACTTCGAAAGTTCTGTGACCTGAAAGCATTTGATCCCTTATGAATGATCTTCCATGTTTAAAATTCTTCTTATGAATGATGTTTAAAACTCTTCTCTTCTCTTCTCTACTTTGGTATCATCTTCTGCTTTTAAAGCTTTCATAAAAGCAGCGATGATACAGTTCTCGTAGTCGCACCTCTTCTCTTATCAACTTTGGTATGTAGATAATTACTTGCCACGGCATTCCATTGAATTTTCTACTTTGAAAGTCCTACGATCTGAAATTATTGTATCTCTTAAAAATGATCTTCCATGTTTAAAATTCTTCTTGTTCATCTTCATCATCATCGCCATCACCTTCTGCTTTTATAGCTTTCTTAAAAGTAGCGATGATAAAGTTTTCACGGTCGTGGCTCTTCTCTTACCTACTTTCGTATGAAAGATAATTCCCCCTCTTTTCATGTTATGATAGTTAAGACAAAAATAACTACATCTGTCTCAGTTGGTTAGATAGTGTGGGTGTTAACCACAAGTTAGAAGGTCCTTTTTCTAGTGTTTAATTTATACTTTTTTTTTTTTTACTTTCAGATGTACCCTAAAAAAAAAACTAAACTGTACTTATGGACCGAAAATGAGGTACACTATCCTATTAACTTAATTGGAGACACCCCTTTTCTTTTCCTCGACATCAATTTTTGTCAGTTAAATTTGTGAGTAATTTTTATCTCAGATTTTGATTATTGTACGCTGTAAGTGTATATATTAGAATGGCATACTATCTGCAGTATTGCAGTGGATTTCTGCCCATGAATTTGAACTTTGCTTGTCATCTTATGATAAGACTGGCTTCTAATTTGGTTAAGCAGTTGTCGAAACGAGGGAGCTCAGTCTTAGATGGTGATTTTAGATCTGTCGGTCCTATCCGCAGGATTCGGCAGAAATGTAATTTGAGCTCTCCTTCAAAGGATTCACGGCTATCACTTTCTGGAAGCCCTCTTTCTAGTTCCTCAACCTCAGTTTCTAAAGAAGTCATTGAAGGCTCAACATCAGTTCAGAAACCCCTTCTTCTAGCTCCTATTCCACCTCAAGCAAGTGAGACAGCCCACAAATTGTTCCAACAGCTGGATAAACTATTGCCTTCACCTACAGAGAGAGCATCTAAAATGAAAACTATAAACAGGGATGAATCCCCTTCTAAGTTGACACTTGACATGTTACACGGAAGGGCTCGTAGAAGCATGGAGGAAATAGATACATCCAAATTCTCTAGCGTGCAGGACATTGGCATCGCTAGCGATTCTCATATGCCAACCATCCGAAGTTTCTCCTCTGGAAAGGTGGACGTGGTTGAAGAAAATGGTTGCTCAAAGCCTTCTACCCTAGGAGTTAAGTTGACATCTGAAACCAATGGCTTGAAGAATGCTTCTATCCCCTCTAAAGATGCCTATTCTGGTAGTAGATCTACATCTTCTGTTGTTTCAGATTATGCGCTCCCTCAATCAAAAAGGCCATCTTTCCAAATGAGTGCACCTGAGGTACGAGACTACTTATTCCTATGGAATAATTTAATTATTCTTAGCAAGTATTTGAAAAGGATTTGTTATTTTCATGCAACTTAATTCGTCTTATGTCTGTATATTTTCTCATAATATTATGAACTAATGTGTTTCATTTTGTTGATAGGATTCACTTGAAATGGATGGTGATGATGACTACAACACGAGGAATCTTGCCAGTCCGTTAACTAAAGAAAAAAGTGGTGCCGAGTCAAAGAAACCTGAGTCTCAGAAAGTCATTTCTGAAACAAAAGTATCAGAAGCTGCATTAAAGATGCCTAAGAAGAACAATATTTTTTCTGAAACAGCATCATCAGAAGCTGAGTTGAAGATAACCAATCACAAGGAAGTTGTACATGAAACAGCAATCTCAGAGAGACCCCTGGTGTCATCATCCCAAAGCATTGTTGTTTCTAGTTCTATATTGTTCAAAGAGGCTGACAATAAAGCTTTCGCTCCGCCTGTTGTTTCTGAAATAGGCACCGGCTTCACATTTCCCATAACATCTGATCCCTGTTCTCATTCTCAGCAGCCTCCAGCTACTACTGAGCCATCCCCTTGGCTGAATCAGACAGCTTTTCAGAAGGAACAAACGTCTCTGTTTAGCTCTGGCTCCAGTGCTGCTAATATATTTGCAGTTCCATCAACTATAGTGGGTGTTAATGACACTGCAGTTGTAAAAGTTGATGCAGGGACAGGATCAGAATTGAAGTCATCTATCAGGTTTTTTATTTTTTATTTTCAGTGGTTTGAGTTTGTATTATCTCAGATTTTTTTCCTCCTGTCATTTTAGTTAAAGGGGCCATCTTTTTGACAAAAGAAATTAGTTCTGATATAATAGTTCATTTCTAAACTAGATTTGTAGGTAATATGAAGCTATGCATACTTTTGAGAGACTACTATCATGGTGAATTGTTAGTTTCAACTGCAAAAAGTGGTTCTCAATTACAAACTTTTGTAATGATTTACTTCCATTAAATAGATGCATATAATTTGTGCAAGAGAATGATAGATAGAATATATTGATTTTCTATTGCAAATACTAATATATTGGAACTTTATTCGGAAAGGTCTGCTATTCCCATTGTTCCAAGGGTCCTATTCGTAATTCTATACAGTTGAATCAAGCATCGTTTTTCCAATTCCAGATAACTGGATATGTTAATTTTCTCTTGCAAAAATCTTAACAGAGATGCTCAAAAAGGCTTTTCCGTGCCTTGTAATAATCTCAGGATCTACATGTGATCTCATGGAAAGGCAAGAGAGATTTTATTTTAAAATAGCACACTAATCCTACTGTTGCATTGATCAATTTAAGAGAGAATGTACTGAGCAGAACATATAAACAGCATGGCATTTGAATTTTTGTTGATAATGCTCTTTTTGCATGCTTATAAATCTTCTCGTTTTTTTTGTCTTTGTTGCAGTGATGCTATTTCAACTTTAGCTGAAGGATCTAACTTAATCAAGGCTGCTGAAACACAGAAGGCTGAAGATATATTCAAGTCATTTGGACATGTTTCCTCAGGATTATCAATGTCAACTACACCTTCCTTTTCCTTCGGTGCTTCTACTGCACCTCCAACCCCAAGCAATGGCTCACTAGGTAGAGCGTCATCCACTTCTTCACTTTCTGCGACCCCGACAACCACACAATCCGGAACTCCCTCAAGCTCAATATTCCTGAGTGGTACTCCAGCGATGGCAAATTCTAGGCCATCTTTCTCATCTGCAGCACCTGTATTCTCAACAATCCCTTCTTTCCAGTATGGATCTGGTGCCCCAAATGCTTCTGTTGCTATATCTTTGGATAAATCTAAATTGCCTGCTTTGGAAGCCGAGCCTGCCAAGGCCTCACCATTCAGTATATGTAATTCCACTGCCCTGGGTACATCTGCTTTTCCAAGCACGAGTACCAGTTATTCCACAAAATTTGTATTTTCCAGCAGTGGCAGTGCATTGACAACGTCAGATATTAATTCAAGCACGACTAGCAGTTCCTCCACACTAGGGACTTCATCTTTGTTTTCAAGCATGGGTGCGAACAGCTCTTCTTTTGCACTATCATCTTCATTACTAAGTACAGGAAGCAACATTTTTGGATTTGGTGCTTCAGCCCAATCTAGCAGTTCGAGCGCTTCACTTGCTAATGGTAATTCTCAGAACTCTAGTACAACTTCTTGTGCCACTGTTGGGTCCGCATTTGGTGCTCAGATGATTCATTATAGGAATGGGACCTCATTAATGTCAAAGAGCTCTACAAGTCATTTAACTTCTTTTTCTTCATCTCCAGCATTTGGGTTGAGTAACTCTTCCTCAAACAGTTTTGGTGTCATGGCAGTTGGATCTGCACCTTCGGGTGCCAAACCTTTTACACCAAGTTCTGGGTTTTCCGTTTCCACTGGTGCTAGCCCTACTGCTAGCACCAGCTTGTCATTTATGCCAGCAGCTAGTGCTGCGTTGTTTGGTTCTAGTTCTCAGGCATCCACGTCTTCCATCTTTGGTTCCACATCTACCTTCAGTACATCTTCGTCTACTGGATTTTCGTTTGGGCTATCGGCTCCCGATTCAGGCAGTTCCTCATCTATTTCTACATCTTCTCTCTCTACTGGATTTTCCTTTGGACAGTCTGTTTCTGCTTCTGCTTCAGGAAGTTCGCCATTTATGTTTGGTTCATCGTCAGGCCCGGCATCAGGCTCAGTGTTCTCATTCACTTCAGCCAATCCCAGTGCCTCATCAACCCCTGCCTCTACACAGCCTGCATTTGGAGTATTGAATCCAGCCATAGGATTTGGTTCAGTGATGTCAGGGTCTCCTGGAAATGATCAGATGAATGTTGAGGACACCATGACAGAGGACACAAACCAAGCTCCATCCTTTCCGACATTTGGGCAGCCGGCCAATCATTCTGCATCTCCAAGCTTTGCATTTGGTTCTCCAGCTGTTCAGCCAGCTAGCTCTCCAGTTTTCCAGTTTGGTAGCCATCAAAATCCCTCTGCACCTCAAAATCCATCCCAGTTTCAAGCAAATGGGAATTTAGAGTTTCCCCAGGGAGGAAGCTTCTCTTTGGGCAGTGGGGGAGGTGATAAGGCTAGTAGAAAATATGTGAGGGTCCCACGAAATAAGCAACGGAAGAAGTAAGGGCATTAAAGCAATGTTTGTGAAAATTGTTTTGTTGGATTTGCTTGGATATCTTTCGTGGCTGAGTACGTTAAAAGAGGCAAGAGGTAAGCTGCTTCTGCCAGTTTCTACTTGGTGCTTGATAGATAAAGAGTTTGTTTTGTACAAGTATTGGAAAGCTTGTTGGTCTTTAGGCCAGTCTTTCCATTTTATTGTACTTCTCTTCACACATCAGTATCTCAATTGCTGTAGCTTTAGAGAAGAGTAACCTAGTAATATTTGCCTTGTGTTGGCATCAAGGGGACTGGCAGTGCTGGTACTTTGTACTTTGTTTTTGTAAACATAGAAGGAACTATATATATCTCTTGAAAGATCATTTTTTTATATATACAAATTTCACTCTGGTAATGCTGTTTTAGCTAGGCTGCATGATGTTACTGGATTAAGGTTACTTATGTATGTCACCAAATATAATCATCTGCATGTGACTGCCCATTCATAGTTATACATATTTAAGTTTTATTACACAATGTATGTATATATTTTTGTAGTTTTAAATAAAGAACCCTGGTTGTCTACAAAAAAAAGAAAAAGAAAAAGGAAAAGGTAATAACTTGTTCATTCATCGGGTTCTGACAGTCCCAAAAAGAGGGGAAAAAGGGGGAAAAAAGCCAAAAAAGGAAAAAGAAGGAAAAGAAGGAAAAGAAGAAAAAGAAGAAAAAGAAGGGAAAAAAAAAAGGAAAAAAAGGAAAAGGAGAGAAATCTAGCTCATTTATAACATTGTATGAGTTCTGATAGTTTAAAAAAAACAAGTTCATTATAATATATCAACAGGAAACATTAGGAAACATTAGACTTACTGCTTATTGTGCATGTTTAATGAATATCATGTAACACAAATACATAATTTAGTTTGTAGATGACCTTGATCAATGGATCGACCAATTGTTTTATGGTCAATAGTTTGGAACTAATACTTGATCTTACATTTTGAAGTAGTGTGATATTCTTTTGATTCTTGGATGGTTTCTAGCAACTTGCATGCACATACAACACAGATTTCTTTACTAGGGAAGTTTGGAGATGCTGATACTTTCTTAGGCCAGGTTTGGGATTTGCTTATCATGGCTGCTTCTATTTTATGTTTTGAAAAACAGTCTAGTAACATCTTTATCAAAACTTTTTTTAAAAAATTTCTGAGACAGCTTTTGATGTCAGAAACTGCTTTTGCTTCCACTTTTCGAAAGCAACAACAATCCAAAACCAAGTCTTACACGAAAGCAAGGTATAATTGGTTGTCATGCGAGCATTCGTGAATTATTGTAAATTTGATCTTCATCTCGCCCTTTAAAGTGGAATATTGTACCCTCTTTAAGTTTAATGTTTTGAGTTTTTTAGGTCTACATGGTGTCTTACAATGTACTTACAATCATAAAGTTGAGATGGAGTTTGTGCATTTCTCATCTTTTTTTGGGGTATTTGAAGTATTTCCCCCATTTTGTTAGAGGTATAGCTATTTGAATTATTCCAGATTCGGTAACAATCAATTTCGTATGTTTAATTTAAGTTGCATTCATTCTGTTAAGTGTGCTATTCCCATTCTTGACATTGCAGAGAAAGGAGAATGGTATTGATCTGGAGTATTGCAAGCCCTTATAGATTTGCCATGTGAATCTTCTGTGTTTGTGTTATTTGCAAACTGTGAATCCAGAGCTATTGAAGAAATTGTACTTGGGTTTTACTTGCAGCACCTTTGCCCAAATCTGCATGAAGCCTTTCATTCGTAATGGACACATTTTTGGCTTGCAATTGACATTCAATTCTAGTCTCGAGTAAAAGAGTCTGGATGGTGAGTTCTCTTTCATTGGATGACATACTTACTCTCCTAAAGTTTCTCTTTCAATATACATCCACTTGAGCAGTTGGTTGGGGTTGCACTTGCATGAACCCAATCCTCGACAAATGAGAGAGACTGTCACTACTTTCCGGAGAAGATGGTGCTCTTACTGACTGGAGTAGAGGTTGCGTCAATGCACTCATGGATAGACAATAAATTCTTCTTAAATTTATGCATCTCTTAAATTTATAGTATGTAATAAACATTCATCTTATCACAGAGAGAGAGAGAGAGAGAGAAAGGAGGAAGGAGCAAAGCAAATTAGTCATATTATTAACATTACAATTGGCTCGATTTTTCTGTTGAAGACAGAAGGCCACCCTTAGCTTGCATTATTTAGAATTTTGGGGACGTTTCACAATTATTTTAAAAATAACTCTAAATTTATATAATAACTTGTAGTATAGAAAATTAGAAATGTTGCAAGTAAAAATTGTTTTATGGGAGGTACGTCAAGGTGTCTATCAGGACTGCCGAACCTAACCTGGCCTAGAGTTGGCCTGATATGACTGTCCGGCTGGGCCAGTTCGGAGAAGAAGATGGGCCGGACCGGACCAGACCAGGATAACCTAAACCCAAATCCAACACTCGGGAATTAGCTTTTAGTATAGAAATGTTGCAAGTAAAAATTGTTTTGTGGGAGGTAGGTATTGACTTGTACATACATACATAGGTTGTTTTATTCTCACTTTTTTTAATGTTTAAGTTTTGTTTAATATGCGTTTTAGTTTCGTTTCATGCTATGTTGTACAGATGATATATACTAATATATATATATATATTTAATTTTGATGTGTCTTTTTAAGTATTCTGCATTCAATATGTAATTTCAATAGTACAGTGTGCGCGATTATTATTAAATAATATTAAGTGATGATTTGTGTTCATCTTACAAAATTGTAGTATCTGTCCAAAAGAGAAAGAAAGTACCACTTCTGGAGCAAGAAGACGTGGGAACTTGAAATAAATTGAGAGCAGCCTACATTTTAGCAGGCTTTATACATGCCTGCACCTGCACGCTGCATTCCTAGGTCATAGGTTCCTGTGGCGTGCATGCAGTTTTGCAGGAGAGAGGAACCCCACAATTTGAGGTTCATGTTTCCCTCTGTCGTGGAGCGGGAAAAGACATGAGTGGGATTCGGTGCTCGATATTTCTCTTTTGGTTTGGGCTTTGTGAGTGTCAGTGGATTGCCTGCTCTGCCCGCCCTTGTATTCTGAATCACTGTGATTCTGACACCTCAGTTTCTTTTCTCTCTCTCTATTTAATCTTTATTTAAAGAGTATCAATTATTATTTTCCTAACGGTTGATTTTACATATTATCCCTTAAATTAGTTTCAATATCATATTTATCCTGTAAATAAGTTTCTTTCTTGTAATCCGAGTCGCACGTTGTCGACCTTTATAAGTTGGATTTTCAACCTCGCCAAAACAACAATAGACTAATAATAATAATATCAGTTGTTGGGATTTTCTAATTTGGCTTTGGAAACTTTAGTCCATATTAAAAAAACTACCAATGTGTATATCCTAATATATAGCTATTCTTTGTATTGACATATGCACATGGGGGTGTGCTGGTCCATGTGGAGTGATTTTTCTAGAGGAATTAAGTTTAAACTTCAAGGAGGCAACCTTTGGTTTTGGTCACTCACTTTGGAAATACTTAGGAGCAACCTTCCGTAAGGGCTTAGCGACTCGGACGAAGGACACTAAGTGACGTTTTGATGAAGCAATTTGTACTTCACACGAACGCATCGGGGTGTTATGAGGCGAGACGTGTATGCAGAGGGGGCATTCAGCATGGTGCGCATACTCGGAGTTGCTTTCGGTGCTATCAGTTCTGTCGGTCCTCGCTGCTTTCGGTGTGCGACGCAAGCGACGTTGTCAGCATGCGGCATGCGACAGTGCCGGTGCATAGGACGTCGGGCGTTATGTGTCGAGCATTATTCGTCGAGGCTCTATGCGGCGAGGCACGTGCAGCGTGCGTGTATGAGACATGCGGCACGCGGCTGGCGTGTATGCGACGGGACATTCAACGTGGTGCGTAAGCTGGCAGTTGCTTTAGGCGTTGTCATTTCTGTCGGCCGCCACTGCTTTCGGCATGCAGCGTAATTGGCGTTGTCAGCATGCGGCGCGCGACGGTGTTGGCACATAGGACTATGGGATTTAGATTTTGTGGGATTTGGTCGATTGAGCAGCACACATGCGAGCACATATTCCTTATGCACGCATGGGTGCTGCAGTTGGTTTTTCTCTATAAATAGAGATCCTCCTTCTCCATTTGTGGGTGACGAAATTGGAGAGAAAAAAGGATTTAGAGCGATACCAGTCCTATGCATGCATAGAATCCTATGCGCGTCCAAGAGCACCTCTTTCACAGTTTGAGTTTCCAAGTCTTCCCGATGGTGACCTAGAGTGTTTCAGAAGTTCATTCTTGAACTTGCTGGTTCATGGGGCAGATCGTCGTATAGGACGAATCTTGCTTTGAAGCAATGGTTTATCACCCTAGCAAGAAGTTATTTCTTGTACTTTTATTCATGTTTGTTCTATCTCACTTTAGTGTCTGCGAACACCAAGAGAAGAACCATTTTTCCAGTTTCTTGTTATAGTTTTATTTTAGTTAGTTTGTAACCTGTCCCGTATAGTGCTTTATTGGAGTTGGGTGCCATTTGAGAGCAAACTTGTTTGCGTGAATCTCAGTACATCTACCCCTTCCTTGGGATCAAGTAGAGTGCAGACTTTTGTAGTCTTGCGTGAATCTCTGCTCCCATCAAGGATCTTTAATTCAATCTTTTGATCATACTTCGGGACTAACAATCTCAAAACAAGATCCGAGTAAGATGAAGAACAACAGTTCAAGCCTTCTCGATATAAGTTTTCACAAACTTGAGAAGTTTGACGGTAAACACTATAACATTTGGAAGAGGAAGATATCTCTAAATTTTTAACTTGCCAAAGTTGGTTATGTGTTGACAGCCTGAACCTACCATTTTCGAAGATGGAGGTGAACTTGCTGCTGGCATCGCAAGAGATCACATTCCAAGTGGAAGAAAGACAACGACCTCTGCAGGTTGTTGATTTTGAATGCTATAGACAACTTTATGGAAGAGTCCTACATCAAGAAGGAGAAAGAAAAAGATGTTTAGGAATCTCTTGAGAAACACTACAAGACTGACCGAAAGATGTCTAAAATCCATCTCATCGAAAAGTTTTTCACTATGCACTTTGAAGACGAGAAGGTGATGCTGCCACAAGTTAGAAACTTTTGAAGATGTAGCAAAAGCTGGAGGAAGAAGACATGAAGCAAGAAGACAAGTTCATGGTGGGTCCTATCGTTACCAAACTTCCTCCGGACTGGATCAAGTTCAAAACTGACATATACCGCAAGAAAATAAAAATCTAGCTCGAGAATCTCCTACACTGGATCCATGTTGAAGATGAAGCTAGAGGAAAACTGAAGGTAGGTAATTGTCCAAGCAGTTGGCCAAGGCTAACATGGTACAATCTGGTGATCCCAAAGGGAAGAAGAAAGCTCCATACAAGAACAAGAAGAAGGAATTAAACCAGCTATAGGTGAAGTCAACTCCTTTCAAGCCAAGGCCGAAGTCGAAAGTGACTTGCTACAATTGTGGCAAGAAGGGTCACTATAAGAAGGACTGTAGATCCAAGCCCAAATCGAAAGAGCAAGTGAGCTTAACCTAGTTGCTATGATTGTGCAAGTTGAGTCATATGACGTGGACACTACTAGTGGGTGGACACTGTAGTGCCCCATCCCAACACCGTCTCCCGTTCTTTGTTCGTGGGAAGTGCAGTTAAGAAATATTGTCGCTATCAATTTATCGGACCGATTGAATTAAGATTCTTTCCATGTTATGGAATGACTTCTTCAAAATCAAGTCACATATTCAGCGGGTTGCATCTCGAGGCTGGACTCTACGGCTGAGTCGGGAGAGACTTCCCATTGCTCTGTTTTTCGTACCGCACTTGCTTCTTGGGCTTTGGTTTTATAAATGCGTTTTTGTGAATATTTTCGGTGGATTTCATTGCTTGCATTCTTTGAACTTCACAATTTATATCAAACTCGGAATAGAAGGGTAGAGTACTAATTTGTTGCTTATATAATTTCAAATGATCGTATAGGCATCGTTTAGCGCAACCGACCTTTTCTCTTGCCTCAAATAAATTAAGGTGAGTGGCTGGACCCTTCTCCCTTTTGACCCTCTTGTTCTTCAATCAATCGATAAAATGCTAACTGAAGATGCAAGAACACGAATGCTTATTTTCATTGACTGTTGCACAATTTCTCACGTACACTCTCTATAAAACTGCTATGCCATAAAACTGCTACTTGCTTTTTATGTTATTCCTGCTATAGAACCGTGTTAAGCAAAAGACTGATGCATTGAATAAATGTTGCCATGACAAGGCGAAACATGATGAAAATGGTTAAATTCTTATGTTAGACCATGCTTGAGTAACTAGTTTAGTCTTGAATGGTCATGGACAACTTGTGCACATGGTAAAATTTCCTCGAACGACAAACCCATGGCCCATGAGATCGATTCGGCCTAGAAGGAAACATGTAGCTGTGCTGGATACTAGCACGGGTTTCCGGAAGCTTTCAGCGGGCTCGCTACTTGTGCTGAAAGGATCGCTGTCTAAACCAAGCTATAGTCCGGGATGACTTGTGGTATTAGTGACCTTCACATATACATTTACACACACTATGCTATTAAATGATAACATTTTACAGGGAAGAACATGATAAGTTTCACATTGTAATGGTAGCTCTGCCATGGGTAAGTTCTAGTGTAGTTTATGTTATTATGCCTATCAAATACTTGCATGAAATTCACTAGAATGGATAGAAAGATCACTGATTATATAACATATTTTACATAACTTCTTGAACCAAATAAGAGCGTATTAATTAGCCATTCACCAGTACACGACAATGTACTGATCCCCTCTCTCCACAGGTACTTCGAACTAGGATGAGCGTGTCACCTAACTGAAAGCAACGCTCATGTGTTTTGAAGTCTCATTTGTGAGCCGAAGGCTTGTTTCAATCCTTTTGAAGACTCTACATTCAGTCCAAAGAAGATGGCTCGACTCCCCACGATAGCAGGTGTTTTGAATGTTTTCGTCATATAAAAGGGGATGTAATGTATGAAACGACTATCTCATCAGTGTTTATTTTGTAATTGAGTCAAGTTGTAAGCCTGCACGACAACTATTGTAATAGTCTTGTAAATGATGTTTATTATCAATGAAGAAAATTTTCTTCTGTTTCAAATGTATTATTAAATTTCTCTACGTACTCTATTAGATGTTGCATTTCTGATAACCTTATGACCTTGTCTTGTGCGAGCGCAACTTAGGTTCATACGACATTATGCTCGGGGGACGACTAACGATTCTTCAGAATCGGGACGTGACATAATGGTATCAATGCACGACTTTACGTCCTTGGCCTTCTGTCCTGAGTCTTGAACCCTTGACCTCATGTCGAAGAGATGAGTTGTTCCATACAATGAGTTTTCTGAGACTAATGTGAGTTGTCTTCTATTTTCAGAAGTTGAAGAAGTCGCGGCCGAGAATGAGGCGAGCGCTTCAAGTGGCTCGAGTAGTTCGAGGGCCGAACCTTCTGCCAACGCTATGGAGAGGATGTTGCGCATGATGGAGGCATAACAAGAACAAATCGGAAACCAACATCGACAAATGGAGGCATGACAGGCCCAATTCAAAGCCATGTTCGAGGTGTAATTCAAGGTACAATAAAAGCAGCTTGATACTCTACAATAGATCGTCCAAACAGTTATGGCCAATGACAACTTTGCAACCACACATGCTGTCACCGAGCCTACGGCCCGACCCATTGAAGTCGATCTGGAGGAGCCCATGCCCCATCCTGCAGCACCAAAAAGTTACAACTTTGAGTTGTCGGAATTGAAGAAAGCGTGTCGCACATCCTTCAGCGGTATCGAAGGCCATTCTATGGCAATCGACTAGTTAGAAGAGCTGGAAGACCACTTCGAGCTCCTTGGCATCAAAGAATCCAAGTAAGTCGCCTGCGTACAACTTCAATTACGTTTGAACTTGCACGACTAGTGGGCCGTGCACAAACGAGTGATCCGACGTAACAACAAATCAACGCCGATCTCTTGGGCTACATTCCATAAAGCCTTCGAAGTCGAGTACCTTCCCTCAGCCGTTCGTCAAGAAAAAGAAAAAAAAATCATGCAGTTGAAGCAAGAAAACATGTCAGTACAACAACATGCGGCAGAGTTCAATAGGTTGTTCAAATTTGCTGGTGTGTTTCTACTTATAGAGAAGATTCGCGTTAAAAATTCAAAGTGGGCCCCCGACCCTCTATCTATTCCTACGTATCGGTGTCGAAATACAAGACCACAAACGAGTCTCTAAATCACGCTCTCCGTCTTGAGCGCCAATATCCTCTAGCTGGTGCCAACGTTGTGCATCATTCTCATCACAAACATCCTAGCTATACGGAAGGCAACAACGCTCCAAAGCGTCTAAATAATGGCGGCTACTAAGGACAGAACTCGGGACCTCATTGCACAAAGTGCAACCACTTCGGCTGTAACGCCCCAGTTCCAAAATACATAGGACTAAAAATGCGTATATATGCCAGCTACGTATCAAGTGGACTCTCCATACTCGAATACATATAAGCTGTCTTGGTTTTCTAGATCTATCTATCAAATCAACTAACATCTATCTCAATCCACATAATAAATAAATATCAATAATAAATAATATCAATAATATATATGTTTGAGTAGACCCGAAAATAATATAGGTCTATAAAACTAGGCTAAAGAGAAGAATGCAAGTAATGGATAAAATATAAAATCACGGTAAATAGCTGAATCTAAAATAGCAATACCACCATGATCGATGAACTTTTTCTGCATGATCGACTACCTAGAGAGATCACCAGGTCCTCAAGGGACATAGCAAGGTACAAAAAAATGCCAATGTAACAGTAAAAAATGCATGCACTGAAGGGTAACTACTATAACTAGTCTAAGTGATATGCACGTGAGAAAATGTTTTGGATATCAGGCTTCAGGCCACTGAGGCTCACAAGCTCCTCAGCAGGCAAACACCCAAGGTACCTTGTCGTGGGACCAAGGCAAACTAGAAAAATAAACACTAGAGCTCTGCTACAGAGACAACGAAAAACTTGAATAAACCAACCAAGTTCCAAGTATGGAAACGAGGCCAAACTAGAAAAAAAATAGCCTGATATGACAGTCATGTTCTCCCCACACCATGTCTTGATCTAACAAGTCGAGTCAAGTCTAGTATAACAAGTTACAAGTGCAAGCAACAATCTGGTATCCTATCACGAAGTCCAAATCATGAATACTCATGTATGACTCCGTATCATGGATCGTGTCAGTATCCTATGGTCTATCGTGTCAATGAACATAAATATTGTATACGCAATGCCTAGTGTCGATATTCGATGACTACAAGTTGTCATCGACACCCGAATACAATATAGACGTAAAGTACCAACTAATCCTATGTCCTCATTGATAATGAACAAGAAATAACAACAATTAAAAAATAACAACAAACTGAAACATTGGCAATTTTCCTGTACTCCCCAAGTGTGCATACTGCGATCCGACTCTGATGCCCTCAATCGCGCCGTCTCGTATTCCTAGAATAAATATACAAACTACCAATTAACGACATATCGATGTCACAAACACACTATATTTACAACCATACTATATATAGCCTCGACTCAACATATTTTTTTTTGAGGGAAACAAACCACTTAAATAATCAAAAAGAAGTGTTTACATCCAGAGAGCAGTCCTCAAATAGGGCCTGGACAATACAAGGAGGAGGGGAAGAGAATTTCTCAGAAGAAAAATTTATCCGAGCTTGCCCAGCTAAAATATGGGCGACATTATTACCTCTTCTTCTTACAAATGATAGCTTGATATAATGGAAATCAGCTAGTTTCTTTTGGATGTCTTTAACCAAATCCGAAAGTCTCCATGGGATGAGACGAGATTCCCCATTGAGGATCCTGTAAGCCACCATAGAGTCTCCTTCAATACAGATATTGCATTCAGTCAGATCTCGAGCTAAACCAAGCCCAACATGAATAGCCTCTAACTCAGCTTGGAGGCTCTGATCAGCCGGATTGTGACACACGAAATACTTCGTCTCAGCCGCAATAAAAGAACCCATTGTATCCCTAGCAACCGCAGCTGCAGCACAACCTGTCGGGGAGGTCGCCCCATCGACATTGATCTTAATAGATCCAATGGGAGGCGCCTGCCAAGTAGCAACATCATTGGCCTCAAGCCTCAGTTTGCTAAACTCATTTGATTTATTATGGAGCCCCTCAGTATGCATCGAGAGAAGACTCAAGGCATGTTTGATAATTTTCTGGGGGCAGGGGACAAGTTTCCGAAAAACACAGTCCCCTCTAGATTTCCAAATGGCCCATAAGATCGAAGCCCCCATCCGGACAACATCACAAACATAATTATCGTTCAACCAAGAAAGCAATAGGGAATGAAGGCTACCACAATCATCCGTACGCATCCCCAGGGGGCTTAAGAACCAAGCCTCCCTGGCAATACTGTAATGTAAGAATAGATGATCCGCAGTTTCCTCATGGAGTTGACAAAATGGATACATAGGACTAACCTGTGTATTTCTCTTGCTGATGACAGAGAACAGAGGAAGCCCATTGTGCCACAAATGCCAAATGAACATCAGGATGCGATGGAAGGTGTTTGGTAACTTCCAGAGACGCTCCCACTTAAGATTTGATCCAGACCCAGCCGAGCAAGAAGGGAATCCACAGCGGATAGATTCGTATAAAGATTTTGGCGAGAACTCACCCGATTTGGAGCTCGTCCAAATGAGTTTGTCAGCATCCTCTCCCGCCTGGAGATTGATAGCAGTGATAGCCTTTGCTTCCCAGGGAGGAAATAGAGAGTTAATCAGGGGAGTATTCCAGTTATGGCCAGTAGAGTCCATGAGTTCTCGGACAAGTCTGGGTTTGGGTACATTGCCAGTGATGGCACTAACCCTGAACCCAGGTAAGCCAGGGACCCAAGGCTCATTGAATATGTGTATCCAGCCTCTACCCACCTTCCAAAGAATTTTTCCTTCCAGATGGCAACGCACGTCAAGTATACTGGCCCAAGTAGGGGAAGCACTCCTGCATTTAGTAATGTGCCAAATAGATCGATTTTGAAGATAAGTGCCAATAAGAACCTGGGCCCAGAGTTGGTGTGGATTGGTGATGAGCCTCCACAGGAGCTTGCCAATAAGAGCTTCATTAACCCAGCGGGAATTACGAAGCCCCAGGCCGTCTTCCTTCCTGGGTAACACGAATTTCCTCCAGGCAATATGGTGCATAGTCCTGTTCACGTCATCAGGGCCCCACCAAAAGTCCCTGCACTGCCGATCAATAGAATTACATATGCCTTTGGGAATTATATAAGAAGACATAGAATATATATGAATGGACCCCAAGGTGGATTTGATCAGGACAGTGCGCCCCGCATGAGAGAGCAATTTCGATTTCCATCCCTTGAGGCGAGAAGAGAGTTTCTCCATGAGATTATTGTAAGTGCTAAGCCTGGATTTTGGAAGGAGAAGAGGATGTCCCAGATACTTGTCGCAGCTGCGCATAGGTGAGAGTTGAAGTATGCTGGAGAGCTCTCCGCGTTTCTGGGGAGGGACACTGTGGCTGAAATGAATGCTCGATTTCCCAAAATTGATCATTTGTCCAGACCATGCAGAGAATCTCTCGAGAATTCTTTGAACAGTCGAAATAGAGTTTGAAGCAGCACGGCCAAATACAAGAATATCATCTGCAAACAGGAGGTGAGATATAGAGGGAGTATAACGGTTGATACGCATACCTCTATAGAGATCTTCTTGTTCAAATCGATAAAATAATTGTGATAGAACTTCTGAGCATAGAATGAACAGGAACGGAGAAAAGGGGCAGCCTTGCCTAATCCCACGTTTTGCATGGAACCAACCTTCCAGGGAGCCATTTATCAGGATTGAAAAACTAGGAGTGGTAATGCACTCCATAATGAGTTCATTGGAGTGATCACGAATCCCCAATTCGTACAACATGTATTTAATAAAATGCCAAGAGAGACGATCATAAGCCTTAGCCATATCAATCTTCATAGCAAAAGTTTTGCTTTTCCTTGAGCGACTGTTCATAGCATGGAAAATCTCATGGGCAATAACATAATTGTCAGAAATCTGTCTACCAGGAACAAATGTAGTTTGGAACCAGGACTAAAAGTCCCTGCCTCGACTCAACATATTATAACTAGACTTGTACCATATCATATATAGCTACATCTAATATACTTAGTACCAAGTCACCACGATAAAAATAATATTTTTATATAATATAAATATTATATTTAATTCGAGAAATTTATTTAAAATATTTTAAAAATAATTTCCGACTAATATATACAAGAAAACAAATATCTAGTACTATATCAAACTGGTATCAACATGACAAAATAATATTTTTGTAAAATAAATAATATAATATTTAATTCTAAAATATTTTTTGAAAATATTAATAATCATTATTAACTATAATATATGCTTGAAAACTAGTCTCTAACTAGTATACCAAACTCAACATTAGTTGACTATATAACCCGGTTGAACCCATAAATAAATAAATTTAAAATAATTATTGAATATGGAATAAATAAATAAATAATAAAAAAATAATTTTTACTGCAAAAGACATATAATAATCATTTTATTACAAAGCTTCGGGTTCGAACGCAACATTATTTTCGATGAAATCAACGTTCGATAATTTGTACGACAGAAACAAATTTTTAAAAATATGAAAAACTCGACAAGATGACCAACGAGCATTTAGAATGATAGAACAAGATGTTAGGAGCGTTACCAATATTTTTAGAGAGGTCGAAGGGCTCACAAGTTGCCGAAAACTCGCACGCAAGAGAATTGGTTCAGCCTGGACACACGTTCTTAAAATGAAGACCCGAACAAACTGTACGGAACCACGTGGATGAACAATTGGAGATCAAAGTAGACATGTAGATATAAAAGTTAGTTTTAGTTTCACGACAAACGAACATCAGAAAGTAGATAAAATACATCGAGGAAGATGACCAACCTGTCAGTTCATACAAAATTGTGCTATTGGAATTGGCTGACTTGTAGGATTCTTTTGGGATATTAGAAGGGGTTGTGAACATGTTGGGGTTTATAGAACGGTAAAGGGTTGTGTTAGCTTCGCAACGAACCCTTATGTAGCATTATGGGAGGTCGAGAAGAGGTGCAAAACTGTTGTACACCGCAAGGTGCTGTCGACAACCAAGGCTGGGAGCAGTTTCAATTTTGGAGTGTTTGAAGGGGGTTGGTGGCCACTTTATATGCATCTATATGTTAACTTTTAAGGTTTAAATGGTTAGATTTTGAGAGAATACGGGTTTGGTGGAGTTTGGTAAGGTTTTGTTGTCCAACTTGCAAGATATACAAAGATGTACCTAGAAGATTTGATTGGTTTCCTAATATGGAAGGTGTATATTGGGTGGTATATATATTGAACCTAATCAATATTGGCTGCTATTAAATTGATAAATATCAATATAAAATGAATCTAATAGGTTTGGGCAACCTAGAATAGGCTCTACCAAAGCTTGTTGGACTAGTTTTGGCCCAGTAGAGTTAATCGAGTCAAAATAGAACTCGAAAGTCTATTAAATGGGTCTTATGTGACATTTGAAAATAAATAGCACATGACAACTCAATTGAGTGGAACACCATTGACATATGTGTAGTAGGCTCAAAATAGATCAAAACCATATATTGGGTCGAAATATTTGGATCGGGATTGGGTCTTAAATTGGACTTGGAAAGTACATAAAATTTTACACCGAAGGCTATAATGACTATTTTGACCCTAAAGTTGTACAAGAAAAATATAGTACAAGAAAACATGTTTGAGGGGGACATGATATGGCTATATGAATGTGGACTCATCTTGAACACGAATATAAAATATTTTCGAGGAATTGGCCAATATTGTGCTTCGAAAGTCAAAACTATGGAAAAGTGTATTTATAGTCATAAATAAAAGTAAAATATACTTTAATAAATAAAAATCATATAAAATCAGAGGGCTTACAATCTACCTACCTTAAAAGAATTTTTTCCTCAAAATTAATGATTGGTCAATAACAACAGTAATGAGATGAACATGGTTAATTTCTAATGGAGTGACACGATTGACGGATACAAATTAGTCCACAAAATGACCATCAAGTCAAGAACTTAATTCTTAATCCTTTAGCCGTGATATTCTCGATTCTCTTTAACTTTTGAATCTACTGACTAATTTTCTCAAAGGTCTTGTCTTATATATTTGTTCAAGCTTTAAAATCAGATAATAATAATTAACCATTTATAATCCTCGAAATTAGATTTCATCAATATTCGTAAAATTTTTCAAAATTTTAAACGCAAGTATATTCTTACCCCATCTCTTCAAATTTTTTGTAATCAACAATCTTCCAAATTTCAAAATTTTAAATTCTATAGCCTTCAAAATTTAAATTTAATTTTTTTCTCTCAAAATTTAAATTGATAATTCACCCCACTAATTTGTAAATCTTTTAAATCAATTCTATACTAAATTTTAAATTCAATCTTCAAGGTCACTTTTCTCCTTACGTCAAATCACTATCCGCCAATTCTTTTTTTTTCTTCACATTAACTCAATAACCATAATCTGTTCTTCTAAAAATTCTCGAAGTCCAGCACTAAAATTTCTCAATCTTATTTAACTTGATTGCCTTCTCAACCGCTGTCTAAGCGCTTCACAAAATTTTTCTTTCTAATTTGACTCTAACAAAACCCCTTCTACCTACCTTAGAAACTATCAATCTTTCATAAACAAAAAATTATATCTTATAATAACCTCCTCAAAATTTTAAATTAAATCCAATCTACCATCTCTCAAGTTTGTAAATTCATAAATACTTCTTCAATCATTTCAATCATTAATTCACCACCAATAAGTCACATTGTACCTTAAGGACTTCTTCCCACCTTTGCTCACACTATCCCATCAAACATATGCTGCCATAAAATTTTATAACCCTTTCCCATTAATTACAAAAAATAAAAAAAATCAATATGAATACCACTATATACCTATGGCATATGGCATCCTCAACCCCCTCATATCTATCAAGCAACCAAAATTTGTTAAGCAAACTAATTTACATAATTACCTATAGAATACAGATAAATTCTATAAAGCACGATCATTCGTACTCCGAAATAGGAAGGAACGAGAAGCAATGACACAAGAAAGCGAAGGAAAAATAGTTGAGTGCAAATACAAAGTTAAAGTACGATAAAGAAATTCTAAAAGAATTGTCAATGCAGTTGTGGATTGAGAATCTTAAGGGTCTAATCCTATTCGCAGGCCCGCTGGTGTAGTAACGTAACCAAAACGGCTAACTCGACCTACATGGGCCACAAAAATGTAACGCTCCAGTCCCAAAATACGTATGACTAGGAATACATATACATGTCAGCTACGTATCAAGTGGACTCCAGCCCTACTAGAATACGTATAAGCTGTCTTTGTTTTCTAGATCTATCTATCAAATCAACTAACATATATCTTAATCCACATGATAAATAAATATGATCAAGAATAAACAATATGTGCCATGGTCTGCAGCCCAATAACATATATGTTTGAGTAGACCCGAAAACAATATATGTCTATAAAACTAGGCTAAAGAGCAAACTGCAAGTAATAGATAAAATATGAAATCGTGGTAAATATCTGAATCTGAAATAGCAATACCACCCACATCGATGAATTTCTCCTGCATGACTGACTACATGGAGAGATCACCAGGTCTTCAAGAGACATAGCAAGGTATAAAAAAGATGCCAATGTAACAACAAAGAATATGCATAAACTGAAGGGTAAGTACTATAACCAGTCTAAGTGATATGCACGTGAAAACACATTCTGGATATCAGGCTTCAGGCCACTGAGGCTCACAAGCTTCTCAGTAAACAAATACCTAAGATACCATATTGTGGGACCAAGGCAAACTAGAACAATAAACACCAGAGCTCTGCTACAGAGACAACGACAAACATGAATAAATCAACCAAGTTCCAAGTATGGAAACAAGGCCTAACTTGAAAAAATAACCTGATATGACAGTCACGTTCTCCCTACCCATGTATGGATCTAGCAAGTTGAGTATAGCAAGTCACAAGTGCAAGCAACAATCTTGTATCCTATCATGAAGTCTAAACCACGAATACTTATGTCTGACTCTGTATTATGGATCGTGTCAGTGTCCTATGGTATATCGTGTCAACGGACAAAAATATGGTATACCCAATGCCTAGTATCGATACTCGACGACTACAAGATTTCATCAATACCTGAATATAATACAGATGCAAAGTACCAACTAATCCTATGTCCTCAATGATAATGAACAAGAAATAACATACAACTATAAAAAAAGGACGATAAACTAAAATATTGGCAAGGTACACTTACCTGTACTCCCCAAGTGTGCATACTGCGGTTCGACTCCAATACCCTCGGTCACACCGTCTCGTATTCCTAGAATAAATATACAAACTACCAATTAGCGATATATTGATGTCACAAACACACTATATTTACAACCATACTATATATAGCCTCGACTCAACATATTATAACTAGACTTATACCGTATCATATATAGCTACATCTAATATACTTAGTATCAAGTCGCTACGATAAAAATAATATTTTTGTAAAATAGAAATATAATATTCAATTCTGGAAATTTATTTAAAATATTTTAAAAATAGTTTTAGACTAATATATACAAGAAAACAAATATTTAGTACTATATCAAACTGGTATCAACATGAAAAAAATAATATTTTTGTAAAATAAATAATATAATATTTAATTCTGAAATATTTTTTGAGAATATTAATAATCATTATTTAACTATAAAATATGCTAGAAAACTAGTCTCTAACTAGTATACCAAACTAGTATCACACTAGTCGACTATTCGATCCGATTGAATCCAAAAATAAATAAATTTAAAATAATTATAAAATTTGGAATAAATAAACAAGTAAATAATTAATACAAAAAGTATTATTTTTACAACAAAAACAAATAATAATTATTTTATAATTTTTTTTTACAAATCTTTGAGTTCGAACACAACACTAATTTCGACGAAATCAACGTTCGATTATACGCCAGAAATCGATTTTTGAACGTATGAAAAATTCGACGAGATGACCAACAACTATATTAAAATTATAGATCAAGATGTTAGGAGCGTTACCAATATTTTTTGAGAGGTATATGTATACTACACCTACATGAATATCTAATATATATTTTTAGGCACACATATTATATATATAAGATACCTATACATATATACCTCAATACATATATATATATATATATATATATATATATATATATATATATATACATGATGTATGGAAAAAGGGGGCACATGAATATGTGTCCAAGTGTATGTGTGTGTGTGTGTATCATGGGAATGAGAGTGTTCAAGTGTGTGATAGAGTGATGGGTGTGAGGGTGTGTAAGGAATATTAATGAGAGCATGTGTGTTTCATATTTAGGCTTATAAAATTGACATGTGATATGATTTATGGTTAGCTTAGGCATGGTATAGCCTTAGCCTATGGCCTAGTCTCTTAGCCTATGGCCTATGGTTGTGTCTGCTTGACTGGTGAGCTTAGATTAGACTTGTGTGGTCTTGTTAGACTTAGAATAGCCTTGTTAGCCTAGAATAGACTAGTTTGGCTTAGGTTTGACTTGGTTGACCTAGTTTGACTTCTAGGGTTGACCAGAGTTGACCAAGAGTTGACTTTGGTCTAGATTGACCTAGATTCATGTAGTATGCATCGTAGTGCATCTTATTACTATTCTGGACTTGTTGTGTCTTGTGCTGTTCTAATAGGAGCCAGACACCACTCCTCGGACAGTACTTTCGTCTTGGATATTCAGTTAGCAGGCGAGTACATTCTCTGATCTTTTCATACTTATCTGGACTATATTCTTGCTCTAGATTACTTTACATGATGCTGACACGTATTTTTACGGATTAGTACTATATGGATCCCTTCCTGAGATGTTATCCCTCTACGGGTGCATCGGATATTTTATGTTCATGTACTTGATCATGTGCATCAGGTACTCCTTGTACTCGTACTAGTTCATGTTTTTACATGTTCTTATGTGCTTTCATGTGCCTCATGTACTACTCATTACATGAGTCACGTATCTTTAGCTGTATTCATGTGCTTATAACGTAACTTGAATGGATCCTTGTGTATTGATTGGGGCGGGATGAGTAGAATTGGTTATGTGATTATTATCCCCAGTAGCTGTATAAATGTGCCTCTTAGTTGTATTCATGTGCCCCTAAGCCGTTTACATAACCATATTGTACTCTAAATCACTTAGCCACTTACAGTCTCTACTTATCATGTATTTACTTTCAGTTACAAATATCTTCTGTTTACTCGTACTTCCTTTTCAGCACTTCCTGTATTTTACTCTATTGTATGATTTATACTCCTAACCTGTTATGAACTGTTGAGAGATATGTGCTTGCTCCCGTCCTGACTGGACCTGTTGAAAATTTTACAGTGAATGATGAGGATCTGGTGTCTACCCCTCTTGGTACAGCATTAGACATCAATAGTGACTTGGACCTACTAGCAGTTGATGATACTTCCCTAGATTAGGATGTCTTTATCTTTCTAGATTCTGTATTGAGTTTCTGAGAACTTATTTGGATATGTACTTATTTAGACACTTAGAATTCTGGATCGTATCTCTGTGTTTCATTTCTGGATATTTATCTATCTTTCCTTTCATGTTCTATCTTAGATGTGATTGAGATATATTCTGTTATGTTACCCCCATTCGGAGAGTATAACTGTTTATTACCCTTATCTGTTAGATGTTGTGACCTAGGACAGCGTTCTACCGCCGACACTGCGACGTAGGCTGGACGTACCCACATCTCATGCCCTTACTCTAGGGTGCGGGTCGTGACAGTTGAAGGACTCCACAAGTTGCCGAAAACTCGTATGCAAGAGAATTGGTTTATCTTGGACGCACGTTCATAAAATGGATGCCCCGAACAAACTGTGCAGAACCACATGGATGGCCAATTGGAGATCAAAGTAGACATGTATATCTAAAAGTTAGTTTTAGTTTCGCAGCAAACGGACATCAGAAACTAGATTAAACACATCGAGGAAGACGACCAACGTGCTGGTTCACACCAAATTGTGCTGTTGGAATTGACTGACTTGTAGGATTATTTTAGGGAACTAGAAGGGGTTGATAGGATGGTAGAGGGTCGTGTAGCTTCACAACAAACCCTCGTGGAATGTCACTGGAGGTCGAAAAGGGGTACAAAAATGTTGTACACTGCTGGGTGCAAAACTGTTGTACACCGCAAGGTGTTGTCGGTGGCTAAGGCTGGGAGCAGTTTCGGTTTTAGAGTGTTTGAAGGGGGTTGGTGGCCGCTTTATATGCATATATATATATAAAGTTTGAAGGTTTAAAGGGTTAGGGTTTGAGATAATATGGGTTTGGCGGAATTTGGTATGGTTTGGTGGTCCAACTTGCAAGACATACAAAGATGCACCCCACAAGATTTGATTAGTTTCCTAATATGGAAGGTGTATATTGGGTGGTGAATATATTGAATCCAATCAATATTGGCTGCTATTAAATTAATACATATCAATCTAAAATGAATCTAATAGATTAGGAAAACCTAGAATGCTCTATCAAAGCTTGTTGGACTAGTTTTGGACCGGTAGAATTATTCGAGTCGAAATAGAACCCAAAAGTCTATTAAATTGGTCTTGTGTGCCATTTGAAAATAAATAAAACATGACAACTCAATTGAGTGGGACACCATTAGCATGTGTGTAGTAGGATAAAAATAGGTCAAAACAATATATTGGGTTGAAACATTTGGATCGGGATTGGGTCTCGAATTGGATTTGGAAAGTACATAGAATTTTACACCGAAAGCTATAATGACTATTTTTACTCTAAAGTTGTACAAGAAAAATATAGTACAAGGGAACATATTTGAGTGGAACATGATATGCCTATATGAAGATGCACTCGTCTAAAACACGAATATGTAATTTTTTTCGGGGAATTGGTCAATGTTGTACTTCAAAAGTCAAAGCTACGGTAAAGTATATTTATAATAATAAATAAAAATAAAATATAGTTTAATTAGTAAAATCGTATAAAATAAATAAATAAATTCCAAAAAATTAGAGGGCTTACATCGGCCACATGAGTTTTGATATTTTTTTGATTATGAGATTTTATCGATTGATGATGGTGAGGGATGAGGACTATCGCTGCTATGGATATCGTAATTTTGTCCTTAAGTTTCAAGGATAAAACTTTTTCTTGGTGGGTAATTATGTAGTGCCCCACTCTACGAAAACACTAGATAAATAGAGAAATCAGATTACTGGCACTGGAATAGAAGACATTGATCTGGGTGAGTGGACGAAGACTCATTTTTTGATTCTTTCACGTCTAATAAGAATATGAGTTTTTGAATGAGTATTACTAATAACAAGTTGGTAATCTTGAGAATGTTAGTACATTGAATCACTATCCTTATAAGAGAATTTCACTACAACAGATATGGGATATGATAGCGTGCACTGAACGCTGCAGAATGCATATTATAGCATATTCCGTCCGCTATATATGCCCCCGCTATAATAACCCCATGTACAAGAACGCTATAAAGTTATAGCGTTCACGAACGCTATTCATGGATTATAGCATTCTTTGACGCTATAGACAATGTATAGCGTTTTGAAACGCTATATGATAGTTATAGCAATTAGGAACGCTATAGAACTTTAATAGCATTCATGAACGCTATTAATATATTGTAGCGTTCATGAACGCTATAGACATGTTATAGCACTTACAAACGCTATATAGTTTACATAGCCTTTATGAACGCTATAATTCATTAATAACATTTGTTAACGCTATAAATGTGTTATGGCGTTCCTGAATGCTGTTTATTTTTAATTGCGTTCATGTTTGTTATTGTTTGTTAATAGCGTTTCGATATATATCTGCTTTTTATAGCATTTCTTTCCTGCTATTATATGTGCAACAATAGCATGTCAGAATGCTATTGCAAAATCAAAATTCTGTATTCAAAAATTTGTAGAATGCAGCACATCAGAATACTATTGCAGATAATGCCACAGTTACACAAAATACAGGTATTCAAAAATTTAAATGCGAATCAATCACAGAATGAATTCCGAACATAAGTAAATTCATTAATTTCACTGTCTAATATATGTAGAACAACGAAATAGTACCAAACATTCAAAATCCTTAATTTCTCCATGTAGAACAACGAAGTAGTACCAAACATGTCCAAAAATTAAACATTAACAGTGTAGTCAGCTACATATATCCCAAAATGGACTATCAAACATTTAGCTCCCTTCGAGCCTATCCACAACCAAAACTCCTCAGAAAGCATCCTCTTCCTTCATCCAGCCTACACAAAAATAGGGGATAAATCATTAGTGTAAAGAAAAAACCATCTCGAGCCGATCCAGACAATTGACGAAAAGTAAATTATTGGGATAGGAAAAGGATACTAAGAAAACCAACTGAGGCCAAAGGTGCACCCCTCACAGGACCATTACAAACTGACTATACACTCTACTTCATATGCAGGCATACCAAATGTTTCGAGGCTTCAGAAAGAAAAATTATATGTAGTTCTTCATATAAATATAAGTACAGTTCAAGTGATAATCACTCATCTAACCCTTAAGATGCCTGATTGCAGCTAACCGTTAGATTGAGATATCGTTCACAATTTAATAAAGTTTCTAATGTAACTGCATCAACATATAAGTCTTTCAAATAATAATTGAAATGTAGTTGGGTCATAAGTTCAAAAATCATACCATGGGGAGCAAGTAGGCACGAGTAGGTTCTCGGTATCATTTGCTTTTCCTCCTTATTCTCCGTATTATCTTTATTTTTCTTTTCCTCGGCCTGAAAAAATGCTAAGAAATTTTGGACTCTGTGGGATAAGCTAAGAAGACATGAGTCATTCTATAATTTATCATTCTACCATATAAGGATCCCATCTACCACCAGAAAAGTTAAATCTTCTCATCATATGTATACAGACATGAAGAGAGAGATTTTAAAATTTGTGGATCATTGGCGCCTAAGAAGGAAACAAAGATTACTTGTTTAGGTAAATAATTCTTGTATGTAAAGCAAAGTGAAGCTTGTAGGTTTGTGCTTGATCCTAGAAACATGTTGGTTAAGTACATATTCGAGAAACATAGCTACGTAGAACTTGGATGCCCTTTCTTACTGCCTAGTTGCGGCTGTCGCAATGGTGAAAATAACAAATATTATAGAAGTCAAATTGTTAAAACTTGAAATCAACCCATACCAAAACATAAATGTTTGCTGAATATATATAAGTAGTATCAATAGTGAAAATAATAAATGTAAGAAAAATATAACTAAAGGTATTTGCTGGTGGTGGTGGTGCTGGGGTGGGGTGGTTGAACAGATGATATCAATACTAACCTGTAGCATTAGTTGTTCCTTGTTTGCCTGCACCCTTACATAGCCAAATTCGCTACCTATACATAGAAAAGCAACGGACTAAGTAAAATGCCCACTCAGAAGAAAAAGGAAAGGAACTATCAGTAAAATCACTAAGTAGAAAATAACAAATAGTCCTATATATATTGAAAAGATAGGCATTTTAATACTTTGAAAAGTAGCCAAGAGGCGATTGTTACAACATTCTAAATATCTAGGAAGAATATAGATAGAAACGTTTTTTTGAAATAAATGATGGGATCAAGGACATCCCAGCCAATTTCATATGAAGTAGATATATAGTTGCATAATTTAGCAAACAAACAGCTCCATGTGTTGCTCACAGTCGACACACAAGTTATATGGGAATGGGGTAATCCTCAGTGCAAGTCCATAGATCACTCACTATGTTAGGGAAAGTGTTTAAGGAGAATCCTGCCATTCCAATGATCACATGAACTGGTGCTGCTATTGTCATAAGTATCCACCCCATCTCTGCCCTTTCTCGGCATTCCTATACATTTTCTCTGATGTACGGCACAAGTCCTCTCGTAGTTATGGACATGGCCGAAAAAAGCTAGATCAACCTACATCAAAAGAAAAAGAATTAATATTTTTATTGAAAAACTTCTTTTTGTCTTTTGAGAAAGTGAGAACTAAAAATTAAATTAAAATGAATCATATATTAAATAAGCAACTGATTCCTGTTTCATTTAGGTGTATGAATGAATGCTATTATCTTCAATAATAAAGATGCAAATCTCTTCTTCCCTTTAAGAAATCTCTAAAACCTATCACAATTTGTTTCAACTTTTAATAGAGTAATTTATATTTAGGACCTCACTTTTTGGTTATGCTGTTAAGCTTGGGGCTATACTTTAGCTTGCAGTATCGGCCGATGTCGATACATACATTCGATACCGATATGGTTTGGCATGTTCCGATCCGTTACCGGCCGATATCCGATACTGACCGATACCGACGTTGGGGATCTCTTTTCGGCCCCATTATCAATAGCTTTCCTAAGTTGTTTCTTGTCTCAATTTTGTTAGTATTATAGTTTAGATAAATCAGGTGAGTATCTAATTGGAAATTTTAATTCCAAGTACTTCGTTATAATTTCTATACCAATCTATGGGCTTATCTTCGTTTTATACTATCTAATTGCTGCAAGTTCCAACTTGGAGAAGGATTCAACTAAGAGAAACGATATATAACCTCTCATCATCCTCAACAAGAAAAATAACTAAAACAACAAAGTCTTTTCCTAAAGTTTTGGGACTGGCTAATTAATCCTTATCAATTGACTTTAACCTAAACGTATCAACTTAATGCTTCAAATATTCATAGAAGAAAATATTAAGTTTGCAAATAAGTATCCCACATTTTTAGAATTCACGACGAAATCATAAATGTTACTAACAAGCAGAGGAAGAAATTCATCTGCTTGCTATGCAAAGTAGTAGGAGGGAAATGGCGTCAGAGAGAACCATCATCTTACGAGAAACAGCCCTTAATTCTAGAGCTCAACGGTTTTGGAAGGCAAATGGCCGTTGCGACTGCATCATAGCATTTTAAGTTTTTAGATTTAGAACACAGGTTAAAGGGAATAATCTCTCACTTTAGGTGGTAGAATTGCTAGGATAGGTACATATATCATTTTTACCGTTCAAAAGTGCATTCCGAAATGAAATTATTATCAATAAAAGTGTATATACAAAATTCTTTTCTTCTCGGTACTTGCTGTTGTCAAATCTAGGCTAGTTTGCTGTGTTGAGATGAATGAAGTTCCAATTGTTGTAAACATAACAATCTGGACCCCTAACTGGATATCTTGGATGTCATAAACATAATAATTTATGTTTTTTGCTTAATTTAAAGGTAAATCGACAATAAAGATGCAATTGACGTAAATTTTGAAATTTACTCGTACAGTTCCTTCAATTATAATATAACCGTAACTAATTTATTTTCAGGATATTTTTCTTTATGGTGTAACCAAACTATTAGACAACCAAATGGTCGAGTCCTTAAACAGGGGGAGGAAAGTATTTGCTTCGAAACTCAAGAACAGTCTTTATTTGGAACCACGTCAGATCATCTAAGAAACCAAAACAGTTTAAAATTACAAGTATAAGAACTACAGTAGGCAAACAATTATCAACACTTAAAAAGCAACAGTGAAACTAATAGTGCGTTGATCCATCTGGGAAGAACTGTCCATCACCTATCAAAAGCTAAAAAATTACCATAAAAAAAGGGAATTCAGTAGTCAAACAAGTGACCATGTGAATGTGCCACCAAAGGCCATAAATGTTACCAGCACCAAAAGGAAGAAATTCATCATGCATTCTGTAATTAGTCCCCAATGAAAACTCCCTTTTAACGTATGAAAAGTAATCTAGACTTCTATGTACATAAAGTTCTCACCAGGATAGATTTCAGTTCTTGTTATGCAACTCTAGATTCCTTTCTTCATGTCAATATATTGACAACCCAGTTATCAATTGAGCCACACATAGTACACCTGAAAGTTCATTATTCCCATTTAAATTGAGCCACACATAGTACCCTAACAATTTAGAAGAAGGGGATATTCAATTAAGTAAAACAATGGAAGTTCAATTAACGAGTTGCTGAACTTAAGTTTTTAGTTGTAAATGAATGAATGGTACTTAATAGTATTTATTAGCAAATAAGCCTACAAATGATTGCATTAGGAAGGAGACATTTATGTCCAACTATAGTGAGAATGACAGCTTACCAATGCAGTTTGAAGTCCCACAGCTTATCCTGCTGCAATATTCCTCTCGCTGTCATCTAGGAACAGCTGAAAGGAAAAAAGAATAGAAAAAAAATCTCCAACTTAGACTGAAGTCTTGAAAAGTTACTGAAAACAACAAGATGTTTGGTTGGCTGAACTTCTAAAATGGAATACCGTCTGTTGTAGTATTTACCATAGTTATCCGACACGACCGATACCGATATAGTTTGGCATGTCCCGATACGATACTAACCAACATCCGATGCTGACCTATACCGACTGATACCAACATTGGTTTCCGATCAATTCGGCCAATAATTGAATGAAAAAGACCAAGAAAACTTATTTATTGTATCGCATGTAAATCAATCGGCAAGGGTGACTACTATAATTCATTCAATTTCAAAACTACTAAGAAACAACATTGAAGATACTTAAAATTATGCCTAAATGTATCAAATATATTTTCTAAAATATTGATAATTCATGGCACGAATGGAAGGCTTCAAGATCACCTGAGATGCGTAATTATCGTGCAGTGTGGTTCGTATCTTGCAAGCCTGATGGCAGCCTCCATGGCACGAACGGAAGGCTACAAGATCACCTGAGATGAAGCCTTCTTGCCGAGGAAAAGATGATGGTTCAGAGTTTCGAAACATATAATGAGTTCAAAGCACTCCTCCTCAATGCCTAGCCTTTCGAGAACCCTCTTGGCATGCTACATGCAATCAAAACATAACAAAAATAAAAATACCTTCCAAGAGATAATGAACCGGAAAAGAAATGAACCTTTTCACAGTAAAACATTCAGATCAACACCCCCTAGAGAAGCTTCCCTATCCATTAGATATCTCGGCATGTGCATTTAGTAAGAACATATGATATACCCAAGGAGGAAAAAAATATGAAAAAAATTATGATGGACCTCTTGGATGAACTTCATGCCGGAGATGGAGAACCCTAGCTCCTCGGCCGAGGTCACGAACGAGTCGGGGCTCCACATGACGAGTCCATCGGAAGCCATCGACGAGGTGGAGGATGCGGCAGGATCCCTCGAGAGCGGCGTCGGCGGAGGAGGAGGAGGAAACATTGGGGAAATGGTCTAGGAAGATGTGGAGGTGGACAGGTCGGTGTCGTAGTCAATGACGGACAGGGAGAAGAGGGGTCGATGCGATCAAAGTACTGAGGAGCTTATTAATGGTGAAGGTAAAAGAGTTAAGGTTAGGGTTAGGGTTAGGATTAGAGGAGGAGAGGTCGAGAGAAGAATTGTAGTGGAAGGAGTAGAGGAAAGAAAAAAATGAGCGCCAGATCCAAAAAAAAAAAGTGAGCGGGCTGAGCGGGCTGGTAAATAGATTTCTATAACTTCTTATAATACTTGAGTTTGAAATCGATACATCTCCCTTAGGACTTGTTTGGTAATCGAATTTCTATTTGGATTTGAATTTGAAAATCCTCCAAATTCAAATCATGGATTTCAATATTCAAATCCAAATCCAACTCCAACCAAACATAGAATTTGAATTTATGATTAATAATTAAATTATAGTCATGATCAATAATTAAGCTATTAATTAATTATGATTAATTATAGTTATTATTATTTATAAAATTAATAATTAACGATCAGTAATTAACGATTAGTAATTAATAATTGACGACTAGTTATTATCAATTATAAAATTAATAATTAATGATTAGTTAATTTTTAAATAAATAATGATTAATAATTAAAGATTAATAATTAATAATTAATAATTAATGATTAATAATTAATAACTATAAATTATAATAAATGATTAATAATTAATAATTAACAATTGATAATTTTTTATCAACGATTAATAATTATAATTATAATTATTGATTAATAATTAATAATTAACAATTAACGATTAATTAACTATAAATTAAATATTTTGAAAATAGTAATTATAAATTAATATTATTATGATTAGTAAATTATTAATTAAATTATTATAAAATATGATTCTAATTGCAATGAAAATATTATTAATTAAGATTATAATAAAATAGTTATTAACAAATTATTAATTAATATAATAATAATAATAATTTATTAATATGATTATAACAAAATTAACTAATTAACTAATTTTTTTAATTAATAATACAAAACATAGGATGTGATTATTAATTAATATTATAATAATACTAATAAATTATTAACTAATATTATAATAATATAATAATAATACTAGTAAATTATGATTATTAACTCATTAACAAATTATTAATTAGTATTATAATAATACTAATAAATTATTAATTATGATTATAACAAAATTAACTAATTAACTAATTTTTAAATTAATAATACTATTTTTTATTAATTAATAATACTAATAAAATAGTTTGTTTTTTATTAATTAACTAATTTTTAACGAAATTATTAAATAATAAATATTTTTAAGGAAATTATTAAAGAATAACTAATTTTTAATTTACTAATTTTTAACAAAATTATTAAATAATAAATATTTTAACGAAATTATTAAAGAATAATTATTATTTTCCTCCAAAATCTAACCAAATCCAAGTTTTGGATTTTGTCATACTTTCCATATCCAAATCCATCTCCAACCAAACATAGGATTCCATGGATTTGTCTCCAAATCCATAAAAATCTAAATCCCACCTCCAAATACGGTTTACCAAACACACCCTTATACGTAAAAACAACTATAATGTACCAAAATTTAAAATTTTCCTCTACTTAGACAAGAATATTTTTCCTAGCCGTCTTAGTTGTCTTAGTTTTATTCGGTTCTTGGACCGAAATCCGAACCGAACCTTATACGAAACGTCTATATAAAGTTCACCCCTAAACATACGGGCATAGCAACGTTCAGAAAAAACTATACCTTTAACAGCGTTCATAACACGCTATATAAAGTTCTGTTAACAGCACGGCATAATGAACGCTATTGATAATGACATTCTAATAGCAGGGAGGCTTCAACGTTATAGATAAACTGCTATTGTATGAACGTTTAATAGCACTTCAATATGAACGCTATGGATGATTATATTATAATAGCAGTGAGGCTCGAACATTATAGATAAACTGCTATTGTATTCTATTTTAATAGCACTGCGGAAGGAACGCTATTGATGATGACATTCTATAGCAGGGAGGCTTGAACGCTATAGATAAACTGCTATTGTATGCCCTATTTGTTGTAGTATTTATATGTGCTATGCTAAAAACAAGAAAAAGAAATGATTGCATGCTAAAGTTAGAACGTTGCTCTGATTCAAAGAACCTTGCCATGCTTAATAAGAAGAGACATAGTGAACGCTTACATGTTTCGAATTCATACACTGTCAAAGGTAGATTGATATGCTTAATCTGTACAGAATCGTTATCATGTTTCATAAAGATAATCGAATGCCTGTCCCTTAAATATGTTATGAATGTTAGACATGTACATTAAATATGTTATGAATGTTAGACATGTACAGACGGACTTGTACATATTGTAATAAAAAAGAAGTATGTAGGAGCTTCTTCTCTGAGATAAATAAAAGAGAAAAGGTAGAGTCATAGCTCTGTTGTTTGAAAAAAATAGAGAATAGATGGAATGTTTGTTTATCGATACAATTGTTGTCTTAAAGAGTTTATCTGATAGATGTGCATTCATGCATTGGTCCCAGGCAACTTGTGCATAAGGTAATTAGATCTCTCGATGGTTTATGGGGAACTGGAAATCGTTCAGCCTAGGAGAGATTGTTTAGACACACCTTGGGTAAATGAGACCTCGTGTACATGGGGTGTTGTTATCTGTGTCTATTAGCGATGAGCTGAACCAAAGACACATCGATTAATCATGGGGAATGACCCATGGACCACCATATAGATAGGTATTGATTGGTGAAGAGCTGACCTTGAGCCACAACTACTAGTATGTGGGTATATCAGTGCAGAGCTGAACCGGAGAGTCACAGCTGCTTGTATGCGCTTGTATTAGTACAGAGTTGAGCCTTGAGTCACAGCTGCCAATCGAGTTTACATGTGTCGATAAAGATTTTTTTAAGAGCCTAATAATACAGAGACGAACATGAAACAATGTTGGTTATATCATGTTTATTCTAATCCTTGTCTTGTGTAGGGATGGACTGTTAGCTATGGTAAGAATCACTGAACAATTATATATATGTTGCTTAAGTTTCTGGTCATGATTTGCTTATAAAGAACAATCTGTTGCAAAGAATATGTCATGTACTATGAATAGAAGTGAAGTGATATCGTGCTTGTAATTGACCCTAAGAATTGCTTGAACAAGAGAAATATTATGGCTAATGAATCACGCTTCCCGGATCTAGGGGAGAGTACGTCAGATGGAATAATTTCTTAGACGTATTACCGTATCCCCAAGGGTTGGGACCACTTCTTACGGGCCAGTGGAATCTTTATGCCCAAAACCCTGATTCAAGTAGTCATTTATTTGGTACCTCCCAAGGGGCGGGAACAGCCATTCTAACCCTTCTTGGGGGATTCCATCCACAAACGCAAAGCTTATGGCTGACCGATATGGCTCATCATTATTTAGCTATTGCATTTATTTTTCTCGTTGCTGGTCATATGTATAGAACTAACTTCGGGATTGGGCACAGTATCAAAGATCTTTTAGAAGCACATACTCCTCCGGGGGGTCGATTAGGGCGTGGGCATAAGGGTCTTTATGACACAATCAATAATTCGATTCATTTTCAATTAGGTCTTGCCCTAGCCTCTTTAGGGGTTATTACTTCCTTAGTAGCTCAACACATGTACTCTTTACCTGCTTATGCATTCATAGCACAAGACTTTACTACTCAAGCTGCGTTATATACTCATCACCAATACATCGCAGGATTCATCATGACAGGAGCTTTTGCTCATGGAGCTATATTCTTCATTAGAGATTACAATCCAGAGCAAAATGAGGAACATTACGATTTATATAACTGTCTTGCACAGAATTGTTCCTATAGATAACAATAAATTAAAAATATATGAAATGTTGGTTTTCGAAATGGTTTTCAAAAGAAGTAATCTGATTCTGTACTACATGAAATGAACGTAGTTAAAAGTAGAAAGATCAATATTACAGAAATATTTTATCACTAAATGAATTAGTAATCGTTTCAGATAATGTAGCCTTTATTCACATCACCAATACGTTATTGTACCAACCCACCACCAGTTTGCATGCATGTGCAATATGCATTGAGATGAATAGTTCAAAGCGATAGCTCGAGCCTCATTCTCAAGAGCCAAAAATCAGAAGAGATACAAAGAGATGAATTTTTCTGTACAAGGAATGATTGTTTATTTTCAAAGGATTGGTTTTGTATATAAAGGAATGTAATGTATGGAGCGGGATCGTTATAATATGTATGGTTCTTATAAGCCAAGTATGACATGTATCTGAGAGTCATTGAGAGAGAGCTTTGTAATTGGTTCATGAATATTAATAAGGAGATTGATTTCTGTATCATTGTGTTCACTTTAGTTTTTTGCTATATTGTCCACTGCTGCTTCAATTTTTGTATTTATATTCTGCTGTATTATTGTCTATCTTATCTATTTTGTCATTGTACATGACTTGGCCTTGTGCAAGTGCAACTTAGGCTTGAATGACATCATGCCCAAGCAAGGATGATGGGTTCTGCAGAGATCAAGCAAGGATGAATGATCCTATGGGATCGGGGTGTGACAGACTCCTAAAAGCAAAAACAGGAGGATACACCCCAAATGACAAGGCCAGAGGAGGGCAAACCACCCAAGAACCTTTAAAGATCTGAGTCAAGGAACGAGCTCCGAAGATTATTGTCCCTACAATCGTCAAGATCCTCAGGAAAGCTGCATAGTTCCTAATGACCAATCAACGCCAGACGTCGTCAGGACGAGATCCAAGCCCATCGTCAACAAGATCGATGGAGTCGGTGGTAGTGAAGCTCCAAAGACCCGGCAAAAAAATGTCGTCAATGATGGTATGATGGCTCAGGAGGATATGCAACTCTTAGAAGTAATCCCGCCAAGTGATATTCTACTCTGCTTGAATAAAGGAATTTCTTTGAATTACTTGCATGGGAAGCCAACACACCTTCTAGGAGAGATCTGGGCCAAAGATTTCATACACCTGCGGCCTCTGCCCATTTAATAAATTCCTCTACTTACTCTAAAGGCGCTTATTTTATCGTATCTTCCAGAAAAGGAGAAAAACCTATCATTTTTGGAAGGGTTGAGAGACGTCAAAATCTTTTGCTGAAAATATGAGAGGCCGACAACGAAAGAATGTAGCTACATCGCTATATGGCCCAAGCAAAGAATATCATACGAAAGATGGGCTAAATATTGGATAGCAACGTGGACTAAACTATGGGAGAGGCCGGCGCTTACCAGTCCATTTAAAATCCCCGAAGGGGAGACCAGAAGATTACTACATCGCACCCGCTATGGACTAGGTTATGGGGTACTAGAAGAGATCCTCGAGAATCCGAGAGACAAACCCGAAACCTGTTCCTGCTCCTCAGAATCAGCTAGCAAAGATTCAGACACAAGTATGAGAGAAGTATTCCGGAACATACTTTCTGCCAACATGGTGTCAACAAAGTGAAACGAAGATGACGAGCAGCCTCTCGACATAGACGAATCTTGGGCTCAACGGCTCAAGTCATTATGGGAGCAATATTTCGAATAGAAGGAGCCTCCCACAGAAGATGAAGTGGTACAACTCAACTTGGGCGATAAGACAGCTCCTAAGCCAATCTTCATCAGTAAAAAAATTATCGAAAGATGATCGAGAATCGCTCATCTAATTGGTGAGGGATTACGTCGATGTCTTCGCTTGGAGTTTTGAAGATATGTATAAGCCCCCTGATTTTTGGAATTCATTTTTTATTTTTTTATATATGGATATTTTAAATATTAAACTATATTTTAAGTCAATAGGGATTATAGTAGTACTTTACTGTAGCTTTGATTTTTGAAGCACAATAAATATCGATTCCTCAAATCTAATTCCACATTTGAATTGTAGACACGTCCATCTTCAGTTTGATATATCATGTTCCATCCAAATTTATTCCCCAATATTCTTTTAACTTCGTACAACTTCGGGTCAACTTAGGCCATTTTGACCATGAATTATCGTAATTCTAGACCTAACTTCCAACTTGAGTTCGGGACTTGACATAAATCAAAACTGTTTGACCCAATATATGGTTTTGACCCATTTTAAGCCCACACGCTTAGGTTGTACTATCCAATCGGGTTTCCATGTGCTATTTATTTGCAAGTGGCACATGAGAACTATTGTAAGCCCACTTCCCGGATTTTGAAATTTTAATTAAATATTTTTCTAGTTATGAAATAAAAGTTTATTTTTTTATTTTGTTATAGATATTTGAGTAGGAAAGAGAGTTACCAAAATGTATTTTAAATGAGATTTTACGAAAATATACTTTTAATTATGGGTTTATTATTATTAACCAAATATCGTATGATTTGAATTTGTAAAATGTATTTGAATTGCTTTACAACTCTCATTAATTACTATTATGATTAATCGTTAGATAAAGGTTACTAAATTTATTTTAGAGATATGAATATATTTGTATCATGTGGTCTTAATTTATTATTCCAAGCAAGTTAAACATTTATTGGATAATACGAAAATATGATTTAAATTATATTTTAATGATCTTTTAATTGATATAGACATGTGTACATATGATTTAAAAATTACGAGATATTATCAGATAGTTATTTAAATTAGCATTGATTTTATTTAGCTAATGGATATTGAACTAGATTGATTTAAATAATAATTATTTTTATATCTTGAATTAATTGATAATATAATTTATAGGATAATATTGAATACTAGCTTAAAATAATATTTTGAATCAATGTAGGATTTTGATTTAATTAAATATGTTTTAAATAGTTTATTCGATTAAATTTAAAGGGAGTAGCAAATAGTATACATTTATTCATATAAATATATATGGATACATATTGATTTACTTGATTTGGATCCTCGAATATTTTGGGAAGCCGAATTTTATTTTGGTTGGACTTATAAACTATTTTAGATTAATGAGAGTACATATTTTACGTTAACTACTATCCTTTATTATTATAATAATCGAATTATTTGATTTTTGTTTTAATTTATTTGATTTAAATTTATACAATTTAATATTTATCATTAAAAGATCATGATTAGATCGATTATGGTTTAAATGCTACTTGATTTGGATTTGAACTTATATAAATTTATAACTTAATATTGGATGAAGCATATTTCTTATACTCTACCTGCCCCCATCATATATACGTAAAACCTAAATAGATAGCTTCACACTCTCTATAATTCCTATAGAGATAAGGCTCATGATCACCCTTCTATGTCTGTACACCATATCCATTGCTCTCTACATACGCCTACATATAAGCCTTGACGGTAAAACATATTTTCGACTCCACCACTGCGACTACAACCAACTCGATCACCACTGCCTACTACCAAGTCCCGCGCCGTCGGCCAACTCCAGCAACACCAAATCTGGGTCGCCACTCATCACCTCCATCACCACCACCCCTTCCCTATCGAACTTGACACCCTGTCAACAGCCAAACTACAAACCGCCTCCGCCATCCTCTCCATCATCTCCCATACCACAACCAAAGTGTCCAGCCTCGGGTACGACCCCGGGCATCCGTGTCCGTGTATCTACATAAATCCGCTTCATCGAGTCCTTTACATCAGAGCACCCCAAGAATTCCGTGTCCAACTTCTGGACACGATTCGGAAACAAGAAATACATACAATTCTAACCTACGCCGCGACTGCTAGAGCCGTCTCCATGCCAGCGACGACGCTACCCATCACCTGGACTCGAAACCGCCTACTGCTTCTTCCCGACCGTGTCCTAGTCGCCGAAGCCGCGACGAGTAGCACCTTCTTTCGCCCGTCCGCGCCAGGGCAACGATCGCCACCGCCCAGAGTCGAGGCTCCCTCCGCCATCGCTGGAGCTTCCCTCCGGTGACCATTTCGTGCCCGGCCACCATCAGTTCCGCGAGCGCCAGGCGACCGCGTTCCTCCAGAGCTGCCGCTCTGGAGCGCCCTCCGACAAAATTTTCGAGGTGAGCCACTGACTCTTCCTCTCTCTCGTTTGCTTCTCTATTTTACAGGAGAGAGGAGAACCCTCTCCCCTCACTTCAATCTCACTCTCTCCACAGATCTGATTTACACCCCTCTTGTCTCTCTACTACAAGAAAACGAGGAGCAACAACATCTATGTTGTTTATCGTTACCAAATATTTAGTATTATTATCATATTTTCACAAATTGAGGCAGACAGTAGAGAGGTATTAGTATACTGCAATAGTATATAAAAGTAGTTATACTTTCCAATGATGAATTATTAGTAATATGTTTAGTAATATTTACATATACATTGTATTTATTAAATTAATTATATATTAAATTTTTTTCTAAACTTATATTGTAACCATATAAATATATATCTATGATTGGGCTTAATGAGTAATGGTAGGCTTAAATTAGAAATATATTTAGTTGGGCCTTGGCCTATATTTTTATATTTTGTTGGACTTGGGCCTTAATCGGAATATACATATATTTATAAGAATTATTTTGTTGTGTATATATTTTGGACCCTTATAAAGTTATTACACGTTCACAAATATTTTTTAGATATTATATAATAGGATATTTTGGGGCATGGGTATATATTGAATTTGATTTATAAATAGAAATATATTCAGTTATTTTAAGGGTATATATATTTGATTTGGGATTGTAATTATTTTGGCTAATATTTTCCATGGGCTTTCTATTTATATATATTGAGACTAGTTTATTTTAAGAGTACTTTTAAAATAGAGAATTATATCTATAAGTACATTGGATGGGCTTTATTAGTTTTGGATTTTTATTTGACAAATATTTTCTCAAATTATTATTAAGGATTTTTACAGCTTTACAAAATAAATATTTTCTTAAAGGTTTTAATACCTATTATGTTTCAAAGATAGTTTATAAGTATTTCTCTTAAAATATTTTTCTAAACTAGGAAGAACGATTTCTGAATCAAATTTCCCTCATCAACTATTTTTGACCCCGATTGATCGTATTCTTATTTCATTTGTGAATCCAAATTTCTGCACATCAATCCTAGCCAATTGGACTATCCTGGACCCAACGAAATTATCAGTTTCATCAGCAAAGGACCCAGGCGAGTACATCTCTTATAGTTTTTATATCTGATTATCTCTATGAATCCTGTACGTAGTAGTGTTTTATATTAATATTCTATTATTTCTTGACACGATGTTACACGAGATAGTAGTTATGGATTCTTTACATGTTGTTCGTGACCAATTTATTATCGTATTCGTGACCTGTTTGGATCCATAAGTACTGGTTGAGTGGGAAAATACTCTAGACATGTAAACAAACCCAAATTATTCGTGCCTAATAGCAGTCGCACACCTCACGTGCGGCGTGTCGGATCTTATTCTTGCCTAATAGCAGTCGTACATTTTATGTGCGGGGTGCCGGATTTAGCCTTAGCCGTTTACATGTCGAAGTAGTATTTCAACTCACTAGATAGGTACAGTGTCTTGTTCTACAGTATATATTACTGGCTACAGGTCTTCTTTGTTTTTAGTACTTACTTGCCTGGTTCACCATGCTCAGTTTCTGTCATGATTCTATACTTGTCTTGTATCGTGTATTTCATTATTATTTACAGATTTATGGATTTCGTCATTTATTGATTCTGTTGTGAGATTGTACTCGTTCCATTCCTGACTGGAAACCAATATTTTTCAGGTTTAGCCGCGACCACTCTTAGCATTGGGAAGGTTTGGGTATGCTGAGGTCAACCTAGAAATAGATAGCAGTTGTATCATTTTTATTAATTGTAAGAACCTTATATTTTCTTTAAATATAAATGTGTAAAAGCTGTTACCAATTTAGAAATGTGAATGAACAATAAATGTTATATTTTATAATTTTTGAGCATCTTGGCCGTGACAGCATTCTACCGTCGACTCTGCGACGTTGGCTGGCTTGGACACGTCTCGTATCCGAAAAAGCAGGTGCGGGTCGTGACACCTATTAGTTAATTTTTCGGGTTCATTTTGACTAGAAATTCTATTCGGACCCTAACCTAGCCAACCCTACTTGTTAGAGCCTATCTAAGTTGCCAAAATCAATTAGAAGTATATTTAAGTGATTTTTAGTGACTAAATTACAGCCATGTGCAATATTTCTCATATCTTTGACTTGGTCAAACAACTCTCTAAATTAGGAAACCCATTACCATAGAAGTCCTTTGGAGGATCAAATCCTAATCAAATTAGTCCAAATCAAAACCCAAATCCCCATAATATAAAACCTATCAAAACCCTACATATTAAACCCCTCTACATAACCGCCACCCCTTTCTTATCTCTCAAAATCGAGCGCCCCTCCAATTTCTTTTCTATTTTCGCACTTTCCTTTCCACCCGACAAAAACCCATCACCCCGACCTCTTTCAACACTTCTACCAACTTTATCTCGACCCTAGGACACTCCCCAATATCCCATCACCTTTCTAAGGAGCTTCATCCCGAAGTCGACCGTACTTGTGTTGAATTCATCACAGTAGTTACACTGTTTTGTATCTAGGGTTTTATGTACTTCTCGATCTCATATTTTTATGAAATCAAAACAAATATAAATCTCTCTGTGTCTATTTTTATGTCCAATTGGCCATCCACACAGTTCCAAACTGTTTGTTCGTGGTGTCAATTCTACGACAAGGTGTCCAGAATGAACCAGATCTGTTGCACGGGGATTTTTGCCTATCTAAGTTTAGAATTGATCTTCCTAATAATCTTTATTAGAAACTAGACATCAAGATATTTATAATGCATATCTATTTGTCAAGTTTTGTGTTCGTTTGCTATTTACTAAAATTCTTGACATTTGCTACAACACCATAACTCCGAAAATCCTATGTTCTTTTTGTCCGAAAGCCTCGATACTTAGAATAACTCTACTAAACTATTTATTGTGCAAGGTTTAATTTAAAAAAAACTATTTTAACTAATTTATGGAATTTTTGCAAAATTTAATATTTTTAATTAATTATTGTTTTAGGGCTCAAGTAGTAGGTCAATTGTGGTGGTAATAACTTTGTATCGACATGGACCTATTGTACATGAGTTTCCACTATTAAAATAGTAATTTTGTTAATATATAGATATTTATAATTATTTTCTAGAATTTAAACTATTATTTTATTATAGCTATAAAATTATTTTTAAAAGAGAAGTTGGTACTTATATGTTGTATCAACATTATGGCGACTAATAGGTATAGATACTAAGATAATCTATATATGGTAAATCGATATAGAGTATTAATAATAGTGTATTATTATAGGTTATCTTGGAGGGAGTGATGAGGACACTGGAGTTGGTCAGGCATACGCTTAGACAGTATTTACATGCAAGTGTACCTTGCCATGGTTACAAATTGTTTCTTTTCTTTCTTGTTGTTTACTTTGTTAGCATTGCATGACGTAGGAATGTTGATACTTAGTATCTGTTTCATAGACGGGTACCGATGTCATGATGATGACACCGAATATTGACATTAGGCATTGCGTGTATATTGACATGTCCATTGACACGATTGACCATAGGATATCGATACATTCATGATGTGAGGTTTACATGACTATTTGTGGTATTGACCTTCTACTGGCATTTTAGATTGTTCAGTATTATTTCTATTATTGTCTAGATGACTGTATGGACTTGACATTGCTAGATTCTATACATAGGATTAGGAAGAACTTGACTATAGTATCAGACCTATTATTGGGTGGCCTGTTGTTTTAGTGACCCTTTAACTTTATAGCAGAGTAGAGGCTATCACTGTCGAGATTGATTGTCCTTGGTCCCAAGACACGGTACTGGAGACAATATCCTGCTGAGAAGCTTATGAGCCTCAATGGAGAGGTCTGATATTCTAGAAAAAGATTCTCACTTGTATAGCATAAAGACCTGATACATATATTGCCTTAGTTCATATTTCTATATCTGTACCATGGCATAGATATTATGTACCTTGCTAGTCCCCTGAGGACCTAGCTATTTTCTAGGCTTAGACGGAGGTGAAGACTACCCTGAGGTTTACGGTTCAGGAGCTGAGACCGGAGACGTATCGGCACAGGAAGATGAGTTAGTGCCAAAGGATTTCACTTGAGATATGTCATTTCCTTATTTAGACTTTTTACTTTATTTTCTTTCATTTCAGCAGACTTGTAGTTGACTATTACTTATTTCTCTTTTATGTGGTTTCGGGATGTATTTTGTTCGCTTAGACATTATCACTTTTACCCCTGGACATTTTGCCATATTATTCTTATAGGACTTAATATATTTGTAGACTATTATTCTGTGGATGTGATTAGTTATATACCTGTGGACTGTGATATATTTTCTTGGTTGTTATCATGATTTACAGCTTAAGCATTTCGCTAATGGGCTTGTTATAAGATTTGGCCCATTGGTGACGTGCTGCTAGCATGTATTCGTATACCTGGTCCTACATATTTTGGGACTGAAGTGTTACATATTTTTGTGGTGGCCCATGTAGGTCTACGTTAAATTACTTCGGTTACGTTATTGTACCGACAAAAGCCTGCAATTTGAATAGGAAAGACCCGTTAGCATCACATCCACATGCTTAATACCTTCATTAACTTCGTTTCGAACTCTCACTTGACTGTTTGATTTGCATCCAATTTGATTATGTTCTACCGTAATCCTTATTTATTCGTGCTAGTAAGATGGATCTTCGTAGTGGACGTATCTTTTCCTTACTATCACATCAGAAAAGCGGGGGCACAGACACTAGAAGCCATAAGTGCAGGTCGAGTCTTCACGAATTGTGCGAAGTCGTGGTGATACCTAGGATAGTCGTACTACTGTGAGCCTACAACCGATTGAGGAATAGGACTTGAGGATACATCCACAACCAGTATTATAAACTTCTCTAAGACTCTTTGCATGATTACTTTCATGTTATCTTCTTTCTCAACATAATTGCTTTTATATTCTTCCCTACTCGAGATTTGACTAAACCCTTCCCTGTTGACTTCTTGAGTAATTCTTCTTGTTTCTTTACGCTAAGTTATTGGAAAGTGCCATATGGATTGGTTCAAGGAAAAGTTTAAGAAATTATTTTTATCCTTGTATTACAGAATCAAAGTTTTTGCAGCTAGAGAAATACTAGCGAGACAGGACTTCAGATAACGATATCATGGCTATATATGTTTCTCAAATTCTACTTGAACGATATCCTACGTATTGATCTCTTCTTCTGTATTTTCGTAGGAAGTTAATTCGAAATTATTTTATGGATTTTGCCAAGATAAGCTCAAGAACCTGTATTATTTGACATGGCAGATGTGCACTGCAGTCATCCTTCGTATTATAGAACAAGAAAGTTATTTGTAGCTAGATGCACAATGGCGTGACAGTAACTTCACATGACAATCACAGAAATATATGGTTCTCGAGTCTTACCTAGACTACGTCCTATGCATCTTGGTTGGCCTCACACCGTTCTTAGAAATAATTCAACAAACCTTTCTATTTTTCTTGACTCTACCGTTGTTTGAAATTGGTATATAGGTTTGTTTGGCCCAGCCTTAGGTTCCCGTTACCTTCTACTTATAAATGAATAAAATAGACAAACCTTATAGTTATATTACAAAATATAATTAAGCTAGATTATTGGTGTGATTGTGATGTTGGGTAGCTAGAAATGGGTAAGTTTCTTATAGATGGATCTTAGTGAGGTTATGAGTCGAGTGTGAATGCCTGGAAATCAGATACGTAATGCCTATTAGGAGAAATTTTCTAGAAGAGAACTAATGGGTATCATTAAATAGGTTGATAATACTATACATACGATAGAATGGTACGACTAGTGGTATTAGAATTCTTCTACAGTAAACACTTTAATCCCTTTTTCTTCCTAGCTTATTTTTTTGAGAAGCATCTTAGAGTTGGGTTAGGAGTATTGAGGAAGGAAATGCTGTATGCCAAGCTCAGTGTGTGACTTTTGCTTAGACAATGTCTCATTTCTGGGCCATATCATTTCTGGTGAAGGACTTCCAGTTGATCCAAAAAAGATAGCTACCGTGGAGTCGTGGTCGACACCGACATCTGTTGCAGAGGTTAGGAGTTTTTTTGGACTTGTCGGGTATTACCGAAGGTTCATAGATAATTTTTTACGGATCACAGAACTGATGACAAGGTTGACGCGTAAGGATCAGGAGTTCTAGTTGACAGAAGACTGTTAGAAGACTTTTGAGGAATTAAAGAAAAGGTTGACCTCAGTACCTATTTTGACGCTTCCTTTTGGATCGGGAGGACTCGTTGTATATAGTAATGCATCAGATATTGGACTGAGATGTGTTTTGATGCAATACAGAAAGGTCGTAGCCTACGCATCGAGGCAATTGAGGCAACATGAGAAGAATTATCCTACTCATGATCTGGAGTTAGCAGCAGTGATCTTTGTATTGAAGCTATGGAGGCATTATTTGTACAAAGAGCGAGTGTAGATATTTATGGGTCATAGGAGCTTGAAGTACATCTTTACACAAAATGAGTTGAATATGAGGCATAGGCGTTAGTTAGAGCCCATGACAGACTATGATATAGAGTTGCAGTACCATCCTGGCAAGACGAGCGTAGTAGCGGATGCTTTGAGTAGGAAGCCTACTGCATATTTCTTGCCAGCTTAGCCATAATTGTTGGAGGATCTTCAGAAGCTTGGAATAGAAGTCATTATACCGGGACAACAAGGAGTACTTGCCAATCTTGAAATGCAGTCGTCGCTTGTGGATAGGATCAAGGCAGCTTTGCCTACAGATGCATGATTTTGAAGACTTCGAGAGAGGACATAGGCTGGAGAATAGACATAACTGCGTATTCATGAGAATGGAGGTACAAAAATTCCTATATGTTCCGAATGGAGAATTGAGGCAGGAGTTGATAAATAAGGTGCACAGTTCTATTTATTATATTCATCATGGAGGTACGAAGTTGTACCAAGACTTGAAATAGTACTATTGGTGGGATGGTATGAAGAGCGAGATTGCATGCTTTGCAGCAGAGTGTTTGGTCTGTCAGCAGGTGAAGACAGAACATCAGAGGATAGCATGTATGTTGTGTCACAACCCGTACCCTGTTTTGGGGCACGAGCATGTGGGTACGTCCAGCCTACGCCGCAGTGTCGATGGTAGAACGTTGTATAGGTCGTCTATAAAATCTAACATCAACAATATATATGTACCTGTCATCTCCGTACGGAGGAATATATATATATATATATATACACATAACTCAATCACATGAATCTAAGGAAGATACGCACGAAAGATAAAGATATGATGGATATAGGAAAGCTGGAAATAGATACAAGTCACAGAGTCACAACCAGAAGTAGAGAGTATATCACAATGTACATATCCCAAAATAATAATATACTATAAGCCAAAATGATAAGCTGGAATGCAGTCCAGTCAAACCTACTAGTCTAGATCCCTACCGGTGGTGCGTCCTCTAAAGGCACCGACTCTACTAAATCCAAGTGGTAATCTGCATCTACGCCAAACCCTTAGAAGGTTTGGCAGTCTGTATCTGAATCCTCTGAAAAATACATCAAAGTTATCCTGTCAGGATATAAGCAAGTACAAACGCTAACAGTAGTTCCATATGAATTGACAAATTCTATAAGAGACAGTTATAATGAAATACAAGATGAAATATCAAGACTGGAATATAAACATAATATATAAATCTGGATATCATGTCAGGGTATAAAATACTGGAAACGTAGAGCAGTACAGTAATAACTGATGTATAATATAAACATAAAGGGTGCCTTGAGATATTAGAGCATTATGTGATCGGCTTGGGACACATGATCAGGCTCTTCCATTTGACCGGCTATGGTACAAGAACAAGCGCAGGTAAACCTGGAGATCAGGCCGGCCAAAATGGAAAGCTATGGTGCAAGTAGTATCAGGTCAGGCTTTACTCTATGTGAGACGAGGGTAAAGCTATGATGCAAGTAGTAACCAGTGGGGTATGATCACATAACCTCTAATAACTTCCCATCCTCGAGTAGTATAATGGATCCAACCATAACACGTTATGACACAGGATTTAAAGAGCAGGGGGCCAGCCCACTCCCAAATCGGTGTCTATACAAGTACAAGAAACAAGATCGAACAATGAACTCATATACCAGGTAAACCAAGAATAACCTCTCATGACAAAATCTAACGTATACTAGCCCGTGTACCATCATGTCAGGAATCAAGTAAGACACTACAACTGAATCGGATATAGCAGATATCAAGACAATAAAAACTATCAGAGAAAGTACTCACCTGTGGTCCTGAGCAGTCAATAGGAATCGAGGCTCAAAGGATAGTCACAGACCTAAATATGAGATATACAAGAGTTAATTAGGGTTTAGTAGTGTTTGGCATGCTTTCTAGTGTATGATATGCAAATCTAGGTCAAACTAAGTCAAACTAGGTCAAATGAAGTCAAACTAAGTCAAACTAGGTCATAGAAAGTCAAACTAGGTCAAACTAAGTCACACTGGGTCAAACTAGGTCACAGGAAGTCAAACCAAGTCAAACTAGGTCAAAGAAAGTCAAACCAAGTCAAACTGGATAAAGGGTTGACTTACAGTTGACTTTTAGTCAACTGGTCAACTCTGATCAACTCTAGGTCAAACTAGGCAAATGTTGACAAACAGTTGACTTTCGGTCAACTGGTCAACTCTGGTCAAGTTTTAGACAATTCTAGGCAAAGCGTTGACTCGTAGTTGACTTTTGGTGAAAGACAAGTTTGGGTCAACGGGGTCAAAACTAGACTAAACATACCCTTCCTAACATTTACCTACCAAGACATCCTATATCTAGGCCAATCTAGTATTCCGAAACCAATATCTTGGTTTAGGCACTAATACCTTAGCCTAGCTAAACCCGTATCTTAATACCCAACCCATACCTTAGTCTCTACTCAATACCTTAGCCTTTAGGTATCCTAGAATGTTTACCAATACCTTGGTATCTCGATACCTACCTTAACTTAGGTAAAAACCCAAATTACCTTAACTAACTTATCTTGATATCCTCAAGATATCCCGTATCTTGAATATCCAAGATACCCTCTATCTTGGATATCAAGATATCCAAGAATCTACCTATCCAATATCTAATATCTATCTACTAACTTATATATATATACTAACCATATTAGGATATCTAAACACTAACTTACCTTAACATCCTAACATCTAACATCTTAGATAACTTAGGATTTCTAACTAGTATATAACCCTCTCTAATTCAATCTAAACTACTCACTAACTACCTACTAACATCCAATAAAAAAGTGGGCTTAAAGGGGGCTAAAAGGGGGGTTAAATGGGTGCAAAAAGGGGGGTGAAATGGGGCTGCACAGCAGCCCCATTATTGCTGTTTGCTGCTGCTACTGCTGCCTGCAGCTGCTGTTTCTGCTACTCTTCTTCTTCTTCTTCTTCTTCTTCTTCTTCTATCAATCCCTCTATCTATCAATCTAGCCATCTATCTATCTAACTAACTATCTATCTATATATATAATATATAAAAGTAAATAATGGGGAATGGGAAGGAGCTCCCTCCTTTGATCGCCGTCGCCCCACCCAGGCCACCGGAGGCCGGGTGGCTCTGGTGGCCGGTCGGCCCCCTCGCCGTTCCCCTCGCCGCCCCTCGTCCCGCGGTGTCGTCCTTCCCCCCGCGTTCCTCTCCCTCAAGTGGCCGACGTCGTCGCTCCTCTCGACTTCCGGCGGTCCCGGAGCTGTCCCGGCTTTCCCTCCGGCGTCCGTGGCACCACCCTCGTGGGCGTCGGTGGCTGCGCCCTCATGCTCGCCCCCCTCCCAACCCGGCTCTGACGAAGTGGCCCTCGGCGAGCCCCAGCCTCGCCTACCCCCCGGCGACGGTCGGGTTTCCTCTGCCAGCGGCGCTCGCCCCTCCTTCCTCGGCGGTGCCCACCCCCAGCCTGTCCCCCTCGTGGGCCGTTGTGGCTGCGAAGCCTCCGACGCAGTTTTGCTTCCCCCCCGCGGCGTCATCGGCCCCTCCCACCTCCCCCCCCGCTGGTGGACCCAGGAGATCTCTTCGGCACCTACAGGAGGACCCCCCCGCCGGTGGTAACTCCTCCCTCCGCTGGCCGGCCGTGCCTCTCCCCTCGCCCTCGGCTGCGCCTCTTCCCTCCCTCTCAGCGACGCTCGCCCCTCCTCGGCGTTGCCCCTCCCTCCCCCCTTTCTCTTCCGACCGGCTCCCGTCCGTCGGCCGCCGGAGACCTTCCGCCCTACCCTCCACCGTCTGTCCCGCGTCATTCACTACTGGCGCTCACCGGCCCCCGTCGCCTCCGTCGCCTCCGTGCGACGCGCCAGCGGGGGGCCCGAGGCGCCTCGTGTAACCCGCCTACCCTCGTGCAGTGCGCTGCCCCTCCAACCTCTTCGTTTCGCGTGCCTTTGGGCAGCGCACAGACCTCATTGGGCTTCGTGCCCTCTCTCCATTGGGCTGTCAGCCCACCCGTTTAGTTTTGAATTTCGAATTTTTGTATTTTCGAAATTTTGAAATTCCAACTTTTTCCAATTTTACGTTTCATGCTTAGCTCACCAGAGCCGTTTTGTGTGTTTCGCCTCTGGTAGTCATTGTACTGCTCTTTTGGAGCCACTTCCTATTTTCAATAAAATGTCTTCTCTGTTATATATATATATATATATATATATATATATATATATATATTTATATATATATATATATATATATATATATATATATATATAAACAAATAAAATATATATATATATATATATATATATATATATATATATATATATATTATATATATATATATAAATATTTTTCATTTGTTTATATATATATATATATATATATATATATATATATATATATATATATATATATATATATATATATATATAAATATATATATATAAAAAATATATATATAATATATATATATCAACACACACACCCCAAACATATAAACACACATATCTCCAACACCACCACTACCACCACACACACACACTACCAGCACCACCACTACTACCACACACTAACACACTCCCCATATAAATATACACACATACACATACACATATACTCCTAAACGACCTAAAACCTTATCTGAATACCCAATCCTTGCAATTCTACCCTCTAAGTCCTAGACACGTGCCCCACACAAGAAATCTAACTCGCGCACGCAAGCAAAAACGAGAAACAAGGCCCGAATGGCCAAATGGCTATTCTAACGACTCCGGGGTGTCCGATTCACGATACCGCATGATACGGACACCAAACCTATTCGGATTCGACCCAAACTCTACCCACGAGTTCTAAATAATGATTAGAACCTATTCTAAGTACTAACTTGTCGATTCTAGTGTCGGTACAGAAAGTTACCCGTGTGTTGGAACCCGAAAATCTCGAAAAAAGCCTATTTTTATGATTTCTCGCAAAACAATCCCACGTATGCAAATATGGACACGTACCTAGCCTCATCTCACCCAAGCTAACCTAATTAGGTCTAATTAGGCTAGGGTAACGTCCAAACAGGTCAATTTTGGGTTTTCCCCAAAATTGGCACTAAACGTAGGTCAAAAGTCCCAAATTGAGTCCAATGGATTCCAAACTACTTCTAACGGGTTATCCTACACCTTAATATGCAAATGACACTAATTATGAGCAATTACAAGAGTTAGAGTTAGGGTTTTACCTCTTGGGAGTTGGAATCCCAAAGAAAAGCCCCAAAATTGGTTTTTTTTGGGTCAAGAGCCAAATCTATGCTTCCAACCCCTCTATGCTAGGTTCTACCTAGATAAAATCTACACATGAGAGATGAACAAGGGTTAGCACCAAGATTAGAGAGAGATCTAGAGAAATGGAAGAGATTTGACTTACTTTGGGCTTGAAATCAAAGGGTTTTGGCTTGGTTTGGGATGGAACTCTCAAAGGAGAAGAAGAAGAGCAAGATGTGAAGATAATGAAGTGGAGAGGGGGTATCCTTGCTGCCGGCCACATTTAAGGGGTTTGGGGCCATTTGGCAAATGTCCAAAATGCCCTCCAAGGCCCCTTTGAGTCAATTTTATCTTATGTGAAAGTTTGGGGCTAAAAGGGTCAAGTTTAAATAACCAAATGGACCAATTAAGTCATGTAGGATTAGTCTAAATGCACTATACTAATTAGTGGGATTTATGGGCCATTCTAGCTAAGCTCTGGGTCCCAACTAGAGTCTAAGCTATCCGGATCACTAACACAGGTCGAAATGAGCCAAAACTCAAACCCGATCAAATAGAACCCCAAAACACAATATTAATAAATAAATATTCACAAAAAATTAGAATATTGAAAATGACAAATTTGCCCTCAATTTTGAAAACTGGAGGTGACATGTTGCAACCACTTCCTATCCTTGAATGGAAGTGGGAGCACATTACTATAGATTTCGTTACTAGATTTCGGAGGAGTCCCACTGGAAAGTATGCCGTTTGGGTAATTGTGGATAGACTCACGAAGTCAGTAAGTTTCTTGCCATTCAAAGTGGGATATGCAACCGAGATATCAGCTGACTTGTATATGAGGCAAATTGTGAAACTCCATGGAGTGCCGTAAGTATAGTCTCGGATAGGGATTCTAGATTCACATCACATTTCTGGAGGAGTATGCAGGAGAGTTAGGGTACAACTATACCAAATATCGGCTTTTACGGCCCGCAAAATGTGCCGTAAAACAAATTTTACGGCTCAAAGGGTCGTGCCGTAAAAGCTCCTGCCGTAAAAGGGTAGTAGTTTTTACGGCGTGTAATAATAGGCCGTAACATAGGTAAATGCACGTCGTAAATGAAGGTGTTGGAAAACATCGGATCTTATTTACGGCCCAAAATGTAGGCTATAAATACTAAACTTTTATGACTTGCAGTGAGGGCCGTTAAAACTATTTCATTGCTTCAGTTTATGGCACATGTTGCAAGCCGTGAATACTAAAAACAAAAATATTTTGAAGGCATGCATTTGTGGGTTGTTAAAGAGTTGATGAATTCCATTTTGTGGCTTGTAAGGCGTGCCGTGATTATATATATTTTTAATTAAATTCACATTTGAATAGCTACAGATACAAATTAATCAACCAAAATCAAATATGAATATAATCTGGTTCTCACACAGTATTTCCAGCAAAAATAGACTAATTGCACGTTGAGAATATTTTCTTCCAACAAATAGAGCTGCAAGTTGGACTAAAACCATAAACATTAATAAGATGATACAACATGATAGAATATTAACACAAAGCAAAAGTCATTAAACAAGATTTCCAAGAACAAAATTCATTAAACAAGATTTCCATGAGCAAGTCATGTTCTCACTACAAGACTCAAAGCAAAAGTCTTTAATCTCAAAGCAAAAGTCACTTTCTCACTACAAGCAAAAGTACTAGTCACTTTCTTACTACAAAAGCAAAAGCTAAACACTTCAAGAGTATCAAATGAGTCTGTGGATTGCCAAAAAATGTTATAGAGTTGGGAACTATTGAACCATGTCAGTGTCTATCAGAAACTATACTTGAGCTTAATGTAAAACTCTTGGTCCAAAGAACATAGTCAGCACATTCTGCTTCAGCAAGTAGGCTCCCCAGTTCGCAACCTACAAAGAGAAACATATATTATAACAAAGAGAAACAATCCAGGAGGCATGAAGAAAACTAATCCAACTAAATCAGTAAGTTAATTTAATAACCAGTTTAGGAATATCCATGTACATAGACAGTTATAAACATTTGGGTTCATTTTTCGGTAAAAGGTTTGACCAAGGTATAAAAATTCATCTACACTATCAACATCAGACAGCCTGCAGAGTTTCTTTCCATGATTTCTTAGTTGTATGCGTATTGCGGTCTAAGATTTTATTGTTCAATAAGTAACATTTAGAAGTATGTAGTGTAGATGGTATAATTGAATATCAAATGCACTTACAAGATATTTGATTCCTTCTTTCCTTCCTGGTTAAATCATCTTTTGGCCTAGCCTTGAGCAACAATGGCTCATATCAGTGCTACAACATATGCATATTAGTGCATTTGGCAACCGGCAAGCTGCATGACAGCCAGACATATAGGCTACCTCTCAAACCTCTCAAATGTAAACTAAACAAGGTAGTAACATTGTTGTTGCAAACCCATGAAAAATATTAACACATCCCTTCATCTCTCTTATATGTTTGCTGCAAACCCGCAATTCCTCTGTTATACACACTCAAACACTCACTCATATACACTAATCTGTCCTTTAATACCTATACTCACAGGCATCCAAACATATTACTGATATTGACTAATACCTAAACATATAACTGATACAACTGATACAAGAAACATACAACTAATAATGACTATAAACATATAAATGATACACTAAACATATAATTGATAGTAAACATATAACTGATACTGACTAATACAATATGTAGGAGAGCTCATATTTCAAAATGTATAATATAAAGATGAAATATATTACACCACGTAGAACTGAGTTACTTTCTACAGAAGACATTTTTTTTGCTGATATAGTACTCCATATATGCACATGTACACAACATTGGCAAAAGTCTAGCTAGTTGCCTTTAAATGTGAATTAGATTTAGATATGTTCATAGCCATCAGAGTAGAGAAACAAGATGCCCGAGTATGAGATGAAGAGAAAGAGGATATACCTTAACAAGGCCAGAGGGACCTAACGGAGTCAATTTGTCGAGTGCTTCCTTGTCCAGTGGCAAAGAGCTGTAAAGTTCATTGACATCTTCAAATTCCTTAAAATTATCCTTCATAAACAAGATGAAGATGTTAAAACCCGATCAAAGATATTCTAAGAACCTTTATCTAAATCCTGTTAACTGTTGGGTTCTACATAGTCTTCTAGAAAGTCCCTAACATCATTGACCTGCTCAAGACTCAATTTGTCGTTATCCAACAATCTCAAGATCAAAACCAGCTTCATTATATGAGCGTTATGCCTAATAATAGATGTCTCCAAATGTATCTGCAAATAAATTTAGCATCTAGTCACAATAACAATTCGAACAGAAATAGTAGACCATCTAGTTGTGACATTTTTCTATTATACCAGCCGAGGATGTCTTATTTTTCCTTTCTTTACAGAAAGCCCTTCAAGTTCAGCTTCATAATTATCAAACTGACTTTTCAAATCTCCAACTTATAAAATTTAACTAGAAGCATATTACAGAAGTGTCATCAGAACCATTACAACCAAGCAGTAAGTTCAATGACAAGAATAAATATGTAAACACAACTAATAATTCTATTATCAAACAAATAGTAAACCACAAATTGATGTGTCAAAAAAAGATAATGCAAACATATAACCAGCTACTTGCAATGATTAATTGCTCAAGTTTCATCTCAATTATAAAGTTGATTGATATCCTCAGGATTCCAGGAATCCTATTTAAATGCAAAACTTTTGGTCAACATGAGAATTACAAGGAGGAATCCTTGAAAAATATTAAATAAAGAGTCAAACGTCGTTTTTGAGATGTCCAAATGCATGCACCTATATAAGTAACATGATAAATGCCAGGATGTAAAGATCAATTTTTCAGACAGTATCTGTAAAGACTACTGTTCTCTCTAAACATATAAACTTGCAATTTGTATTTGAACCACCTTTCTCATATGAGATCCACACATTCCGATTATCTAGGCTAGAAGTTAAAACTGAATCTTAGGTAATATTTGCAAGATATGAATAGTGAAGGGAAAATATAGAATTGCCAAAATTGACTTGAGTATCTGATGTTTTCTAGAAGATTAAATATAGTATAGAAGAAAGTCAATTCCCTCTAATGAACTGAACACTTACTATATATTTCAACATGAACTGCTTAATCCTTGCAAACTATTTGAGTTTTTATTTTTGGGAACTAACTTCTGGATGCATTAGATTAGCAAAAAAGTCACTCTACACCAATATCATGCAACCTAATTTTTTGTCATGGGATTAGAAATATAAGTCAGTTGTCAATAAGGGATATTTAGGAAGGCAACCAAATACAGAGATTATATATTGTCGGATAAAGGCCATCTCAAAACAAAAGATTTGGTGAATCAAAAATTAAAAAAATCTGGGTGCTCTTTAAGGTTATTCCTCCTCAATGTTATACTTTCTTCCTTGATTGATATGTTCACATTCACTTTATAAATCCAACAAACAAGTAACCCCCAATCCATGTTCTATTAAAATGAAACAACCTAGATGTCAACAATCTGGTGCGAAAGTGGGTTTCTAATCATGAACTAGTTGGCTAATTAAAATTATGGGGTTAAACCTGGTGTAATACGGTTAGATGAAGGGTTAGTTAAACATCTAAATAGAAATCCACTAACCAAGATACTTAAGGTCCTAAGGATCATCAATATTCCAGGATTCTCTCTTCAAAACAAAAGTATTCCAGGGAAATCACTTAAAAAAATGATCAAGCACAGTCAGAGTTCAGCTCAGTCATGCTTGATCAGAGACAATAAACGTGTCAATCAAGTTAGTAGAACTAAAATGTCAAAAAGGATCACCAACAAATCTAGAATAGGAGAGCCACGCAATATCTCAATTCACTTTTTCCCCTCATTCCTAACAGGGTGAATTGAATAATCTGGACTAGTTTTCATAATAAACAAGCAAAAGAAGTTCTTATTTCTTAATTTGACCTTATCAATGACAATTATTGAACTTTTAACAGTGACAATCATGAGATCAAATTGCCATAAAGCAGGTTTAGAAATCTACTAATGCGACTTTGGATGACACAATTCATCAGCAACTAAACTTTCCAACCACATTTATTGCAATTATGATCTCCAAAACCCAATCACACCAATAATGAATTCACCAAAACATGATCTATTGGTAATAGTAGTTTAGCTCAGATTCTTTTGATCAAATTAAACTACAAATAAATGGTATTAAAGAAACAAAATAGACTAAGAACACAATTATTAGTGAAGATATGTTAAGTACGTAATTTGCAGCCACATTTGTTTGCAAGTCAGTAGTAGCTGACGTGATTAATAATAATCACAAAATGAATTTTGTCAATTTCATCTTTACAATAATCATATCTACAAAATTATAAATCCCCAACATACCAAGATTTAATTTGCCGATATGTGATATATCACTCATAACTAAGCTTTGATTTGCTAAATCCCAAAAGTATTACTCCAAATTAAATAAATCTCAAAAAATAAACCTAGAATAAATCTACTAGAACAGTCGGTTTGTTTCATAGCATAGAGCCCATATTGTTTGGTATTCAACATTAGCAGACTTGACCAATAATAATCACAAAATCAAACTTTTCCAACTCAAACCATCTTTAAACAATGTCCAAACTCCAAACCCTAGCATATAGAGAATCAATTCATCGAAACAGAACCATAGGAACTTATAATTTTGTCACATCTGTATGATACCATAAACACCACTCTAAATTAAAAAGAACCAAAAGCAACAAAGTAGACCAATAACAAATATAATGGTAATCACCAGCTGGTTCGGACCCAATTCCATCATTTACGCAACGGGAATCTGTAAACCTAGCATACCAATAACATAATCAATCAAAATGTAAACCTGGGCACTCATATTCGGCTCAGAAATGTTCAATTCCATCATTAATTTCTTCCACCGTTGACCTAGAGAGAAAGGGACTCAGAAAATGGTGAATAATTTCATAGATAACAGAGGATTGAGAAAATACAAACCTTTACAAAAAGATTAAACCCTAGAAAATCCTAAAATTAGAGAATTTGCTACATAAAGCAAATAAACCCTAGAAATCGAACGCTAGAAAATAAACGACGTAGGACAATTTTGGAGGTTAAGAAGATTACCTGATGATTTGGGAGGGTTCCGGCGGTGGTTCAACCGTAGGGGAGGGTGTTTCTAGCGCCGAATTTTAGGGGTTTTGAGGGGGAGAAGAAAAGCTTTGAAAAAAACTTTTTGTGAGCACGGGGTCTGGGAGGAGAGTTTCGCTGATATGGTAAAGGAGTAGGGATCTATAATTTTTGAAGCCATTAACTAGGTTTGTTAAATAGAAATTGGGGAGGAAAATTTTCCCTTTCGCGGTTTTGGGTTCTCAAAACAGGTGGTAAAATTTTTTGGAGCAATTAATTAGGCGGGATGTGATTTAGGGCACAAATTTAGCAGGCCGTAAAAGTCTATCTATTTTACGGCCTGCAGTACAGGCCATGAAATGATGTAAGAATCTTAAATGTTACGGCTCGCATAAATACATGTCGTAAATGATAACATTTAACGGCCCTAAAAATGCATGTCGTATTAAAAAGCAAAAAAGGGAAATTTACGGCTCGCATTTATCGTGTGCCGTAATATTATATCATTTACGGCCTGTATCCAACGCACGCCGTAAATTAGAGGCCGTAAAAGCCCTAATTTGGTGTAGCGCGCGCGCTCAAGTTTAGCACCTCGTAACATCCACAGATGGATGGTCAGTCAGAGCGCACTATTCAGACATTAAAAGACATGTTAAGAGCGTGTATGTTAGACTTTAGAGGTTCTTGGGAGGACCACTTGCACTTGGTAGAATTCTCCTACAATAATAGTTACCAAGCTAACATACATAGTTGGCACCATATGAGGCTTTGTATGGAATAAAGTGTAGATCTCCGGTGTGTTGGAGCGACACTAGAGAGCAACAAATACTTGGACCGGAGCTAGTGACACAGATAGTTGAGAAAGTGAAGCAGATTCAGAGTCATCTTCAAGAAGGTCAAAATTAATAGAAGCATTGGGCCGATACGCATCGTTGACCAATAGAATTAAAGAAAGGAGAGCACGTATTTTTGAGGATTTTACCGACCCGGGGCACCATTAGATTCGGGAGTAGAGGGAAGTTGATCCCAAGGTATATTGGACCATTCGATATTGTTAAGCGTGTAGGAAAGATGGCATATTATCTTGTATTAATCCCATCATTAGAGGGAGTACATGATGTGTACCATGTGTAACCCCACTTTCCTATTTTTGGGAATTTAAACCTCTTTCTGAATAAATAATTTTGGTTAAACAAATTATTTGAATAATGAACCTCATAAATCATTTTGGAGTGAAGTGTGAATTGATGGCAAGGATGTAAATTTCTAGTTAGTTATAACTAATTGGAGGGGTCCCCACTCCCAAACAAATTCCATAACCAACTCTAACAGAATTCTTAGGTGTTCTTGTAATAACTGAAAAGGGGAGGGACCTTGATGTAAATGGTCATTTTAGTGGAGGGGTCTTTTTGAAAACAATTCGGAGCGGGGGAACCTAACTGCAAAGTTACAATACTCTCCTGATGTATAGATATTTCTGAGGAGAGAGAGAGACTCCTCATTTTCCTTGCTCATTTTGTTTTGAGCACAGCCCAGAGTTTCGCCTCTTCTCCAAACTTTGCTAGCAAACCCTAAACCCCTTCATCTCCGACGATTTGGCCATGGCAGCAGCGCCGATTCCTCTTTCTGGCGACTAGGAGGAGTCGATCCTCATCAGCACCACCGATCCAACGGTGTCCTCGACACATGCGACGGAGACCGATGGCGCCTAGACGCAGCGACGATCCTCGCGGCGGAGATCGGCGGCGTGCACTCAGTCTTGGCAACGCTTCAGAATTTCATCGGCGACGAGCAGTTTCAACGACGTACCGCTCCGATTTTCACGGTAAGATTCTTGATTCTTGATTTGTTTTTCCTTCTTCTTCGATTTGGAAGGATCGGTTAATTTTGATTTGAAATTCCAAATCTGAGCGAGTCTAGTTCTTCCTCCTAAGAGGTGATCTGTCAGTTGGAATCGAATCTCATGGTGAGCGTTTTAAGCAAAATTTTAGCTCCAAATTTGGACTATGGAACTGATTTCATTAATTTCCTAATTTCATTCTTCTTTTTGAATGATCGGGCCAGAGCCAGAAATTCGGCGGCAGTGTCTTTTGTGTTGGCAACAAAGTCTAGTTCTTCTGAACCAATATCAATTGGTGAGTTCACACCGACTGTTCCCTCTTTTGTTTGTTAGATCTTGAATAGTTTAGATCATTCTTAATCTGGATTTTTGATCGGCCAGGATATTCTCTAGATATTGGGTTTTGGTCGAAGCTTTGTTTCACACTTCAGCTGAATTTTGAATCGACTACGGATTTGGGAGTCTTGATCGAGTAGCTTCTAGTTCACACTCTCAATTTCAAGAGAATTTCCTCCAGGTAATGTCTACTCTAAATTCTTGTTACTCAGTTTTATGCATGGGTGTCTTGATCGTAATTCCAGTGGTTTATTGTTTGTTTCTTGTGTTGTATCGAGCGTGTGTTCGCGTTTGGTCGTGTCCAAGGTTCGTACGGGTTGTGTCCAATTTTGCATATCCGGGGGATGGTTCATGTTGAGTTGTGGATTGTGTCTAGCTTGATGGAGTCGTTCGTCTATGGTTGACTGTAACTAGGGATTTTTGGATTTTAGCAAGGGCTGGGTTCTATCTAATTATTTCATATTGTCTTATTGGGAGTTCGATTTGGTTGTACATTCTTGGAATATATATATATACATATTTTTCTCATTTTAAATTCTGGTTTCATGAGCTATTGATTGTTGGTTTGTAATCCAGATTGTATTTTGTTCCTACATCCTTTCTTTTGAATGGAAGTTAGCCGTTGGATTCGAATGGGTTGCTGGGTCTGTTGAGAACATAAGTTGTGTGTGTTTATTTTCTTGTTGAATTAGGCTTTGTACAATTTTGCTGAGCTAAAGTAATGTTAATATTTTTAATCTCATAATCATTGGAGAGGCTGATTCAATTTGTGTGGCTATGATGGCTCTGCCATTTGAATCATGGGAATTCAATAAAATACTATAAGGAATGTATAGGCTCTGGGGATTTTGTACAAATGATTAGATTGAGTACTACCATTATACTTATAAATATCTTCTAGCTAGATCATGAATAGAAAGATAGATGGTGGATAATTGCTTAGAAATTAACCAACTTGTACTTAATTAACCAGGAGGACATCTAGCTCTTTTTCCTACCCTTGATTACCCAGAACAAGGCAAGTAATTTCTATGGTCTTGCACATTTACATTCATATCGTGTACTTCTCTTGATGACACGATGTGACACGATATCATGTACTCTTGTATTTTCATGTTCTTGTACCTATTTGTAGTCAGAGAGGGGAAATACACTAGCTATGTGACCAAACCCAAAGATCAGAAATTCAGGTTGATAGCATAGGCCTCGCACCGTGCACGCGGGGCCTAAGTCGTACCCATTTAATGTGCTTATTTCTGTACTTACCCCAGCCGGTCACATATGCTAGCTGTATTTCAAATATTGTGCACATGTCATGTCTTGTACTTCAGGTTCAGGATTTACTTCTTGTACTTTATTTTCTATATTTCCTGTACTTTACATTCCTGTACTTTCATGTTCTTTTTTTTGTACTTTATATTTCATGTTCTCCTGTACTCTTTTTTATTTCATGATGTTCTTGTTCATTACCTAGAATAGTACTTTGCTCTGCTCCTGATTGGATATGTTGCAGATGAGATAGAGGCTATTTGTGACACGTACTACGGGCGGGAGACTGCCGAGGTAGTTGAGCCAGCTGGAGTTTCTCAGGACCTAGAGGTCGAAGAGGCCTAGTTATCTTACCTTAGCTTTTCCACTTTTATTGTAATGGAGACTTTAGTCAGACATTTACGTTACTTTTGCTGGGTGAATGTAACAATGCTTAGACATGTAGTCTGATTCTGGGATCGTTTATAGATGCTGTGATTGTATATATTCATATTTACGTGTTAGATTCCTTAGCTTAGTACAACTTACTTCGTCGTGTCTAACGACGGAGGCTGGGCATGCCCGACTCATATCCGAATATTCGGGAGCGGATCGTGACACCATGTCTTACAGTTGAGGAGATATATGACTAATCCCGGTCATGTGGTTGATCACTCTAAGATCACAGTGGGACCCAATTTATCATACGAGGAGCAGCCGGTTGGTATCTTGTATACTAGTAAGAAGAAGCTTTGAGGCAGACGATTAGATTGGTTCGAGTTGCATGAAAGCACCATTCTCTAAGAGAATCTACTTGGAAGCGAGAAAATTCCATGCGAAAGAGATATCCCTATATATTTGAGGATTTTAGTAAGATCTAGCTTAATTATTCCTATGTTATAGATTTTGCATGGTAGTATTATTTTAATTTTAAGGACGAAATTTTCTAAGGTGGATAGAATATAAGCCCCCTAATTTTTAGAATTTATTTATTTTATATGGATATTTTAAATACTAAAAAATATTTTAAGTCAATAATGACTACCGTAGCTTCGATTTTTGAAAGCATAATAAATATCGATTTCTCAAATCTAATTCCATATTTGAATTTTAGACATGTCTGAAATAACGTGTAGGCAACTCTAGAGGGGGTGAATAGAGTTTGTGTCGATAATCACCGAATAAAAATTAACTCTATATCACCTCCACAAAACAACTATCAAGATAGTAAATAAATCAGAGAGAAATACGGAAGTAAATAAAGATCAGAAGAGCATACGCAAACGCAGCAGTTTTAACCTGGTTTCCCTCGTGGAGGACTAGTCCAAGCCTGAGAACTCTAGCTCAGGATTGAAATCCACTATTTGTGAAATAGTGTACAACCACGTACCTTTACTCAGAAGAGCATGCCAACTTCTTACAGATTCGCAGGTGGCGAAACTTGGAATTGTCCAAGTGACTTTTCTTTCACTCTTGCACACAACTTCTAGCTGATATCGTACTGAGCACCTTGAGCTAAGGAGAGTTGTGGCTTAGGAGATATGGAAGAATGAGGCTTGGAGTAGTAGAGCTTAGAAAGCTTGAATATTTGAAGGTAAGAGATGATTTGAAATGAAAGAATTCAAGCTCTATTTATACTACTCTGGGGAGGAAGAATTCGGCCCGAATTCTGCCCCAAGAATTCAAATTTTTGAACGTTGGACAGCTTGTAGCAAGCAGGCCCTAAAAATCAGGGTGCTGGAAATCAGGGGACAGAGTTCGGCCCGAACTCTGTGTGGGGGCAGAGTTTGGCCCGAACTCTGCCTCCTTGGTGGCAGAATGTTCAAATGGCCTTTGGGCTTTGGTGGAGCTTGGGCTTGGTTCAGGAATTGGTCTGTTTGTATGGTAGAGCTTGGAGAGATATGTCTAGGGGTTGAGAAGACTCAGTGCGACTCAACGTACACATTCTCCTAGACTCAATAAATTAAAAATTACAGACTTGGAACAAATAGGATAACCAAGAGCTCTTTGATGACGCCTTTCTTCTAATATTTGAGCAGTCCTGAAGATGTTTTTTTCCTTGACAGCAGTCGTCCAAAGATAAACAGATCTGGAAATATGAATACCTTTCGGGGGCTCTGCCCCCGAACCCCCGACGGGGGTCACTGCCCCCTCGATCCCTGTCCGCTGACCGGGCAGCGGAACCCCCGATGCGAGGCCCCGGATAGGTCGCTAGGCGGTTCGGAGAAATCTTTTTGTATGACACCGTCTTTGGTCCATCATTAATTCTTCATTGCCTATGTCCTGGTTTGTTCATGTTTGATCATGCTTACTGCATGTCTACAAATACATGTTAGGCCAGCAAAATATGTTACAGTATGATACAAGCATAGAAATATGATATAGGACAATTAGGACAATGTAATGTTTAAGTAGCAACATGATAGTGAGTATATGAATATTAGTGACATCATTATGTTAAACTTAACTGATTAGCCATATTCAAAAACACGATGTAATCATTGGGCCAACAATGTCCACCTTCAGTTTGATATATCATATCCCATCCAAATTTGTTTTCCAACATTCTTTTGACTTCGCACAACTTTGGATCAACTTAGGCCATTTTGACCATTATCATAATTCTAGACCTAACTTCCAACTTGAGTTTGGGACTAGACATAAATCAAAGCCGTTTGATCCAATATATGATTTTGATCCATTTTAAGTCTACTATGCACATGCCTAGATTGTACTATCCAATCGAGTTACCATGTGCTATTTATTTGCAAGTGGCACACGAGAACCATTAGTTGATTTTTTGGGTTCATTTTGACTAGAAATTCTATTCGGACCCTAACCTAGCCAACCTTACTTGTTAGAGCCTACCTAAGGTTGCCAAAATCAATTAGAAGTATATTTAAGTAATTTTAGTGATTAAGTTGCAGCCATGTGCAATATTTTCCATATCTTTGACTTGTTCAAACAACTCTCTAAATTAGGAAACCCATTACGATAGAAGTCCTTTGGAGGACCAAATCCTAATCAAATTAGTCCAAAACAAAGCCCAAATCCCCATAATATAAAACATATCAAAATCCTATATATTAAACCCCTCCACATAACCGCCACCCTCCTTATCTCTCCAAATCGAGCGTCCCTCCAATTTTTTTAAAAATATTTTTGCACTTTCCTTTCCATCCGATAGAAACTCATAACCCCGAACTCTTTCAACCCTCCTACCACCTTCATCTTGACCCTACGAAACTTTCTAACACCTCAGCACATTTTTGAGGAGCTTTATCCCCTAATTTGGTCGGTACGAGGCACGGAAGGCACCCGAAGTCGACCGAACTTGTGCTGAATTCATCAGAGCAGGTATGCTAGTTTGCATCTAGCATTTTGTATACTTCTCTATATTATCTTTTATTGAAATCAAAACTAATGGAAGTATCTCTATGTCTATTTTCATGTCCAATTGACCATCCACAAAGTTTCGAACGGTTTGTCCGTAGCGTCAATTCTACGACAAGGTGTCTAAAACGAACCAGATCTGTTGTGAAGGGATTTTTGCCTATCTAAATTCAGAATTGATCTTCCTAATAACTTTAATCAGAAAATAGACATCAAAATCTTTCCACCACATATCTATTTGTTAAGTTTTGAGTTTGTTTGCTATTTATTAAAATTCTTGACATTTGCCATAACACCGTGACTCCGAAAATCCTATGTTCTTTGTGTCCAAAAGCCTCGATACTTAGAATAACTCTACTAAACTATTTGTTGTGCAAGGTTTAATATTAAAAACACTATTTTAACAAATTTTTAGAATTTTTACAAAATTTAATATTTTTAATTAATTATTGTTTCGGGGCTCAACTAGTAGATCAATTGTACTGGTAATGACATAGTATCGACATGGACTTATTGTACTTAAGTTTCCCCCATTAAAGTGGTATTTTTGGTAATATATAGATATTTATAATTATTTTACATAATTTAAACTATTATTTATTATAGTTATAAAATTATTTTTATAAGAGAAGTTGGTACTTATATGTTGTATAGTATTGTATCGACATTATGGCAACTAGTTGGTATAGATACTAAGATAATCTATATATGGTAAGTCGATATAGAGTATTAATAATAGTGTATTATTATAGGTGATTTTGGAGAGGAAACCGGAGTTGGTCAGACATACCCTCAGACAGTAGTTACATGCAAGTGTACGTTGCCGTGGTTACAGATTGTTCATTTTTTTCTTCTTATTTTTACTTTGTTAGCATTGTGTGACATAGGAACGTCGATACTTAGTGTCCATTTCGTAGACGGGTATTGATGTCATGATGATAACACCGAGTATTAACATTAGGCATTGTGTGCATATTGATGTGTCCATTGATACGATTGACCACATGACACTGACACATTCATGATGCGAGGTTTATATGACTATTCGTGGTATTGACCTCATAATAGCATTTTAGATTGTTCATCATTATTGCTATTGTTATCGAGATGACTGTACGGACTTGACAATGCTAAATTCTAGACATAGGGTTGGGAAGAACTTGACTACAGTATCAGACCTATTGTCGTGTGGCCTATTATTTTAGTGACCCTTTAGCTCTGTAGCAGAGTAGAGGCTATCACTGTCGAGATTGATTATCCTTGGTCCCAAGATACGGTACTGGGGACAATATCATGCCGAGGAGCTTGTGAGCCTCAGTGGAGAGGTCTGATATTATAGGAAAGATTCTCACTTGTATAACACATAAATCAGATACATAGATTGTCTTAGTTCATATTTCAATATCTGTACCACGACATGTATATTATGTACCTTGCTAGTCCCCTGAGGACCTGGCTATTTTCGAGACTTAGACGGAGCTGAAGACTACCCTGAGGTTTATGGTTCGAGAGCTGAGACCGGAGACGTACCGACATGGAAAGATGAGATAGTACCAGAGAATTTCTCTTGAGACATGTTATTTCCTTATTTAGACTTGCTACTTTATTTTCTTTCATTTCAGCAAACTTGTAGGTGACTATTACTTAGTTATCTTTTTTGTGATTTCGGGATGTATTTTGTCCGCACAAACATTATCACTTTTACCGTGGACATTTTGCTATATTATTCTTATTGGACTTGATATCTTTGTAGACTGTTATTCTGTAGATGTGATTAGTTATATACCTATGGACTGTAATATATTTTCTGGATTGTTATCATGATTTACAACTGAAGTATTTTGCTAATGGACTTGTTATAAGGTTTGGCCCATTGGTGACGTGATGCTAGTATGTATTCATATACTTGGCCGTACGTATTTTAGGATTGGGGCATTATAATATACCAGGATTAGATCCTCAAATAGCACTCCATAAATGGAACATCAAGCCCGACGCCAAGTCGATAAAACAACAGCAGCGTCGGTTCCACCCAAACGTGATGGATGCGATCCAGACCGAGGTTAACAGGTACGATCACATTCGTCGCATAGAAGTCTCGAAGCAGAAAACATTGAATAATCAGTAAGTCGTCAGCGAAAAGTTGAAACAAAACACAAGTCATACAAATAACTTTTTATTGATTTGGAATCAAAGATTATAATGTGGCACGAGGCCAAGATTATAAGTCGCTCAAGCTAACTTTCTCTCAGAATATAATCACTCAGCTCTCTCTTCTCTTAATACAAAAGTTCAAGACTGCCACTTGCGGATGCTTCAGAAGGCGATGTCCATACATTATATCCTGTATAGGTAAAGTCTTCAGTGTGGCCGCATGCCTCAAAATGCTAAGAAACTCCATGCCTCAGCGCATCCAAGCGAGCTCCACCTCGACGAGTAAGTACCTGTAACCTAGGTATGAAAAATGTTGGGTAGTCAGTACACAACCGTACTGGTGGTGTGAGCTCCTCACCCATCCATACAAAACCAACACGTTCAATTTGTTTGTGTAACTTTTTTTTAATTATTTTTCTATTCTTGCCTTAGGATTAATTTTATTACTTATACTCCTGGCCTATTCGTGTTGCAACCAATGTGATCGTACTATCAATTCCTTTAGACTATGCTATAAAATCCAGTTGTCCAAAAATCATAGCCGTACCATAAGACCTATTTATATGACGAACATCGAGGTCGTGCCTCACAACACAGTGCAATCCATTCATACTTGCCTTATGGTTTTTCCCATTTCAACATAAAAATTGACTCAAACCATACTCATAAACTTGTGTCATTGACTCAAACAAACGATGCCACACCTCGTGCCAAAGCACGTGTCTTTGCTATAGTCCAATTTTTAGGCTTTATATTTAAGTTGCAAATCGTGCACACATTTCTTTAACTCATTCGTGCCGTACTTACACTTCCTGTGACTCAACCGACATCGTACATACGAATACCCGCACAACACACCAACTCATCTATATGAAGGGTTACTGGCAAATCAAGCCATATTGGACATTGATAGGTTATACGACGATCATTCAGTGCAAGGTAGCTAGCCCCATTGAAAGCTCCGAATCACTAAGGATTTTGGAGTTAATCCGCTCCGAAATGCCCTGTGCCAGTACGTCGGACACGATGAACTTGTTCTCCAAGGTATGAACCAATCCTGGCATCCTGGCAATCGTTAGAAGAATAAAACCTTGTGCATAAGTTGTCCATGACCATGCAAGACTCTACTCAATCTGACGTACTTGTAAGACCATCTTTTATTTTTTATATCTCTAAGCAGCTATACGATTCAGAGACTGCCTCGACGACTATCGGTCCTGAGAACTTTCCATGTTACCATATCATTTAGACTCAAACTCAGGGACGACTACTTGATAGCCCTCCTAATTAACTCAACTTAAACAACCGTGTTTTTCGAGTGCCTCGACCGGTGCCATAAACCGTATAGCCCACACTAAAATTGTAGAATCGTATGACCTATTACTTGAATCAGCCGTATACCGTGTCTTAACCCAACCATTTTCGTGCAATACTACTGCCCAAGTCATAATCTATATGACAAGCCTTGAGACCATGGGAACATGTGGCTATACCAAGCCATAGAACCGTGGAACCGCGCACGTGTTCAACTAGAATAATCGTATTCTTTAGATACCATGACGTGTGCCACAAATCATACGATATGCCAAGCCTTGCACCGTAGGAACGTACATTGAGACTGTGGGACAATTATACTATACCAAGCATTGGATAGAGGGACTGTGCATACTTTACTAAGCATTTGTATCGTACGACGCCTATAACTATGCTAAGTTCATAGCCTGGTGGCAACATAGGCCAACTTTTTCTTCTCCCAAGCCACGGGATGAATCGAATGTCAATTTAAAAGTACGTCGTACAATATTTTTAAGCCAACTGTGGGACCTTTCCATATTCTAACTCAATCCGACCCAAGTTGGAATTATTCTCTTAGCTATGTGGATTTATCTTTTTTTATTTTTAAGCCTAATTAGTGCAATTAAAAAGTTCTATTATGTGAAGGCTAAGCTGAGGTAAGTTCACCGAAGCCACCCAACTGAGCGAGGAGTTCCCTCGACCGAGCGCGACTTCGAGCAAGCCGTTCCATAGCTAAGTCCAAATGTCATTGCATTTCGATTCCTTTGATTGAAATGAGCGGGACAGGGCATTGCATAATAGACCACTCAGAATAAGTTTCATCCTCGAGACTTCCTGAGTACAAGTCATCCTACCGTTCCTTACTCCATACCGTGTGCGTGTCTTAGACAATTCTCATCGAACGACTCTATCCTTTGATGGCACCGAACTATACTCAATTACCTTTCTAAGTTCTGTATCGCATGTGCTTGGCCAATTTTATTGAATAACTCTACCACTCAAATCGAGTTGACGATACTTATTCAGTTGTTGTACTCCTATGACTTAGTCGCTATTGCGCCCTAGCACAGGACAATAAAGGTCACATAAGATATGTTATAATTTATCATACATAAAGGTCTTAGGCTGAGGCTAACTTACTCATCCATATGCATCTCAACATATCCACTTGCAGCTGCATTCGAGTTCAGCTAGCATATCGCTGAGTCTGTATCGTGCATATATTCAAGGCATCTCCCGAATATATATATTTCAACCAAACTTAGCAATAGCGAAGTCGGATAAGCTACTCATGATAGTTTTGAATTATCGGTCGTTCTACTAACTCGACTAAAACCAAACTCTAGTATATTTCACATTCGTCTATCTCGATCCTCGAAATGACATGATTAATTTCTCAAGCATTCTTGTCTTATAAAATTAATACGATACTTCTAGTGGAGTTGACCAAAATCCAAGTAATTCCATTCCGAATTAAGACCAAGCATTGCACTACTATCAAGTACGTCTTACAAGCAATGAATCAATTTATTATCCCAACTTTACTTGTATTGACCAAAATCCAAGTAATTCCATTCCGAATTAAGACCAAGCATTGCACTACTATCAAGTACGTCTTACAAGCAATGAATCAATTTATTATCCCAACTTTACTTGTGCATCATCGATTCCTATCATTCACTTCGTTCGGGTCTGATATCAATGTCGCTAGCGCACACTCCTAGTTCCAAGTCCTAACTCTAAGTCTTGTTGCCCCAGATTTATCGTCCACCCAAACGATATTCTAAAGTTGGTCACACAGGTTCAATCACTCGACACAGGGTTGTTTGCCTACCCACTAGGTCAGATCACAAGTCATAGGTACAACTTATCCAAAACAAAATTTATGGGATCAGACCCCCAGATAATTCCCCGTCCCGCTCCTCAGATATAGGTTCAATCACTCGTTATAGGGTTGTCTGCTTAGTTTTTTTTATTTTGTACTACTAGCTTCGTGATAATCTATATATTATAGTTTGTGACGCTTTATTGTCTTAAATGCGTGATGATCATATTCTTGTACTTACTTACTTAACTATGATTGAGATATCTAGGATTGCTTGAGCTAGGATTAATGTTTAACTTCTATATCTATATAGCTTTGATGTGTCTCGGGGTACGGGAGTACTCTGGTATACGTAGCTGGCCTGGTCCATCCCTACTTACCAGTATTCTGGTTCTGGGGCGTGACATGATGAGGCTTATCTTGTAGGACCGTTGAGCACCTCTAAAGGGGGGAGGGGGAGGTGAATAGAGTGTGTATGCGTGCAGCAGAATAAAACGCCAATTAAAAATTAACTGATAAACTATGGCAATAAATAAAGAGACACAAAATAATTGCAGTAAGCAAGAGGGAGAAAATTAACTCAGTGAACACCGTGATGTATACTGGTTTTCCTCTGAGAGGACTAATCTAGTCGCAGGTACTCTTGCCCACTGTTAATCCACTATTTACAAGCTAATTGAGAGCTTGCGGTCTCTTTACAACAGCGTGCTTGTTGACAAGTGCACGACCAACTTCACCACACCATGCTTGGTGACGAGCGCACGATCGACTCCAATAACAGAGAGTTTTTCTGACTTTTGCAACCTCTTTACAACTCTTCTAACCAAAGACTCTAAATCAAACGGAACGTTACTGGCTTTGGCTAAGAGATATATGTGCAGGATATGAAAGCTTTTGATCACTGAAAATACTTAAGGAATAGAGAATGAGAAGAATGAATGAGTGATTTGAAAATGTGAAAATCCTTCTCTATTTATATTGTTTTTCCTAATCGAACTCGGGCAGAGTTCAGCCAGAGTACGGATGCGCATATCTCGCAAACGAACATTGTATGCAGCTTTGGAGGCAACTAAAATTCAAACTTTGGTAGACCGAACTCGGACCGAACTCGGCCTGAGTTCTGTCTGAGATCTGCCAGTTCAGAGCTTGAAGTTTGGGTCCAAACTTGTATGGGTATTTTGGGCTTTTTAGATAGTAGAGTTGAAATGGAATATAGGAAGGCTATTTGGATAGGTGGACTTGGTATTAGCCTTAGCCAGTATTTTTGAACGACTTTACATTTATTATCCTAAACTCAATAAATGATAAAATACAGAATAAAAATGTAAAATAATTCGATCTGAATTCCATTGAGTGGCTTGTGGATGATGACTTGAAGGTTTGTAGTACGTTCTTTAAAAAATGTAACAGCAACCTAAAACATTAGTAGCAGTTCGTATATTTTGTGTATCGACGTAAGTTGTCGTTGATTATCAAAATCAGGTTTGACCATTAGGCAATAGGCCAACAATCTCCCCCATTTTGATAATTGACAAACTTGAGTATATACCAAAATATATATAGGAACAATATAAAAATAATTTGAAATAATATACCTAATATTTGATCTGTGGCTGGTATGGTAAACTAAGTACTAAGTTTTTCTATTGGAAGGCTTTCTCCCCCTTTGTCAAGTACACAAAATATGTGTGGCTCCCCCACAATGTGTTAAGCCAACAATAATGTACCAAGACAAAAGACAAGAAAATGTCTAACATATACAAGTCACAGTATAAAAGAAACTAGTAATGCATAAACTGATATGAAGAAACTACATCACAACTGCATAAAGGCATAACTGAAGAGTTTATGACTAAAGAAAACTAGTAAGAAAATCCAACTGAAAATTTTGGATAAAAATAAACTACAAGATCATCACCACTAGTAAATATAACTCAAAACAACTAAGTATCAACCGCCACATCATATCTGTGTGTCATCATCACCAGTAGTAGCAGGTGGCTAAGGATCAACATAGGCGGTGGTAGGATCAAAATACTGAAATGTGGCCTCATCGTCGAACCTCGGGCCAACAAAAAATGGATGATGAGTCATCAAAAATGGATGTGAAGGATCATGAGCAAGGCTCCAATGGATATCGGCAATGCTGTTCCTCAAGATATGACCCTGTAAGGTATACCGAAACTCTGCATCAACGTAACTCTGATGACGTTATTCTGAAGCAGTAACAAACGCATTAAAGCGCTGATAGCGTTGCTCGAAGAGAGCAACGAAGGCGTCGAACCGCTGGTAGAATCACGGATCGAATCCTGGAGCAGGAGCAGGAACCTCTAGAGCAGGTGCATCGGGATCAGCATGAGCAGGCTCAGCACCGGGTGGAGGAGGAGGGTTAGGATATAACCTCGATCTACTCAGCTCAGAAGCAGTAGAAGAGAATAGACAGAGTTGAAGGTTGATTTCGAACCTCCGAAAGATCGAAGCCAGGTGCATGGGGTAGACAAGGGTACGCCCCACACTCCTGCAACTGATCATCCAAGCCATGAAGGTCATGGGAACAGAAAAAGTAATACCAAGGTTGATATGGTACATCGCGAATATTTCCATAAAAGTGATCTCGTCAGTAGATCCCTTTTTTGAAGCAAAGCAGAGAAGATAAAGCGATGTAACTCATAAAAGTTCTGGTTTAGATATTTTGAATACACCCTACGAGGAACTGTTTTAGGATGACACATCAAGGCTTTGAAGGAGTCAAGGGTGACACCTTCAGGGAACTGGACATGGTTGATGTCAACTAATGCTTCGCCAATATCGACACATGAAAATATTTACTAACATCAGTGACATTAATTCTAATTCTTGTCCAGCGACACAAGAATAGATATTGCCATTATCTTTTATTTTCCAGTTGCAATAAAATATTCTAACAACATTATCATATATGTTATCAGAAAGTTCAATGAAGTCTCTAATTCCAGAAGAAGATGAACCCTATTCTAACAGCACTAAAAACATTTGTAGGAGTATATTCAGAAGAAGATGAACCCCATTGGAAGCATCTTTCTTCCTCTTGTGAGATTTCAGAGCCATGAAGAAAAAATAAGAAGTAGATAGATATACCTCAAGAGAAAGGAGGAAGAAGATGAATAAGACAACTTCTGAGCCTTGAAGATCTAGGTTTGAAGGAGGAGGAGAGCCTAGGGTCAGGAGTTTAGAGAGAGTTCTCAGTGGGATGAAAAATATATGTAGAGATGGTAATATATAGGCTAGGGCCAACTGTTCAGTTCTGGAAATCTACAACAGTGCCAACCGAACTCGGTCCGAACTTGGCCCGAGTTCTGTCCGAGTTCGGCCTACTTGTATTAACAGTTCATTTAATGCAGCATGAGTTATTAAAAACACTCAATAACCTTTGAACTTCTTCATTTAATAATTTTCATCATCTAGGGTTATCTGTAGGGGCCAGATCCTAGCTAGCGGTAGTCCGAAGACTAGTACACCGTGTCGCTTTAGGCTATTTATGCCTGTATGACAGAAGGGTCCTTTCGGCTTGTACCCAAAATAACTTTAATTAATAAATGTTAAAGTCTTTAGTTATAAGAATTTTTGCTAGTCATAATGTATTATGAACCTGAAAAATTCAAGTATGCCTAGCTCACGACGCAGATAGTTGAAACGGTCTTCAGCCAGTAGTTTTGTGAAAGTATCTTCTAGTTGATGATCTGTGTCAATAATCTCTAAACAAATATCCCCGTATTGCTGGTGATCACATAAAAAATGATGATGAATCTCTATATGCTTTGTGCGTGAGTGACAAACATGATTCTTGGTCAAGTTAATTGTGCTAGCGTTGTCACAATAAATAGAAATCTTAGTGTAGTGCAGATTAATATAGTCTTCTAGTGTTTGCTTTATCTACAAAATTTGAGCACAGCAACGTCCTACGGCGATATACTCAGCCTCACTAGTTGAAAGAGCTACAGAATTTTGCTTCTTGCTAAACCAGGTGACACGTACCGCTGGTACTTTTATGGTCTACTTTGTATCCTGCAAAATCTGCATCTGAATAACCAATTAGGTCAAAAGATTTGGTTTTGGGATACCATAAGCCGACTGTTGAAGTTCTCTTAAGGTATCGAAAGATACGTTTAACAGCACATAAGTGTGATTCCTTAGGATTAGCCTGATATCGTGCACAGATACAAATACTAAACATAATATCAGGATGACTAGCAGTTAAATATAATCAACTACCAATCATACCTTGATACTTATGCTGATTGACTGGTTTTGCCATTTTTATCAGTGTCAAGATTTGTAGATCTAGCCATTGGAGTTCCGATTGGCTTCACGTTGTCGAGGTCATACTTTTTCAATAAATCCTTTGTGTACTTGGCTTGATTGATGAATGTTTCCTATGAGTGTTGTTTGATTTGGAGTCATAGAAAGAAGTTCAGCTCTCCCATTATACCCATCTCAAATTCACTCTGCATACACTTAGCAAAATCTTGACAAAGTTTTTCATTAGTAGATCCGAATATTATGTCATCCACATAAAGTTGAACAAGCAAGATATCATCATATGAAGACTTGATAAATATAGTATCAACTCTCCCTTTTGAGAAATTATTTTCAAGTAAGAAGGCACTTAGGCGTTCATACAAAGTACGAGGTGCTTGTTTGAGTCTATAGAGTGCTTTCTTAAGTTTGAAGGCGTGATCAGGTTTTTGAAAATCTTCAAAATTAGGGGGTTGTTTTTCAAATATTCGTTTAAAAATGCACTTTTCATGTCCATTTAAAATAATTTGAAATCATGAAAACATGCAAATGCACAAAACATGTAGTAGTTTCTAGTCTAGCAACAGGAGCATATGTCTCGTCATAATCAATACCTTCTTCTTGATTATAACCTTGTGCCACTAGACGTGTTTTGTTGCGTAGAACTTGTCCATCTCCACTTAATTTATTTCGGAACACCCATTTGGTACCAATTATTGATTGACCAATAGGTTCAGGAACGAGTTCCCAAACTTGGTTTCTCTCAAATTGATTAAGTTCCTCTTGCATGGCATTAATCCAAAATTCATCAGTAAAAGCATCTGCTAGAGTCTTAGGTTCTACTTGAGATATAAAAGCCACATTAGCTGCTATATCAGCATTTCTAATAGAGAACGAGTACTTACACCTCTTGATACATCACCTATGATGAGTGTCTCTGGATGGTCTGCCAAAATTTCTAGTTTGTTGAATCTCTTTGTCAGACTATCCACATGACTTTCTTTTGTTGCAGGTGTTTTTTCATCAACACTGTCGCTAGATTTGTTACTATTTAGCTCATCAAAAGTGACATTAATAGATTCTTCAACAATCATAGATCTTTTACAAATTCTAAATCCCTTACTCTTAGCAGCATATCCGAGAAATATCCCTTCATCTGCTTTCGAGTCGAACTCACCCAAGTTGTCCTTGGTGTTCAGGATAAAACAGCGACATCCACTACACCAAATAAGGTCTTTTACGGCCCATAATTTGTGCCGTAAAACTAAATTTACGGCTCACAGGGTCATGCCGTAAAAGCTCCAGCCGTAAAAGGGTAGGAGTAGGTAATTGCATGCCTTAAATGAAGTTGCTGGGAAGCTTTAGATCTTGTTTATGGCCCATAATGCAGGCCGTAAATACTAATATTTTACGACTCGAAGTGATGGCCGTTAAAGTATTCAATTTATTCAATTTATGGCATACATAGCAAGCCGTAAATACTTAAAACAAAACATACAATCTCACTTTAATGGCCCTGCAAAGCAGGTCGTAAAGGCTATGTGTTTATGACTCAAAATAAGGGCTGTTAAAGGGTTAGTTAAATTTTGTGGCTCACAACGCGTGCCGTGATAATAATTTTTTTTTAATATCAACATTTGAATAACTACAAATATAAATTAATCAACCAAAATCAAATATGACAATAATATATTTCTCAAAGTATTTCCAACAAAAAATCAAACTAATTACACATCTTGAGAGTATTTACTTTCAAACAAGTTGACTAAATCCATAAACATTAATAAGATGAAACAACATGCTAAAATCTTAACGCAAAGCAAAATTGTTTAAATTAGATTTCCAATACCAAGTCATTTTCTTACTACAAGACTCAATCCAAAAGCCTTCAAGCTCAAAAAAAAATTCTTAATACAAAAGGAAGTCACTGTCTTGCTACAAAAGTAAAACCACTTTCTCACTATATCTGGACACTTCAAAACCTTCAAAGATATGCTTTTAAATCTCATAATAACTTATTTTCTAGAAGCATGCCTCCCCTCTTCTTTAAGCTTTACCTGAATAAAAATAAAAACAATATTAACACAATAAAGATTGGGAACGTTATAATATCCAACAAAGAATCTGTTGACTTGTTCAAATAAAAACAATATTAACATAATAAAGATTGTAAGGCACTACTAGTTGACATGATTTTGAATATGAACTAGTAGAAAGAGACTCGAGTACTATTATTGATAGGAAACCTGAAGATCCAACCCTGCAGGAGTAGCAGCTCCCAACTGAAATGACAATTAAGATCCAACCCTGCAGTGAGGGAGGACATTTTTAGTTGCTTCTATTTTATAACGATGGCGCATGTCCAAGTGGTTTCTTGGCTTCTCCTAAAGAATGTATGAGAAAAGCAAACTTTTTTCAGTGAAATTCTTTTGCACATTCATAATTTATGAATATTGAGAACCACCAAGGTTCTAAATGGCGTATATCAGGTTCCTAGCAGCCAAGGGTGCCCTTGGCGGATAGAGGATGTTGGCATACATGTCAATGACATGAATCCATTTATATTTTCAGTTGTGGTTATTGCTAAGTGAACTAAGTTAGACAGACAGGGAGTATCGTTATCCAACCATATAGATATTTTCGTGCTTTTTATTTTCTTTGAGACTAGTTATTTATGTTAAGGATTCAGTTTCGGAAGTTTGGAATATTTATTTTACATTATGTTATGAATTATGTAATCAACTATAACTTTTGGGGTTTATATCTAGAAAACATGGACATACGTCATACACATAAACAACCCACTCATATGCGGAGAGCAAACCCAAATGGTGTACTGATTAAGACTACCCCCACCCAACCCCCCACCACCATCACTTACCAGGCAAAGTATCATAACACATAACAACAAGAATCGAGACTCAGAAACATTAGGAAGAGGTCGTCTCCGATGATCCACGAGTGATTTTTCCACTGAAATATATATCTCCGAATTATTTCTTTGGGTAAAGTCACTCTAGTCATCAAGGACATTTTTGAATTTCAATTTATACTCTTTTAACAGTGAGCAAAAGGAAGGTCCTTGCTGGAACTCAATTTTACAATCAAACTTGTAACTTGCATCAAGTGTTAAGAGGCTCAGAAGTGCTTTGATAAGGGAACAAATCTTCAACATTTAGCAAAGTGTTCTGATTCATTTATGTCTGCCAACCAAGTTCCTACCTACTTGATCCATATAGTCATATGGCTCCAAAGTGCAAGTTTTTAAACCATTGGCTCTGGTATTGGTAAGCATGCCCACATACTATCACTTATTCACTTCACTAAAATCTTAATCTTGATGGCTCATGCAACAGATGACTTATTATTTTGATAAGTGCAACTTATTTACTAGTATCATCATAATGTAGATATTGACTGTATAAAGTAAGAGATTCAGTAAACTGGGAAGAAAGGAGATCAGAGAGCAGAGGGACGAGACCAACAAGTCTGTAAGGTGAATCACTACAAAAATATAAAATGATTTTCTACCCATTCTCATATAGCAGAACTTTTTCTAGAAATTTCAGCAGTGGATAGTGTTGACGGCCATATCTATCATGATTGACAACTAAACTAACAAACAGTTTGTGTTCCAGTTGAAAATCTCAATTTCATCCTCAAAGGCTAAGGTGAAAGACAGAAGATGATTTTAATTTGACAGCATATAATGTCAACTTGGTCCTGTTTTACAAATTTAACATCTTGAAAAATGAGACTAAAATTAGGACATGCAGCATACTCATCCTTAGCCTTTCAAATACAACCGTGTCTGCTCTTATGATATGAAAGATATCACTTAACTTAGAAGAACCACTCGTTTATTCTCCTTATCAAAATGCTGCATCAGAAGGTCTTGAAGACACCTGAACTTCTGACACACCTAACACGGTGCTTGTACTGTAGCACCTATAGACAGTTCAACTACCTAAAAGTTGATGATCAGATAATAAATCATTTTCGAAGTAGAAGATAATAATACCACCAAAGCCTAAGTGGTTAAACTGTAGCATAAAACTCTTTATCCTGCATCAAGTGCTTTATCTTTGCATCATTTTTTTCTTCCTAAGTATGTGATTCAATCTTTTATAGCTAAACACACCGCTTATACCAAATGATGGGGGAGAGGAAGGATTGGAAGACAAAAAGAAAAGAGAGGAGAATAAAACATAAAGAATGCGACATGACTTGGAAGATTCACAAGTATTAACCGAGATATATTCATCCTTCATTCTTCATCTTTTAACACCTTATGCATACCCAAACACCTGACCACCCATTGCTGAAAAATAATATAAATAAGTTCAAATAAGAGTTAAGATAAGATAAATCCCCGTTCAGCTAAACAAACTAGTAATATAAGTTAAGATAGGCAAGAAAGAACATCAAGTATGGACATTTCATAAAAATGACCCACATTCAAGACCAACTAAATCCTAAACACATTTCTCACAGATACTTCTAGAAAAGTCCTTGTTCATCTGGAATTCCTATGAAGCTGTGTCTAACATATGTCAAATCTTAAATGGTAGGGGAAAAGAACTACAATGAAAGTATTCATGCTACCGATGTCTGAAGGAGTTCAATATCCTGGAACAATGTCCATAAATGTTCATTTAGTTAGTAATCAAGCTGAATAATTCTAAGTATTTGAATAAGCCCTTTATAGAAGATAGAATATTGTTAAATAAAGCTTTTATGCTAGAGGGAAGCTACTTTCGCAATGCCTTTAATTATTTTTATGTTATTATCAAAATGCATCCAGAAAGTACAATCACGCTCAAATAATCCTTCGTCCTATTTAATGTTGGTATTGTCAAATCGAGGTTTGACTCATCAAAGCTCACATTGAAACCTTGTACCAATAATTTTAGTTCAAGCTAATAGTAATCAAGACTCAAGCATCTGCATACTTGTAGAGAAGACTCCAATTTCATACGAAGAGGGAAAGTAAAAAATGATATGATTACAAGTATAAATGTCGAAAGACTCTATTAACCAGTAATGATAATATAATTGGCAAGGCACGAAAAAACTTTTGAGTTATATGTGTTCCGTTGACAAAAACCTTTAACAATTTATATCAGTAGCAAACGATAAGATTACTACAGAAAAGTTACTATAAAGTATAAATGTCAAAACTCGGAAGACATTATTAAACAGTAAGTGTAAGTATAGTTGGTAAGACACAAAATATTTTTGAATATGTCTTGCACTGACAAAAACCTTTGATAATAATCAGCAAACATTAATCCTAGAGTGTACAGGTGTCCATAGAAAATGTTGTATAGAAAAGTGAGCATAAGAACACAGGTTAGGAATTCTTACATTAGAAAGTCCAATCTCTAGCTCAGCCTGCAAGTCATCCAGCACAGAACTCAGATATCAGTAACATCTCAAAAAATATATTTTTGATAATTTCATAGATAATGCAATCATTGCAAAACAGTTTGCTTCAAGTCTAGCTCAACCTGAAATAGGTTTAGCACAACAATCAGATCAAAGAATCATTTGCCTTGAAGAGACGCTTGTTTATAGCAAGATAAACTCTCAACAACCAATATGGTAATAATTAACAAACACAATAAGAATGTGAAAATCCAATCCAGAGCAATTACTTGATTCAGAAGAAAGATGTGTAAAACAATACTTTTATAGCACAACAACAAGCCACTTCCCATCTAAATCAAGTTGGGAAAGAAACAGCACGCCGATTGCCAAACAGTTAAAAAGGGTTTATGCGGCAATCAACAAGGTAATGACATCACCAGAAGCAAACCAAATCTATGCTATCTAATTCATGCATAACTCGTCGAGTATATATTCCAACTTAGTGGTTAGTTTGTGCAAATGGATGCACTTGAGAAAATACGGATGAGTCCACACACATCCAAGGACAAATGCCGGTGGCATGCAAATATGGTTTACCAATACAAGAATAACACCAACAAAGCCTTTGGCCCCATGTCTTTGAGTTTGGCTACAGGAATAATTCCTCTCAAACATAAAATATAAATTAATCATGAATTCAAAACTTTTGTTTAAAATAAACATATTTGACATCATATGAAGTATACACTTCAGTACAACCACAAACCAAGTCGCATTCCCTAACTATAGCTATCAAAGGATGTCACTTTACGAAAATTATATACATATTTACAATCTTGTTTTTATTCGTGAATTGAATGGGTCTAAAATTCTCAGATACATCAGCAACACACGGAATGAGTGTTTCTAAATTGTATATTTATCGGATAACTGAATAATTAGCAATTTGACATCAGAATTTACTAGGTATATACTTCCTTACGAAACAAAGTTGATAAATTTTGACATTTTTGCAACCTAGGGTTTATGAACAGGAAAGAACAGTCCCAAAAACATTTCAAGCATAACGGCAAAGATCAATGTAGCAGAGACGTGCATATTCACGACAATGGAGAAGAAAGAACATAAAATTGGATCTATGTGAACTATAAACTCCGAAAAAAGTGCAGCCAATACACATAAATTACAAAGTGAAGACTCCAATAACTTGAGTTTCTCCCAAAACCATCGAAATTAAGAAATCTCTTAACAAAAATGTTAAGATTAATGCAAAACATGTGACATAGAGCCAAAAATGTTACCTAAAATCATCCAAAAAAAGTTATCAACATAAATACAAAAAATTGGACCTAAGCGACACAGAAGATTGTGTCTCATGAAAGTTGATGTGTCCTATTTGGTGTAGTTCAGGTTAGCTCACAGAACAACTAGGGCTTTTGATTCCTTTCAAAATCTCATTGAGAAGGAATAGAGCTTAGCTTCTAGATCGAGGACCAAAGCCGGTGGCTTCTGTGAGGAATTGCATCGAACACCTACTAATTAGGTTTGAATCAAGAAATTCAATGAAGGTTTCGGATCGAACCGAAACTCGCCGATGAAGACTCGTCGACAAAACGATCTTCCCAGAGAAGGAATCGTAGATAAAGAGACTCGTCGAGAAGGACGATCTTCGCCAACGAAGACTTGTCGAGAAAGACGATTTTCTTCGATGAAGACTCGTCGAGAAATCGAAGACTAGTCGATGAAGACTCCTTACCGGAGAAGGAAGCAGTCGCTTGCGATCGCCCACCGCCAAGAATTTGAAGCCGCCAACGCCAATTTTCTTCCAGAATAGGGTTTTGTCTTCGGAAGAGCCTGGCCCTTTACTTTTATTTCTTTTGACAAACCCTTTCGTACTCCTTTGGGTTTGGTGGATGAAAAATTGAGGAGGGAAACTTTTTCCTTTCGCGTTTTAGGTTCTCAAAATAGGAAAGTCTTTTTTTAGAGCAATTAATTAATTAATAACTAGGTGGGATGTGATTTATGGCACGAATTTGGCAGGCCGTTAAAGTCCATCTAATTTACGGCCTGCATGGTAGGCCACGAAATGATATGAGAAACTTATATATTACGGCTCGCATAAATACAGGTCATAAATGATAACATTTAACGGCCCTAAAAATGCATGTCATATTAAAATACAAAAAAGGAGAATTTACGACTCGCATTTATCGTGTGCCGTAAAATGATATCATTTACGGCATGCATCAAACGCACGCCGTAAATGCGAGGTCGTAAAAGCCTAAATATGGTGTAATGATATATCCAAAAACTTTGAAATAAGAAATATTTGGAATTCTTCCAAACCAAAGCTCATATAGTGTTTTCTTCGAGATTGAACGAATCAACACCCTATTTAAAATATGACAGGCTGTACTAACAGCTTCTGCCAAAAATATTTAGGAAGACTTTACTGATTCAATATGACTCTAGCCATTTTACTGAGAGTACGATTCTTCTGATCCACAACTCCATTCTGTTGAGGAGTTCTAGGACAGGAAAACTCGTGGTAATATCCACTATCATCACAAAACTCTTTGAAATCAGTATTTATGAATTCGTCACCATGATCACTTCGAATACGAGTAATCATGAAGCCTTTTTTATTTTGTACTTTCTTGTAAAAAATCTGAACTTCAAAAATGGCATCACTTTTATTTGATAAAATGAAAACCCAATTATACCGAGAGAAATCATCAACAATAACAAAAGCGTAGAGCTTGCCGCCAAGACTGGCGACTCTACTAGGGCCAAACAAATTCATATGTATTAACTGCAAGGGTCTAGAAGTACTTACAGCATTGATGAATTTAAATGTAGACCTAGTTGCTTTGTTCTTTTCACAATCTGCACATACCATATCTCCCTTGTATGTAATTTCAGAGAGTCCTTTTACCAACTTTTGGTACTTAGTCATGAGATAGTATCCATATTTGCATGTCCTAGTCTCATATGTTATAGCCAGCTTTTATCTTGGTTGGCTACTTGGCACCTTCCTGCATTGTTAATACTTTCTAAAAAGAAAACATAAATATTGTCTTATCTAATCCCTTCATATACAGGATTGCCAGTAGACAGTTCATATATAGAATTTGTCTTTTACAAAATTGATACCATAACCATTATCTGCCAAGTGACTTACGCTCAATAGGTTATGCTTCAATTCTGTAACTAGACATCTTTTATTATTGGATAAAAAGACATACCAACAATATCGTTACCAATAATATCACCTCTAAATTATTTTTGAAGGAGACATATCCTTCTCATTTCATCGATAGCGTAGCAAATAAAGATGTATCACCAGTCATGTGCCGCGAACATCTGATATCGAGAATCCACTTACTTCTAGCATGAGAGGGTTGAGGGTCCACCTATAAAATAAGTAGATGAATCCTTTGTTACCCATTTCTTAAAGGGTCCGTCCTGATTAGTTTTAGGTCTCCAAATAAGTGTATAATTGTCAATAAGCTTTTTTGCTAGACAGTACTGTGATATGTGCCCGTGAGTACCACAGTACGTGCAAGTAAGTTTTGAAAATGTGTTATTTGAATCTTTGTTGACGAGCATTTATGATTTCTTTGAAAACCTATATGTGAAAGCATGATTATGATTAGCGTGTTGCTTACTTTCTTCTGTGGTTTAGTCCTCTTAGGCATGTTTAACATTATGACTAACCTTAGGCTGTGTAACAGGAATAGCCTGTTTGCCTAATTTGATATCTAACTTTTTAGAGATAGTACAAGACTCTTTATATTTAGAAGTCATATCAATGAGTCTTTGCTCTGTGACTAAGTGCCTCTTCTTCTCTATGTCATATAGCTCTTGTATTTTGAAGTAGTCTCATTCTTTCTTTCTTTCTTTTCTATAGTGAGGATAGCCTCATGATAGTCTACTTTGAGTTTGGGTATCTCATCCGTGTTACTGGTAGTAGATGTCTCTTTAATGTCTTCAAGAAGATTAGACAATCTAGCTACTTCAGTTGTGCAGGTCTTTATCTCTTTACGAGATTGCTTGTACGTGTCTAACACATTTGTGTTCTTCAAGTAGTTCGCTAAAGGCATTTTCTAATTCATCGAAAGTAAAGTTATCATATAGAGAGTTAGATGATACCTTATCAAATGCCATAAGACAAATATTAGTATTATTGCAAGGTCTGTCCTCTTTCTCTGATTCACTGACCTCACTTTCATGCAGATACTTGTATTTGCATACTTCCGACCTGTTGTGGCCTTTCTGCTAGATCTTGATCTGTCATATGGACTGCTTTTTTGATAATTGACAGTCCTTCTTGATATGCCCTAACTTTTTTGCATTCGAAACATATAGTTTTTTCTTATTGCTTTCGTGGACGTCTTTCTTCTTTCTGTTTGACCTTTCAAACTTTAAGAATTTCTAAAATTTCTTACCAGCAGGGCTTGCTCATCACCACTGGAGGATTCTTCATCTGAGTCATCATGTGCAGTTCTTTTGGCTTGAGCTTTGAAGGCTATAAATTTCTCCTTGGGAGTTGCTTCTTCAAAGTCTTGTAAGTCTAGTTCATAAGTCATCAGTTTGCCTATCAGCATCTCCAAGCTCATGGTGGTGAGATCGTTTCCTTCTACGATCGCAGTTGCCTTAGGGTTCCAATTATTGGTTAGAGCCCGTAGCAGCTTCCTGATCTTTTCATGATTGCTGTATTCCTTACCAAGAGATTATAGAGGATTAGTAATATCAAAAAACGAGTAAACATCTGTTTAATTGATTCGTCGGGTTTCATTTTGAAGGATTCATATTCCTGTGTCAGTCTGCTGATTTTGGATTCCTTCACTTGGGAAGTACCTTCATGAGTTATCTCAAAAAGTTTCCAACATGAGACGTTTGATAGATTAAAACTCAATTGAACTCCGTCTTGTCAATTGCACAAATAGTGTGTTGATGGCACGTGCATCTAGACTAGCCTTTGTTCTACATCTGTATACTTGTCATGAGGCTTGTCTACAAGTACGCCCTCAACCACTATAGGTGCCAATTTTTATATAACCGTCAACTACTATAAACCATAGATCAAAGTCAAGAGACTTTAAAAAGAATGTTATGTGTTTTCTAGTATGTATAGTTTGTTCCATCAAATAGTGGAGGTTATTTGTGGATTGTCCTTCACCGTTGAATATAGATTTCACGGCTGACATACTCTAGGGTTTTATATAAGAATATAACCTGCTCTGTGTTTGCAAAAACAAAAGTTTGTTTATAAACTATGAAAAGTGTATAATAATACAACTGATTTTGGGAAAGTACAACTATAGAAATCTGATCAGAAGACGATCACTTTATCCCTTGGACGATGTAATATCGAAGACACAAGCCTCTGGAAGATGCAACAACTTTATCAGTAGATTATGATCATTAATGATGCCTTGGAACTGATTTAAACTCTATTTATAGAGTTCTTGAAATAACTGTTAAGTAGTTATTCTGAGTGGCGTGCACTTCAGGTTGTGTGCCTCTTGTCCAGTTGCACGAGCAGTTACTTCAACTGCTGGGGATGCATGGCATCATTTGAGTGAGATGCGTATGGTCGTAGGCAGTATAGTAGACACGTTCTTCGAGATTAGTGGCATGCGTGCCACATCATCCTGCTTCTGAACATAAAATTTGATCAAGTGGTGCCAACTAGATAGGTTGCACACGGGCACAACTCAACAACTGGCGCCTCTGACTGTGTCTTCTGTACTGTAATTAATTCATGCGCCACTTGACAACTTGTACGGGACAGCTATCAGCATTAATTACATGATGACAAAATCTTCTCGAGCACCATATTGCGTAGGATTCGAAAGGATATTCTTCGATATTTGTGCTGTCAGTAATGATGAAAGTCATTACAACTTTCGAGGAGGCTTACCACGTGGCGCTGCGTACTTTGGCTTTGGCACAACCTGAGACTAGCCCAACCTAATGATCTAGCACCACTTGATGATGGCACACTTTAATGAGTGGTGCCCCTTGATTTTTTAACTTCCACAAGACCCCCTTCAAAGTTTAAAATATTTTAAAATTTTGAAATACTTTGAATTAGAAGAACTTAATACGGGTTGCGCCAGTCAAATGTTCAATAGATTCCAATTTTAAGCGCCTGTTGCACAACAGTTTCGAAAAGACTTTTTAGGCTATAAATAGCCGTCTAAAGAGAATTTTTAACTTTTTATCGAAAGTTATTCTCTTAATCTCTTTCATTTTCTTCTTCTCAACTCTCGAAGCTCCTTCGACGATTGTCAATGGTCCCAAAGAAGTCTGCCACCGTCAAGTGAAAGGCCATTGCTGGGCCTTCATCTCGTGCACTGCCAATGAGAGCACCTCAACACCGCGCCACCATCATAAAGAACTGAGAGAAACCCGACACAAGAAGCTGATTCTTCGAGAATGGACCGAACGTCAACTAACGCTTTTTAGAGTTTTGGTCGATTCATGCGTTTCACAACGTGCTCCACCTCTTTTTAGAGTGTAGGCGTGCTTCACAACTTGCGTCTTCTCTGCTTAGAGTTTGGTTGCTATCCACACACTATTCGTTTTTACGAACTGTGTTGTATGAATTTCAAATTTGTGCTTTCTGATTTTGTGCGAATGCGCATGTCAAAGTGTTGCAACTTGAAATCACATGCAATACAGATGTCGCACAACGCAGATACTATGCAACCAGATGTTGTGCAACACGGATGTCGCGAAACAAGGATGTCGCGCAACACGGATGTCGCGCAATACGGATGTCGCATAACCTATGATTTTGTGTATTCTGTTTTATAGAATAAAACTCTTTTTGAGACTAACTTTTGTTTGTTCTTCTTTTTTTATAATTGATCTTAGAGAAGACCCTGATGCTGAGAAATATGCTTCAGCTTTCAATGTACCAGAATATAAAGAAGACTTATCTCATGTCTCATATCCACAATATGATACACCTGAATCCAGAAAGGCCGTACTCACTGCTCAAGAAAGTAACACTTTGTTATGTGATGAAGGGTGAACCTTTGGAGAGTGTAGACAATATGGTTCATAAGAAACCGGCCTTCTTATTTGGAGATGCAGTCAAGAAGACATCTCAACCAAAGACCAAGAAAAAAGAAAGGATTTATCAATGTAAGGACAGAATTATGTATCTCACTGAGATGTCAAGACACGTATCCTTGTCCCGATATGATTTCTCCAGTCACCCACGACGGATGGTATGGGACATGACTCCGATTCAGCAAAAGCCAGAGTCAGGAAATATGTTACAAGTTAGGTCCGTAAAGCAAGGACTTATTTTACAGTACTTCAGACAGGTACAGCTCCTATTTAAGGGGTTTGAAGCCGAGCTGTATACCTCCAGAAGATTCATCGATGCTTCTTTCCGTCAGGGTACCCATCTTTGCAAACACATTTGCTAAAGTTGAAGGAAGATACCCATATCAGGCCATACGTTTGACAGGCCTAGTGAACCCTGACATAAAACTTTAGAGCAGCTTAGTGATTTGGATTCTGTATCAGTTCAAGGACAAACTCCTCGAACTAGAACTTTATGAGGCTATGGACCACTGTTCACGGCTTTTGCCAAAATTCTCATATATTCTTGGCTCTGATTGAAAGATACAACGACAGAACTGGTACCTTCATGACCCCTCACGAGGAAATTGGTTTTGAAGTTCATGAGATGAAATATCTCTCATATCTTCCAATAGGTAACAACCCATATGAAGAATCGGTGCCCACCAATGAGGAACTGGATATTCTGTCTACAGAAAACCCTCAGATGGTGGCTGTATTTGAAGCTATCATCCACAAGTTGAGCAGGAAAATCGCTATACTGTAGAGAGATGATGTTAGCCGTTACAGTGTTTTCGTCTTGTTGGAGAGTAATTGCACCAAAATTAACCATCTTCTGGATCTTGCCTTTAAGTACATAGTATGCTCGAGTCAGATGTCCGATAAATCTGTGGTAAACACAATATTTAGGGTGGTCAGTCTTACCTACTTCCTCTGGCTGTTTTGCCTCTGCCAGTTGAAGTTTATTACTCTTGATTAGGCAATCAAATATGCTCATGACATCATCTTTATCAAATGAGTATTATTCTTTTGGATGTGGTACTCTCTGTGGTAGTGCCGTTGGAGTAGGTGTTGATTGACCTATATTGACGGCTAGAGTTTCTTTGCCTTTGACATTAATAGCCAGTCTCTTTATCCTTGCGGTTGGTCTGACGGCCACCGTTATTTGATGTAGCATGTTCATCTTTGTCATGATTAGGCATCTGAATACCTAATTTCTTAAACTTATTAGCACTTTCCTTTGCCACTTTAGCATTCACTATGAATGAAGGCCAATCCTGGAACTGCATCGATCCAGTCCACATGCTGATTATAGGCAACAGTTTGACTTGCAAGTGTTATAGTCAAAGCATCTGGAGTTCTGAGAGGCATTTTGAGTACCTCACGACGGAATCGTTCAATGAACCGTTCAGTTGTTTCATTGTGTCGCTGTTTAATTTTAATGAGAGCAGACATAGTCATATAGTTTGTTCCCTCATAAATCATTTCTGGAATATTGTTTGAATCCAGAGAAAGAGGTTATACAACCAGCTAGCAAACTGCGGTACCAGTCGTATGCTGCACATGCTAAATATCCGACGAACACTCTAGTAAGTATAGCATCATTTGGCTGTAGTTGATCAGTCATGACCTCAAAGTGATTGAGGTACTGACTTGGAGATGTGCTAGCATTAAACAGCATAATAGTAGGGGATTTGTATTTAGGAGGAAATTGGACTTCCTTCTACTCTATAGGATAAGGCTGCTTGATCCTAAGCTTCTGCAAGCCGTCTTTCTGTTTGAAGGCTTCAAATTGAGTACGTAGAAGTTTTACAGCCTCATTGGTATCTTTCGATGATTGTGGAGCAGTGGACTGATTTGATATATCGGGAGGGGGTACTGCATGATAAGTACCACCCCCCAGCACCAGATTAACTTGGAATAGCCTGTACTGTTATGGAAGCGGTATGAGGAGACTGTACCGCAGACCAATGTTGACAGGAGCTGATGTCGTTACAGGTTCTTGGATCGGAATTAGATTCTCAATCGGTGGAACCGTATGTTGTGTCATAATTATAGCATGCATGCTTGTCATTATGTCAACCATGCTATTCAAACTAGCCTCCAAAGCAGCAATTCTCTGCTCTTGACTGTTAGAACTGGAAGCATCTTGATCTTCTGTGACGACATAAGCAGTCACTTTTCTAGCTATCGAGACGAGCTAGTAGAAAAGATGGTCCGTTCAAAACTTTCACTATCAGCATCAAAATCATATAAGGAACTACCCCCAGGATAAGTGATAGGGATATCCTTTTGACTGAAGGCTTGGTTGAATTAGGAAGATTTCTTTGACCGATTGCTTCTTAGTCAGATTCAGAAGGAAGATTCCTTTGACCGATTGGTCGGAAGGAAGATTCCTTTGACCGATTATTCTTGGTCGAAAGAAAGATTCCTTTGACCGATTGTTTTTTGGTCGAAAGGAAGATTTCTTTGACCGATTGTGTCTTGGTCGAAAGGAAGATTCCTTTAACCAATTGTGTCTTGATCGAAAGGAAGATTCTTTTGACCAATTGTTTCTTGGTCGGAAGAAAGATTCCTTTGACCGATTGTTTCTTGGTTGAAAGGAAGATTCCTTTAACCTATTGTGTCTCGGCTTTTTGATATGGTATATTGGTATACTACTTGCCGGATTCAGGAATCCGATCTAAGTACTGTTGACTAGGATTGCGGAAGCATTATGTTTCGGGCGCTTTCCACCACCAGTGCTTCAAGACGTCATGTTGACAGAGGTATACAACAATTCGTTTTCCTCCACTATCATCGGTTGAGGAATCTGAGAGTAATTCAGACGGTCGAAGACAGACCGTTTAGCTGATTAACACAACATTTTATAACTATCTCACGGTAATGGTTACAGTGATGTTCTTGGGGCTACATTACAGATGGATGAGACGAATTTGTGATCTTCCGCTTCTGTTTAAGAATTTCATGGAGATCGGTTACAACAACAGGATGAGAGAAGTCGAAGGAACATATTCTTTAATAATGTTAGGAACAAGATTCCGATTCTTGAGATGTCCCATTCCTTGAGTGTATAAAGAAGTACTGAGTTGGTTAGCATAGGTAAAGGGGTTCTTGACTTCAGAAGTCTGCTTTTGGCGTAAGTTAGCCACTGGCGCAGGCTGTTTGTATTTGCTGAAGTAGGTGTTGACTGGCGCCTGTTCAGATAGGTGCGCAAGTCAGATAGGTCTGCTACTTGTGTATCTGTCTGAGATACTAGCAGCTTACCCTGCTTGGATCTTGAGATGCGCAGGATTAGAAGATCCGGAATTGCATTCTTGGGATTTGGCAGAATCCTTTTTGTGTTATGCAACCTGTTCTTATGTGCCTGGCCTGACGCAACTGGGTAACAAAAAGTTTAGTTTGAACAGAACTCACATTCTTAGTAGATATTTGATTGTCACTGTTTACAGGAGTAGAGTTCCTGCCCAAAAAAGCTTTTACATTGACTGGCACATAGGCGCCACTAGAGATACTTTGTACCGAGTCAAGGATTGGAGAAGAATTAGAAAAGGCCAAATGACGCTTTTCTTTATTCTGTGATGAGACTGGAATAGGTGTATTCCTTGCCAAGTTCAAATTTGAAGAAGGAGTAGATAAAGAGCGTTTCCCTTTATTTTGTGGCTGAGAGGCCACAGGCACAAGTTATGCAGGTTGAGGAAAGGCCAAAGGACGCTTCCCTTTGTTCTGTCTAGCACTATCGCTAGATAGGTTCTTCTCTGAGTTTAGAACTGGAGAAAATAAGGGAGTAGCCAAAAGGCGTTTCCCTTTGTTCAGAGCCGAAGAGGCAGGCACAGGTTGTGCAGGGGTTCTGGTTGGCAGAGAAGCAGTCTGTACAGGTTGTGCAGAAGTAATTGTTGGCGGAGAAGCAGTCTACGAAAGTTATATAGGAGCAATGGTTGGTATAGAGACAGTCTGCGCAGGTTGCGTAGGAGCAATAGTTGGTAGAGAAGCAGTCTACGCAAGTTGCACAGGAGCAATGGTTGGCAGAGAGGACTTGGGATTCCACACAGTGCGCGCCTTGCTTTTAGTAGCAACTGCGGTACGCCTAGTACCTCCAGCACTGATCATTGCTTCGTAAGCGGTTTGGTCGACTTGAACGACCAAAATTTTCAGCGTCTTGCAGATCGACGCGGTATCACATTGAGTTGTCACTTTCTCGTCAGAGGAGAAAGTCATCACCAGCAGAGTTGCCATTTTGTTTACAAAAACAAAAGTTTGTTTACAAACTAAGAATAGTGTACAATAGTACAATCAATTTCTGGAGAAGTACAACTATAGAAATCTGATCAGAAGACGATCACTTTATCCCTTGGACGATGTGATATCGAAGGCACGAGCCTCTGGAACATGCAACAACACTTTTTCTGTAGATTATGATCATTAGTAATGCCTTAGAACTGATTTGAAACTCTACTTATAGAGTTCTTGAAATAACTATTAAGTAGTTATTCTGAGTGGCGCACTTAAGGTTCTTGAAATAACTATCAAGTAGTTATTCTGGGGACGCATGGCATCATTTGAGTAAGATGCGCGTGGTCATGAGCAGTGTAGTGGGCACATTCTTCGAGATTAGTGGCATGTGCGCCACATCATCCTGCTTCTGAACATAAAATTTGATCAAGTGGCGCCAACTAGCCAGGTTGCGTGTGGACGCAACTCAACAACTGGCGTCTCTGACTGAGTCTTCTGTACTATATTAATTAATTCACGTGCCACTTGACAACTTGTGTGGGCCAGCTGTCAGCATTAATGCATGCTGACAAAATCTTCTCAAGCGCCATATTATGCAGGATTGAATGAATATTCTTCGATATTCGTGCTGTCAAAGCTGCCAGAAATGATAAAAGTCGTTACAGCTTCTCGAGGAGGCTTGCAACGTGGCGCCGCGCACTTTGGCTTTGGCGCAACCTGAGACTGCGCAACCTAACGATCTGGCGCCACTTGATGATGACGCACTTTAATGAGTGGCGCCCTTTGAATTTTAACTTCTACACTCTGATACCTATTATAGGACGTTGAGCACCTCTAGAGGGGGGTAAATAGAGTGTGTGTGCGTACAATAGAATAAAATATGAATTAAAAATTAACTGATAAACTATGTCAATAAACAAAGAGACACTAGATAAATGCAGTAAGCAGAGAGAGAGAGAGAGAGAGAGAGAGAGAGAGAGAGAGAGAAAGACAGAGATCAAACTTAGTGAACACCGCGATGTATACTGGTTTTCCTCTGAGAGGACTAATCCAGTCGCAGGTACTCTTGTCCGCTGTTAATCTACTATTTGCAAGCTAATTTAGAGCTTGCAGTCTTTACAACACCATGCTTGTTGACAAGTGTACGACCAACTTCACCACACCGTGCTTGGTGATGAGCGCACGATCGACTCGAATAATAGAAAGTTTTTCTGACTTTTGCAACCTCTTTGCAACTTTTGTAACCAAATACTCTACATCAAACGGAACGTTACTGGCTTTGGCTAAGAGATGTATAGACGGGACATGAAAGCTTTTGATCACTGAAAACACTTAAGGAATAGAGAAAGAGAAGAGTGAATGAGTGATTTGAAAATGTGAAAATCTCTATTTATAGTATTTTTTCTAACCGAACTCGGACAGAGTTCAGGCAGAGTACGGATGCGCATATCTCGTAAACGAACATTATATGTAGAATTGGAGGCAACTGAAATTCAAACTTTGGTAGACCGAATTTGGACCGAACTCGGCCTGAGTTCTGTCTGAGTTTTGCCAATTCAGAACTCGAAGTTTGGATCAAAATTTGCATGGGTATTTTGGGCTTCTTAGATAGTTGAGTTAAAATAAAATTGGGAAGGCTTTGGATAGGTGGACTTGGAATTAGTCTTAGCCAGTATTTTCCAAACGACTTTACATTTATTATCCTAAACTCAAAAACGATAAAATATAGAATAAAAATGTAAAATAACTCGATCTGAATTCCATTGAGTAGCTTGTGGATGATGACTTAAAAGTTTGTAGTACGTTCTTTAAAAAATGTAGCAGAATGTAGCAGCAACCTGAAACATTAGTAGCAGTTCGTATATTGTGTATCGACATAAGTTGTCATTGATTATCAAAATCAGGTGTGACCATTAGGCAATGGACCAACATATCTCACCAAGAGAGATTTCGGATTCCAGAAATTCTTCAATCAAAACAAGAATTTAAGCGTTACAAGTTAATTTTTACTCATGATGTGAGGCCATGCCACCGAGACACCACTTGATCCCTGGTCACGAAATTATTGCTGGAGAAATAGGTGTTGAATGTGATCCACATGTGTTCTCTAAACTACATCATTATATAGTAAACTTGATCGTGATTATGGTAGTGAATTTAGGTGGTTATGATTACAATTGTAGTCATCATTTATGAATTATTAGGATTTAGTCAGAAGAATTCACTAGAATAGAACCTAGTTAGAGTTATAATTCAGGATAACGCAATAATGCCTCTGAATTAAATTCTCAATTCCTTTACTTTGGCAATTTCGAGAATCCGATCACCTCAGAGATTCTCAATTTATTTTTTATTTATTTATTTCTTCGTCCTTGATTAAGGGCTTACATGTCGTTTGACGTCCTCGAATTGTTCATTATATATGTAGACATACTTCCAAGGAGCTGCTATTGTACATCGAAGAGGACCAGAGAACAGGATCAAGATGGTGCGATGAAGCGATCATGTTGGAACTATATCTTCTTCTTATCATAATTCGGATATTGTATATATATAATATGCTTAGGTATAGTCATTTTCTATTTATATTCAGAATTAATGGTATTATATATGCGTTATATCTTGATATATAGAATAGTATATTTGCGTTAGGTAGAATAGTCTATTTTCTATTTATAGTTTCAGAATGGCCTTTTTAGAATGGTATTAATTTTATTATGCAAGTTATGATCTGTGATAAACCTATCCTAGAACTTCACGGGCGACAATTGCGAATATAGGTACTATAGTATTCGTATTTTACGTAGCTCGGGTATGATATTACATACTTAGCTTGCCGTATTCTGGGAGTGGGGAATGACAACATCAATGGTGGTCTGATGGTAACGTCCTACAAAGGCGAATACTTCGAAAAGGCTTTTTGTACCGAAGGAATATTTAACCTAGAGCTTGTAACTCCATCTGAATGCAATAATGTCATTTCTTCTTCTTCTGGTTATCCTCTTTAGTTATGCCATAATAGATTAAGACATGTGCATTGTAAAAGAATTAACAAAATGTCTATTCTAGGTCTTAACTCCAAATGTGGGGGTAAGAAGGTAGTGAAATGTAAAGTTTGTGCTCAGATGAAAATCTTTAGGAATCCGTCCATAAGAGTAAACTAAAGCATGAAATCTTCTGGAGTTAGTGCTCTCAAGTATCTATAACTTCAAGCAATTCTCCACAAAGGCCGAAATAAAATATTTTATTACTTTTATATACGATTTCTCGAATTATGCGTTCGTATATCTTTTCAAATCAAAAGATGAAGCATTCGAGAAATTTAAGGACTTCAAGGCCGAAGCTGAATGTCAAACCGGTCAGCAACTCAAGAGGCGGATAGTATTGATCCTTGGAATTCACATTGTTCTACAAAGAATATGGAATTGTCAATGAAACGACTGTTCCATATTCTTCTCAATCCAATGGAGTTGCAGTAAGGAAGAACAAGATGTTGATAGAGATGATGAATCCAATGCTCTTGACGACAGAACTTCCAAAATGCTTCTAGGGAGAAGTTGTGCTAATGGCTACATTTATTCTAAATAGAGTGTCGTTTGCGACATCTGACATTACTCTTCATGAATTCTTGTTCAAGGTTATACTCAACGTGAATGTCATTCGAGTATGGGAGTATGACGTACATGAAGCTTCCGAACAGCAACATTCAGAAGCTTGAGACGAGGAATACGAAGACCATATTTATGGGTTATGCTGAAAAGAGCTACTGATGCTCTGAGGTTCCATGATATCGAGTCCAATTATATCAATGAATCTCACGATACAGAATTCTTTGAAGACAAGTTTGCTATAAATAAGAATATTGTTCTAACGGATGTTCCAGAGAATATTGCTAGCACTAAAAACACAAGTGCTTCAAAGGAGATCTAGTCTAAGAACAAGTTAACGTAGAAGAGAATATTTGAACCAAGACTTGTCGAGTTACCAGCAAAGTGAGTCAGAAGACTGAAGGACTTCGGAGAAAATTTGTTACCTATCATGTGGAAGCTGATCTGCTTACCTATGATAGGGTAATGAAGATGAGAGACACTATTTTCTGAAAGAAGTCCCCTAATGACAAATTTGACTCCATAACTTCTAATAACAGTTAGAAGTTAGTCAATCTGCATGAAGGATCTAAACCCATCGGATGCAATAGATCATCAAGAAGAAGATGAAGGCCGACGAAATTGTTGATAAGTTTAAGGCCAGACTTGTAGCCAAGGGTTCTTTCAGAAGCAAGGGATTGACTACGTACTTAACACGTATGCTCTCGTTGCAAGGATAACTAGTTTCAAAGTACTGATTGCAGTGGGGCTATCCATAAAATAATATTCATCAGATAGATACAAAGATAATATTCTGAACAAAGGACTGAGAAAGGAAATTTATATATATAGGACAGTTGAGCACCTCTAGAGGGGAGGGGGTGAATAGAGTGTGTGCGTGTGCAGCAAAAATAATACCAATTAAAAAATTAAGCAATTATAACTATGGCAGATAAAAGACGGTAAAATAAAATGCGGTAAAGTAAAAGTCAAGAATCCAAACTCAGTGACACATCGATGTATATTGGTTTACCTCTGAGAGCACTAGTCCAGTCTCGAGTACTCTTGCTCGATGTTAATCCACTATGGCACAAGCCAAATGAGAGCTTGCAGTCTCTTACAACACCATGCTTGGTGAAGAGTGCATGACCGACTCCAGAAGTTGATTTCAAAAATTGGAACATTTTCTGAATGACGCCTCAGATACAACTCTTCAGCACCAAAACTCTAGATCGAACATAATTGTACTGGCTTTGGCTAAGAGTGGTATATGCTTGATTTAAAAGTATTGATCGTAGAAAGCACTTTGGAATAGATAGATAGAGAAGAGAATGAATGAGTGATTTGAAATGGTGAGAATTCTTCTCTATTTATAGTGTTTTTGCTGATCGAATTCGGACAGAGTTCGGACAGACTTCAGATGCATGAATATCGCAAACGAATGTTATAGGCAGATTTGCTGGAAACTGATTTTTGAAATGCCTAGACTGAACTCGGGCCAAGTTTTGGCCAAGTTCGCCCAGAGTTCTGTTTGGGTCAGAACTGTTTGGTTGGGCCAGATTTATTTTTGGGTTTTGGGATTTTTGGATAGTAGACTTTGAAGTATGGATAGGTAGGCTTTTTTTTTTTTTTAGAAAATTGGACTATTAAAAACCTAAGCCAGTACGAATCCTGATCAACCTCACATATATTTCCTAGACTCAATAAAATTGAAAAATATAAAAAATAAAAAGCTTGATCTTGCTTCGAGTGCGATTGGTTCTTGATGACGATACAATGTCGGTACTTTGAAGTGATAGGATCGATGCATACGTCCTTCTTGTTTGAAACCTGTAAACCTGTAGAAGTCTGTATATTTTGCATAACGACCAAAGTTGTCGTTGATTATCAAAATCAGGTGTGATCATTAACCAATGGACCAATAATCTCCTCTATTTTGATAATTGACAAACTTTGAGTCTATACCAAATATAAAAAATATAGCATTGAAATTATATACCTGACTATTTATTGAGAATTTTTTTGGTATTGGCTCTTCTTCTCTCCCATTATCAAGTACTCAAATGTGGCTCCCCCATAATATGTGAAGTCAACAATAACAAGGAAATGACAGAGTAATATCCACAAAGTATATGAATGAACCAAGTCATCATTTCAAGAGAACTAACACCAGCAGTAGCAATAATGAATCATGAGTAATAGAATTGACTAATATAACATAAAAACAACTACTGCTGAAAATGAGTTCAAACTAAAATAGAGAAAAATACTTCAGATAGTCCAAACTAAGAAATAAAAGAAGTGTCACTACAAACGATCATCATCATCAGAACAAGTCCACAAAATACTAAGCCATAAGACTAATTCAAGCATCTGCATCATCACCGGGGGGATCAGTAGGAGGCTGAGGATCAACATAAGCTGCCGTTGGATCAAAGAACCCGAAAGTGAGATGATCCTCAAATCTCGGTCCGTCGAAGTCAGGATGACGGAGGATAGGAGCTGGAGTAGTGGGATGATGAGTCCACTGAATGTTCGCCATACCATTTCTTAAGACCTGGGCCTGAGAAATGTGACAATACTCAGTGTTCGTAAAATGAGTCATATAGGTCTCAAGCCTCTGTCCTTGGAGAGTGACAATTGCATCAAACCTTCGGAAGAACTCGTCAAGTGGCTTGGAGCGATAGGGACTGGAGCGTCGGCTGGAGCTGTGACTGAATCAATTGCGGGGGCTGGGACAACACCGGGTGGAAGTGGAGGCTGAGGATACTTCCAAGATCTAGGCAGCTCAGAAGGTGACCCAGAGACAGAACAGATATCTAAATTAATTTTAAACTTATGGATAATCACCGCTAGATGTATATGATAAAGGAGGTTGCGGCCTGGCCTCCGATAACTAACCATACAAGCAATAACGGTCTTGGGAACAGAAAATGTGACTCCAAAGTGAATGTGGTACATGGCCAATATATCTAAGAAGGTGACATCATCAGTAGATCCCGTCTTAGGTATCAAGGCCTAATAAATAATACGATGGAGTTCATAAAATTTTTGGTTCAGGTGGCGTGCAAACAAATGAGACCGAGGAAACAGACCCGGATAACACATCGCTGCCTTAAGAGACTCAAGAGTCATGTCAGAAGGGAATTGAACTTTGTTAATCTCGATTAAAGCTTCGCCGTTGTCAGGCATATTGCAGTACTCACTCAAGTCGATTGAGTTACACTCAAGTTCTTTTCCACTAACACAAGAATAAATGTTGCCATCTGCTTCTTGCAAATTACAATAAAACATCCGTACAACGTTTTCATAAATTTTGAAAAGATAGTAAAATTTATCGACTGACCGGGGCAAATGTTCTGGTATCGAAATTGGGTAAACCAAGATAGAAAAATTTCCGAAGATAGAAATATATTGGTGTCAAAATCCTCATCGTCGTCGGGACGAGCGGGACTAAACACGTTAACGGGTTCATACTCCGAAGTGGAGGATGAAGTCACAATATATCTTTTCTTCCTTTTGTAAAGCTTAGGAGCCATGGATTTGAAATAGGAGGAATGAGAGAGATATACCTTAAAGAGACTTGAAAAAGGAGTGGAGAATGTCTTCCTAGAGCCGGTAGATCCAAAAAGATGAATTATTGAGTCTTTGGAAGGGGGTTCCCAAAAACTAGGGTTAGGGTTTAGAGTTTTCGGGCGACTAAATATGGAGGAAGAAGATGAATAGGAAAGAGGGGCTTCTGTTCGCTGCTGTTTAAAAGAAAATCCCGTAACCGAGTTAGGCTCGAACTCGGTCAGAACTCGGTCCGAGTTCTGTCCAAGTTCGGCTAACTTGAATTTACATTAATTTTATGTGTAATGAATTATAAACATACTTAATAACTTTTAACTCTTTGATTTAATAAAAATCCATCATTTTGGGTTAGCTGTACCGGCCGGATCCCATCTAGCGTTAGTCCGAAGACTAATGCACCGTGTCGCTTCAGGCTATTTATACCTACATAACAGATGGGCCCTTTCGGCTTGTACCTAAAATAAATTTAATTAATAAATCTAGGAATATCAAGTTTTAAGTATTTTTATTAATCATAACACATTATGACTCTGAAAATTCAAGTATGCCTACTTCGCGACGCAGATAGTTGAAACGGTTTTTCAGCTACCAGTTTTTTTAAAAATGTCTGCTAATAGATGATCTGTGTCAATAAATTCTAAGCATATATTCCCGTATTGTTGGTGATCATATAAGAAGTGATAACGTATTTCTATGCACTTTGTGCGTGAGTGATATACTGGGTTCTTAGTCAAGTTAATCATGCTAGTGTTGTGACAAAATATAGGAATCTTTGTGTAGTACAGATTATAGTCTTCTAGGGTTTGCTTCATCTATAAAATCTGAGCACAACAATGTCCTGCGGTGATATACTCAGTCTCAGTTGTTGATAGTGCTACCGAGTTTTGCTTCTTGCTAAACAAGGAGACTAAAGCTTTTTCTAGGAAATGACACGTACCGCTTGTACTTTTACGGTCTACTTTGTATCCAGCAAAATCAGTATCTGAGTAACCAATTAGGTCAAACGATGTAGTTTTGGGATGCCGTAAGCCGACTGTAGAAGTTCGTTTAAGGTATCAGAAGATACGCTTGACGGCGCATAGGTGTGATTCCTTATGATTAGCTTGATATCGTGCACAAATGCAAACGCTAAACATTATATCAGGGAAACTAGCAATTAAGTAAAGTAAACTACCAATCATACCTCGATACTTACGTTGGTCGGCTGGTTTGTCACTTTCATCAATGTTAAGTCGAGTTGATGTAGCCATTAGCGTGTCTATAGGTTTTACGTTGTCGAAGTCATACTTCTTCAGTAAATCCTTCGTGCACTTGGCTTGATTAATGAACGTTCCCTATGAGTGTTGTTTGATCTGATGTCCTATAAAGTAATTGAGCTCTCCTTTCATACTTATTTCAAATTTACTCTGCATATAATTAGCAAAATTTTGACAGAGTTTTTTTGTTAGTAGAACCGAAAATAATATCATCTACATAAATTTGCACAAGTAAAATATTGTCATCTAAAAATTTGATAAATAAAGTTGTATCAACTCTTTCATTTGAAAAACCATTTTGAAGTAGGAAAGCACTTAGGCGTTCATACCAGGCAAGGTGCTTGTTTGAGACAAAAAAGATCTTTTCTAAGCTTGAAAATATGATCAAGTTTTTGAAAATATTCAAAACCAGGGGACTGTTTCACAAAAAGTTCTTCCTTCAAAATTTTGTTAAAAAATGCACAATTCACGTCCATTTGAAAAAGTTTAAAATTTTGAAAACGTGCAAATGCACAAAACATGTAAAGGGCTTCTAGTCTAGCAACATGAGCATATGTCTCATCATAATCAATTCCTTCTTCTTCATTATAAGCTTGTGCCACTAGACGTGCTTTGTTGCATAGAACTTGTCCATCCTCACTCAATTTTTTTTCGAAACACCCATTTGGTACCCATTATCGATTGACCAATAGGTTTAGGAACAAGTTTCCAAACTTGGCTTCTCTCAAATTGATTAAGTTCCTCTTGCATGACATCAATGCAAAACTCATCATTAAAAGCATCTACTACTGTCTTAGATTCTACTTGAGAAATAAATACTACATTTTCTGCTATATCTCTAGTAGAAGAATGTTTACTTACTACTTTAGATACATGACCTATCACGAGTGTCTCAAGATAGTTTGACATGAATTTTATTCTCTTTGGTAGACTTTTTAGATTGTCCTCGTTGGTAGCAGTATCTTCAGATGTCTTGGATTTGTTTTGTACATCCTCATCATCACTGTGCTAGATCTCTGACTATGAAGCTCATCAAAAGTAATGTTAATTGTTTCTTTAACAATCATAGATCTTTTATTGAGAATTCTGTATATCTTACTCTCGGCAGCATATTCGAGAAATATTCCTTCATCTGCCTTAGAGTCGAACTTATCCAAGTTGTCCTTGGGGTTCAGGATAAAATAGCGACAACCAAAAACCTTGAAATAAGATATGTTTGGAATCCTTCCAAACCATAACTCATAAGGGGTTTTCTTCGAGATAGGTCGACTTAACATCCTATTCAAAACATGACATGCTATACTATCAGCTTCTGCCTAAAAATATTTAGGAAGATTATGCTGATTTAGCATGACTCTAGGCATTTCGCTTAGAGTACAATTCTTTCGCTCCACAACACCATTCTGTTGAGGAGTTCTAGGACAAGAAAATATGTGGAATATCCACTATCATCACAAATTTTTTAAAAATCTGCATTTACGAATTTGCCACCATGATAACTTCGAATTCGAGTAATTATGAAGCCTTTTTCGTTTTGTGCATTTTTGCAAAATATTTCAAATTATAAAATGGCATCACTTTTGTTTGATAAAAAGAAAATCCAAGTATAGCGAGAGAAATTATCGACTATTACAAAAACGTAGAGTTAACCGCCAAGACTAGCGACTCTAGTTGGACCAAATAAATCCATATGAATCAACTGCAAATAGGGATGGCAACTTTCTCCGAACTCGACGGGGATCCGACTTTTTTCTCCGACGGGGACGGGTTTGGGAACGTAGAAATAGAAATGGGGACAGAAATGGGGATTAAACAAAATCCTCGATCGTATTCGGGGCCGGGTATGGGTATTGTACTCCCCGCCCCGGTAAATTCCCGACCCCGATTACTTATACTTATATGTGCAACACATTTGTATGAGTTCATGATCTATCTAGTACTAGATATAATTTTTATTAAATCAATGTTTTAACAACATGTCTTGTAAAATTTTTTTTGGAATGAAATAGTTTATACTATACAGAATTTTTTTTTAACGGGGAGGTAGACAGAGACGAAAAAAATCCAATCCCAAAAGTGTAAATAGGACGGGTTGCGGGGACGGGGACGGGGAGTACATTGTTAAACGGGGACGGGGATGGAGATAAAAATTTAAACCTGGCCAAAAATGGGGACGGGGATGGGGATTCAAATAATACTCGGGGACGGGGATAGGGGGTATGATCCCCGCCCCCGACCCGCCCCCGTCCCGCCCAATTGCCATCCCTAACTGCAAAGGTCTAGAAGTACTTGTAGCATTGATAGATTTAAACGATGACATAGTTGCTTTGTTTTTTTCACAGTCAGCACGTACCATATCTCTCTTGAATATAATTTTTGGGAGTCCTCTTACCAGCTTTTTAATGCATAGCCTGGAGATATTGTCTACATTTGTATGTCCTAGTCTCATGTGCCATAGCCAGTTTTCATCTTGATTGGCTACTAGGCACTTTCCTGCATTCTTAGTACGTTCTAGAAAGAAAACATAGATATTATCTTCTCTGATCCCTTCATATATGGGATTCCTAGAAGACATTTCATAGATAGAATATTTGTCTTTCACAAAGTTGATGCTATAACCATTATCTGCCAAGTGACTTCTGCTCAATAGGTTATGTTTCAACTCTGTGACTATACAGACGTCTTTTATTTTTGGATAGGGAGACATACCAACAATACCATTTACAATAATATCACCTCTCATATTGTTGCCGAAGGAAACATATTCTTCTTTCTTCATCAATAGCGTAGCGAATAAAGATGTATCACCAGTCATGTGCCGTGAACATTCGCTATCGAGTATCCACTTGTTTTTAGCATGAAATGGTTGAGGGTCCACCTAAAAAACGAGTAGATGAATCCTTTGGTACCCATTTCTTCAAGGGTCCATTATAATTAGTCTTAGGAATCCAAGAAAGTAAATTTGTGTCAACAAGCTTTCTAGCTCTATAATATTGTGATATCTGCCCTTGTGTACCCCAATATGTGCGTGCGAGTTTTAAAATTGTGCTATTTGTTTATGTATTGACATTCTTATGTGTCTTTCTTGGAAACCTGTAAGTGAAAGCATGATTGTGAGAAACGTGTTGCTTACGAGCTTTCTTCAATGTAGTCCTTTGTGATGTACGCTTAATATTAGGACTAACCTTAGGCCGTGTAACATGGATGACCTGTTTGCCTAATTTGATCTCTAACTTTTTAGAGATCGCACAAGACTCCTCACATCTAGCAGTCATATCTATGAGTCTTTGCTCTGTGACTAAGTGCCTCTTCTTCTCTACTTCATAATGTTCTTGCACTTTGACGTAGTCTCTTTCTTTCTTCTCTATGGTGAGGATAGCCTCATGATAGTCTACTTTAAGCTTGGCTATCTCTTCCGTGTTACCGGTAGTAGATGTCTCTTCAATATCTTTAATAAGATTAGACAGTCTAGCTACTTTAGTTGTGTGTACCATAATCTCTTTGCGAGATTGCTTGTACATGTTTAACACTTTTTTGTATCCTTCAAGTAGTTCGCTAAAGGCAGTTTCTAGTTTGTCGAAAGTAAAATCATCATACAGAGCGTTATCGGATACCTTATCAAATGCCATCAGACAGACATTTGCACTACTGTTGGTTCTGTCTTCCTCCTCTGAGTCATTGGCATCACTTTTGTGCCACATGCTTGTATTTACGTACTTTCGACTGGTTGTAGCTTTTCTGCTCGATCTTGATCGATCATATGGACCGTTCTTCTTTGACAGTGGATAGTCCTTCTTTATGTGCCCTGATGGCCTGGAGTGGCATGGGCTGGAGCTGCGACTAGATCAACTACGAGGGCTGGAACAACACCGGGTATAAGTGGAGGCTGAGGGTACTTCCTAGATCTTGACAGCACATAAGGTGACCCAGAGGCAGGACATATGTCTAAGTTGATTTCAAACTTCTGGAAGATCACCACTAGATGCATAGGATAAATAAGGTTGTAGCCTGCCCCTCCGACAACTAACCATATCAGCAATAATGGTCTTGGGAACAGAAATAGTGACTCCAAAGTGAATGCGCTACATAGCCAATATCTCTAAGAAGGTGACCTCATCAGTAGATCCCGTCTTAGGTAGCAAGACTGAATAAACAATATGATAGAGTACATAAAAATGCTGGTTCAGGTGCCGTACGAACAAACGAGACCGAGGAACCGAAACTGGATGACATATTGCGGCCTTAAGAGACTCAAGAGTCATGTTAGGAGGGAATTAAACTTTGTTAATCTCGATTAGAGCTTCGCCGTTGTCAGGCATATGGAAGTGCTTACTCAAGTCGGTCGAGTTAAACTCAAGTTCTTTTCCACTAACACAGGAATAGATGTTGTCGTCTGCTTCTTGTAAATTGCAATAAAACATTTGTACAATATTTTCATAAATTTTGCTCGAAGTCTCAAGAAAATCTCGAAGCCCTAAGTTTTCAAAGGTAGATGCATACTCCAAAAAGATAGTAAAATTTATCGATTGACCGGGGCAAATGTTATGGCATCGAAATTGGTAAACCAAGATAGTGAAATTTTCGAAAACGAAAATAGGTTGGTGTCAAAATCCTCGTCATCGTCGGGACGAGTGGGACTAAACACGTTAATGGGTTCATAGTCCAAAGTGGGGGATGAAGCCACAATATCTCATTTCTTCCTTTTGTAATGCTTAGGAGCCTTGGATTTGAAATAGGAGAAAGGAGAGAGATATGCCTCAAAGAGACTTGAAACAGGAGTGGATAATGTCTTCCTAGAGCCGGTAGATCTAAAGAGATGAAGTATTGAAGCTTTGGAAGTGGTTTTCCAAAAACTAGGGTTAGGGTTTAGAGTTTTTGAGCGAATGAATGTAGAGGAAGGAGATAAATATGAAAGAGGGGCTTCTGTTCGCTGCTGTTTAAAAGAAAATCATGTAACTGAGTTCGGCCTGAACTCGGTCAGAATTCTGTTCGAGTTCGGCTAACTTAAATTTACATTCATTTTATGTGTAATAAATTATAAATGTACTTAATTACTTTTAACTCTTTAATTTATTAAAAATCTATCACTTTGGGTTAGCTGTAGGGGCCAGATCCCAGCTAACGTATTCTGAAGACTAACGCACCGTCTCGCTTTAGGCTATTTACGCCTGTATGACAAAATAGCCGTATCGGCTTGTACCCAAAATAACTTCAATTAATAAATATGGAAATATTAAGTTTTAAGAATTTTTATTAATCATAACACATTATGACTCTGAAAATTCAAGTATGCCTAACTCATGACGCAGATAGTTGAAACGGTCTTCAGCTAGTGGTTTTGTAAAATTTTTTGCTAATTGATGATCTGTGTTAATAAATTCTAAGCATATATTCCCGTGTTGTTGGTGATCACGTAAGAAGTGATGACGTATTTTTACGTGCTTTGTGCGTGAGTGACATACTGGATTCTTAGTCAAGTTAATCGTGCTAGTGTTGTCACAATAAATAAAAATCTTTGTGTAGTGCAGATTATAGTTTTCTAGGGTTTGCTTCATTTACAAAATCTGAGCACAACAACGTCCTAGGGCAATATAGTCAATCTTAGTTGTTGAAAGCGCTACAGATTTTTGCTTCTTACTAAACCAGAAAACTAAAGCTTTTACTAAGAAATGACACGTACCGCTGGTACTTTTATGGTCTACATTGCCTCCAGCAAAAGCAGCATCTGAGTAACCAATTAGGTCAAACGATGTAGTTTTGGGATACCATAAGCTGGCTGTAGAAGTTTCTTTAAGGTATCGAAAGATACGCCTGACGGCGTAGAGGTGTTATTCCTTAGAATTAGCTTGATATCGTGGACTAATGCAAACGATAAATATTATATCAGGGCGACTAGAAGAAGATCAAAGTAAACTACCAATCATACCTCGATACTTATGCTGGTCGATTAGTTTGCCACTTTCATCAATATCAAGTCGAGTTGATGTAGCCTTTGGCATGCCGATAGATTTTACGTTGTCGAAGTCATACTTTTTTAGTAAATCCTTCGTGTACTTGGATTGATTGATGAACGTTCCCTACGAGTATTGTTTCATCTGAAGTCCTAGGAAGTAATTGAGCTCTTCCATCATACTCAACTCAAACTCACTCTGTATACACATAGCAAAATCTTGACAGAGTTTTTCGTTAGTAGAACCAAAAATAATATCATCTACATAAATTTACACAAGTAAAATATTGTCATCTGAAGATTTGATAAATAAACTTGTATCGAATCTTCCTTTTGAAAAACCATTTTCAAGTAGGAAAGCACTTAGGCATTCATATAAAGCACGCGGTGCTTGTTTGAGACCATAAAGTGCTTTTCTAAGCTTGAAAACGTGATCAGGTTATTAAAAATCTTCAAAAACAGGGGCCGGTTTCAGAAAAACTTCTTCCTTCAAAAATTTGTTCAAAAATACACTTTTCACGTCCATTTGAAAAGGTTTAAAATTGTAAAAGTATACAAATGCACAAAACATACGAATGGCTTCTAATCTAGCAACATGAGCATATGTCTAGTCATAATCAATTCCTTTTTTCTTGGTTATAATCTTGTGCCACTAGACGTGCTTTGTTGCGTAGAACTTGTCCATCCTTACTTAGTTTTTTTCGAAAAACCCATTTGATACCAATTATCGATTGACCAATAGGTTTAGGAACAAGTTTCCAAACTTGGTTTCTCTCAAATTGATTAAGTTTCTCTTGCATGGCATCAATCCAAAACTCATCATTAAAAGAATATGCTCCTGTCTTAGATTCTAGTTAAGAAATAAATGCTACATTTGCTGCTATATCTCTCATAGAAGAACGTGTACTTACTTCTTTAGATACATTACATATTACGAGTGTCTCTGGATGGTCTGGCATGAATTTCATCCTCTTTGGTAGACTTTTCAGATAGCCCTCGTTGGTAGCAGTATCTTCAGGTGTCTTGGATTTGTTTTGTACATCCTCATCACCACTGTCGCTAGATCTTTGACTATTGAGCTCATCAAAAGTAACATTATTCGATTCTTCAACAATCATAGATCTTTTATTGAAAATTCTATATCCCTTACTCTTGGCAGCATATTTGAGAAATATTCCTTCATCTGCCTTCGAGTCGAACTTACCCAAGTTGTCCTTGGTGTTCAGGATAAACAGTGACAACCAAAAACCTTGAAATATGATATGTTTGGAATCCTTCCAAACCATAACTCATAAGGGGTTTTCTTCGAGATAGGTCGAATTAACACCTTATTCAAAACATGACAAGCTGTACTAATTGCTTCTACCCAAAAATATTTGGAAGATTATGCTGATTGAACATGACTCCAGCCATTTCGCTTAGAGTATGATTCTTTCGCTCCACAACACCATTTTGTTGAGGAGTTCTAGGATAAGAAACTCGTGGTAATATCCACTATCATCACAAAACTTTTTGAAATCTATATTTACGAATTTGCCATCATGATCACTTCAGATTCGAGTAATCATGAAACATTTTTCATTTTGTACATTTTTGCAAAATATTTGAAATTAAAAAATGGCATCACTTTTGTTTGATAAAAAGAAAACCCAAGTACAGTGAGAGAAATCATCGACTATTACAAAAGCGTAGAGTTTACCGCCAAGACTAGAGACTCTACCAGGACTAAATAATTCTATATGAATCAACTGTAAATGTCTAGAAGTACTTACATCGTTGACGGATTTAAATGATGTCCTAGTTGCTTTGTTCTTTTCGCAGTCAGCACATACCATATCTCTCTTAAATGTAATTTTGGGAGTCCTTTTACCCGCTTTTTGGTGCATAGCCTGGAGATAGTTTCCATATTTGCATGTCCTAGCTCATGTGCCATAGTCAGCTTTCATTTTGATTGGCTACTAGGCACTTTCCTGCATTATTAGTATGTTTTAGAAAGAAAACGTAGATATTATCTTTCCTGATCCCTTCATATATGTAACCTTCGTAGCTCAAATAAAATTTTATTTGTGTGGATGAATATATATAAATATATATAGTAGTATTTTAAAGGTTGAATATTCTTAGATAGCTACACAAAAGTTTTAGATGTGTTTTGGTGCGTTTTATTGATTATACTTTTAGCCTAGAAAAGTAGTGCTAGTGGTTGGTGTAGGTCACTCAAACCTATTCAAATTAGTTCCAATTGAGCCCAAATTTGAGCCACACCTATCTAAGACACAGGAGATCCAAACTAACCCACTTTTGGACCCAAACCATGCACGTTTTCTACTATGAACAACATCACATGCACAACATATGCAGCCGGCCCTATATGGGTGTTCCACTCTTTGGTTGGTTGTTTAAACCAACTCCCCACCTCTCTATCTCTGCCAACTTTCACCCACAAACACCTTCTCTCATTCTCCTACAGCCATACTACCATTTTCCATCAGTTTTTTATATCATTTTCCCCTCTCAACTCTCATACACTTGGCCGAAATTCAGAATAGGACTGTGCCTAATTCAGCAGGGTTGCACCTACTTCAACAACATTTTACACCATGAAAACAATATGTATGAGCCTCGAGCCCATAACAAAAAATCTTCCTCTATCTCTTACCTTTTATTTCCATATTTTGCAAAGTTCATGGAGTTTTGACCACTCAAACCTCTGTCGCAAAACGATGTATCCAGAACTGTGTGCTATCCACAAATTATGTGAAAGGAATTGGATGTGCACACCAAACCATTTGGTAAAACTACTCCAAACCTTTTCCATCTCGTATATCTTTGAATTACCTTCGCTTTGATATATAATTAGCTATGGTTTCTTGTCGGCTACCCTTTCGTAGATACGTTTACCTAAGAAGTGTCCCTGCTGAATCCGTTGGTGTTGCAGCTGTATAATGATCCCAAATTAGGTTATGTAATGTATTTTTCTTGTCAATTTATGATTCCTAACTTAGGTTACCACTAGATACATTGATCCTTTAGGTAGAAACCATAATTAAAATATGGAAAACCAATTTAAAAGATGATGAATACGAGTTTTTAATTGTAGTTTAAGTTCTGTCCACTTCTGTTCGTATGCCTATTTACACATGTTATACTCATTTTTGTTCACAAAATCTTCAGAAATATGTAACCATGTTACCCCCTAACTTATCCTATAAATATTTCATGTTATAAATGTGTTTAAGTATGAGGAAACCTTTTTATTTTGTCACATTTTACATAAATTCCAGAACAACGACATATTTTTGTATGCGATATTTTATGTGTAAAAAAATTATTATTTCTGACCAAAACTTTCACAATTAGGACCCTAACTTCACCCCCTAACATGCCAATATTTTATTTTGTTCTAATTGCATGCTAAAATAGGATGGAACCATGTTTTTGTCACAAAAAACACTAAATTCCAGAACTGAAATTCAGTGCTAGAACGTGAAAAAGTCTAGCATTTTATGTACGAATTTTTCTCTAACTTGTACGAAACTTTTACCCCATGATTATCACCCAAAACCCAGCCTAGGGAATAATTTATATTATTGTTCTTATGTTCTAAAATAGGCGTTCTAGATGGTTCATTTCAGCATGTACGTTGAGGTTAGAAAATGTTAATTCCACCTTCAAACGTATGTCATGACATGTGTTAGATTTTATTTTATTTTGTACTCTTTGGTAACATATTGTAACATGATATAATGATATATTATTAGTTAGAAACCTATAGGAGAGTTCACATAGGGTTGATACATTCAAAATGGTAAGTTGTAGGCGTTATTATTCACTAGAACACATGTAGACAACCTGACGAGTTGTAGGATTGAATGGAGCCAAACCTATCTATTTTTATGTCACATTTCATGTGTTAGAATGATTGGAACTAATATTAGTATGATTTACGACATTAATTGCTTATTGGCGATTTGAGACTATAACCATTATAGTGTCACACCCATTTGACACTTGTTTTGGAATTGTTTATAGGAATATTAATTGCATTGTTAAGACTAGTTGTAGTAAATGTTACACTAATATCACATGATTAATAGTAGGATATATGCTGATCTTATATTATATATATATAGGCCTTGGACACCGGTACAGACTCTGAATTATTATTTCAAGCTCAGAAGAAAAGGCAAGTCCATTCACTGATTATTTTCAGTATATGTCTCTATAATACAGGTTTCAGTAATGTTTATCTGATTCTTGGCATGTATGTTACATGAATTGATAATGAATTGATTCCTAATCATGAGATGTTGTATTTCATGTTATTGTTGTACCGTGATCATTATGCTTGTGTTTAGTCCATGCATTGTGATTTACGTGTTTTAATGTATCGTGATTTGGATCCATTTGTATTAGTTGGGGTTAGAAAAATACTAGTTGATATGTGATCAATACCTTTGGATTCCTGTGGTAGATTCCTGTGGATAGCTAATCATACACTCCCGTAAGAATAGCCGGACCTGATACTCCCTGCGGCACCTAAGCCGTTCACATATCAAGTAGTATTTAAAAACACCTAGAAGTAGTAGGCATTTACCATGTTATCTTGATTTCCTATTTCCCTATTTACTATCATGATTTTAGTTGTACTTATTTTACTATACATGTCGTCTATGATTCTATATTTGTCTTCTTTTATAATTATTTATTTTTACTAAATTCCTGTTTTATAGTCTCTGTCATTTACCTGGAAGGATTGGATATTAATACTTTAGGATATTAATATTTTAGGAGTTGACCTTGAGGATTGGTGTCCCACTTATTATGGGGCCCAGAAGTGTTTAACTGAGTTCGATCTTGCCTTTTTGGAGGCCCATACGGAGGTTGCTACTAAGGTTCCAGATGACACCGCAGAGTATTATTAGACTAGATTTGTTATTATCGAATTTGTCTTCGATAAAATTACATTTGGCAATTATGTATTTCCTTCTAGTTTAGACTTATGTTTTAGAATTGTGACTCTATGTCATTCTGGAATATTTGTTTGTTTATTCTCTTTATCTACCTTTAGTGTCTGTGATTGAGTATTCTATTGTTACATTTAACTACTCATTTATATTGCTCGAGTTGTTGGATGTTAGTCTAGATAACGATCTACCACCGATTCTGCGACATAGGCTGGACGTACCCACGACTCATGTCCAAATCTTCTGGGTGCAGGTCGTGACAATATACGGTATTTCCTATAGACATTTCATAGATAGAACATTTGTCTTTCACAAAGTTGATGCCATAACCATTATCTGCCAAGTGACTTATGCTCAATAGGTTATGTTTCAACTCCGTGACTAGATAGACATCTTTTATTTCAGGATAGGGAGACATACCAACAGTGCCGTTTCAAATAATATCACCTCTCAGATTGTTGCCCAAGAAAACATATCATTCTTTCTTCATCGATAGCGTCGCGAATAAAGATGCATCACCAGTCATGTGCCGCGAACATCCGCTATCGAGTGTCCACTTGCTTTTGGCATGAGAGGGTTGAGGGTCCACCTACAAAACTAGTAGATGAATCCTTTGGTACCCATTTCTTCAAGGGTCCATTATGATTAGTCATAGGAATCCAAGCAAGTAAATTTGCGTCAACAAGCTTTCTAGCTCTATAATATTGTGATATGTGCCTGTGTGTACCACAATATGTGCATGTAAGTTTTAAAAATGTTCTCTTTGTTTCTGTGTTGTCATTCTTATGTGTCTTTATTGGAACCCTGTAAGTGAAAGTATGATTGTGAGAAACGTGTTGCTTACGAGATTTCTTCGGTTTAGTCCTTTGTGATGTACGCTTGATATTATGACTAACCTTAGGCCGTGTAATAGGGATAACCTGTTTGCCTAATTTGATCTCTATCTTTTTAGAGATCGCACAAGACTCCTCATATCTAGCGGTCATATCTATGAGTCTTTGCTCTGTGACTAAGTGCCACTTCTTTTCTATGTCATAAAGTTCTTGTACTTTGACGTAGTCTCTTTCTTTCTTCTTTATGGTAAGGATAGCCTCATGATAGTCTACTTTAAGCTTGGCTATCTCTTCCTTGTTTTCGGTAGTAGATGTCTCTTTAATATCTTCAATAAGATTAGACATCATAGCTAATTCGGTTGTGTGTACCTTAATCTTTTTGTGAGATTGATTGTACTTGTCTAACACGTTTATATGTTCTTCAAGTAGTTCGCTAAAGGCAGTTTCTAGTTCGTCGAAAGTAAAATCATCGTACAGTTGGTTATCAGATGCCTTATTAAATTCCATCAGACAAACATTTGTACTGCTGCTGGGTTTGTCTTTCTCTTCTGACTCACTGGACTGTTGCTGCTTTCCTGCTCGATCTTGATCGGTCATATGGACTGCTGTAGCTTTCCTGCTCGATCTTGATCGGTCATTTGTACTTGTCTGACCTGTTATAGCTTTCTTGCTCGATCTTGATCGGTCATATGGACTGCTCTTCTTTTACAGCGGACAGTCCTTCTTTATGTTCCTCGACTTCTTACATCCGAAGCAGATTATTTCTTCTTCGTTGCTTTCGTGGATGTCCTTCTTATTTCGGTTTGAACTTCAAACTTCAAGAATTTTCTAAAATTTTTGACCAGTAGGGCCTGTTCATCACCATCAGATGATTCTTCGTCAGAGTCATTGCATGAGACTTTCTGGCTTGTGCTTTGAAGGTAATAGATTTTTCTTTAGGGTTTGCTTCTTCAAATTCTTGCAAGTCTAGCTCATGGGCCATGAGCTTACCCATTATTGTCTCTAAAGTCATCGTAGTGAGGTCGTTTCCTTCTATGATCGTAGTGGCCTTCGGGTTCTAATTCCTAGTTAGAGCCCATAGAACATTCCTAAGCTTCTTGTGATTGCTGTAATCCTCACCAAGATATTGTAAAAGATTAGTAATATCAAGGAAACGAGTAAACATCTGTGTAATTGACTCACCAGATTTTATCTTGAAAGATTCGTATTACTGTGTTAGTCTACTAATTTTGGACTCCTTCACTTGGAAAGTTTCTTCATGAGTTACCTCAACAAGTCTCCAAATTTCATAAGACGTAGTACAGGTTAATACGCGATTAAACTCGATTATGTTAATTATTCAAAATAGTGCATTGATGGTTCGTGCATCTCGACTAGCCTGTGTCTTTTTATGCTCTGTGTGTTTGTCGTATGGCTTGTCTACAAGTACACCATCAATCACTGTTCTAGGCGGTTTCTTGTAACCGGCTATAACTATCGACCAAAGATCAAAGTTTAGTGAATTAAGAAAGAAACTCATTTGTATTTTCCAGTTGGCATAATTCGATCAAATAGTGGGGTCTATCTGTGGATTGTCCTTCCCCGTTGAATATAAATTTAACGGCCGCCATAAATATATATACTCTCTAGATTGGTTATGTATATGTATAATCTGCTCTGATACCAATTGTAGGACCGTTAAGAACCTCGAGAGGGGGGGGGGGGGGTGAGTAGAGTGTATGCATGTGCAGCGAAAATAATCACCAATTAAAAAATTAAGCAATTATAAACTATGGCATATATGTAAAACCCCTAAATTTCTACTATTTTTTTTATAAACTTGGTACTGATTATTTTTTTATTTATTTTATTTTTATTATTTGCACGTCGCGTAGTTGCTTTGTACGTCGTGTGCGAAATTTTGTTTTTCGTAATTGCTCGACGAGTGCGAATATGTGCGAGCGTACATATTTTTAGAAAAATAATTTTTTCTATTTTTATAGTTCAAATAATATATATAATAATTATTTATATTTGTATTTTACTTAAAGTTGTGAAAAGTATCGTACCGGGATGGCCAAAACTTATTACTTTTATTTATTTATAAAAGGCTATCTTATTTAATAGTGGTAATTTAGAAAACTATTTTATGCAAATATTTCTTGCATATGAGGTACATTAATTTGAATTTATATATAATTTCATTTTTGAAATTTATTAATATTTTATTATTCAAAAAGATATTAATAAATATTTATTTATTTTTGAAATTATTTTTAATTAATTATAAAAAGATATTTTAGTTTAATTATTATACTTTAAATTATGGTTAAAATTATTGGTTTGATTTAAATAGTTAATTTAAGGATGATGATTTATCTATTGGATTTATTTGGATTTAAACTAGATTGAGATTGGATTTTGATTGAATTAATCTATTTTAATTAATATGCGATTTATCAAAAAGGGAATTTAAATTCTAATCCTCATCCAACTGGGAATTTTCACCTCATATATAAGGAGAGGTACTCATCCATAAAATTTTTTACCATCCAAGCTTGTGTATCGTGTCCGTGCCCACCTTCCCATCCACTAAAAATTTATATTACATTTACATGTTCTTGTCATCGTGTCCGACATACTGAACACATCTCATCGTCCCCTCCCCATGTCGGATACAACCCGATACCATACCCATACATCCCTGACTCCAGGCGCCACCGGACAGACCATCTCCTTCCGCACCGCCGTGGCCACAAAAACCATAACCGCCATCGACCCCACTGTCATCACCACCCCCACAAGCCCGATCCCCTGACCTCCGGCCGTAGTCCCGTCCAGCCACCCGTACCACCTATACGAAACCACCTTGCCACAGTTCCCTTCCCCCTCGACGGCCCATCTCTGCCCCAAAACACCGACGTACCACCACGACCCTCGACTCTCTCGCCGGCCTGCTTGCCTACAGCGTCGCGCCACACCCCAGAACCATAACCCTTCACCACAACCTCAATTAACCACCGCCACCGCCATCGACTCCCATACCCTGTCCGGCCACTCCGGCCGACCGCCACGGCATCCCATGTCCGCCATCACATCCAAAAAGAAAAGGAAAAAAGAAAAAGAAAAAGAAAAAGAAAAAGAAAAAGAAAAAGAAAAAGAGAAACTACAAGCAAACAACCATCCAGTCTCACCTCCACAGCACTCGTCCCGGCCGACCGCGGCAAGCCTCTGCCTCCCATCAGCGTCAGCCTCATACCCGTGGCTTTCCTCATCGTCGCTGGTGGCGTCCTGCCTCGTCTAGCCCGTCCGCAGCACCCACCGCGAGCCTGGCGCCGCAAGCGCCAGCACCGACTTCCCAGTCCGGTCAGCCCTGCTCGCCCCACGCCTCCGGTCCATGCTTTCCATCTCAGCCGATCTCCTCCGCCCGTACCTCTCTCGTCCTTCTTTTCAGCCGTTCGTAACCCTTGCTACCGCACCCAGGTCTGTCGCCCGCATCCATCTCCGCCTGGGCGCGACAGTCCGTCTCCTCCGTCTGGACGCACGGCAGCGCCTGAGCGCGCACCTCCGCGCCTGGAGGCGCCGTCATCCCCTTGCCGCTCGGCCTCCGCGCCCCCGTGCGTGGCCGTCTAAATCCACCACACTTGCCCGCCGTGCCCGACCCGGCCGTCCGTGACCACCGCTCTCCTGGTGCTCCTCCCACCGCGCGCCGATCGGCGTCGCTGCTTAACCGGGAAACCACCGACGCTCCTCTCCTTCTTCCCTCTTCCGACTATTCCTCTCTCTCATCTCTCTCTCTCTCGTTCACTCCCCAATTCTCACTTTTCTTTCTCTCTTCCCCCCTAAAAATGAGAGACAACAGCTATTTGTTAGTTTATATTTTTTTTCGATTGTTTTTGTGTTTTTTGTTTATTATTTGATTTCTTCTTCTTCTTCTTCTTCTTCTTCTTCTTCTTCTTCTTTTTTTTTTTATTATTATTATTATAATTATAATTATTATTATATTTACTATTTGTTTTATAAAATGTAATAACATCAGTAACTGCTGTTGCTTTCTTTAATTTTGTTATTTATTTTATGATTTTTCTTTCATTCTATTTAAATTATGATAATATTTATTTATTTGTATCTAAAGATCAATGTATACCCGTATATGAATATGGTTATGCTATAATTATGATTGGTATTTTAACTTTACTAGTATTAAATTTTGTTATTAGTATATATACAGTAAAATATCTCTAAAAGCTATTATTGTTTAAAATATAATTTTACAATATATGTATAAGCAAAGTTGTTTTAGCCGTAAAAATAATTTCTCTATATTTTCAAGTATTTAGCCTAAAAATACCGTGATCAAATCAAAAACAGTTTCTAAATTTCATATATACTTTCAAGTATTTATATAAATTATTTTTACTAAGGTAAGTTACAGTTTTGACCTAAAACGATTACTACTTATCAAATATTTTGGGATAATAAAATATAGTTTTACAAGGATTATAAATAGTTTTCTAAAAATGTATATATTTTATTTATCCAAAATTCCTTCGACTATCCTTCTGTCCATGACTAATCCCATTTTCGATTCTCTCGCCAATTCTAGACTACCTTATGTCGAACCTAACTAATTTGACCCTTCTGGACCCAATGGAACTGTCCGTGCCACCATCGGAGGTTACCTTGTGTAGTTGTTATCCGAAGTCACAGTTCGTGCCACCTTGATTATTGCAGAACCACCTCAGGCGTCAATCAGGCAAGACACCTTACCATTTGCTATTTATTTATTTTAGCTCATATTTCATGTATAATTCATTATTTTCTTTATGTAAAATAAACTTTGATACATGTCATAACTTGTTAGAACTTACTGTTCAGTTATATTTCCTGCTATGTATTATTTTTCTTATACATTAAACCTAGATTTAAGGGACCACCTTGTGTGTTGCATTCATAGGCCTTGACACATTTATACCACTTTGTTGTGTGTCACATATAGGACTCGGACATGCATGATTGGCTGGCCACCAGTACGTATAAGCCGTGCGTTAGGAAATAACTGCTAATAGAATTGCATGCTAGAAGACTTAGCAGTTATGAGTTGGCATTGGGCGGGGAGAACATGATTAGAAGTTGACTACCACCCTATCTATCGTAGACTCGCTCGCTACTGAGGAACGATAGGTAGACTATATGCTATAGACTCGCTCGATACTGAGGACTAGTATATGGTGTTGTGACTCGCTACTGAGGTACTGTATTGGTTTTTTCTTGACTTGACCTGGTAGTCATGCGACCATGAACTGTTCTTAAAACTGCATTCACTTAGATTTGGTTAGGCATTTTTAGTGGTGGCCCATGCAGGTCGAGTTTGTGTAGTGGTATTTGAACTAGAGTACCACTACAGCCTGCAGTAGGATTAGAATATATTTTTGAAGGTGCTCAATCACAGTTAGGATCCCTTGAGATATTCCTGGAATGACCCTTGAGAATCTCATTATAAAATATCTCGAAATTTGATTCTAATAGTTTATATTTATCTTTCTTGGTTAGTTAATGAATTTGATTTTTGGGTATCCATTGTTGATTTAATTTAATTTTTGTCAAGATGAAATTATATGGGCTAGGTCATCTAAGTTATGGAATCTAGTCTTCTACAGTGACATTAGCCAGCATGGTGAGGACATATAGTCTGACTTTGGATATATTTCTCGGGTGTGGAAATTTAAGGTTTTCGCATCTAAGCTAGCGGCATCGCAAAAATTTTAAATACCATGATTCTAGAGGTATGTGCCTAAGTCGAGGACTTTGTGATTATCGTAGCCTTGTTTACTAGTATGACGAGGATTTAGAGTACCATGATTTTGGATAGACGCATATGATTATCAGATTGTACCTTAAATGTTCTTGAACATGTTTTCTCTACTTTTGTTTCAGTCTTTCTAAAAAAAAGAATTATTGTTTGTTTTATTTGTTTTGCTTCTCATTATTTAACTTAGGAGTAGCTTTAGCTGTATTATAAACCTTGTGTAACTTCTTACTATGAATTTCTTCTTAATACAATGAATCGATGATTTTGCTAGACCTTATCTGGATTTGATATTGTAGCTCTGGTTTTAAAATGGTTCTTCTTCTAAACAAATAAGCAGAACAGATTTTATCGTTATTTTCTTTTTGCTATTATTCATGTATTAAATAATAATAATAATAAAACTGTCTTGATTGCATCAATCACCTACTTGCAATCTTGGTAGGAATCTAAATGTTGGTCTTGATATGGAATTTAATTTTTTTATATTAGGACATGAGAATATATATATAGCGGACACAGACACTTTGCCTGACACGTATGCATGCTACACTTTGATTACCAACCCATCTAAATACATATTAATATGTTGTTGATGATAAATTCTCAAAACCCCAATATATCTGACACAATACAGTATCAGAGAATAGTTCTCTTTTTTTCCAGTTTAAATTCGTAATTTAAATATAAATTTTATATTATTAGTTGTTGTTTATATTACTGCACATGTATGTTATATACATGGTTTCAATTCTTAAAGAAATTGGTTAGGTCTTGTGTTTGAATTTGTTAAATCTGAGACCGTGTGCATATTAACCCTTAATACTGGATTCTAAATGTTTAGTTCAATTTGTCATTTTTTTAATGTAATATTTTGAGGTATATATATACATTGTTGAATGTATGGATAGTATATTAGGATTTTATCTCTATCATGTTAGGATGTGTTGGGAGCATTGAGTTGGTTGTGATGTTTCAAACCCCTAAAATCTGAAACTGTATTATGTTAATATTACACTGGTTTAAATGTTAGCTTATTTTCAGATTTTGTATGTAAATGCTGAACTAAAACTGGGTTTAACCTTTCAATACTAAAGCTATAATCCTGTACAAGGACACACACACCCTAAGTTAGTATACACTGCCATGTAAACCTAACCCTTCCTCTCTATGTTATATTCATATATCTATATAGACATATATATAGAGTTTATGCATACATGTTATAATGTATATAGATACATAACTAAATTTCTACCTCTTTATATATATATATATATATATATATATATATGTATATATATAAAATATATATATATATATATATATATATATATATATATATATATATATATATATATATATATATATATATATATATATATATATATATATATATATATATATATATATATATGGTTAGCCATGCATGTTATGAATAAATAGGTTGTGTATTGTAGATTGTTTAACCAATATGCCATGAGTAGTGTAACTTGATAGCTATTGTTTTGAAACCCAAATCCTCCTATACACTTTCATGTATATTTCACATACACACATGCCTACTATCTAACCATATGAACATGTCCACATACACCCATACACACACGAACTACATAACTTTTAGAACTTACAATTTAGTCTTAACAGGATTAAGAGAATCCTATATTGTGATTGGATTTCAATGCAATTGACTTTCATTCTTTAATTTTTGATTTTGATTTTTTTTTGTACCCCTTTATAGATAATTGGTAGTTATCTTTATTTTATTTTTTGATAAGTACCATTTTTCATATAAAATGGTAGAATGCCTTACAGTTTTGATGATTTGTTATTTCTGTATCTTTTCCAGTTTAACACCCCTGATTGCTTGTATGTTTGATAGCCTATGACCGTTTTGGTCTAGCATGATTAGTATACCTAGATGAGACTTTTACTACCACCGTATGCCATGACCCTGTATGTCGTCCTTTTAAATCGTATGATTTGTTTAAGTTTTGAGACTTTGATTGTGGGGGTTTGACCTAGAAGGAGTATGAACATTTTAATTTCGAGGACGAAATTTTTTTAAGGGGGGTAGGATTGTAACACCCACTTTTCTAAATTGAGGGTAATTTTGAACTTTTGTAAAAGTTTATTATTTAATAATAAGATTTATGATTTATAGGAATTTTTAATTAATTTAATACTATTTAAAATTGGTAAATTATAATTTGATGTGTTAGCTTGTGAACTCTAGAACTATTGAGCCTAGAGACTAACCATGACCATGGGGACCTAACCATGTGATTAGAATGACTATTTACAACTTTTTAGGCTAAGAGTATTTTGGTCATTTTGTGACTTTTGAATTATTTAGGATTTTGATTAATTGGTGAATTTTAGATTATTTTAATAATATTTAAATTGATGTATTATAATTTTGGTCATTTTTTATATTTTGGAAAATTTTTATATTTTTAATATTGTTTTTATTGGATTTATTTAGTCGAGTTTAAGTTTCGTCTCGTTCCGACTTGTATTGTGACCCGGGTAGCTTAAACTCTAGATGGGACCCAATATTAAGTTAAGCATGGCTCACAAGACCCAACATTTAAGTTAGTTAATTAAACTAATTTTTATCTTGTTAGAATGGTTAAGTTAGAGACTCAAAACTAGATCATTTTGACCCCAAACTTGAACCTAGTCTAGACTTAACCATATGAGACTAGAGAGGGACAATTAGGACATTTCCCATTAGCCCTAATGGACACTTTATGGCAGCCACCTTTAGGAGAGAATGATTCATTTCATTCATTACAATCTTGCCTCTTTTATTTTCCTTTTGTTCTTCCCCAATTTTAGAGAGCCTTTCCATTGATTTGATCTCCAAATCAAATCATTCCTTCACCAAACCTTCCCTCAATCATTCCCATTCTCCAAGGGAAGGGTGCTACCAAGGATTGGAAGAGGAGTGCAAGGAGGAGTGTCCACTTTGAGGGATCTTCGTATCGGAGCCGTGTTCTAAAGGATTTCATTGGAATTCCACTCCCAATAGGTAAAATCTATCCTCTAAATCAATTTTCTTTGCATATAAATTAGTTTTGAATCCGTAGGATCCATCCTCATGCATGTGTCCCATTTAGATTCAAATTTGAGGCCATTTGGAGCTCTCTTGAGAATTTTAGATATGTGTCTTGTGTCCTACTTGATATATCCCAAATTAGGACACTCCATGTGTATGTATGTATGTTAATAGTTTAAATAGATATTTAAATTTAGTTTTATAATGGTTAGAGAGTGGATTGATCTTAGTTAGGATGGTTAGAATGAGTTTCATTTGGATACCTATGTTTGTATCCAAGTATCTTGGCCTATATGTGTTCTTTTGTCAAATTCGTCATAATATTCATCCCCGTTTTTATTAACCAAAGCAACTTAGAAATGTCATAACTTTTAGCTTAGAACTCCGATTTATCTCCCATTTTTTTTAAAAGAACTGTATCGAAGTTAGCTTTCCAAATATATATTTTAATAAGCCAAATTCTTTCTGTAACTTTCTGTAGAATTATTTGAGTGTCAGCTGTACGAAAAACAAACGTGTTTCGGTATTTTTGCGATTTCGGGAGCTTCCGGACACAAAAATGTGATCCGTTCAAAGTTTCGGAAAGCTAACACAAAGGGCTAAGACATACTTTAATCTTAGAATTTAGTGAATGCCCAATTGGTACAGTATTGGTTTTAAGTAGAAGAGTGACTATACGATATATGTATTTTGTGTAACCTATGAGCCTATGTAGTATGGGTATTAAATGAATATAGAGTATGTAATACATGATATGTTAGATGAATGAAATGATATATATATGATATATATCATCTTTATATTAATGTATATATATGGTTGAATACAAGCATGTAGGAATGCAATTAATATAATGTATGTAAGCAATACATAAATGCATGAATGAAAGAATGATATACAATGTATGCATGAAAGCATATAGTGAATGCTAGATATGAATGCAAGGTATACATGTAATGATAGATATGAATGCATAATATATAAATAATAGAATGCAATATATAATGATAGTATGTATGGTAATGTAGAATATATGATGCAAGCATGTATATGTCCACTGTTTTTTCTTTTCTTTACATTTTCCTTCCCTTCCTTTTCCATTTAAGTTTTTTCTTCTTTTTTCCCTTTCTATTTTTTTACATGTTATATACAATGTATATAATGTATAGATGCATGTAAGTATGTAATATGCATGAATGAATGTCATATATGAATGAATCAATCAATCAAAGGTATAAGTAAAATATAATGCGTTGTAATGAATGTTACGATATATAATGTATAAAAGTATGTATGTAAATGTGCATGAATGTATATATCTATGTAACTATGTAAATATGCATGATGTAACATATGCCTATATATATAAATATGTATGTAATATGGATATGCATGTATGAATGAAGGTATGTATTTATATATATTATCTATTTTATATTATGCATTGTTGTGGTTCACATTGTCTTGTGATTGTGTGAGTGCTAGCCTAGGCTTGGTTAGGCCTAGTGAGATTTGTTAGACTTGTTTGACTTAGGTTTGACCTAGTTTGACTTTTAGGGTTGACTAGAGTTGACCTTAGTCTAGATTGACCTAGATTCATATAGAATGCATTGAATTGCATCTTATTATCATTTTAGACATATTGTGACTTGTGCTGTTCTATAGGAGACAAACACCACTCCTCGGACAATAGATATTCTTCAGATACTCAGGATACAGGCGAGTACATTCTCTGATAGTTCTCTCATTTACTTGTCAATTACTGTACTTCAGTTCTAGTTAGTTGTATGCGATTCTCTGTTACAACACGTATAGATATTTCTGGATTCATGTATACGACACACATTTATTATCTGTCCTCTATTTACTGGAATCATTATGGAATCATTTACTGGTATCATTATATTCTAGCTGGACTTATCTTGAATCATTGTGTCGGATTTCTGGATTCACTTGCTGGGAGGGGAAATACTAGGGTAAGACATGTGGACATAACCCATTTCTGGAATCACCCTATGCTGGAATCAAACTGAAATGATAGCCATCTCACACCCGGCCAGGTGTGTGATGTGCCGGATTACCTATAGCTGTTTACATGTCGATCTCGGTATTTTAAAACACACTGCTAGAGTATAGGCTGGACTCACCCTGGAATCATTGATCACTATAACTGGAATCGTCCCTTACTGGATTCATCTTATATTAGATTCATCTTGTACTGGACTTACATTGGAGTTACACTTGTCTACATTGTTGTCTGGACTTCATATCATATTACCCTGGTTCAGCTAGTTCTATTTTTACAGTCTTTATTGCCATGATTCTCCTCTTATTTAGTTACTTACTTTCCTTGAACTTATCTATCTTTCTTACCATCACCTGAATATAAACTGCCATATTCATCAATACAACTGTCTATAACTGCTTTATAGTTCTCTGTCATTTACTTGGGTTTTTTTGATGAGTTGTACTCGTTCCTGTCCTGACTGGACCTGTTGATAAATTTTACAGATAGCTTGGAGGCTGCCTGCTAGCCTAGAGGAGACACAGTAGAGATTGTATAGATAGTTATTTTAGTTGTCTTACGTTGTATTTACTTTATAGATTACTGTATTTGAGATTTGAGATGTTTTCTGGGTTTGTGTATCTTAGACACTTAGACTTCTATCTGCGGTATCTCTTTGTGGATTTCATATTTTATCTACCTTTTATCATGCTCTACCTTAGATGTGATTAAGACTGTATTTGCTATGTCACCTCCATTCGGAGTGTATATACTGTACAGGTACCTTTATATTGTTAGATGTTGACCTAGGACAGCGTTCTACCGCCGACACTGCGGCGTAGGCTGGACGTACCTACTTCTCGCGCCCTTACTCTAGGGTGCGGGTCGTGACACGCACCCTTATCTGTTAGGTATGAGTACTCTTGGTTTGGGTACTTGTATCTGACCGTGGCTTGGAACAATAACTTGTCGCGGATTAGTTCATCATACCTTGTCCTTGTTTGGTTGTAGGTGTGGCTTACTACTGTAAGTCCTAAAAATCAAGTTGCACCCATCAAATAGTGCACAGAAGTCCAAACTGTGCACCAATCAATGAACATCACTAACATGAACAGCGCCAAAAATCAACCTCGCTAGACTGAACCGCGCCACTGCCCGAGCGCGCTATGCTGACGTGGCAAAGCCATCATTATCCGACAAGAAAATCAAATCTATCGACAGCCTGACAGCCCTCCGTTCGTATCCCGTGCAGCACGGCGCTCGAGAACAGCTGTACAGTCCAGTACAATCTGCCAGTTCAACCTGAGGGCGGTCTGCCAGATCCTCCTTAGCGTAGTTTGACCAAGTCCAAATCCCAGCGCAGTCTAGCTGTCCGAATCCCAGCGCGATCCATTTATCAGAGGTGAACGCAGTTTAAAGCTAGCGCTATTCAAGTGGCACGATCCATCAAACTTTTTTGAAGATAACTGACATTTATTACGTGGCTTACATGCTATCAATTACTCGCCATGTGGCAATCTCCTGTACACGACCAAGCGCATTTTATTCAAATAATGCCACACGTCTAAATACAGTTAGCCCACGATCGAGTAACTGCCCATTGGCCAGCACAGTTCACAGTCTGCGCAGTCTGTCACTGGCGTAGTCCATTATGCGCAATCCAGAATAACTATAAAATAGTTATTTCTAGAACTCTATAAATAGAGTTTCAAGTTCTTCATTAAAGGGGAGATCATTTTCGAGATCATCAGAGATCAGGAGTTCTTGTCCAAGTACTGCTGCATTCTTCAGAGGCTATCATCTTCAAAGTTCACATAGTCCAAAGGATAAAGCGATCGTCTTCATATCGGATTCCTAAAGTTGTACTTTCCCAAAATTTATTGTACTTTTGTGCGATTCTTTAAAGTTTGTGAAATAAAAAGGATTTTGTTTTTGCAAACAAAATGGCGAATCTGCTGGAGAAAACTTTCTCCTCCGATGAGGAAGTGACAACTCAATGTGACATTGCGTCTATCGAAAGGACGCAGAATACGCTGGTTGTAAAGGTCAACCAGACTGCCTACGAAGTGATGATCAACTTTGGGGCTACTCGTCGCACTGGGACCTCTGCCAAGAGTAAGATCCATTCAGTATGGACCCCGAAGCCTTCTGCGCAGCCTGCTGACAAGCGACCAGCGGCAACTTATGCTCCTGCAAAATTGATCACCCACTCCGCCAAAGCGCAATCTAAAGCTCATGCGGTCCAAACGCAGCACGCTACTCCTCTTGCCATAGCGTAATCTACGACTTATGCTGCTATGGCAAAGTCCAAAACTCCTCTCCCTCTGGCGCAGTTGGCGGTCTCTTTCCCTCCTGCGCAATCCACTACTTCTTCAACCAGAGCGCAATTTAAGTCCTCTGTAGCCAAGGCTTCACTTGCTGCTTCTTCCAGAGCATAGGTTACACCCCCTGCTGGTTCTATGACCAAGGAGCCATCTGTCATCTCCTCCAGAGGGAAAGTTGTTGCCTCTTCTGTTCCTTTGCAACCCACAGGGGGTAGTCTTTTGACTATTCCTCTTCCGTCTCAGGACAAACGGAAAGACCCTTTGGTCTTTTTTCAATTTTCCGTAGTCCAAAACTTGGAAAACAGCAGAGGGAAACGCTCTTTGGCTAACCCTTCTTCACAGAATAAAGAAAAAGGCCCTTTGGTCTTTTCCCAGTCTTCTCCGATTTTTACCTCAGAAGATCCATCTGAACGTGTCTCAGCACCAAACAGTATAAAAACTCTCTCAAACAAGCGTTCTTCTCTTCCTGTTAAAGAGAAGAATATTGATCAGAGAGGCATCTTGCCTACTCCAATAGCACACTTCTAAGATCTCCCAACTCTTCGGATATCCCGCTCAAAGCAGGGGAAATTGCTAGTGTCTCAGACGGAGGCCCCTGGGGGTGAATTTGCCGATTTACGGAGTTATCTCAATAAACGCAAGCAACCAATGCCGAAGACGAACTTGCATCAAAAGCAAACTTCTAGGAGGAAAAATCCTGACACCTATGCCAACGAATTGAGTACTTCTTTGTATACTCATGGGACAAAGCATCTGAAGAATTGGAATCAGGTTTCGAATGTCATCAAAGAATATATCCCTTTAACTTCTTCGCGTCCTGTCATTGTTTCTGATCTCCGGGAACACCTAAAGCAGAAGCGGAACAATACTTCAACACCTCCAATCCAACCACTGGAATGCCATTGTAAACACAAGATAGTCATCAAGTGTTGTTGCCATACGACAAAACGATCTGTCTTCGATCGTTTAACTTCTGAACCAATGCCAGAAGACGAAGACAAGGTGCTCTATGCCTCTGTAAATATGGCTTCTCGAGACACTGGGGGTAAGAAGTGTTCAAAGCACGGCAAGCCCCGCAAGCCCAGTCAACGATATCTAGATTTACTCCATGAATCTTCTGAAGGGGTATTCCGACACACCCGATCCCGAAGTCGAGACACAGTCGGTCCAAGGAATCTTCTCCAAGATCCCTCTGGTTATTTCTCCATTTCTCACTCAGGGGATGATTCCTTCTCTGATTATGAGGCATATAGCGAAAGCTCTAAGCAGACAGTGTCTTCTACTGTACCCAGAGAAGGGTCATCTTATGTTGTTACTGAAGATCCAGACGCTTCTAGTTCAGCAAGTCAAGAGCAACGAATTGCCGCACTGGAAGATAAATTAAAGACTATGGCTGAAATGATCACAAGTATGCATACTGTTATTATAGCTCAACATACAGTATCACCGACTGCACCTGTTGTAAATCCCAAGATTATAGCATCATCGGTACCTGTTAATGCAGGTCTGGGGGTACCGTCTCCTCCAGTAGCCTCAATACCTATTCAAGTTACACCCAGTCATTCGGGGGCAGGGGGTAGTGCTTACCATGCTGTTCCTCCTCCTAATACGGTAAGCCAGCCCATTACTTTTTCATTCCCAGGAGATGCTAATGAGGCTATAAAACTTCTGCGTACTCAGTTCGAGGCCTTCAAAGAGAAAGACGGTCTACAGAGGCTGGGGATCAAACAACCTTATCCGGTTGAATGGAAGAAAGTCCCATTCCCTCTAAAGTACAAGATTCCTACGATCACGCTGTTTGACGGCAGCACTTATCCGAGTCAGTTTATTAACCATTTTGAGGTAATGATTGTCCAGCTCCAGCCAAGCGATGCTCTTCTTACCAGAGTCTTCGTCGGCTACTTAGCCGGCACAGCATACGATTGGTACCGCAGCCTACCTGATGGCTCTATTACTTCATTTGCCAGGCTCAAGCAGATATTCCTGGAACGATTCTACCAGGGTATCAACGACATGACTATATCCGCCCTCAACAAGATCAAGCAAAGACATAATAAAACTACTGAGAGTTTTATTGAACGATTTCGCCGAGAAGCACTCAAAATGCCTCCCGAAACCCCATCTGTTGTAACGATAGACACTTGTAAGTCAAACTTGTTGCCTATCATCAGCATATGGACAGGGTCAACACAGTTCCAGGACTGGCCATCATTCATCGTCAATGCTAAAGCAGCTAAAGTTAGTGCCGAGAAGTTCAAACAGTTGGAGGTACACATATCTAATCCTGATCGAGATGAGCCTTCTGCATCCGGTAGTGGTAATCGCCAGAATAACCGCAAGGGCAAAGAAACTTTGAACATTAACCTCAAGAGCAAGGAATCTTTTGCCGTTAACGTGGATTAACCCACGTCTACCTCAGCTCCTTCTGCACCTCCACCGAAGGAACCTCGCCCAAAAGTATTCTTTTGATGAAAATAATACAGCGAGCATCTTCGATTGTTTGCTTAAAAGCAATAAATTGCAACTCCCTGACCTGAAGAAGCCTGACGAAGTCGGTAAAACTGACCACCCTAAGTATTGTATTTATCACAGGTTCATAGGGCATCCTACTCGGACATGTTACGTGCTCAAAGGTAAAATTCAAGAGTTGGTCAACGCCGGTGTCATCACTCTTCAGCAGGATGAAAAGACTGTTACGGCCAATATGATTTCTATACAGTTCGGTGACTTCCTGCCACAAGTGGTGCAGAGTGGCATCATCCCCATTCCCAGGGCCACTCTTGAGATTGAGAATCTTTCTCCTCCACGAAGTGAAGGACTTGTCCCCTTATCACTTGATAATGACAAAATTATATGGATCCATCCTGATCTTGTTTCAGACTTTGAAGTTCTTTCTTCCTCCAAGCAAAAAGAACGCTCTAAGGGCAAGACAAAGATCTGCAATATGGTGTCTTTTGACCCCATAGTTGAAGAATAGATCCTATTGGGCACCAGGTCAGGGAAAGCCTATCTACGGGAGCATCCCAAAACTTAGGAGGATCCTGCTTCATCTTCCGAGGCTGTTCCAGGGCAACCTGTCTCTCCGGAGGACATCCCTTCTACATTGTTACTGGTTATGGAACCAACTCCTCCTAAACCGACAGCAGCCGACAAAGGCAAACAATAAGTCCTCTTCGATAAAGTTTTGAAGAAGTCTTTCCCTTCTGCACTTGAAAAGCAGTACAAATTTGACATATTGGCACAATTGGCCAACACACCGGCCAGGCTATCCATCTTCGAGCTCTTACGCCTCTCTAAAGAGACTCGAGAAACACTGAGTGAGGCTTTGATGCAGACAGAAACTTGTCTAACTCCTCTCAAGAAACCTGAATCAGAACCTGTCTCTTGTCTCCACTGTCACAGTGCACTGGAATTAATTCCAAAAATTACCTTCATACAAGATGACATGCTGATGGAAGACAATCGACATGACCGTCCTCTCTACTTTACAGGATATATCGACTCCATGAAGGTCAACCGTATTCTAATAGATCCAGGGTCAGCACTCAGCATCATGCCGAAGAGGATGTTGGATGCTCTAAAGATTCCAGTGCATAGCCTCTCTGGCACTATCACCACAATTCTGGGATTCAACCAGGGAAGAAGTGAACCTTTAGGCAAGATACGCTTAATACTCCAAATTGGCAATCTTCGTACGAAGGTGACCTTCTACATTATAGACAACCATGGTTGCTCTTACAATGCTCTTCTGGGGAGACCATTCCTTCATGAATACAACATTGTTCCTTCTACTCTCCATCAATGCTTCAAGTACGTTGATGATAAAGGAGAGGTCCAAAAAGAAGTTGCGGATCTTTACCCTTTTAAAGGCGTTGAAGCATATTACAATGATGCTCGTATGTACAAAAAAGAGTTTATGAAGGTAGTACTGGCCATGGATGTTGAGAAAGAACAAGAAGCAGTGCCCAATGACTCTCTCATCATACCTGTTAAAGGACGTGTCTCTCATCCTCAATCCTCCAAACCATTAGCTATAGGCGTGTCTCTCATACTCAATCCTCCAAACCATTGGCTATTCACCTGCCGGCCCGGAAGCAATCAACTGGTGATAATCAAGGTCAAAGGAAGTTCACCTCTTCTGAGCCACTTGTTATCGCCTCCGTCGTAACAAGGATAAAGGGGAGTTCACCTCTTCTGAGCCACTTGTTATCGACCTCAGTCATAACAAGGATAAAAGGGAGCTCACCTCTTCTGAGCCGCTTATTATCGACCTTCGTCGTGACAAGTCTAATCCTCCTTGCTCTTCTTCTCCTCCTCTTGTAATCAATCTGACCAAGCCTGCTAAGGCTAAAGGTCCTGTTGTAAATACAGATGTACAAATCAATGAAAAAGCATCTACTTTCTAGTATATTGATGTCATTTATCATACTAAATGCTATTTGGATATGCTAGACAGCTTTCAGTCATTTACAATAGGGGTCGTACAATCCCTTCAAACAGAGGTCTTATTTGAATATCCAGATGACTCATATTTAATTGTCCCTTCTCGAAAGAGAGACGAGAGTCCAATACTTTTTAGTAAAAGGCCAGAGCAAAAATTCAGCTATACGGATGATAGCAAAAGTAACGACATGGGATGTCTCTAACTTCGTCGTTATAGTCAACAATCAAAAGACATCATCCGAAAGATAGGTTATGACTTTAAGAATGGTCTCAATTATGGTAAAGGTAGACGAACTCCTATCCGTACGGTTGTTCCGAAAGGAAAATCAGAGATGTATTACAGCAGAACGAAAAGAGGTCTCGGATATACTTCACCTCCGATCTTATCTCCAGAAGTCTCCGAATCCGATAATGAGGAGCGCTCTAACTCTTCTGATTCCAGATCATGGGATTCTGACACCATTATTGGTCAAGTTCATCAATTGATCGTATCTTCTAACATGGTCTCCGCTGAACTCCCAGAAGGCTATGACGAGGATATCGAAGAAAATCCCAAAACAGATCCTTGGGTTCAACGAATGGATACCCAATGGAAACTCCGATTCGAACAATCGGAACCTCCTACCGAAGATCAATTGATTCAAATTGATGTAGGAGAAAACGGGTCACTTCGTCTAATATTCATCAGCAAGAACCTCCCGGAGGCGAATAGGCAAGAATTAATTCTTCTTATTCGAGAATACATTGATGTCTTTGCTTGGAATTATGAAGACATGCCAGGTTTAGATCCCAAAGTTGCTACTCATAAACTGAATATTTTGCCTAATACAAAGCCAGTCAAACAGCAGCAAAGGCGATTCAAGCCAGAAATGATGGACGCAATTGATGATGAAGTCAAAAAGCTCATAGCTTGTGGCTTTATTTGAAAGAACAACATCCTAATTGGGTAGCCAACGTTGTCCCAGTCTTAAAAAAACTGGCAGAGTTCGAGTTTGCATCGACTTTCGAGATCTTAATGAAGCTTATCCAAAGGATGAGTTTCTTCTCCCTATTACAGATGTTATGATCGACAACACTTGTGGGTTTGAAAGGATATCCTTCATGGTTGGATTCTCAGGATACAATCAGATTTGGATGAACCCTGAAGATGAAAAATATACTTCTTTTCGCACTCCTCGCAGAGTTTACTGCTACACTGTGATGCCATTTGGTCTCAAGAATGCAGGTGCAACTTACCAACGAGCTATGAGTACCATCTTTCGAGATTATCTGCGCAAGACTGTCGAATACTATGTCGACGATATTGCTGTCAAGAGTCGTCTAAAGGAAGATCACATCCAAGATTTAAGAATTATCTTCAATCTAATGCGCCAACATCAACTAAAAAATGAATTCCACCAAGTCATTCTTGGGTGTCTCTAGTGGTAAATTTCTTGGCTTCGTCATTACCTCTAAAGGTATACACGTGGATCCTGAGAAGATCAAAGCCATTCAAGAGATTCGTCCTCCACGCAACTTAAAAGAGCTACAAGGATTCCAAGGTCGACTTACATACATCAGGAGGTTCATTTCAAATATGTCTGGACGCTGCAGACCGTTTACTCAGTTAATGAAGAAGGGTGTATCTTTCGTTTGGACCAAAAAATGTCAACGAGCATTTGATGAGATAAAGCGGTATCTGATGAACCCAACAGTCTTGGTACCGCCAATCTCAGGCATACCATTCTTAATGTATGTCCGTGCTATGGATCATTCGTTGGGTGCTTTACTTGCCCAGAAGAACAAAGAAGGCCGTGAACAAGCCATCTACTATCTTAGTCATACTATGATTGGTGCTGAATACCGTTATAGTCCGGTTGAGAAAGAATGCCTAGCTTTTATGTTCGTTGTTCAAAAGACTCGGCATTACATCATTGGCCAAACCATTCACGTCATTTCCTGAGTTAATCCTCTTCGGGTACTGATGAAGAAGCCAAGCACACTCAATTCTCGACTGGCTACATGGGCCATTCTGCTAGCCCAATACGATATGGTTTATGTTCCGCAAAAGTCTGTTAAGGGTTAAATACTAGCTGACTTTTTAGCAGCTCATCCTGTTCCGAAGACATCTAAGCTTTATGACAAAATTTTGGATGAAACATTGGAATCAAACATGATCTCTGAAGAATTTCCTACCTGGCGTCTGTTCTATGACGGAGCATCCCGGATCGGACCAAATGGGACCATTGTTGCAGGAGTTAGAATTGTTCTAGTCTCTCCAGAAGGATTAGCTATCCAAAGAGCTTATTCTTTAGACCGGCCGTGCTCTAACAATGTAGCTGAATACAATGCCTTGCTTATTGGACTCTAGTTAGCTAAATGATTGGAGGTCGAATATCTTGAAGTCTATAGTGATTCTAAACTGGTTGTCAATCAGGTTAGAGGAACATACGAAGTTCGCCATCAAGATCTAGTGCCCTATTATGAAGCAGTAATTTACATGGCTACATCATTCAAGGCTTTCTTTATTGAATACGTCCGACGAGCTTGCAACACTGAGGCAGATGCTTTAGCTAATCTCGCAGCAGTTTTAGCAATTCCCGTCAAGAAACAACAAATGGTTGTTGTTTCCAACAGAGAGTTGTTCTGCATTGAAAACAATCACAACATTGAGTTCAGTAACTTCGCTGAAGTCAATGTTATCAACGAAGATTGGAGAGCTCCTTTCATCGACTTCGTGGTTCATAATATACTTCCTGAAGATCCTAAGGAGGCTACGAGTATTCGTCAATGATCTCTTCGATTCTACTATAAGCAGACCTCCAAGACTCTCTATCGACGGACTTATGATGGCCTACTCTTGCGCTCTCTTGCTGGTGATGAAGCGAAGCAGGTATTACGTAAAGCTTATGACGGTGTCTGCGGAGCACATCAACCCGGCTCTAAATTACAGGATCGTATCCGACGAATGGGTTACTACTGGCCCTCTATGGTGTCTGATGCCATCGAATACGCAAGAAAATGTTGAGCCTGTCAAATCCATACAGATTTCATCCATCAACCGTCGGAATTCCTTCATCCGACTGCTGCTTCCTGGCCTTTTGAAGCTTGGGGCATGGATATTATAGGTCCCATCAATCCTCCTTCTTCTAAGGGACATCGGTTTATACTAGCAATAATGGATTTTTTCTCCAAGTGGACCGAAGCTATACCTTTGACTGAAGTCAAAACCAGCAGCATCATCAACTTCGTCAAACACCATGTTATTTATAGATTTGGTGTACCTCGATGAATCATTCACGACAATGGACCTCAGTTCATCAGTCAAAAGTTCACCAAGTTCTGTGACGATCATCGGATTGACAATGTCGCCTCTACAGCTTACAACCCTGCTGCTAATGGCTTGGCTGAAGCCTTCAACAAGACTATTATCAAGCTCCTTAAGAAGTTTGTGTCTACTAACAAATGGAACTGGAGTGAAAAGCTTGGAGAATGTCTATGGGCCTACCGTACTACGGTTCGCAACCCTACAGGCTGTACACCTTTTTCTCTGGTATACGGTTGTGAAGCAGTTCTACCTCTGGAACTTTAAATTCCATCTTTGAGAATTGCCATCATTAATGAGCTTACTATAGAGAACAATGATCTTTGACTTCAAGAATTGGAGGCGCTTGACGAGAAGCGGCTATTGGCTCAACAACATATTGAGTTGTATCAAGCCCGCATCTCGAAAACTTTTAACAGCAAAGTTAAAGTCAGAGCCTTTCAGAAAGGAGAACTTGTTCTAACAGTCAGACATCCTATGACTATGACTCACATGAGCAAAGGCAAGTTTGATGCAAAGTGGGAAGGGCCTTATGTCGTAAGTAAAGTCTTCTCAAATGGAGCCTATCAACTCACATAGCTGGACGGTCGAGTTGCGATGATGTCTATCAATGGCAAATTTCTTAAAAAGTACTATGTATAAATACAAAAGAGATTTCTCGTAAATATGACAAGACAGTTCATAAATAAAGTTTTTTTCATCATAAATGATATTACATGATATCAAGGACGAGGGCCACTGCCGTCCTTTTCAAAAAGATAGTCAGCAAAAGAGCTGAGGACATCCTTGCTCGATTTCACTAGAAACGTGCAAGCGGCCATCCTCATAGCCTCCTCTTCTTCAGTCTTCCCTGGCTGAACTAGGAAGTCCAAGATATCCTATGGCGGCTTGGGTGCAGACGAACCTTCGCCCGCCTCCGTCTGCTTTGGCTGGGTTGGCTCGGCTAGACGTTCCTCAACGACTTCTTCGACCTTTGGGACGATCTCGGCCGTCTTGGATGCATCTTCAGACGACATTTTGTGTTAGAATTGAAACTGATCATTCCATCTAAATTTATGTTCTATTTATAGGCAGAGATTCTTGAGATAGTCTATTCACTCATTTATTCATCCGACGGTTCATCCGTTTATTCTATTCATCCGACGGTTCATCCGTTCATTCCATTCATCCGACGGTTCATCCATTTATTCCATTCATCCGATGGTTCATCCGTTTATTCCATTATTCATCCGATGGTTCATCCATTCATTCCATTCATCCGACGGTTCATCCGTTCATTCCATTCATCCGACGTTTTATCCGTTCATTCTATTCATCCGACGGTTCATCCGTTCATTCTATTCATCTGACGTTTCATCCGTTTATTCATTCTGACGACTCATCTGTTCATCCATATCAGCAATTTGTTACGTATTGATTACCACTGGTTAAGTTGTCTACCGAAATAATGATATTCATTAAATTATATTCTACCATATCCACATTACCTCTGAGCAGATATAAGGAATATAATTATTTTCTAAATCACGAAATATATCATGTCCTGAACCTCTGAATATATTTTCTATCACTATTATTTATATCCATAACAGGATATGCAACAAATAATAGAGTCACAAAATAATGACTTTTTATTGGTTCATTGATAAAGGTAAAAGATATTACTAAAAGACATATTACAAACAAGAAAATACAAAAAGTTTTCTTTCATTCAGCCGGAGGGGTCATAAGATCAGCAATCTGTTGCTTCAAAATTTGGAGCCGTTCATCACGAGAATCCAACACTCGTCTCCTAGCCTCTGCCATTCCAGATTCAGCATCGAATGTTGGCAAGGTGACTAATCGGCGAGCAATTTCATCCTGATGAAACTTGACGAATTCATTCTTCTCATGGGTCAGAACGTCCAGTTGTTGAACGGCGGCCTGATGCTGTATGGTCTCTTCTTCAATAGCAAGTTGAACGACTCTCAACTCCTCGTGAAGCCGAACGAACTTTGCCTTCAAATCAGCAACCTTCTTCTCCTTTTCCCCAGCAGTAGATGCTACTATATCGAGCTGAGAATCAAACTCTGAAGATTTTATGGCAAAAGTGTCCAAGAAATTCTTAAACTCAGCCTTCGAAACCTCAGCTTCTTGAACCATTCTCTTGAATTCGGCGGTCACGAGCGGCTCTACTTCTTCTTGATTAAGGTCATTGTAAATCTTGATTGATTTCTCCAACTCATCCAACACATGTTCAAGATAAACGGCCTGAGCCTCATCCCCCTGATCTCGGACGCCGCCTATCAGGAAGGAAGTTGGACTTCTGATAGTATTGAAATCAACATTTTCTTTCTCTATTATCCTTTTTACTAAAGGTCCTAATGAAGTGAAGAAGAAATTGGTGAAGGAACCAACTACAAATTTGTTGGTAGCCATAGCACTAGGTGTGGCAGCTACTCCTATAGAAGTTTCAGCAGCGGATGCCTGTGTAGGTGGAAGTTCAGCTTCTCGAACATTGGCCGTAGCCTCTTTTGACATGGGAACCATGGTAGAGCTGGTTGCCCCTCCCGGATGTTCTTCTGCAAAATCAAATGAACATAATCAGTTTGCTGTCACTAAGGACTATCAAAAAGATCAAAATAAAGGCAACCTACCAACGCTTGGTTTGGTGACAAGATTGTCATTTAGTGAAACAGGCTAGAGTCTTGCGGAAGTAGTTTCAGACATTACTGCCTGACTACTTCCCGCTTCGGAGCCACCTGATAGATGACGGCTGCCACTGGCAATCACCTCCGTTTGGACCATGTCAGTGCCTGCCAGAAGAACTGTAGGAGGTTGGATTTCTGCATGGATGAAGGTTAAAATATCAGTCATTTGATCTATGAATAAAGATTATCAAAAATCAATCAATACCTCTTTGATCTTTTGGATCGGTGACAATAGCTTCTCCCAGTGCTACTTCATTAGCAACATTCTTCTTTTGTGATGCCTGGTCAGTAGCATCCTCTTCCAAAATTATGTTAACATCCTCTGCCGATGTTTTTTCGTCATCTGCTGCCCCTTCTTGTGCTTCCTCATCATCAGTTGTATCGACTGGATCTATATCATAGAAGCCAAAGTCACATCCATCCAGAGCTTCGATCATTAGTCGATCTTCCTTAGCACGATGCGAACTCGGTATAACTAGAGGATCAGCTGTTCTCATTGCAAGAGACGATTCTGACTCATTGATCGTAGTCAGAGCTGCAGTCCTTTCTCCTGCTTTCGTCTCTGCAGTCTCTTCGTCTGCAATTCCTTCTTGTGTATCTATCACCTGTCTAGGCTCAGGAGGAGGTGTAGAAGAAGACATCCTAACCCCAATGGCAGCACTAGCCAAGGCCGATGTGCGGAGGGGTATCGGAAGAGTATTTGCTTTCTTTCTGAAAGCTATTTTCTTCCTACGTAGAGGCTCTTCAGGACTCTCCACGTCTACAGCTTGTGTCTGTCTTTGGATTGAGGTGGGAGTCGTCGCTTCCTCTCTGTGAGATGACTCAGCCTGTTGTCGAGACTGTGATCGGGTAGAGACCCTTTCTGAAGAGTCAATGGCAGTTTTTTTCTTAGAGACATGAGAAGATGGTTCTTTTGCCTTTCTTTTCTTCTCCTTGATTGGAGATTTTGCAACCTTTAAGGAAACCCGTAGCGGTTCATAGACTTCTTCAGGGAAATTGGCCTCCCTTGAAGCCTCTAAAGGCGCATCATCAGGTTCGTGTTCCTCATCATTTCTGGGAGGTAGTAGAACAGGTGCCCCTTTTCTAGAACGGGTCACCGTCGTAAAGCTGTCTGTCAAATTGAAATTCTCAGCAAAAGTATTTGCTGACGTATAGAAGATTGAGTAAGTATACAGCATGCACAGGCCTCGATCGTTCTTGGTGGGCATAAAAAATATTGTCTTGGTATCTCGGGCGTTGTAATAGGCCCAAGCACGGGCTCCATCAATCAAGTAACCTTTTCCCTATAAGCATGTCATGGCATTGCCCATATGGAATTGGTCGTAGCCGAATTGACGTACAAAATGACTTGGAAGATAAGGTTCAAGATAACACTCGTCTTCGAATCGATATACCAGATGCGATGGCCGAATCATTCTCAGCCAGTCAAAGGCTGTACGGCCCAAAGGTGGCATTCTTACCGAGTCGACGAGGTTCGTTGACATATATTCGTAACCAGCTGGAGAGGGAACACAGTAAAAGTTCCATCCCTTGCCAAGATTCAAAGCTCACCGACAGTCCTTCAAAGTGGTATAAACCCACTTGCATCCGGAGTATCTTCTTAAGAAACTGCCACTTACCGCTCCCGTGGCAGCGTTCATCAGAGAAGGATGGTATAGAATCAACCATCCAAATAAATAAGTATACGACAATTCTAGCCGAGGGAAATGTCCTTTTTTGCCCTTTTCTCGTATCATTGAGTCAACAAAGAGATGAAGTCCGGTATTCATCCTACACGTCATGGCTGATAACAAATCCATCCGGTAGCAAAAAACTAGACGCAAGACGGCAAACAATACACCGCGATAGAAGCGGTCAACTGCACTGGCCCCGGGAACAACATATAGTCGAAGCCAGTAAGTAAGAAAACCTGCCAGTTGGGCTTCTTTCGATATGGGCCTGTAACCCGTCCTCATAAAGCTCTCGATGATGTCTCCTTCCTTGAAAGGAGGGTACTGAAGATCATCTTCGATCTTGATGTCCATCTCCTTGTGTATTTCCATCAACTCTATCACCTCACTATTGCTAAGCCGTTTGAAGAAGTTAGGGTTGCAGTTCTCATGTTCCTTAGTTTTTTTCTCAATAATGTGGTTGAAAAAAAGATACGACAACCACTTGGTTGAATAGCAAGTGCCGGCTGTGCCACTCTTGTAATACAGAGAACAAATCTTATAATGGCATAGTAGCTCTTCAAAGACAGCTACCATGTCGGCATTTTTCTTGCGTAGATTGTCCAATTCGTCATTTGTCGGGACGAACTCTTCATATGGGATATCCCCCATCGGCAGATTAGAGATGTATTTTATTTCATGCAAGGCTAAGCCGATTTCCCCGCACGGCGTCATGAAGGTCCCGGTTCTGTAATTATATCTTTCCGCCAACGTAAGGAATAAATATGGATTAGGGGGAAACCCATAGACAGTGGCGTACACTGCCTGATACAGTTTAATTTCTTTGAGCTCACTCTCAAATTGGACCAATATCCAATTGGCCACGCAGATCCATCTTTTATTCTCTGGGTTAACAAGACCTGTCAACCGTAGGTCTTGGTCTGGATATCTCCCTTCTACTTTTGCAAACTCATTTGCAAATATTGGGGTCCTCGCTGGCAACAACAGGGAAGAATCCTCCGGTGGGATGCAACTGGGTTTTAGTCCTCGAAGCAAAGAGCAATGTCGTTCAGAAGAGCTGTAGAATATATCTTTATGGTCTGGCCCTTTCTTAAAATAGATGTTACCCACTCGGGACTGCTGCAGTAGAGTTATGTCCCACTCCATCTTTCTGGGATAGCTCGTAAAAGCGTATCTGGACAGAGGAAGACATCTTAAGATCTCTGTCAGATATATTATTTTCTCGCCCCTTTGGAAGATTCTCTGTTCCATACGAGGCCTCGGCTGTGAATTCTTATCAAAAGCTTTACCGAACAAAAACAGAGGTTTCTTGTGTGTGACAGTATCAGCAGTCTGTAGAGGTTGCCCGTTCATCAGACATAATAAGGTCTCATTGTCTTGTGCAATCAAGACAGCCTGCCGAGATGATGGTAAAGCATACTGAGGAAAGAAGACATGTGAAAGATCTTCCTTGAACTCTGACTCGGACAGAGTTTCTGTAAGAATCTCATAGTTTGGGTCTTCTCTGATGTTAACTGCATCGATGAAGAGGCAAATATCAGTATGTGCAAAAGAAATTAAAAAGTTCTTCAATTTCATACACAATTCATCCAAATTGCGCTAGTTGCACAATCTATCCGATTGCGCTAGCACAGCCTAGTTACGCAAAACATCCGATTACGCTAGCACAACCGAGTTGCACAATCTATCCGATTGTGCTAGCACAGCCTAGTTGTGCAAAACATCAGATTGTGCATAGATGCGCAAATTGACAGATTGTGCCAAACACTCTATCAGCGCTCTCCAACCGATTACGCAAAACACAGTTTTCATAAAAATGAAAACTGTTGTACATGCAACCAAAACCCTAAACAGGGTGGCGCAATTGGGTGAAAATACCATCAATCTCTAAAAAGAGAGAGGCATGAAGGTTCAAAATCATCAAAAAATCGTAAAAAGGGTTTCGATCATTGTCCATCATTTACCTTGAAGAGCGGGGTGGCCTGTCTCATGACGAGATACTCGCGGTGCAACACGAGTCGAAGGTTCGGCAGGAGCTTTTCCCTTCTCAGTGGCTGATCGTTTAGGCGCCATGGGTGTCGACGATGAGAGGAGGAAGAAGAAGTCGGAGGAGAAGAATCACAAATGCTCGAATGCTTGGAGGAGTTTTTTTCACTTGAGGATTGAAAAGCAAGTAAACATTAAAAGAACGAAGGAGGAAACTATTTATAGTTTCTCACAGAAACCTAACAGTCACCTCCGATTGTGCCAAAAAAATCGAAACTAATTTCTCAAAATGCGCATGCTTAAGCGCAACTTGATTTCAAATTTGAAATTCAAAGTATTTCAAAATTTTGAATATTTTTAAATTTTGAAAACTTTGAAGGGGGTCTTGTAAGTCCTAAAAATCAAGTTGCACCGATCAAATAGTGTACAGAAGTCCAAACTGCGCACCCATCAATGAACAACGCTAACATAAACAGCACGAAAAATCATCCGTGCTAGACTGAACCGTGCCATTTCCCGAGTGCGCTATGCTGACGTGGTAAAGCCATCATTACCAGACAAGAAAATCAAATCTACTGACAGCCTGACAGTCCGAAAAGCGAGGAATCCGTTCGTATCCCGTGCAGCACGATGCTCGAGAACAACTGTACAGTCCAGTACGGTCTGCCAGTTCAACCTGAGCGCGGTCTGCCAGATCCTTCTTAGCGCAGTTTGACCAAGTCCAAATCCCAGTGCAGTCTAGCTATTCGAATCCCAACGCGATCCATTGATCACAGCTGAGCGCAGTCTGAAGCTAGCGCTATTCAAGTGGCGCAATCCATCAAGCTTTTTTGAAGATAATTGACATTTATTACGTGGCTTACATTCCATCAATTACTCGCCATGTGGTAATCGCCTGTACACGACCAAGCGCATTTTAATCAAACAATGCCACGCATCTAAATACAGTTAGCCCACGATCGAGTAACTGCCCAAAAGCCAGCGTAGTTTACAGTCTGCGCAGTCTGTCACTGGCGCAGTCCATTCTGCGCAATCCAGAATAACTGTAAAACAGTTATTTTTAGAACTCTATAAATAGAGTTTCAAGTTCTTAATTAAAGGGGAGATTATTTTCGAGATCATCAGAGATCAGGAGTTCTTGTCCAAGTGCTGCTGCATTCTTCGGAGGCTATCGTCTTCAATGTTCACATAGTCCAAGGAATAAAGCGATCGCTTCAGATCGGATTCCTAAAGTTATACTTTCCCAGAATTCATTGTACTTTTGTACGATTGTTTAAAGTTTGTGAAATAAAAAGGATTTTGTTTTTGCAAACAACTACTTCGATGAGAAGGTACTGAACCTTGTCGGGGTCCGGATACCATATTGGGTTCATAGCATGGAAAGATACGTAATCGTGAATTAGCTTTCCATCTTCTGTCCTTGTTTGGTTGGAGGAATGGTAAGCTAGTTCAATAGGTGTATATTGGAGCATGTTATAATTCAATTGACATATTTATTTGAACAATATTTATTCAGTTTATATGGCATGATATTATGTGTCTTGTTACATCCCTCTGAGGACCTGGTTATCTCTCCAGGTGTGTGCTCTTGTCTTTAGCAGGTATTCTAGCTCTAGCCGTGATCCTCTCTATTTCTTCGAGGATGATTGCACTTGGATCGTCTTCGCTTCGCTCGCCGAAATCATTCTTTTGTATATCATGTATTTCTTTTCATAGTTGGTATTAGATTTGTCTCCGCCCAACTACATGTACCAATAACTATTCATAGTTGATTATACGATATCTTTTATTCTTACATTTTGTGGATGAGATTAGTTTGTTGTGGTTCTACTGCATTTTATAGCTTATGTATTCATACAAAATTTCCATATATTGGAGCATACTTCGTATGTATACAGCTGGCATGTCTATGTTCCTAGTCCTACGTATTTTGGGACTGGGGCATTACATGTTTTTGTGGTGGCCCATGCAGGTCAAGATAAATTGTTTGGTTACTTTACCGTACTAAGCAAGCCTGCGTATAGGATTAGAAGTCTAGGATCTTATCCACATACGTGACCTCTTTCTTCGATTCTCTATTCGAACTACCGTTCGACTCATCGATTGCATCTTGCTTGATTCTTTCTATCATAATTCTTATCTCCCCTTCATGCTTGCTAGAGGTTAGGAAGGCGACCCCTACTAGTTGGACATGTTTCTTTTGTCCAAAAATACCATTAGTTTAATTCTTTTAAGTTGGGTAGAATGCCTTATGACCTAGCAAGCCCTTTGTCCTTGTGACCTATATTAGCAAGTTTACTTAGATTTTAGAATTTAGAGGACCTAACCCATCTAGCCAACCAAGGACTTGGACAAGAAGACTATAGGACGGCTGTATAGAGACCAACACAGGATATAACTTAGAGTCTTAAGGAGTTTGAACTAATTCTACTTAATTTCAATCTTAATCTCACGTGCCTATATTTTTACTATCTAGACTAATGATGCTAATGTAGCCTTATTTTTGTAAGCTCAATTCTTTATCAAGCTGGTTCATGACATATGTTATTGGAGGCCTCCACTAATAGATTGTCTACTCAGAACCGGTGCATGATGGTCTGATCATCCTAGTGTAATTTGGTTCGCTTTTATCTATCGTTCTATGTGGATGGAGGCATAGTTAGACTTGGCCTCTAGAGTCTCCTCCACGACTGCCTTGACAATTCTTTTAAAATTATTCGGTCGCCTTTGAACCATGTATTCGTATTCGATAATATGACCTTTGGAACCATTTATCGCTTTCGTCTTCCTCCTATTTTAGAAGGACGACATCCTTCGTGCTGAGTATCCCCTTTAGATGCCCGATCACTTATGACCACTGTAATTAGCCATTACCAACCAGTGGCTATATCCTCATCCTAAAACTATTCGTCTTTTCCCTTGATCCTAAACCTACCATCGTGACCTTCTAAATCATTGAATAATCCCAATCGTTCTCCTATTTCCATGCCTTCGACCTAGACGTCCACTACTCAAATTCCTTCCAAGGAACTACCTCTACTAAAGACTCTAAAATTAATTCCCTTGATCTACTCAATTCGTGTTATCACTCAATTCTTGTTATCATGATTTCATTACTTTAACTAGCAACCCTCCATATCCATGACTATTTTCGAATTTATCAAAATCATGACTTACTAAATGCTTGTTTTTGTTAAGGCGTTATTTCTTTGCCTCGCCCGAAGACTTGTCATATTCTCATTACCGATATACCCCTTGTACCTTCTCACCCCTACTTATTCTTAATTTCGAGGACAAAATTCTTTTAAGTTGGATAGGATGTAAAACCCCTAAATTTCTACTATTTTTTTATAAACTAGGTACTGATTATTATTTTTATTATTTGTACGTCGCGTAGTTGCATTGTACGTCGTGTGCTAAATTTTATTTTTCGTAATTGCTCGACGAGTGCGAATATGTGCGAGCGTACATATTTTTAGAAAAATATTTTTTCTACTTTTATAGTTCAAATAATATATATAATAATTATTTGTATTTGTATTTTACTTAAAGTTGTGAAAAGTATTATATCGGGATGGCCAAAACTTATTACTTTTATTTATTTATAACAGGCTATCTTATTTAATAGTGGTAATTTAGAAAAATATTTTATGCAAATATTCCTTTCATATGAGGTACATTAATTTGAATTTATATATAATTCTATTTTCAAAATTTATTAATATTTTATTATTCAAAAAGATATTTAAGAATATTTATTTATTTTTAAAATTATTTAAAAAAGATATTTTAGTTTAATTATTATACTTTAAATTGTGGTTAGAATTATTGGTTTGATTTAAATATTTAATTTAAGGATGAAGATTTATCTATTGGATTTATTTGGATTTAAACTAGATTGAGATTGGATTTTGATTGAATTAATCTATTTTAATTAATATGCGAATTATCAAAAAAGGGATTTAAATCCTAATCCTCATCCAACTGGGAATTCCTACCTCCTATATAAGGAGAGGTACTCATCCATAAAAATTTCTACCAACCAAGCTAGTGTATCGTGTCCGTGCCCACCTTCCCACCCACTAAAAATTTATATTACATCTACATGTTCTTGTAATCGTGTCCGACATACCGAACACATCTCATCGTCCCCTCCCCGTGTCGGATACAACCCGATACCATACCCATACATCCCTGACTCCATGCGCCACCGGACCGACCATCTCCCCCCGTACCACCGTGGCCATAAACAGCATAACCGCCATCGACCCCACTGTCATCACCACCCCCACAAGCCCGATCCCGTGACCTCCGACCGCAGTCCCGTCCAGCCACCCGTACCACCTACACGAAACCACCTAGCCACAATTCCCTTCACCCTCGACGGCCCATCTCCGCCCCAAAACACCGACGCACCACCACGACCCTCGACTCTCTCGCCGTTCTGCTTGCCTGCAGTACCGCACCACACCCTAGAACCATCACCCTTTACCACCATCTCAATTAACCACCGCCACCACCATCGACTCCCATACCCTGTGCGGCTACTCCGGCCGACCGCTACGGCAGCCCATGTCCGCCATCACATCCAAAAAGAAAAGGAAAAAAGAAAAAGAAAAAGAGAAACACAAGCAAACAACCACCCAGTCTCACCTCCACTGCTCTCGTCCCGCCCCCCCGCGGTAAGCCTCTGCCTCCCATCGGAGTCAGCCTCGTACCCGTGGCTTTCCTCCTCGCCGCTGGTGCCGTCCTGCCTCGTCCAGCCCGTCCGCGGCCCCCACCGCGATCCAGGCGCCGCACGCGCCGGCCCAGACTTCCTAGTCCGGTCAGCCGTGCTCACCCCACGCCTCCGGTCCGTGTCGTCCATCTCGGCCGATCTTCTTCGCCCGCACCTCTCTCGTCCTTCTTCCCATCCGCTCGTAACCCTTGCCACCATACCCAGGTCTGTCGCCCACATCGATCTCCGCCTGGGCGCGATAGTCCGTCTCCTCCGTCTGGACGCAAGGCAGTGCCTGAGCGAGCGCCGCCGCGCCTGGATGCACCGTCAGCCCCTTGCCGTCCAGCCTCTGTGCCCCCGTACGTGGCCGTCTAGATCCACCGTACTTGCCCGTCGTGCCCGACCTGGCCGTCCGTAACCACCGCTCTCCTGGTGCTCCTCCCACCGCGCACCGATCGGCGTCGCTGCTTTCCCGGGAAAGCACTGGCGCTCCTCTCCTTCTTCCCTCTTCCGACTATTCCTCTCTCTCATCTCTCTCTCTCTTTCTCGTTCACTCCCAATTCTTACTTTCCTTTCTCTCTTCCCCCCTAAAATGAGGGACAACAGCTCTTTGTAAGTTTATATTTTTTGTTTTTGATTGTTATTATGTTTTTTATTATTTGATTTCTTCTTCTTTTTTGTATTATTATTATTATAATTATAATTATTATATTTACTATTTGTTTTTTTATATAAAATGTAATAACAGCAGTAACTGCTGTTGCTTCCTTTAATTTTGTTATTTATTTTATGATTTTTTTCATTCTATTTAAATTATGATAATATTTGTTTATTTCTATCTAAAGATCAATGTATGCCGGTATATGAATATGATTATGCTATAATTATGATTGGTATTTTAACTTTACTAGTATTAAATTTTGCTATTAGTATATATACAGTAAAATATCTCTAAAAGCTATTATTGTTTAAAATATAATTTTATAATATATGTATAAGCAAAGTTGTTTTAGCCGTAAAAATGATTTCTCTATATTTTCAAGTATTTAGCCTAAAAATACCGTGATCAAATCAAAAACAGTTTCTAAATTTCATATCAACTTTCAAGTGTTTATATAAAATATTTTTACTAAGGTAAGTTACAGTTTTGACCTAAAACGATTACTACTTATCAAATATTTTGGGATAATAAAATATAGTTTTACAAGGATTATAAATAGTTTTCTAAAAACGTATATATTTTATTTATCTAAAATTCCTTCGACTATCTTTCTGTCCATGACTAATCCCATTTTCTATTCTCTCGCCAATTCTAGACTACCTTACGTCGAACCTAGCTAATTTGACCCTTTTCGACCCAATGGAACTGTCCGTGCCACCATCAGAGGTCACCTTGTGTAGTTGTAATCTGAAGTCGCAGTTCGTGCCACCTTGATTATTGCAGCACCACCTCAGGCATCAATCAGGCAAGACACCTTGCCATTTGCTATTTATTTATTTTAGCTCATATTTCATGCATAATTCATTATTTTCTTTATGCAAAATAAACTGTGATATATGGCATAACTTGTTAGAACTTACTGTTCAGTAATATTTCCTGCTATGTATTCTTTTTCTTACACATTAAACCTAGATTTAAGGAACCACCTTGTGTGTTGCATTCATAGGCCTTGACACATTTATACCACATTGTTGTGTATCACATATAGGACTCGGACATGCGTGATTGGCTGGCCACCAGTATGTATAAGCCGTACGTTAGGAAATAACTGCTAATAGAATTGCATGCTGGAAGACTTAGCAGTTATGAGTTGGCATTGGGCGGGGAGAACATGATTGGAAGTTGACTACCACCCTATCTATCGTAGACTTGCTCGCTACTGAGGAACGATAGGTAGACTATATGATATAGACTCGCTCGATACTGAGAAATAGTATATGGTGTTGTGACTCGCTACTGAGGTACTGTATTGGTGTTTTCTTGACTTGACCCGGTAGTCATGCGACCATGAACTGTTCTTAAAACTGCATTCACTTAGATTTGGTTAGGCGCCCTTATCCGTTAGGTATGAGTACTCTTGGTTTGGGTACTTGTATCTGACCGTGGCTTGGAACAATAACTTGTCGCGGATTAGTTCGTCACACCTTGTCCTTGTTTGGTTATAGGTGTGGCTTACTACTTCGATGAGAAGGTATTGAACCTTGTCGGGGTCCGGATACCATATTGGGTTCATAGCATAAAAAGATACGTCATCGTGAATTAGTTTTCCATCTCCTGTCCTTGTTTGGTTGGGAGAATGGTAAGCTAGTTCAATAGGTGTGTATTGGACCATGTTATAATTCAATTGACTTATTTATTTGAGCAATATTTATTCAGTTTATATGGCATGATATTATGTGTCGTGTTACATCCCTCTGAGGACCTGTTTATCTCTCCAGGTGTGTGCTCTTGTCTTTCACAGGTATTCTAGCTCTAGCCGTGATCCTCTCTATTTCTTCGAGGATGATTGCACTTGGATCGTCTTCGTTTCGCTGGCCAAAATTATTCTTTTGTATATCATGTATTTCTTTTCATAGTTGGTAGTGGATTTGTCTCCGCCCAACTATATGTACCAATGAGTATTCATAGTTGATTATACGATATCTTTTATTCTTACATTTTGTGGATGAGATTAGTTTGTTGTGGTTCTACTGCATTTTACAGCTTATGTATTCATACGAGGTTTCCATATATTGGAGCATACTTCGTATGTATACAGCTGGCATATCTAAGTTCCTAGTCCTACGTATTTTGGGACTGGGGCGTTACAATATAAAAGATGGTAAAATAAAATGTGGTAAAGTAAGAGTTAAGAATCCAAACTCAGTGACACATCGATGCATACTGGTTTTTCTCTGAGAGGACTAGAACAGTCTCGGGTACTCTTGCTCAATATTAATCTACTATGGCACGAGCTAAATAAGGGATTGTAGTCTCTTGCAACACCGTACTTGGTGACGAGCGCACGACCGACTCCACAAGTTGATTTCAAAAACTAGACCATTTTTTGACTGACACCTCTGATACAACTCTTCAGTTCCAAAACTCTAGATCGAATATAACTGTATTAGCTTTGGCTAAGAGTAGTATAGGTTTGATTTGAAAGTATTGATCGTAGAAAACACTTTAGAATAGATAGATAGAGAAGATAATGAATGAGTGATTCGAAATAGTGATAATTCTCCTCTATTTATAGTGTTTTTGCTGATCGAATTTGGACAGAGTTCGGGCGGGGTTTGGATGCATGAATCTCGCAAATGAGCATTATAGGCAGATTTGGTGGAAACTGATTTTTGAAATACTTAGACCGAACTCGGGCCGAGTTCTGGCCGAGTTCGCCCAGAGTTCTATCTGGGTCAGAACTGTTTGGTTTGGCCAGATTTGTTTTAGGGTTTTGGGCTTTCTGGATAGTAGGCTTGGAAGTATGGATATGTAGGCTTTTTAGAAAGGTGGACTGATAGAAACCTAAGCCAGTACAATTCCTGATCAACCTCACATATATTTTCTAGACTCAATAAAATTGAAAAATACAGAAGAAAATATAAAAAGCTTGATCTTTCTTCCAGTACGATTGGTTCTTGATGACGATGCTATGTCGGTACTTTGAAGCAATAGGATGCATACGTCCTTCTTGTTTGAAACCTGTAAACCTGTAGCAGTCTGTATATTTTGCATATCGACCAAAGTTGTCATTGATTATCAAAATCAGGTGTGATCATTAATTAATGGGCCAATAATCTCCTCTATTTCGATAATTGATAAACTTTGAGTCTATACCAAAATATAAAAATATAACTTTAAAATTATATACCTGACTTGTTCATTAATTTTTTTTTTCTTGTATTGGCTCTTCTTCTCCTCCGTTATCAAGTACTCAAAATGTGGCTCCTCGAAGCCAACAATAACAAAGAAAAGACAGAGTAATATCCACAAAGTATATGAATAAACCAAGTTATCATTTCAAGAGAACTAACACCAGCAGTAGCAATAATAAATCATGAGTAATGGAAACTGACTAATATAACATAAAAACCAATAAGTAATGGAAATTATATACCTGACTTTTTTTAAAAAAAGATTTTGGCTAATATAACATAATGAATCATGAGTAATGGAAATAATACCATAATGAATCATGAGTAATGGAAATTATAACATAATTAATCATGAGTAATATAACATAATGAATCATGAGTAATGGAAATTATATACCTGAATCATCTGTCTGCCTCTAGACTGCTTAAAACCAGCATCTCATCCGACGTCAGAAACAACCACCACCGCCATCACGATTGATCAAAAATAATTAAAATTATATCAATCCTATGCCTCCCGAAGGAGTTCACACATAATCTAGATTTGAAAAATTAAAATAATAAGCACGTTCAACCCTCGTGATTTTAATTACATCCACAGCAACAACAACATCCATGACATGTCTGTGGTTTAAACAATACAATCAAAAACATGCATTGGACCATAATAGTTGGATCTAAGATGCCTGCAAAATCGAGTTAGAATAGATCTACATCTACCGACTTTTACACAGCGCAGGTTTTATTAGACAAAATGGACGTGTCAATCAATACGCAGATCCAAAGCAGCTCTGATACCAATTGATGGAACTGGGGATTCCCAGGACCCTCACTTTGGTGTGCGTATTGATCAATAGAAAGTTAAACAGATTTAATACGTGTTCTAATCCTTCATAGGCGGAAACTAGGGTTCACGAATTATACCTGCGGCGGGAAGAAGACAAGTAGTTCCTGGCAATCTCGAACGGACGACCCCAAGATCTTCTGTATATATTCCTTCCTCGAGTTGGACGTCGTGTGGATGACGATCTCCCAACCTTTTTTTCTCCTTGGCAGCCCTCTCTTTCTGTCCTTACGTGGATCACGAATTTAGAGAAAGCTTCAGATTTCTGATCAGTAATTTGGCGGCTAGAGAATAGAGGATATATATAGGCTACGGCAGGGACCATGAGAAGAAATTAGGGTTAGGCCTCCTAACGGATCTGGATATCCCGTGTTCAGCCCGAACACACAATTCAGGTCCATTAACAATATCTCGGTCAAATAATGAGCTATTATTGCACTACCTCCCCAATCCCAAATTATATTTGTGGGCTCCTTTTTTTATATGCTCGTTTGGCTCCCCAAGTTAAGATATCGAATGTCCGTCGATCAAATTAAGTTACTGACAACTATATTGATTCGACATATTTTTCTTTAAGTAGTACCGCTCAACTTTATTTGTCATGTCGGATATAATCCACCTGCAGAGTTTACATTACAATCCTTATGAGCTCCTTAAGGGGACATCATCAACTCGATGTATTGGGACATGGATTCCATTTATAATCAACAACCCATCATACATACAATGTTATTACCCAATTCATAGGGGTTGTTGACCCATAATGAATCTCACTCTTTCATGAGTCAAAGTAATGCACACTGCATATACATGTCTGTTATTATATACGGATTAAGAGCACAAGCATCCATAATAACAGAGGTGTTTGTTCACTTATGTAGTCAGTACAAAGAGAACAACCTCAAGTGGTCCTGTTCAATACACACAAAGTGTACTAGTGTAAACCTATAGTCAAGATAGACTAATACCAGATTATACTACAACTTTTCCAATAGATTGTCCAAGTCCATCTAGGTTGTGAACTATTTATATACTCCATAGGAAACTGATAATAAGATCTTCTGTGTGACACCACACACCATATTATCTACAACATAAAATATCAGACATTTGTATTAACACTTGCAACAGATACAATATGCAAATATTTGCCCATATGATTCTCATTCAAAATTTAAGGAAATAAGGTTGCTACAAAAGTGATGCTTTTAGTATATAACCCTAACAGATAGGAGCTGGAGCAGTAGGATGATGAGTCCACTGAATGTCCGCCATACCATTTCTCAAGACCTGGGACTGATAAATGTGACGGTACTCATCGTCGGTGAAACGAGTCATATAGGTCTCATTCATGTCCCTGGAAGGTGGCAAATGCATTGAACCTCTGGAAGAACTCGTTAAAGTGGCCTCGAACGACAGGGGCTGGAGCATCGGCTGGAGCTACGGCTGGATCAGCTGCGGGGGCTGGAACAACACTGAGTGGAAGTGGAGGCTGAGGGTACTTCCTAGATCTAGACAGCTCAGAAGGTAACCTAGAGATAGGACATATGTCTAAGTTGATTTCAAACTTTTGGAAGATCATCGCTAGATGCATAGGATAGAGGAGGTTCCGGCCTGCCCTCCAACAACTAACCATACTAGCAATAATGATCTTGGAAACAAAAAATGTGCTCCAAAGTAAATATGGTATATGGACGATATCTCTAAGAAGGCGACCTTATTAGTAGATCCTGTCTTAGGTAGCAAGGCCGAATAAATAATGCAATGGAGTTTATAAAAATGCTGGTTCAGGTGGCGTACGAACAAACGAGACCGAGGAACCGAACCTAGATGATACATCGCTTCCTTAAGAGACTCAAGAATCATGTCAGAAGGGAATTGAACTTTGTTAATCTCGACTAGAGCTTTACCGTTGTCAGGCATATGGAAGTACTCACTCAAGTTCGTCGAGTTGAATTCAAATTCTTTCCACTAACACATGAATAAATGTTGCCCCTCTGATTCTTGCAAATTGCAATAAAATATTCGTACAACATTTTCATAAATTTTGCTCGAAGTCTCAAGAAAATCTTGGAGTCCTAAGTTTTCAAAGGTAGATGCGTACTCCGGAAAGATAGTAAAATTTATCGATTGACCGGGGTAAATGTTCTGGTATAGAAGATATTGAAATTTTTGAAGACATAAATAGGTTGGTGTCAAAATGCTCGTCGTCGTCGGGACGAGTGGAACTAAACACATTAACGGATTCATACTCCGAAGTGGAGGATGAAGCCGCAGTATCTTTTTTCTTCTTTTTGTAAAGCTTAGGAGCCACGGATTTGAAATAGGAGGAAGGAGAGAGATATACCTCAAAGAGACTTGAAAAAAGAGTGGAGAATGTCTTCCTAGGGCTGGTAGATCCAAAGAGATGAAGTATTGAAGCTTTGGAAGGGGGTTTCCAAACTAGAGTTCGGGTTTAGAGTCTTCTGGCTGCTGAATGTGGAGGAAGAAGTTGAATAGGAAAGAGAGGCTTCTATTCGCTGCTGTTTAAAAGAAAAATCCCGTAACCGAGTTCGGTCCGAACTCGGTCAGAAATCGGTCCGAGTTCTGTTCGAGTTCTACTAACTTGAATTTACATTCATTTTATGTGTAATGAATTATAAACATACTTAATAACTTTAAACTCATTGATTTAATAAAAATCCATTACTTTGGGTTAGCTGTAGGGGCTAGATCCCAACTAGCGGTAGTCCGAAGACTAATGTACCGTGTCGCTTCAGGCTATTTATGCCTGTATAACAGAAGGGCCCATTCGGCTTGTACCTGTAAGCCTACTTCCCAGAATTTTTAAAATTTTATTTACTTTGTTTTTTTATTTTTAAAATATTTTCTAGTAGAAAATCTTATTATTCTAAAGAAGAAGAAGATATTTTTGACAAACGAAGGAAATAGCCAGACTATTTTATATGATTTATTTTTCTGAGGTACTTTTAGAATTACTAATTTCTCGTTATCAATTATCTTTAGAATTAGAATTTATTTTAAATTTGATTGTGAAAAGATAAGTTAATTAAATTATAAATCCCTATTGTGATCAATCTTTGAGTAGGTTGATCAATCTAAATTATAATTTGATTTATCCTAATTTACTGTCCTTAAATCTTCTGCCATATTATTTTAAATGAGAATTATATTTATAAAGGTATGTTCTTTCAATTATCGGTAAAATCAATTACTATTTTCTTATTACAATCGATTATGAGTTTTACGTTGCCAATCAACCTATAAGAAATGTATATATTATTTCATCCTATAACTAGAGTTTTAAAAGCATGAATGAAATCCTTCTTTTCATAATCATCCTAGACGGGGTTATATATATATATACATATATATATATATATATATATATATATATATATATATATATATATATATATATATATATATATATATAAGTACAACTATGTATTATAATAAGTATTGGTCCAGTAATAAGGCATAAGTAGGAGTATAACTTAACATTATAGGAAGCACTAATACATAAATTACTATTATTTGATGATTCTATGCTAAATCCTTTTGTCCTAATACCAATTATAATCCAAGCACATGTCTTACTCCAATCCATTTTCATTCCACATCTATGCCAAAGACCATATATCCTTGCCCACTGATCTCATTTCCGCACATATACTCCCAGCCCAATCTCAAAGTGAGCCCAACCCGACCTAACACAACTAGTATTTAAGGAGAACAAGAGGGAGTAGTGGCAGCCGCAAAAACACAAGGCTTAACCTTAAACCTCTTCTTCCTCACTATATTCTTCTCCTTCCCTTTTTATCGTCATCGTGCCCAGCCCCCCCAAGATCCCCTCCAACTTCATCATCGTGGCCAAAAGCTGTGACCTCGACGGGGAATCCTTAGAGGCCGCAGCCCCTCGCAACCGCCCTATGCTTGATCGGCAGCCATCGATCGGGCTAACCACCACCTCAACTGCCATCATCACATTCTCCGCCATAGACTCCAACCCCCCTAACATGCGCCGGAGACGACAAAACTGACCTGCCGCCCTCGATGCCTCCTTTCCACCATGTTTTCCAGTACTAAGACTGTTCACGCTCGTGTCCACCTCTCGGGACGCACTTGCACCATGCCGATTCCGGTAATTAGTGGTGCCATCGAAGGAGCTAAGCTACTCAGCCAGGTTATGCACTCTCACTGCCATGCCAGGCTGTCTGGGCCACCACGTATGGCCAGGCCAGTAGTAGCAGCTAGTGGCCATGCAACACCTGCGCTTCGCTCCTCCCGGTGCAGCGCCATTCCTTCTCGGCGATCTCCGGCCTCCACTCTCCCAAGCGCATAGCCAACTGCCAGACGAAGTACGAGGGAGAAGCAACAGGGATAGCTTCTTATCACGCCCCGGTTCCAAATAGACTTTCCGGAGCACTATGATACATCTCCAGGCCACGCACCCGTATAACACATGTCGTGTCATACATGCGATTGCCGCCTGTAAATTCTAGGATAAAGTATAGACATCAAGAGACAATCTAAAGTAATTTACATTTATTTACACAAAACTCGCATGTTCGATCACATATATACATTCTTTTAAAAAAAAGTTCATAACTATACATAAAACAACAAACGACCACTACTCATTCCAACGTCTTCCATTTTCCTTTCCTTATTCATAAAGCTCCTTCTCATTGTAAAGTTGCACTCCTTCATGGTCTTCAACTAAACCTAGTGAACAAAAACTAGGTCGTCAATACGACGAGCAAGTCCTCGGTCAAGGAACGGAATAAGTAAAATAAGTTGATAAAATTTATTGAAATTAAACCGGAATGAAGAAAACAAATTATGGATAAGGTTTGCTAAAATTTGAAATTCTACTTAAAAATGGAATTTATATTTCTGCACATTCCAAGACTACTGTTGTATTACAAAAATGTAAGGAGCCTCTAATAACTCCTAATGCAAAATGCAACATTTAGAGAAATACTTCTGGATCACACAACTTCTATTATCTCAATAATAATCCTATTTACCCGGGATCAGGTTTATACTTAATGGTCAGTGCTTAGATTTATCCGTCCCATTAGTATCAGGATCACATATTGATGTGATATAGTCAGGATAACACATGAGTGGTTTTCCGAGTTATCGGAATCATGTGTTATAACAATTATCGTATGACTTGAAATTTTTCAAGAATATCGGAGCAGGCTACATTGGATATTACAGAGCCGAATTCGGGGATTCGGAATCCAATGAAAATCAGGAAACAAGAAACAAGAAACAGGAAAGTGAGCTAAGCCTCACCTCGGACATCGTATGGCCGTACGAATGCCGATAATCAGGAACTGATCAGTTTGTAAAATATAATTATTGTAAAGAATTTGAAGGTGTGATCCAAAGTTTTCTCTCCCATCCCAATGATATCCTAATCTATAAATAAATCTAGGGTTTGTCTTTTCCAAAAATCTCTCTTGGAATTTTCGAAAATTTCGGCAGAGTCTCCTTTGTATTTGGTGACTCTGGAAAATTCACAAGAGATATAAAATATAAAATTTAGAACTCGGGTTCGCCGACCCCTTCGGTGGAGCAACCCTCAACACCGGAACCACGCAATGTAATTTTCCGGGTTCGCCGACCCCTTCGGTGGAGCAACTCTCAACACCGGTATCCACGTAGGTATTATATATGCAATTAAAATTAAGTAAAAAAAAATTTCTTACGTTAGCAAGCAAGCTATTTATTTATTGGTGTCATTGCCCCTTTTAAACAATCCACGATCAAGAACCACAATTTGTTAGAAATACATTAATAATCACCTCCACACATAATAGATGAATCTACTAGACAAAATTTATCTTAAATATATATATATATATATATATATATATATATATATATATATATATATATATATATATATATATATATATATATCATTAGAGATATACAGAATTTTAAATCTTAATGCGTAAATGATAACTTAACAGTACGTGTAAAAAATCAAACTACTATTTTTCTATGTACCATTTATATTACTAAAATTTGAATACATGAAACCACTATTGTAATGACCCCAAGGGATAAAACTGGTATAAACAATCATCTATAAATATACATGAACCCTAATCCAAGATTTAATGTGGCATATTCTATCTTTAGAAAGCCTATACTTTATAACTAACCTTAAAACTTGATAACTAGGTTAACCTAATAACCGGGTATCTATAAATGTGAAATTTAACTAATATTTGTGATAAAATATACTAAAAGTTCATAATTTAAAAATCTGGACAGAATTATATTTTTATAAATATATATACATATTTATATATAAAATCCAAAGTCAAGGTAATTCCTACCATGAACCAACTATGAATCATTACAAAATTCATATATCAATTTGTCTAAATCGTATCTAAACCTTGTGTCCATACCATTGTACTTCAAAACTTCTCAAAATATTTACAACCAACCATGAATTATTCATAGCCATACCTAGAAGTAATTTTTTTTGTGAGAATAATTAACATGACATTTTGTACTCATGGAATTCATGTGTATGTCATAATTATTAGTATCATAACTATATATATCCAATTTCATTATATGCTAAAATAAAAATTAAAATCAAACATTAAGCCACACCATAAATCAATTAGTAATGATAATAGAGATTGAGAAATTTAGGTTGAGGACTTGCCTTTGTTTGATGTAGACCTAGGTGTTCTCCCAACCTTTCCCTAACATAACCCAAATCAAAATTTTGAATTATAAATGTAACCCAATCTTAACCTAAATCTGAAATTGAAAGAAAGGGAGTGAAAAATGGGGGTTTTTACCTAGAGAGAAGATGGAAGAGGAGGAGAGGATGGAGGAGGTGGTGCTGGAGGGTGGTGAGCCGGCGGCGGCGGGCGGCGTGGCCGACGGCGGCGGGTGGCGTGGCCGGCGGTGGCAGGAACGGCAGCATCCGCAGCAGCAGGTAGCAGCAGTAGTAGCAAGTATGGTGGTGGTGATTTAGAAGAAGAATAGGAGAGGGAAAAGAAGGTGAGGAGGAATGAAGCTGGAAATGAAGAAGAAAAGAAATAAGTAAAGAATAGAGAGAGAGAGAAAATAGGTGGCTGGTAGATGGAGTTTCTCTCCATGCCTTGAGCCACATGGCTCAAGCACATGCCACCTCCCTTCATAATATGACACATAACCCAATTGAGGTGGTATGGTATTTATGCAATTGCAAAAAAATGTATAGGGGTCCCAATGCAACAATCTATGAAAGCTTATGAAGAAAAAAAAATATTATTATTATTATTATCATTATTATATAATTATTGTGAAGAAGAAAATTTTGAGGCATAACATTCTACCCTCCTTAAAAGAAATTCCGTCCTCGGAATTTACAAGAAGGAAAAATTAAAGTAATGACAACTAAGGTTACCTTGTTCATCGAATAGGTAAGGATATTGTTGTCGCATCTCTTCTTCTCTTTCCTAAGTGGATTCTCCAGATGAGTTCTTGTTCCAAGATACCCGAACCAATGAAATAGTCTTGTTCTTAAGAACTTTCTGTCTTCGATCCAAAATTTCCACCGGCTTCTGTTCTAGGTGTAGAGTTGGACCCACTGTGATCTATGAATGATCGAGTTTGTGACTGGGATCTGGTACATATTTTCGAAGTTGAGATACCTGGAAAACATTATGGACTCCTTCCAAAGAGGGTGGTAAAGCCAGTCGGTAGGATACATCTCCCACTCGTTCCAAAACATCAAATGGGCCTATATATCTCGGACTTAGCTTTCCTCTTGTTCCAAATCTGATTGTTTCCCGAGTTAGCGAAATCTTTAAAAACACATGATCACCAGCCTTGAATTCCAAGTTTCTTCGATGCTTATCGGCCCACATTTTATATCGGTCTTGCGCTGCTTGGAGATGACTTCGAATTGCCTTGACCTTGTCTACAGTCTGTGTAACTAGCTCTGGACCCAGGAGTTGACGTTCTCCTACATCACTCCAGAATATTGGTGACCGACACTTCCTTCCATACAAAGCTTCAAATGGTGCCATTTTAATGCTAGCCTGATAGCTGTTGTTATATGAGAACTCAATTAAATGCAAATGGTCATCCCAGGATCCTCCGAAGTCTAAGGTATATGCTCTTAACATATCTTCTAGGATTTGAATCATTCTTTTCGACTGACCATCAGTTTGTGGATGGTATGCTGAACTGAACTTCAGGCGAGTACCGAGACTATCTTACAAGCTTTTCCAAAACTTAGAGGTAAACCGAGTATCTCTGTCTGATACGATACTCACCGGTACTCCATATGACTAACAATATTTTTCATGTACATATCTGCTAAGAGCTCTGTAGGTTGACCGATCCGAAATGGTAAGAACCGTGCACATTTGGTAAGCATGTCCACAATTACCCAGACGGCATTATTACCCTTTCTTGTTTTTGGAAGTCCAGATACAAAATCCATCGTAATATGTTCCCATTTCCATTCTGGTACAGGCATGGGTTGCAAAAGTCCGACTGTCCGTTGATGTTCGGCCTTTACTTGTTGACATACCAAACATTTTGACACAAATTTGGCTATCTCTTGTTTCATTCCGTGCCACCAAAAATTCTGCTTCAGATCCTTATACATTTTCGTACTCCCAGGATGAATGGAGTATTGAGAACTATGTGCTTCAGACATTATCTCGGTCCGGAGTTCTCCATATGGCACACACAAATGATTTCCAAACCTCAAGGATCCATCGGGATGCTTAATCAATCCAGTTTGTGTTCCAGCCTCAGTCTTGCTCCATAGTCTTTGCAGTTTCATATCATCCTTTTGCGCCTCTTTAATTCTTTCTATTAGGGGTGATTGTATTTGTAAGTTTTCCCAGATTCTATCTGTTACTGGACATATTACTTCAATCCCCATCTTCCTCAGATCTTCTAATATTTCTATAGGTGTATTCATAAAGAAAGCTGCGGGCCTTCTACTTAAGGCATCGGCTACTTTGTTTGCTTTTCCCGGATGATACTCCAACTCCATATCAAAGTCCTTAAGCAACTCTAACCACCTTCGTTGCCTCATGTTTAACTCTTTTTGAGTAAATACATATTTCAAACTTTTATGATCTGTATATATCTTGATTTGTTCACCATATAAGTAATGTCTCCATAATTTTAATGCAAAGACCACAGCCGCCAATTCCAGATCGTGAGTTCGGTAATTCCTTTCATGAGTTTTCAGTTGGCGAGAAGCATAAGCGATAACCCTTCCATGTTGCATTAATACACAGCCCAATCCTTTTCCTGAAGCATCACTATAGATCTCATAGGCTCCTAATCCTGATGGTAATGCCAGTACTGGAGCTGTGATGAGTCTTTCCTTTAGTTCCTCAAAGGCTGCTTGACACTTATCAGTCCAATTAAATTTTTCATTCTTCCGGGTCAATCGAGTGAGTGGCTCCGCAATTCTCGAAAAATTCTCCACAAATCTCCTATAATATCCAGCTAGACCAAGAAAGCTTCGGATTTCTGCTACATTCTTAGGAGTAGGCCATGACTTGACGGCTTCTACTTTTTTAGGGTCCATCGATATCCCTTCTCCGCTCACTATATGACCTAAGAAGGAAATTTTGTCCAACCAGAATTCACACTTACTTAACTTTCCATACAATTTCTCTTGTCGTAAAGTCTGGAGCACTATCCTCAAATGTTCTTCATGTTCCTTTTTATTCTTTGAGTAGATCAATATATCATCAATGAATACAATCACAAGTTTATCCAAGTATTGATAAAATATTCTGTTCATCAGATCCATAAATATAGCTGGAGCATTAGTCAGTCCAAAAGGCATTACTTGGAACTCATAGTGCCCATAACGGGTTCTGAAAGCTATCTTTGGTATATCCTCCTTTCTAACTTTCACCTGGTGATATCCCGATCTGAGGTCAATTTTGGAAAATACTGTTGCTCCTCCTAATTGGTCAAACAATTCCTCAATCCTTGGCAACGGATATTTATTTTTGATAGTCACTTCATTTAAAGCTCTATAATCTATCACTAACCTCAGACTTTCGTGTTTTTTCTTTACGAATAGCACAGGTGCTCCCCAAGGAGATCCACTAGGCCTGATAAATTCCTTAGCCAACAATTCCTTGATTTGTTTATTCAATTCAACCAATTCTTCCTTGTTCATTGGATAAACTTTTTTTTGCAACAGGTGCAGTTCCAGAAATTAGATCGATACAAAATTCAACGATCCTATCAGGTGGTAATCCTGGTAGTTCATCAGGAAATACATCCTTAAATTCGTCTACAATCTTGGGCCATTCTACTACTTGGTTCTAAAAATTTCTTCCTGATGGTAATTCGAATTTTTCTAGTTCTTTTCCATCAAATTCCTTCTGATCTCTGATAAATTCATGTATATCCTTACCGAGTAGTGAAAATTGCACCTTTCCTTGCCTACAGTCTATAACTGCTGAGGCCAAGGTTAACCAGTCCATCCCAAATACCACATCATAGTTATTCATGGGAAACACTAGTAATCTGGCCTTAAAGCTTTCTCCTCCCATTTTAATTGGACAATTTCTAAGTATTCGGCTAACCTCTACAATACCATTACCCGTAAGGATTTTCAATTTTTTGACTAGGGGTTGAGTGATTATATCATACATGGATATAAAAGATACAAACATAAACGAGTGAGTTGCCCCAGAATCAAATAATACTGATGCGGGGCTAGATGATGCACGTATGGTACCTGATACCACTTCTCCGGCCATTTCTTCTTCGTTGACATTCATCATTAAAGCTTGTCCATGCTGCTTCTTCTTTTTGTTATTACCCCGACCAGCCTTCTGTGCTTGATAGAACTGATGCGCTTGGGGTGCTAGAGCTGGCCTCTGCTGGTATCCAGTTGGTATGCGAGCTTGAGCTGGAGGTGCTGCATGAGTCATAGGCCTTGGTCCATTCTTCTGAAGTGGAGGTCTTGGCCGGAACCCTTGCGAATTGTTCTGCACCTCAAATCTTCCAGTGGCTTGTCGAGGATACTGCTGTATCTGATGTTCAGACGTCCCACATCTGAGGCACCTTCCTTGAAGCTTTCTACAGTCGTTCCTTGTATGTCCAGGTTTCTCACAATATGTGCAGCTCTGACGATTTCTATTGTGTTCGGTTTGGATGTATTTATGTTGTCCCTGCCCTGAGTTCCTACCCTGAGGAGAGCTGGTTTCCAAGTTTCGCTTTTGCCCTCCTATTTTTGAGTTAATTTTATCATTTTGCATCCTTTCCTGGTCTCTAGCTACTTCAACCACCTCAGCATAAGTATGACATGCGTAAGGTGCGACCTTCATCTTTAATTTGTCATTTAGTCCTTTTCAGAATCGGGCTATCTTTGTCTTTTCCGTGGCTACCATATGGGAAGCATAGCGACTAAGTTTTGTAAATTCTGTCGCGTACTCATTGATAGAGGTCTTATTCTGCTTCAAATATATGAATCTCCTTTCCAGCTCCATCCTCGCGCTGGCGGGAAAGAACCTTTCTTCAAATCTCCTTTTAAATTCCTCCTAGGATATAATCTCATTGGAGTCTTCGGGGTGCTGAGCACTCCACCAGTGTTCATCCATATCCTTTAGTTGTATTCTTACTAGAGACATCACATCATCTGGTGCGATCTTGGCGCCCTTCAACAACCCCTCGGTAGTCTTTAACCATTGAACCGCTTCCAAAGGAGTTTCGGTCCCATCGAAGTTAGGTGGATTTATATTCCTGAAGTCTTGGATTGTTCCAATTTTTGGTGCAAGAGCGACATCAAGCCTTTCTAGTATTCTAGCTGATGTGGCTTGGGCAAGTTGGACTTGTTGGGCATTAGTCTCTAGGACCTTCTGGAAAATTTCAAGAACATCAGTCGTCCGCGATTCTGATGATTCAGGTTGTGCCGACTTTTGAGTTGAAGGATGTTTTCCATAAATAAATTCACTTTATTTATTGTATTTCTGGAAAAATTACAACTGTAGGAATCCGATCTAGAAGACGATCGCTTTATCCCTTGGACGATACGAAGAAGAAAAGCTCTCAAAATTTTGACAGTAATTTAGATAACTATGTATCTGTACAATGAATGAGAAAAGAACCCTATTTATAGAGTCAAAAATAACTGAAAGGATAACTGTCTTCACAACCTGTGCATAGTTGAAAATCACGCAGGATTTAACATACACAAAGTCATGAGCAGTTACTGGACGTGGCCTGTAACTGTTAGACACATGGCAATCATGCATGAGTCGTGTGCAAGTTACAGGACACGCAGGCGAGAGATCAGTGGCATGGCTGCCACATACTCCAATTTGATGAAATCCACACAGACTTGTTGAAGACGAAATCCACGCGAACTTGGGTCAGAAAGCTTCAAAATCCACGCAAACTTGGGGTAAGAAGCTTCAGAATCTACGCAGACTTGGGGCAAAAAGCTTCAGCATCCACGCAGATTTGGGGCAGAAAGCTTCAAAATCCACGCAGACATGGGGCAGGAAGCTTCAGAATCCATGCAAACTTGAGACAAAAAAGCTCAAAATACACGCAGACTTGAGGAAGGAACATAGAAGTTCAAAATACACGCAGACTTGAACCAGGACTGCCAGCTGTCTTGATTCGACGTGCCTCGACTGACACAAAATCTCTGACAGTGATTGCCTTGTCAGTCACATTAAATGACAATAAGCTCTTTTGGTACGCCAACTTGGTGAAGGTTGAGTCTTATTGAAGAAGATTTCAAAAGTCACGCAATAGTCGGCTGTGATCTCTCGAGTTCCGTGCATACGTGGTATACGAGGAGACTTTCTTCGACTGTCGTGCTGTAAATCATAATGACACTCTGACAAATGATGAGCTGTCTCCCAGCGTAACTTTTAAATATTGTCCTGATCAACTCAACGTGATTTTTAGACTCTGTCTTGATCAACTCAGCGTGACTTTTAGACTCTGTCTTGATCAACTCAGCGTGACTTTCATTTTTAAGGTCTACAAAACCCCCTTCAAAGTTTTCGAAAGTTGAAAGGACTTCAAAATTTTGAAATACTTTGAAAACATCCAAAATGAACTTATTAAATGTCATGATGACTCTTCATTTTTTGAGACTGATTGAATCCAATTTATGGTGGAATATGAACCGCCGACGAGCTCTTTTATATAAACGGGGAGAAAATTCAGCTGTGATCTTCATCTCGCGTCAGCATGACTCCGAAGGAAGAAGCAGAGGAAGAAGCACGAAAGTTGGGTTTCTGTGCCCATGGCGACCCTACTCTCGGGGGTAAGGAATCGGAGCCTTTAGTTTTCGAGTTCAAAGATGACCCTACACAATTAGCCAAGAACTTTCTGAGCCATTTTGGTCTAGACGGCTCATCTTCTTCCAATGGGCGCAGCCTCGCAGAGCAGCTGGAAGCGCTCGATGCTTTGTTACACCGTATGGGGGTCAATAGTGTAGAAGAATTGGGTGCCAAGCTCAGTCGCTCCGTAAAATAGGGCGCGTCCTTTCATGCTTCAGTTTTCTTTGAAAATGTTGCACTTCTTTTCCTCTTTTATCTATGTAAGGTCATCAGTGCCACTTATCTTTGCATTGAATGCTCAAATATTTCTGTGGTACAACTTTGTGTTGAGAGCTAGCTTTACTCCGAATAGCGTGCGCTAATGAAGAGCCTTAGGCGGCACTCTTTGAATGTTTCCAATGTTGTGCTGTCTTCCAAAGCACACGTGACACTCATTCCGTGGTTATGAGCGCTTTTTACTCGGATTCTTCCAAAAATAGACTCGTACCGTGACCCTTTTTAAATAGATAGCTGAGTTTTACGCATACTTATTCCTTTATTCTTCTTCTTCTTCTCTGAGAATGACCTTTTTGCAAGATTCCATTCTCAACAAGAAATTGATGATAGCAATGCTTTCTGATGTTGTTTTCTTATGCGCTATATCATCTGACATTGGTTTGCCAATCCTTAGCACAAAACCGTTTGATCTCGATAGTGAGTCTAACATAGTATGCGTACCACTTTTCACTGTTGAAGATGAGCTTTTGTTTCTGACTGAACAGGGTGCGCCTGAATGGCCAGTGCGCGCCTAATGATAATGACATTTCTGTTAATTTCTTTTTCTTTGCTGTTTTCTTGCAGAAACATGGCTGAAATTTTTTTCCAGAACTGGCATTGGTGATTTGGATGCTGTGGGGAATATTCTTTTGACACCAACATCAGGGAGCTCATACGCTTTTGACGTACAAATCAGACAACTCAGAACTCTTCGTAGGATAGAAGGGTCTTTCTCATATGGTAGGAAGAGCCTTTATATACGGAGAGTTGGATGGTGGAGTCAACTCTACCCCGAGAAATCGGGTAGTAGAGTTCCTTTCATGGCAGAACTAGGAATTGTATCCCAATGTTGGATACATTCCTATCTCCTTTGAAAGGTCGCTCCTAATCCACCAGTTGTATTGGCAGCAACACGCCTTCGGGCTGCCATACCCTGGGCTTCTCCTTTCGTCTGAGAGAGAAGACCAGAGTTTGATTCCTGCTGTTCCGGTCGCCACTGGAACTCGGACAGTCAGGAATTGCCACCAACAACGAACCCGTTAAAGAAGATCCAAAGAAGAAATAGATCTCCATTAGATTATTGTTGTATGTATAGAATGAAAATCCAAAATTGTAATAGATTTCTATTATGATTTGTAAGAAAGTCTAAGAAAATGTAATAGACTTTTTATGATGATATGAGAGTGGAAATGATAATTCTTCTATGCTCAATGATTTGTACCTATTTGGATGAGTTGTGGACATGATAGATAATGAAATCTTCTTTTCTGATTTAGAGTACATAATACTATCAGAGGTAATATGGACGTGATAATATGTAGAAACTCAAAAGAAAATAGATTGATTTCTATGCAAAGGTTAAAAAATGGAAAATGACAAATGAGTAGGTAGATTCGGCATAGAAGATTATGAACGGACGAACTATCAGATGAATGTGATAAATGAACTGATGAACCGTCAGGCATTAATGAACGGACGAACCGTCGGATGAATGTAATAAATGAACGGATGAACCGTCAGGCATTAATGAACGGGCGAACCGTCGGATGAATGTGTCGCTTCGTTATTTGAGGAACTTCTGTCTATAAATATAGCAGAAATCTGACAAGAACGAACACTTCTACTCTTCAACATAAAAATGTCGTCTGAAGAAGCATCCAAGAAGGCTGAAATCGCCTTGAAGGTTCAGAAGGGCACTGAAGAACGCCCTGCCGATCCAGTTCAGCCGAAGGAGATAGATGCAGACGAAGGTTCGTCTGCACCCAAGCCACCACGAGACATTTTGGATTTTCTGCTTGATCCAGGAAGGACTGAAGAAGAGAAAGCCATGAGGATGGCTGCTTGCAAGTTTCTCGTGGGCTCCAGCAAAGAAGTTCTCAGTTCTTTTGCTGATCGCGTTTTCGAGAAGGACGGCAGTGGTCCGCGACCAAATGTAGAGAAGGATGATAGTGATCTTCCTTAAAATCATGTACTATCATTCATGATTAAAATAAAATAAAATTTATAAACATGAACTTGTCTGATGCTTTACAAGTATTTACATTTATACATAATACTTTTTAAGGAATTTGCCATTAATAGGCATCATAACTTTTCGACCATCCAATTCTGAGAGTTGATAAGCTCCATTTGAGAAAACTTTGCTCACAACATAGGGACCTTCCTACTTTGCGTCAAATTTACCTTTGCTCATATGAGTCATAGTCATAGGACGTCTGACTGTTAGAACAAGTTCTCCTTTTTGATATGCTCGAACTCTGACTTTCTTGTTAAAAGCTCTTGAAATTCTAGCTTGATAGAATTCGATATTCTGTTGAGCAGATAATCATTTTTCATCCAGAGTTTCTAATTCCTGAAGTCGAAGACGATCATTATTCTCGGCAGTAAGTTCATTAGCGATTGCTATCCTTAAAGAAGGAATTTGAACCTCTAATGGAAGAACAGCTTCGCATCCATACACCAGAGAGAAAGGTGTACATTTAGTAGCATTACGAACTGTAGTGCGGTAAGCCCACAAGCATTCACCAAGTTTCTCACTCCAATTACGTTTGTTAGTGGAGACAAACTTCTTTAAGAGTTTGATGATTGTCTTGTTGAAAGCCTCTGCTAATCCGTTAGCTGCCGGATTATATGCGATAGAAGCCACATTATTGATCCGATGATCGTCACAGAATCGAGTAAATTTCTGGCTGACGAATTGTGGTCCATTATCATAAATAATGCGTCGGGGAACACCAAATCTGTAGATGACATGGTGCTTGACAAAGTTGATGAGATTGGAAGTCTTGATTTCAGATAAAGGAATAGCTTCGGCCCATTTGGAGAAATAATCGGTTATTGCAAGAATAAACCGATGACCTTTTGATGACGGCAGATTGATCGGACCAATAATGTCCATGCCCCAAGCTTCAAAGGGCCATGATGCTGCCGTTGGATGTAGAAATTCTGAGGGTTGATGAATAAAATCCGCATAGATTTGACAAGCTTTGCACTTCCTTGCATATTCGATGGCATCTGATACCATAGTGGGCCAATAATAACCCATACGTCGAATACGGTCTTGAAGTTTTGGTCCAGGCTGATGTGCTCCACAAACTCCATCATGTGCTTCGCGTATAATTTGTTGAGCCTCATCACCGACAATACATCGAAGAAGTAAACCGTCATAAGCTCGACGATATACGGTTTTTGTAGTATGATTGTAATAGAATCTGAGTGATCGTCGTCTGATAGATGCTGCCTCACTCGGATTATCTGGAAGAATATTATACAATACGAAATCTAAGAAAGAAAGTCTCCAATCTTTATCCGTATTCTGAGTTTCAGCTGAATTACTGAAGATGAATTCCATCCTAGAATCAGATGAAGATGATAATGATTTACGACTTAATCCAAATCCTCTTGTTGCATTGACGTCATGAGATGTTGATTCTTCAATGTCGACTGGAAGTCCTAGAGTTAGGTTATTCTCAAGATGAAATAATTCTCGATTACAGACAACAATCATTTGTTGACGTCTGATTGGAATAGCTAACACCGCCGCAAGATTAACAAGAGCTTCAGCTTCTGTGTTATATGCTCGCCTAACATGTTCAATGAAGAACCCCTCAAATGAAGAAGCCATAGATATAGCCGATCTATGATAAGGAACCAGATCTTGATGGCGAACTTTATAAGTACCCCTTATCTGATTAACAATGAGTTTAGAATCTCCATACGCTTCCAAATGTTGAATATTCAGATGTTTAGCGAGTTGAAGACCAATAAGCAGTGCATTGTACTCAGCTACATTGTTTGAACATGGTTGATCAAGAGAATAAGCTCTTTGGATAGAAAGACCTTCTGGCGACACAAGAACGATTCCAACCCCAGCAACAATGTCACCATTAGGACCTATTCTTGAAGCTCCGTCAAAGAATAGACGCCAAGTAGGATTTTCTTCAGCAATTTGGTTTGAATCTAGGACTTCATCTGGGATTTCATCATAGAGTTTTGAATTTTCTGGAATTGAATGAGCAGCCAGAAAATCAGCTAAAGCTTGTCCTTTGACTGATTTCTGAGGAATATAGTGCATCTCATACTGAGCAAGTAAGATTCCCCAGTTAGCCAATCGAGAATTTAAAACACTGGGTTTCTTCATCATAACCCGTATAGTATTGATCCTGGAAATGACATGAATGGTCTCTCCAATGATATAGTGTCGTGTCTTTTGGACAACGAACATCAGGGCTAGATATTCTTTTTCGACCGGTGAATATCGAGGTTCAGCTCCGGTCATTGTACGACTGAGATAGTAAATGGCTTGTTCATGACCATTTTTATTCTTTTGAGCAAGCAATGCACCCAATGAATGACTCATTGCTCGGGTATATAGGAGGAACGGTATTCCTAAGACATGAGGTACCAATACTGGAGGGCTCATCAGATATTGTTTTATATCATCGAGTGCTTTCTGACATTCATCATTCCAGATAAAAGAAACACCTTTCTTCATAAGTTTATTGAATGGTCTGCAGCGTCCTGAAAGATTAGAGATGAATCTCCTGATATAAGCGATCCTTCCTTGAAATCCTCGTAGCTCTTTTAAGGTGCGTGGAGGACGCATATCTTGGATGGCTTTGATCTTCTCGGGATCCACGTGTATACCTTTAGAGGTAATGACGAAGCCGAGAAATTTACCACTAGAGACGCCTAAGAAGGACTTAGTAGGGTTCATCTTTAATTGATGCTTACGCATTAGATCAAATATAGTCTTCAAATCTTGGATGTGATCCTCCTTTTGTCGACTTTTGACTGCAATATCATCAACGTAGCATTCGACTGTTTTCCGCAAATGTTCGCGGAATATAGTGCTCATGGCTCGTTGATAAGTTGCTCCTGCATTCTTGAGACCGAATGGCATAACTGTATAACAGTATGTACCGATCGGCATTCTGAAAGAAGTGTGTTTCTCGTCATCTGGAAACATTTTAATCTGATTGTACCCAGAATACCCGTCCATGATTGACATCCGTTCAAACCCACAGGTATTATCGATCATAACATCAGTAATTGGTAGAGGGAATTCGTCTTTAGGATATGCCGCATTGAGATCGCGGAAGTCTATGCATACTCTGATTTTGCCAGTCTTTTTAAGAATATGAACTATATTAGCCACCCAATCGGGATGTTGTTCCTCTCTAATAAACCCAGAGACCATGAGTTTATTGACTTCAGCTTCAATTGCATCCATAATGTCTGGACGAAATCGTCGCTGTTGTTGTTTGACCGGTTTAGCATTCGGCATGATATTGAGTTTATGAGTTGCGATTTGTGGATCAAGTCCTGGCATATCTTCATAACTCCAAGCGAAAACATCAATGTATTCACGAATGAGTTTTATCATGTCTTGCTTATCAGTTTCCGAAAGACTTTCACTGATGAATATTGGTTTGGGGGATCCCTCTTCACCAACATCTATTTGAACAAGCTATATCTTCAGTCGGAGGTTATTTTTGCTCGAATCGGAACTCCCATTGATTATCTAACCTTTGGGACCATTGTTCTGATTCAAGTGAGATTTCAAACTCGTCTTCGTCTTCATCACTTTCTTCAGAACGGTCAATGGAGACCATGTTGGAAGACAGAATGTTGCAGTAGAAGTCACCGATACTTGTATCAGAATCCCAAGAGGTAGTACTAGAAGAATCAGATCTCTTATCTTCGTCAGATTCGGGATCTTCATGGACAATATTAATAAAAGGAGTAGGAGCAACATAACCCAATCCGTATTTTGTCCTTCCATATTTTAGAGGAGGAATCCGGACAGGCATTTTTCTTCCTTTTCCATTATTGAGGCCAGTTCTGAAGTCATAGCCCATATTTTTAATGATGTCTTTAGATTGCTGACTATAACGACGTAGTTGTAATCTTCCAGTATCATCGTTTTTGTCATCATCTTCTAAATCAGAAGGATTCTGGGGCCCTTTATAAAAGACTATTGGAATGTCTCCCGGCTTTCTGCTGGGAACTAGAAAGTATGAAGTTTGTACAGATTCTAGGGATACATCTGTATGAAAAGTCTGTACAACTCCTATGGTTATTGTTCTCAAGTCATCTAACAAATGCAAATAACTATGAACATGATTACACATATCAATATACTGCAAAGATGGAGACTTTTCATTAAATTTAAAAGTAGCAGTATTTACATTGGAAGAAGGCTGAGCCTTAGAAATCTTAGCCAAATCAATGACTAAAGGGGGAGAAGAAGAACGAGAAGAAGTTTTGTTTCGATTAAGATCGATAACAAATGGCTCAGAAGAGGTGAGCTCCCTAGAAGCCTGAGATGGAAGAGTAGTCCACCCTCCAACAGGGATTACCAAAGTATCCTGTTTTATATGTGAAGATACAGGAACTGTAGTACGTCCACTGACAGGAATGATCAATGTATCTTGAGTAGACAACTGAGGTAATGGAGAGATCCGTCCACTTACTGGAATGATGAAAGAACCTTCTCCAGAGGGTTTGGAAGATTGTTGCTGAGTAGTTCGACCTTTAACAGGGATTATTAAAGTCTCACTTTGTGAATCCTCTTTCTCCATAGCTTGTATCACCCTTGTATACTCTTCTTTGTACATCCGGGAATCATTGAAATAAGCTTCAACCCCATGGAAGGGATTTATATCAGCAACTTCCTTTTGTACTCTTCCATTGCTGTCAATGTATTTAAAACACTGATGAAGAGTAGAAGGCACCACATTATTTTCATGAAGAAAGGGCCTCCCCAGAAGAAGATTGTAAGATCCCAGGATCTCGATCATATAGAAAGTGACTTTGGATCTGAAATCACCTATCTGAAGTTTCAGGTGAATCTTTCCCAAAGGCTCGCTTCGACTCTGATTGAATCCCAGGATAGTAGTAACCGTCTTAGAAAGCTTATGAAGAGGAATTTTTAGTTCATCCAACAGACTCTTTGGCATTATACTTATAGCAGATCCTGGATCAATGAGGATACGATCTATCTTCATCGTATCGATATAACCGGTGTAGTAGAGAGGCCGATCATGTCGATTATCTTCCAATAGCATATCGTCTTGTGTAAAGGTGATATTTGGGATAATCTCCAATACACTGTTGCAATGTAAATAAGTGGCAGGTTCTTCACCTGACTTCTTTAATTGTGAAAGACAAGCGTCAGCCTAAAGAAGTGCCTCACTTAACGTCTCCCGAGTCTCTTTAGAAAGACGTAGAAGTTCAAAGAGAGACGTTCTAGCTGGAGTATTAGCAAGTTGAGCTAGAATATCAAAATTATAAGGCTTCTGAAGCCCAAGAGGAGGGGACTTCTTGATTGGTTTATCAAATCGAGCATGTTGTTTGCCTTTCTCAAGAGCTACAGGCTTGGAAGGAGCAGGTTCAACCGGAGCAGTAAAGGAACAGGTGCAGTGGATGATTCTTCTTCAAGAGGAACATCTTTATCAGCAGGAGGAATATTAGGAGTATCCTCAGGACTCTTGGAATAATCCTTTAGATAAGGTTTTCCTGTTCTAGTAGCACCAGCAAGTGCTTCTTCCTTATCTTTCGGCTCTGTGTCGAAAGTGGATCCGATAGAAGTCATATGACATGACTTAATCTTTCCAGTCTTCTTGGACTTTCGGGAAGTAGTCTTTTGAAGAAGAGAAGATTCAAAACCTGCCACTAGATCAGGATGAATCCATATGATTTCTCCTATTTTCATAGTGATTGGTACTAATCCTTCAGACTGTGGAGGAGGAATATTCACTATTTCAAGAGTTGCCTTGGGAATAGGAATAGTCCCACTTTCAAGGAGTTGAGGAGGGAAATCTCCGAATTGCATAGAGACGACGTTAGAGGTGACGGTCTTCTCTTTCGGAGTAAGAAAGATAGCTCCAGATTTAATCATTTCCTGGATCTTTCCTTTCAGTACATAACATGTACGAATTGTGTGACCCAACATTCTGTGGTATGGACAGTATTTAGGATGATCTGTCTTACCAGCTTCATCAGGTTTCTTGATTTCAGGTAACTGTATTTTATTACCTTTCAGCAGACATTCAAAGATACCAAGGACATCGTCGTCATCAAAAGAGTATTCTTCTTTAGGGCGAGATGCTCTTGGTTGTTGAGTCGTAGAGGCGGGGGGAGTTTGAACAGTCGATGTATCTTTACTCTGAAGATTAACTTCAAGGGTTTCTTTTCCCTTGCGAGTATTGGATTTAGCATTATTGTTAGTACTTTGACCTGTTTCTTCGGGAGTCATCTGCAGTCCTAAGCCTTTGAAAGTTTCAGCACTAATTTCAGCGGCTTTGGCACTAACTATGAAGGAAGGCCAATCTTGGAATTGGGTAGATCCAGTCCACATGCTAATGATTGGCAACAAATTTGATTTGCATGTGTCGATAGTGACAGCATCAGGAGTTCCAAGAGGCATCTTCAGAGCTTCTCTTCGAAACCGTTCAATGAAATCTTCTGTAGTTTCATTATTTTTCTGCTTGATTCTTATAAGAGCAGATATAGTCATGTCATTGAGCCCTTCATAGAACCGTTCAAGAAACATTTGTTTGAAACCGGCAAATGAAGTAATACACCCATCCGGGAGACTTCTATACCATTCATAAGCCGTTCCTTTAAGACATCCGACAAACACCCGAGTAAGGAGGGCGTCACTTGGTTGTAGCTGGTCATTCATCACTTTAAAGTGATTAATAAACTGACTCGGAGAAGTGGTTCCATCATAGAATGAGATAGTAGGAGGCTTGTATTTAGGAGGATACGATACTTGCTTCCATTCTATTGGATGAGGTTGCTTGATGCCTAACCTTTGTAAACCATCTTTCTGTTTGAATGCCTCAAATTGAGTTTTGAGATTCCTCAATTCTTCAGTAACAACTCCAGAGGATTGTGGAGTTGTAGCTTGCAGAGAATAGTTGGAAGGAGGAACAGCATTATAAGCACTACCCCCAGCTCCAGAGAGACTAGGATTTGGTTGAACTTGCCCAGGAGTATTGGATTGTACTGCTGGAGGAACATGTACTGGACTTACACCAGTGTCAATTGGTATGGCATCTGGTACAGTCTGTCGATTTTGCATCTGGGTTGCCATGAGTTCATACATCGACTTCATAGTGTCAGCCATAGACTTTATTTGCTGTTCCAAAGAAGCAATTCTTTGTTCTTGAGGAGTCAAGGAAGAAGAAGGTTCATCAGTATTCCCATCGACCATATAAGTCGTGACTGTACGAGGGATTATTGACGAACTGGTGGATGTTGTATGTTCTGAATCATTACTTTGTGTATCAAAGTCATTTGTAGGAGAACTACCCCCAGTAGGAAGAGGTGGGAAGTTAGATTCTCCAAGAAATTCAGAATCATCTTCAGAAATCAAAGTCCTTTGACTAGAAGCCAGGACTCTTGCTCTGGTGCCTCTGTATACTCCATCTGGACTATCAGTTCTACCCCCAGTATCCCGAGAGGTCATGTTGACAGAAGCAAACAGAGGTTCATCTACATCAGGCATGGGTTCACACTGAATCCGATTGAAAACAGATTGTCGTTTAGTTTGACATCTGCATTGCATTATGACTCTCGGCTGAAAATCACATTCATCATCAGCATGGTCCTGATCCATTGATTGACATCTGTATTGAATTATGACTCTTGGCTGGAAGTCACATTCAACATGGTCAAGATCCATTGACACAGAATTATTCCTTTTCTTCTGTTGAAGATGTTCTCGTAAATCTGTCTGTGAAGATTGGGGTACATCAGAGAACATTCTTTGTGTATTTTTTGGAATATATTTCCAGTTCTTGGGTCTTGATGGCTCTTGATTTTATAGAGAGTGATTAATCTGAGCCATATAATTTCTAGCATACTCTGCATCTGGATCTCTTGCTTTTGTTCCCGATTGGTATGGTTTTTTGACACCAGAAGTGCTTCCCAAACGGATTTGATTAAGTTTTGCTCTTAGATCAGTTGGAGGTAACACATTGGTTTTTGAAACTTGGAGTTTTCCTTCCGTTGATCTGGATATTTGCAGAGAAGGAAGAATTGAACCATCCTTTTGATTAGGAGTCGGTAACAGACCCTCTTTTATAGACAAATTCTGTGCCCAATTCGAAGAAGTCGTAGAAGAAGACATTAAGGAATGTTTCTTCTTAGACTTATTCAATTTTTGAGACATAGAATGTCTAGAAGGAAGAGTAGTCAAAAGATCATCTCTTTTTCTTTGACTAACAAAATTGTCAGTCAAAGCTGTTCCTGAAGTAAACACTACATGAGCAGAAGAAACAACTAAAGAGTTATTTCTTTTCGAAGGAACTTTGTGTGGAGGAGTTCTAGCAAGACCACCCCCAGTTCTGGTAGAATTTGGCAAAGAAGAAGAGGTAGCTAAAGAGCTATTCTTCTTTGAGTATGCTGGTGACAATTTGGCTAAGGAGCCAGTATTGTCAGCATATAAAGTCTTGGTTAAAGAGCCAGATTTTGGTACGCACACTGAGTCAGGAAGAATTGACTTGGAAATACACGCTGGAACAGTTTTGGCTAAGGAGCCAGTGTTGTTAGCATGACTTTTGAATTTAGAAATACACGCTGGGACAGTTTTGGCTAAGGAGCCAGTGCTGCCAGCGTGACTATTGGAATTGAGATTACACGCTGGAACAGGCTTGACTAAGGAGCCAGTGCTGCCAGCGTGACTTTTGACTTTGAGATTGTACGCTGGAACAGGCTTGACTAAGGAGTCAGTGCTGTCAGCGTGACTTTTGACTGCTGTCATCTTCGGGCACACAAGAGTGTGCGTGCTTGAAGTAGAGTCCTTGCCAGTGTTAGGAGTAGACACTGTGGCAGAAACTTCACCCTTGGTTGCCAACAGATTCTTAGGGACGTAGACAGATCGTCCCTTCGACTTGGCAGTGGTGATGGAGGCTGAAGTGGACTTGCCACCCTCAGCCCGCTACATTTCTTCGTAGGCGAGTTGATCGAATTGGATCGATATCACCTTTTTCGTCGAGCCGACTGACGAAGTATCGCATTAAGTTGTTGCCATCTCAGAAGAGGAGATGGTTTTCCCCAGCAGAGTCGCCAATTTGTTTTCCATAAATAAATTCACTTTATTTATTGTGTTTCTGGCAAAATTACAACTGTAGGAATCCGATCTAGAAGACGATCGCTTTATCCCTTGGACGATGTGAAGAAGAAAAGCTCTCAAAATTTTGACAGTAATTTAGATAACTATGTATCTGTACAATGAATGAGAAAAGAACCCTATTTATAGAGTCAAAAATAACTGAAAGGATAACTGTCTTCACAACCTATGCATAGTTGAAAATCATGCAGGATTTAACATACACAAAGTCATGAGCAGTTACTGGACGTGGCCTGTAACTGTTAGACACATGGCAATCATGTATGAGTCGTGTGCAAGTTACAGGACACGCAGACGAGAGATCAGTGGCATGGCTGCCACATACTCCAATTTGATGAAATCCATGCAGACTTGTTGAAGACGAAATCCACGCGGACTTGGGTCAAAAAGCTTCAAAATCCACGCAAACTTGGGGTAAGAAGCTTCAGAATCTACGCAGACTTGGGGCAAAAAGCTTCAGCATCCACGCAGACTTGGGGCAGAAAGCTTCAAAATCCACGCAGACATGGGGCAGGAAGCTTCAGAATCCACGCAAACTTGATACAGAAAGCTCAAAATACACGCAGACTTGAGGAAGGAACATAGAAGTTCAAAATACACGCAGACTTGAACCAGGACTGCCAGCTGTCTTGATTCGACGTGCCTCGACTGACAGTGATTGCCTTGTCAGTCACATTAAATGACAATAAGCTCTTTTAGTACGCCAACTTGGTGAAGGCTGAGTCTTATTGAAGAAGATTTCAAAAGTCACGCAATAGTCGGCTGTGATCTCTCGAGTTCCGTGCATACGTGGCATACGAGGAGACTTTCTTCGACTGTCGTGCTATAAATCATAATGACACTCTGACAAATGATGAGCTGTCTCCCAGCGTAACTTTTAAATATTGTCCTGATCAACTCAGCGTGATTTTTAGACTCTGTCTTGATCAACTCAGCGTGACTTTTAGACTCTGTCTTGATCAACTCAGCGTGACTTTCATTTTTAAGGTCTACGAGGGAGAAGATATTTTCCTGGATATTAAGAATTCACAATTCTTAATATGAGGTTGAAAATAATTAATGACTCAAGAATACTTAATTACCTATTAAAGGAAGATGAATTTGCAAAACTAAGATCAATTGCAATTCGGAAAGATCAGATATAAATAGGCACACTTTTTATTTATTTCACAAGAGGATAATATACTTTCAGGGAGTCATCCTTACATACTAATACATTTCTACCCTTTCTAACCATATAGAGAGCTATTTCCATCTGCTGATTTACAAAAGTGGTACAACAGTCAAAATATTTTTTTTTCCTTACTAAGCCATTTCTTCCTATTAAGTGCATCCTTCTTCCAGCACTAAGAATGTCAAGTACCTTATCCTAGGGTTCTTGCTAGACTTCCTAAGAATACAACTTAGGATCTCAACCTATATAGGTCTCTAAATCTGGACCTGCATGGGCCACCACTAAAAGATGTGTCACGCCCCGGTTCCAAATAGACTTTTCGGAGCACTGTGATACATCTCCAGGCTACGCACCCGTATAACACATGTCGTGTCATACCTGCGATTGTCGCCTGTAAATTCTAGGATAAAGTATAGACATCAAGAGACATTCTAAAGTAATTTACATTTATTTACACAAAACTCGCATGTTCGATCACATATATACATTCTTTAAAAAAAAAGTTCATAGCTATACATAAAACAACAAACGACCACTACTCATTCCAACGTCTTCCATTTTCCTTTCCTTATTCATAAAGCTCCATCTCATTGTAAAGTTGCACTCCTTCATGGTCTTCAACTAAACCTAGTGAACAAAAACTAGGTCGTCAATACGACGAGCAAGTCCTCGGTCAAGGAACGAAATAAGTAAAATAAGTTGATAAAATTTATTGAAATTAAATCGGAATGAAGAAAACAAATTATGGATAAGGTTTGCTAAAATTTGAAATTCTACTTAAAAATGGAATTTATATTTCTGCACATTCCAAGACTACTGTTGTATTACAAAAATGTAAAGAGCCTCTAATAACTCCTAATGCAAAATACAACATTTAGAGAAATACTTCTGGATCACACAACTTCTATTATCTCAACAATAATCCCATTTACCCGGGATCAGGTTTATACTTAATGGTCGGTGCTTAGATTTATCCGTCCCATTAGTATCAGGATCACATATTGATGTGATATAGTCAGGATAACACATGAGTGGTTTTTCGAGTTATCGGAATCATATGTTATAACAATTGTCGTATGACTTAAAATTTTTCAAGAATATCGGTGCAGGCTACATTGGATATTACAGAGCCGAATTCGGGGATTTAGAATCCAATGGAAATCAGAAAATAAGAAACAAGAAACAGGAAAGTGAGCTAAGCCTCACCTCGGACATCGTATGGCCGTACGAATGCCGATAATCAGGAACTGATCAGTTTGTAAAATATAATTATTGTAAAGAATTCGAAGGTGTGATCCAAAGTTTTCTCTCCCATCCCAATGATATCCTAATCTATAAATAAATCTAGGGTTTGTCTTTTCCAAAAATCTCTCTTGGAATTTTCGAAAATATCGGCAGAGTCTCCTTTGTATTTGGTGACTCTGGAAAATTCACAAGAGATATAAAATATAAAATTTAGAACTCGGGTTCGCCGACCCCTTCGGTGGAGCAACCCTCAACACCGGAACCACGCAATATAATTTTTCGGGTTCGTCGACCCCTTCGGTGGAGCAACTCTCAACACCGGTATCCACGCAGGTATTATATATGCAATTAAAATTAAGTAAAAAAAATTTTCTTACCTTAGCAAGCAAGCTATTTATTTATTGGTGTCATTGCCCCTTTTAAACAATCCACGATCAAGAAGCACAATTTGTTAGAAATACATTAATAATCACCTCCACACATAATAGATGAATCTACTAGACAAAATTTATCTTAATATATATATATATATATATTATATATATAAAAAAAAAAAAAAATATATATATATATATATTATATATATATATATATATATATATATATATATATATATATATATATATATATATATATATATATATATATATATATCATTAGAGATATATAGAATTTTAAATCTTAATGCGTAAATGCTAACTTAACAGTACGTGTAAAAAATCAAACTACTATTTTTCTATGTACCATTTATATTACTAAAATTTGAATACATGAAACCACTATTGTAATGACCCCAAGGGATAAACCTGGTATAAACAATCATCTATAAATATACACGAACCCTAATCCAAGATTTCATGTGGCATATTCTATCTTTAGAAAGCCTATACTTTATAACTAACCTTAAAACTTGATAACTAGGTTAACCTAATAACCGGGTGTCTATAAATGTGAAATTTAACTAATACTTGTGATAAAATATACTAAAAGTTCAAAATTTAAAAATCTGGACAGAATTATATTTTTATAAATATATATACATATTTATATATAAAATCCATAGTCAAGGTAATTCCTACCATGAACCAACTATGAATCATTACAAAATTCATATATCGATTTGTCTAAATCGTATCTAAACCTTGTGTCCATACCATTGTACTTCAAAACTTCTCAAAATATTTACAACCAACCATGAATTATTCATAGCCATATCTAGAAGTAATTAACATGACATTTTGTACTCATGGAATTCATGTGTATGTCATAATTATTAGGATCATAACTATATATATCCAATTTCATTATATGCTAAAATAAAAATTAAAATCAAACATTAAGCCACACCATAAATCAATTAGTAATGATAATAGAGATTGGGAAATTTAGGTTGAGGACTTGTCTTTGTTTGATGTAGACCTCGGTGTTCTCCTAACCTTTCCCTAACATAACCCAAATCAAAATTTTGAATTATAAATATAACCCAATCTTAACCTAAATCTGAAATTGAAAGAAAGGGAGAGAAAAATGGGAGTTTTTACCTAAAGAGAAGATGGAAGAGGAGGAGAGGAAGGAAGAGGTGGTGCTGGAGGGTGGTGAGCCGGCGGCGGCGGGCGGCGTGGCCGACGGCGGCGGGTGGCGTGGCCGGCGTCGGCAGGAACGGCAGCATCTGCAGCAGCAGGTAGCAGCAGTAGTAGCAAGTATGGTGGTGGTGGTGATTTAGAAGAAGAATAGGAGAGGGAAAAGAAGGTGAGGAGGAATGAAGTTGGAAATGAAGAAGAAAAGAAATAAGTAAAGAATAGAGAGAGAGAGAAAATAGGTGGCTGGTAGATGGAGTTTCTCTCCATGCCTTGAGCCACATGGCTCAAGCACATGCCACCTCCCTTCATAATATGACACATAACCCAATTGAGGTGGTATGGTATTTATGCCTTGAGCCACATGGCTCAAGCACACTGATAAAGTTTTTGTATAAATATCTTTATGGGGGATATATGAGTTAAGTTCAAGTTCTATATTATATTATTCTGAAAAGTAGTTTCAAACTTGTGCTTATCTCATATGTAAGCTATTTTTTTGAACAAATTCATGTACTTCTCTTTATTATATTCTTCCGCAAAGCCTCTTTTAATGATGTATATTTTTCTTGGCTTTTTGGTTGACATTTTGGATACATTTTTAATATCTTGATCTTGATAAACCATTCCTTGGGCATTTACTTTTAGGGATTCTGGATTTCGACGATGTTCGATGATACTGCATATATTCCTTTGAATCTAAGTTCTTAAGAGTAGAAATTATTTTGGGAATAAGCCGAAAGGGTCCTTCTGTCATACAGGTGTAAATAGCCTGAAGTGACACGGTGTACTAGTCTTCGGACTACCGCTAGCTGGGAACCGGCTCCTACAGCTAACCCGAAGTAATCAATGCTTTATAGACTTAAGATTTATTAAGGTCTAAATGCAACTATTATCTAGTTCTGGATCCAAGGTACTGAACCCAGTCCCCTAGGTTCCAAAATACATCAGCGTATCTAGGTCCTACATTTTGAGTTACAAATATTCTATGTTTTATTGTTACCCAATAATTTTGTAGCACATATGGATTAATGTAATTGATACATCTTATGTTGTATGCTACATTGTTCTAAGATTATTTTAAGTCCATAGAATATAATTTATTTTATATTGCACTATTTCTTCTTAAATCTTCGGTTATTAAAGAAGAGATTTATTTTGGGCACAAGCCTACAAAGGGTCTGTCTGTCACCATGGTTACGGCCAAAGCGAAGCGGTACTTAAGTGTTCCCCGGTGAACCTCCGTTAGCTGGGACAGTACCTCTACAGCTAACCCAAGATTGATCAACGCTTTATAAACTAAAGGTTTATTTAGATCTAGTTGCAATTGTTATCTGATGGATTTTGGATCTTAGCCTTGATGACAAATATTTAATGATATTTTTTTACAAAATGTAACATGCATTGATCTTCCATAGGTTAATGTTTGTCATCTTTTGATATATTCTTTTCTGTCATCTTTTCAATATTCAGACTTAATGATCTTGTGACTACTCTTTGAATATTATGGTCTTGTGATTTCATCTTTAACTTGTGTAATATTCAATAATTTTGAGCTTTATATTATTATCTTCTTATTCAAGTTACTTACTGTCTACAACAGTAACTCTTTGCAGGGGAGAAGTCATACAAATTGAATGTCTCTCTCTCTCAAAGCGTTTCTTTTCTTTAACCCTATGGTTGTCAGGTGAACACCGTGCTAAGACTTTAAAAGAGAAGAAATGAACTTTGATAAGAAGACCTAATATTTTTGGATTAACTTTCTACTTCTGGAAATATGTCTCTGAAATTCTTAAATTTTATCTATACTACTATTTTTGGATATAACCATGTAAAGGTGGAGTAGTTAATTGTTTTCAAGTCAATTAGCCCCTTGACATGCCATATATCTAGAATACATTTTTCTTTGGACATTGATTTAGTTTATTTGTTCAAATGGATTTATTTATGATTTATGGATTCTTTTATTAAAATTATTTTCCACATTTTGAAAAGTTTTTTTTTATTTTGATTTATTGAATCTGTCCGGTAATCAAATGTTATTATTATAGACAGTTTTCAAAATCTTTTAATGTCTTGATATTTTTTATATATATTTATTGAAGACATATTTTCTTCATCTTTAAGCATTTATTTATTGGATAATTTCTTTTCTTGCCTAAAGATGATATTTGTTTTGAGTTTGGAATTTTGTATGCATTTGATCAAAGAAAAGAAATATGCATATCTTGGATATTCCTTAGATCTTGTATCTATTTTTGCATATAAATTACTTTGGAACTAGATACGCATATTTTAAGGGGGAACAGATAAATTATTTCATTTTTTTTATGCCCTTAATATGTGATATACCTAGTTCATCATGGACTTATATTGTCTTAGTTAAATATCTTGTTGATTTGTTCATAATTTATACATTTGAGTAAGTTTATGAGAAAGCTTAAATTGATTTGGAATTTCTTATTGAGATTTTATCTCAAAGTTCATGATTATCTATACTTAGACTGATCATACTTTGCGAGGGAGCATTCAAGTAGACTGAATTTTTCCTTCTCAAGTATTTTGTCTTCATTACCTTCATGTTTATCTAAAGGATATTGTCACGCCCCAGAACCAGAATACTGGAGAGCGGGGCAGACATAGCCAGCTACGTATATTGAAATGGATTCCATCTCGCTACACGGTCACGGCTGTCTAGATACATGAGGGTTTATCTACAAGCCAACAGTCTCTTAAGGTCGTGAACAAGCCTAGTGTCTCAATCACAAGCAAGTAAGTAAATGTTACAAGATGTATGATCATTAAATATACAATAATAAGGCGTCCTAAATATTACATATTCAGCTGATCATGAAGCTAGTCGTTATAAAATGTCAGGACTAGCAAGAGTTTAGTCATACATGATCAACCCTAGGATCTGTTAATCATGTTACAGCCCGTAGGCAGACAGTAAGTAAAGTGCAATCGAGCTAAACAGGTGCTCGTCGGCTAAACGCCTCAAAAGAATATTTTTACAATAAAGTGGGAGATCAAAAATAAACCCACTCGTTGCCAGGGTTCCGTCTAGTGGCCACCATCTGGCTGGAAGGTCGGTAGATCCTCTGGAGCTGCTCCGAAATCTGGCCACACAAAACCAGCTGGGTCAGACCCGAGAAAGTGCAAGTGCCACAAAGGAAGCTTCACTTAGGAACTAAAACCAGCAATCAGCACAAGATATAGATAAAAGTAAGAACTGGAAATAAAGAAAATACATCAGGTTGATATACGACGAGATAACCATGGAACTATTCAGATAACCAGGTTACAACCCGTAAACCAAACAAGGACCAGGGTTGTAACCCTTCGTCTGAACAGAACTTGGAATTCTCACCATTTATCGGTAAAATAAATACAAGCATTCTGGTCTTTCAATAATCTGGAACAGGATCAGGGCAAGATTAGACTGGTTAGACTCCATCCAATCACTTCACGGCCAAGCAAGAATTACGGCTTGATACTTTAACTAACTAGGGTTGTCACAAGCCTAATTACTAACAAGATGCAGTGAGATTACTCCACAGCCACAAGCCCTGTAGACCATCCAGGTTACCCGGGTTAAAAAATTAGAGTTGAATTCAGATGGGTACATCGTCCAGGAAACGAATGTACCCTTAGGTAGCTTGAAGGGTGCAACACATGACAGTGTGCTGGAAATGTGCCCAACTCGACGGCAGGCTACAGATCCCAAGGCGTGCCCAGGTAACAGGATTGCCTGTAGCTGGGAGATCTCTTTATGACTAATGTATTAATCTAGTTATTAGCCTTAGTCCATTTCAGTAGGTACTCCTGACCGTGGTACTCAGGAGTCTCCTCCTAGACATGATGCAAGACAGGACTGGATTATTTGTACAAGCACAATCACCCACGGTGTCCAGGATTAATTATACAGGTCATGTCATGTCAGGTAGCCGTCGTAACAGCTGATCAAGATATATCATGTCAGCTTATCATGTCAAGTGTACTAGTCAGAAGTGCGCCACGACGGGCCACTATCAGGTCATGTCAGGTTATCATGTCAAGTGTACTAGTCAGGAGTGCGCCACGACGGGCCACTATCAGGTCATGTCAGGTTATTATGTCAGGAGTGCACCTCTACGGGTCACTATCACGTCATGCTCAATTATCCATTCCAAACATATCAAATGAATTCATGATTTCCAAGTTCAGGACAAAAGGCATAAGGATATAAAATGGACGTAAAATATCTAATAAAATATCAATATACATATATAATAATAATAATAATAGTAATAATAATAATAATAATATAACAAGACAGGGCACTGGAAGTCCATGCGGCTTAAGGGGAGTGAGTCCATGCGACTGGGACTGCACGCTCATGCGGCTCAGGGAGCCCAAGGCGCATGCGGCTGGAAAGGCAAGGGCTCATGCGGCTGGGATTAATCGGGATCATGCGGCCCGGACTCAGAAGTCCATGCGGCCAGGGTCTGGGGGGGTTCTCATGCGGCTCGGGGATCAGGGCCTATGCGGCTGGCAAGGGTGATACATATGCGGCTGGAGGATGGATGGGCCTTATGCGGCCCAAAACAGTAGCGCATATGAGGCTGGGTGCGAAGGAACTCATGCGGCTGAAGGATAGCCGCATGAAGTTCATGCAACTCAAGATAACCGAGGCTCATGCGGCCCAATTAGAAAGGGTCTTTATGCGGCTGGGTCGAACTCAAGTCCATGCGGCTCACATAGCAAAACCCATGCGACTGGAACTAACTTGCCGCATGAATATTCATGCGGTCAAGTGCTGCCATGCGGCTCGATGGACTGTGCTTCTTCCCCAAATTCCCGAGAAGAAGTACACCATAAACCATGGCTTCCAAGCTGCATAACTCTATCATCCGGAGCCCAAATCCGAACTTCCTTAGGTCAAAATGGGGTAGAACGAGCTACTCAACAACATGGAACTATCAAAACTTGAAAATAACAAGATTAAATAGATCAAAACCCAAGAATCCAAAAATAAAGTAAACTTAGATCTACAAGAATCTAGCCATGAAAATTAGAAATGGCAAGTACTAAAGTATTTTAGAATGTAGTAAAGAAGAGAATGAAGTAATAAAAGTTGAGTTCCTCCATGAAGCAAGTTGTACTTGCCTAGACCTCTCTCTCCTCTCTCTGGTAGGTAAGGAAGTAAATGAGGAAGAAGAAGATGGTAAATGAAGAGAGAGAGAAAGGAGAGGGGGTAATAAATATGAATGGTGGTGGTAGGTAGGGGGTTCATCCATGGGTTCATCATGAACCCAATCAAAACCAAGCCAAGCCGAACCAACCAACCCGAACCAGGAATAAACCAAGCCAAGAAGGAAATCATGCAATACAAGAATAAATACGTACACGTATTCCAAGAATACGTAATACGGACCACAGGCATTACAGATATACATATATCATGCTAAGGTAATTGAATTCAAATGCATGAACTTTGGTATGGATTTTGCATAGATTCTAGTATACTTATTTTGATTTCTTTTTTAATGATTATAATCTTTATGGAATTGATTCACTAATTTGTATGGGCAAATTATGAATCATATTCTTTTGTGATCATCGTTAAAAGTCTCATTATATTTTTGATTCTTTTATATATACTAGATCTGCGAATTTCTATTCCTCATGATTTATTTATGACCAATGATTGATTCCTACTATATTGATAGATTTTTTGTGGTCAAATGACATTCAAAGCATGTTTCATTTTTTTATTTCTAGTTGGTAAACTATTTATTGAATGATTTCTTTTCTTAAGTTCAACCAACTATTTTGTGTTTTGATAAGTTTTTATACCTTAGTTTTGTCATTTTTTTAACATTGTTGTTACACTGTTCTCCCAATCCTTGCTGCTGTACTTATGCTTGAGTTCGTTTTATCTCTTCTTACGGAAGAGCTTATTTTTTTGATCATGTCAAAGGGGGAGAAATAAGTTTAAGTTAGCACACAATTTTCTAATAGTATGTGTTTATTAGTGATACATGCATCTATTGTATATATCTCAATATTCTAATATTATGTGTTATGATACATGCATATTATTATGTATTTATTAGTGATACATGCATCTATTGTATATGTATTAAACTTAAAGGATTTGCCATAATCAAAAAGGGGGAGATTGTAAGCCCAATGATTATATCATGTTTTTGAATATGGCTAATCAATTAAGTTTAACTAGTGATATCACTAATATTCATGTAATCACTATTATGTTGCTAATTAAACTTAGCATTGTCCTATAAACTTAGCTTATCCTAAATGGTCTATATCATATTGCTATGCTTGTATCATACTGTATTATATTATTTTGTTTCGTCTAACATATATTTGTAGACATGCAGTAAGCATGATCAAGCCTTGACAAAGCAGGACACATGTAATGGAGAAATTGATGGGCCAAAGACGGCGTTATACAAGAAGATTTCTCTGAACCGCCCAACGACCTATCCGGGGCCTCGCATCAGGGGTTCCGCTGCCCGGTCAGCGGACAGGGGTCGAGGGGACAGCGTCGTCAATGTATTCAGATTTTCAGATCTGTTTATCTTTGGACGATTGCCGTCAAGAAAAAATACGTTTTCAATGTCAGGAAAAAGACGTCATCAAAAGGGCTATTGGTTTTCATATTTATTCTGTATTTTTCCTTTTATTGAGTCTAGAAAAAATGTGAGATTGATCGGATCGGTACTGGCTTAGGTTTTTCTCAGTCCACAAACAAAATTAAGCCTACCTACGTATCCCAAAAATCTACAATTCCAAAAGGTCCAAAACCTATGCAAATTTGGTTTATTCCTTACTGTTCTGAACCAGCAGAACTCTGACAGAACTCTGACCGAGTTCGGTCCGAGTTCGGCCCGAGTTCGGTCCGAGTTCGGCCCGAGTTCGGTCTGGGTTATTTGAATTTTAATTTCCACCCAATCTGCATCCAATGTTCGTATGCGAAATCCTAGCATCCGAACTCTGCCCGAGTTTGGTTCCCTAAAAATACTATAAATAGAGTTGAGATTACCATTCATTTCAAAAATCTAATTCCATCTCTTCTCTTCTCTATCTAAAGTGTTCAGAGCTTTTACTTTCATATCTAAGCCTTTACGACTCTTAGCCAAGCCAGTACAGTTTCTGTTTATTCTAGAGTTTGGTTTTAAAGAGTTGTATCAGAGGTTGTATTCAGAAAACGTTCCAGTTTTCCAATTGCCTTCTGGTGTTGGTCGTGCGCTCATCACCAAGCACGGTATTGTGAAGTCGGTCGTGCACTTGTCGCCAAGCACGGTGTTGTAAGAGTTGCAAGCGCTCAGTTAAAGCTTGTGTCATAGTGGATTAACAGCGAGCAAGAGTACTCGCGACTGGACTAGTCCTCTCAGAAGAAAACCAGTATACATCGTGGTGTTCACTGAGTTTGAATTCTTGACTCTTACTTTACCGTATTTTATTTACCGTCTTTTATATGCCATAATATATAATTGCTTAATATTTCTTGGTGATTATTTTCTGCTGCACATGCACACACTCTATTCACCCCCCTAGAGGTGCTCAACGGTCCTACAGGAAGTACATATCTTCACTATCCATCAACTGTCGACTGCTGTGCGTCCTGGAAGGAATGAGCATAGAACTTCGAGTTTGATTTGTGGGCGTGCAGCTGGCACAACTGCAGCTAGAACCGAGCCTATTGGAAAAGATCAAATCTGCTCAGAAAGATGACCCATACCTTTAGTGGCCCATGCAGGTCTACGTTAATCATTTCGGTTATGTTATTATACCATCGTGAGCCTGCAATTAGGATTAGACTCTTAGGATCTTATCCACATGTCTTGTTATACTATTGATCTCTACCCTTAATTTTTATTGAATCCTTGACTTGCATCATGCTTGAAATTATTCAGCGGCTAAAATGTTTTCTTTGTCACAGTTAAATAGATTCTCAAGACAGGAACAATGCTCCCCTGAGCAACCCACCGACTGCAGGAGGATTCTTCACATACATGACCCCGCCGATGCAGGGAGGCCAGCTTACTCATTTGGGCAACCTAGCTCTGCCGCAGTTCTCGAGATTCCGCAGAGACGACAATCCACCATACCCACAATTTCCTCTACAAGCTCTAACACTAGCACCCATATTGCCTCCAGTATTTGTCCCACCACCAACACATGTTCCACATCTGTTTGCAAAAAACAAAAGTTTTAATACAAACTAAGAAAAAGAGTACAAGAGTACAATTGATTTCTGGAGAAGTACAACTATAGAAATCTGATCAGAAGACGATCACTTTATCCCTTGGATGATGTGATATCGAAGACACAAGCCTCTGGAGAATACAACAGCACTTTAGCAGAAGATTATGATCAGTCTTGATGCTTTGAGGTTGATTTAAAACTCTATTTATAGAGTTCTTGAAATATCTGTTTAGTAGTTATTCTGGATTGTGCGCATTTCAGGTTGCGTTCCTCATGTTCACTTGCACGAACGGTTGCACTAACTGTTGTGGATGCGTGGCATCATTTGATTGAGATGTGCGTGGTCGTGGGCAGTAAAGTGGGCACGTTCTGCGAAGTTAGTGGCTTGCACGCCACGTCACTCTGTCCTGAACACAATTTGATCACCTTGCGCGTGCTTCATCAGGTTGCACATGGACGCAATGTAAAAACCTGTGCGAGCGGTTTGCACCAACTGCTATAGAATCATGGCATAATTTGATTAAGATGCGCGTGGCAGTGGGCAGTATAGTAGGCACGATCTGCGAAGTTGATGGCTTGCGTGCCGCATCACCCAGCTTAAAAATAAGAGTTGATCAAGTGGCACCAATTTTGTTAGGCTACGCATAGGCGCAACTCAACGATTGGCACCTTTGACTAGGTCTTCTGTGCTGTACTGATTAATCCTCGCGCCATTCAGTGACTTGAGCAAACTAGCTGTCAGCATTAGTTACATGCTGACAAAATCTTCTCGAACGCCGTGTTACACGGGATTCAAAAGGATTTTTCTTAATCTCCGTACTGTCAGTTGTCAGGAAATGATGACGTCGTTACAGCTTCTCGAAGAAGTGCACAATGTGACGCTCCGTGCACCCTGACTCTAGCGCAACCTGGCGTTGGCGCTACCTGATGCTGCGCAACTTGAATGTTTGGCGCAACATAATGTTTTGGCACCATCAGATGATTGAGAACTTTAATGTGTGGTGCATCTTAATTTTTAGGCTCTACAAGACCCCCTTCAAAGTTTTCAAAACTTGAAAATACTTCACAGTTTTAAAATACTTTGAATTATGCTAGTTTTGCTTAGATTGCGCTAGTCAATGTGCAATCGTCATAATAAATTTCTTTTCAAAAATATTCGATCTCCTCTTCATCTTCCCGAGTTTATTGATGATGTTCAGTTTCCCATAGAAAATATGAAGCGTTGGTTGGTTGTATATATAGGGAGAGGTCCTTGTACTCATTCCTCACTTTTGTACTTCCATGGCACCTAAGAAGAATGAGATGGCGACCGGCGTTAATGCCGAAGTGAAAGCTCAGGAGACAAGGCTTGACACTGCGCCTACGATCCTGTCCGAGGCTGACCGATCACTGCGAGCAAACAATTTCTTAGAATGCTTTGGATTGACCCCAGCAGTTTTTGATCGTCTGAACGATGGTACTTCGTCCTCTTCTGAAGTGCGCGGTGACGCAAAAGGATTTCTTCATTTGATGCGTCGTTCAGGGATTCGTGATATGCGCGAGTTAGGCACTTCTCTTCGCCAAGCTGGTGAAGAAGACGAGAAGAAGTAATTGTTTCTATAGGGGAGCTACTTTTTCTTTTGCCTTTTGCACAACTTATTTTATAGGGACTTGTTTTCCCTTTTCTTTTGTAAGAAAAGAATAAAAATTATTTCTGGCTCCCTTTTGCAAATCTTTTCGTGTGATCTGTTTAGTGGTGCGTGCCAATGCACCATTTTGACTAACTCAAATGTTTGTTATTTTTCGAAGAACATGTGGCATTTTTCGTATGGTTTGAACACCTCTCATTTAGGTCCTTCCCGAGATAGGCTCCTAAAATGACGCGCCCGTTCACATCTTTTAAGCTCTTTAAATAGCTGATAGGAGAAATCAAAAAGAAATGTCCATGAACTCTTTCTTTTTATTTCTTCTTTCTGTTGATAGCGATGGTTCTTCGCAGAATCCCCTTGGCGGTCAAGAGTTTAATGTTCGTGAGCCTTTCTGTGCCAACAAAATCCGATGTTGTTCTTCTGCATACCGCGTCTTTGGATGTTGGTTTGCCGTGCTCTATATCATCGATGATCTTCAGCACAAACATAGTTGATTTTTATAGTAAGTCCCAACAAAGAACCAGTAGTATCTATACATGAGTGCCATTCATGAATTATGTTTAACTTGTGCCCCTTTTTACTGAGTCTATTTTGAAGACGGGCGCTAATTTGTAGAAATGAGGCGCATGTTGTAGACGTGCGCTTGAAATTCTGAGAAGAGGCGCGCACTGTAATCCAGTGCCTGACTTCGGTCCGAGGCGCATGTTTTATCATAGGCACCTATAGGCTGACTCTAATGATGTGTACCTGTTGATCAAAGGCTCGCAGTTTGATAGATTTTGCTAACTTTTCTTTCTTTGTTAATATTTGCAGAAGTCTGGTTGGCTAGCTTCTTCAGAACTGGCATCGGCGACTTGGATGTTGTAGGGAGCATTCTTCTAATACTCGATCAGACAGCTCATGTGATTCTGACGCTCAAATCAGACAGTTCAGGACTCTCCATATTCCAGAAGGGTCTTCCTCAGATAGTAGAAAGGGCCTTTATACATGAGAGTTGGACGGTGGAGAGACAGAATTAGGAATCATATCACGAAGGTGATCTCATTCCTAGTTCTTATGACGGGTCGTCTCTTCTCTAATAGTTGTATTGACAGTGGCTTATCTTTGAGCTACTGTACTCTGGGGTTTTCCTCTCGTCTTTCTAAGAGAGAAGACCAGAGTTGATTCTGTTGCCTTGCTCGCTGCTTCAGGTCGAGACGACAAGGAACTGGCTTCAATAAGAATATCCAAAGATGTAATAGACCTTCATTTATTAGATTTGGAATGAAAGTCCGAGATGTAATAGATTTCCATCAAGATGTATCTATGTTTTTAAAGAAAGAATAAAGAATGATTTTCTCTTCTTTATGATTTGATTTTGATGTGATGATATAGAAAATAGAATCCAGAGGTAATGTGGACGTGAATTCATTTTTCTATAAATGATCTTCAAGTCCGCTGGGACTTTTAAGCACAGAATATCGTGTCTAAAAAGACGATATCTGCGATAATACGGATTTATCATAAAAAAAGACATCTTTCAAAACAACTGGGTTTCAAAAGACGGAATTGATAATTTGGATAAACTCCACGAAATTTTGAGTATTTATTATCTTGTGACTTTATTTACGAAAGAGTAAATAAACGATAATAAATGAAATAGAGATGAAAAGACTGATGAATAAGCATGCCGTTTTAAGGAAAGGTTGCTTCGATTTTCGAGATAAATAGTGAATGAAGATCTTTTCACGAATATGCCTTTTCGAGGAAAGGTTGTTTCGATTCGTGAGACAGAACGTTTGGCTTTCATCTGCCTTTAAATAGTGTGGAACTTTTCTGAAAGCATCATTCACTCCTTTTCCTTCATTTGCAAATGTCTTAAGAAGATTTGCCTGAGAAGACAGGAGTTATCCCGAAGATCGAAGCTACCTTTGACACTCCTTCTGATGAGCCTCTGCTGCCTACTCAGCCAGAAGTCAGAGCACGACTGTCACTGGATAGAAGCAGGAAATTCTTGTCGAACTAGTGGAGCCTGGGAGTACTATCGAGGAAGAAGCTCTGAGGAAGGCTGCTTGTGAACTACTGATGTCATCGGACAATAATGTCTTCGAGCTTCTTGCGAAATATGTTTTCAATCATGAGGGCTCCGGTCCTTGTTAATTTTATATATTTCCCTCTATTTTAAATTTAAACAAATAAAAAAAAATTTTATTTACATTCTAAGTCTCTGTGTTGATATTTTTTTTTTTCAAACATAATATTTCTTGAGAAATTTTCCATTAATGGGCATCATGGCGACTCGGCCATCCATACCAGTTAATTGATAAGCTCCGTTGGAGAAAACTTTACTTATAACATAAGGTCCTTCCCACTTCGCTTCAAATTTGCCTTTGCTCATGTGCGTCATAGTCATAGGACGTCTGACGGTAAGAACTAGTTCTCCTTTTTGAAATGTTCGGGCTTTGACTTTACGGTTGAAGGCCTTTGATAGACGAGCTTGGTATAACTCAATATATTGTTGAGCTTAGAGCCGTTTCTCGTCAAGCGCTTCAAGCTCCTGATGTCTCAGGCGATCATTGTTTTCGGTTATAAGTTCATTGGCAATGACAATCATTAGGGAATGGATCTGGATTTCTAATGGTAAGACAGCCTCGCATCCGTATACCAAAGAGAAAGGTGTGCAGCCTGTAGGAGTATGTATAGTAGTATGGTAAGCCCATAGACATTCTCCAAGCTTCTCACTCCAGTTTCATTTGTTGGTAGAAATAAACTTCTTGAGGAGTTTGATGATGGTTTTGTTAAATACTTCTGCTAACCCGTTAGCTGCATGATTGTAGGCTGTAGAAGCAATATTATTATCCTGTTGTCATCGCAGAATCGAGTAAATTTCTGACTGATAAATTGTGGCCCATTATCGTGAATGATTCACCGAGGAACACCAAATCTATAAATCACATGATGCTTAATAAATTTGATGACACTGCTTGTCTTGACCTCCGCTAGAGGTATGGCTTCCGCCCATTTTAAGAAGTAATCAGTTATGGCTAATATGAACCAATGTCCTCTGGACGAGGGAGGGTTGATAGGACCGATGACATTCATTTCCCAAGCTTCAAAGGGCCAACATGCTGCTGTCGGTGTCACACTAACTTTTCAATTTTAAGGGTATTTTAGTAATTGTGATTTATTTGAATTTTTATGATTTTTATTTGAATTTTTTTTATGTATTCATTAATTAGATTGATTTCAGTGTGATTTGATTGGTTGTAGACTGGTGACTTGGTAGTTGATCTCAGTCAATCTTCACTAGAAGCCTAATAATGTAATTAAAATTCATATTTTGGTTTTAAAAATTATTTAGATTTAAATCTCTATTTTTGGAGTGGTTTAAATGATCTTAGTCTTTTTAGCCATTTTGGCCTTTTTGTGATTTTTTAGATATTTTGACTTGTGTTGTGCTAGCAACTGGTCTAACCTTAGTGGACATGTATAGGGGCCTAACCATGCCTTAGAATTGTTATTTTAGTTTTTAGAATTTATTTTAGGCATTAGATTATTTTAAAGACTTTAATTGATTTATTTCAGCCTTTTTGTATGCTAGCCTTTAAGCCTTTTTGGACTTGGGCCCATTTCTACTTGAGAATGAGTTGGCCCAAGTGTAACCCTAACCCTAGGAGACCTAGTCCTGGCTGCCCAACAGCAGTACCCCCTCCCCCTTGTATTCATTTGTGAAGTTTTGAGCCTCCACAAGAAAACCCTAATAGATCCCTCTCTCCAATACTCTTTTTCCTTCCTCCGGAGTCCGTTTCTTCTCAAACGAACTCCGTTGCACTCTTCAAAGAGAGGAGGAACTGCTGGAGCATTTCTAACAAGGAGGCGGAGGCTTTTGCTTGAGGGAAATCGGTCGACACGACAACCGAGGGGCTCTATTCATTGAGTTTTTGACACTCAATAGGTAAACCCTAATCTACCATAGTAAATCTGGAATTTTTTTCAATTTTGCATCCATATAGGTGCCCTAGACTTGCCCACGAAATTTAGTTGGATTTCGACTTCGTTTGATGGCGGTATCGGACACGTTGTTTTCCATAAATAAATTTACTTTATTTATTGTGTTTCTGGGAAAATTACAACTGTAGGAATCCGATCTAGAAGACGATCGCTTTATCCCTTAGACGATGCAAAGAAGAAAAGCTCTCAAAATTTCAACAGCAATTTAGATATCTATGTATCTGTACAATGAATGAGAAAAGAACTCTATTTATAGAGTCAAAAATAACTGAAAAGATAACTGTCTTCACAACCTGTGCATAGTTGAAAATCACGCAGGATTTAACATACACAAGGTTATGGAAAGTTACTGGACGTGGCCTGTAACTGTTGGACACATGGCAATCGTGCATGAGTCGTGTGCAAGTTACAGGACACGCAGGTGAGAGATCGGTGGCATGGCTGCCACGTACTCCAATTTGATGAAATCCACGCAGGCTTGTTGAGAACGAAATCCACACAGACTTTGGTACAGAAAGCTTCAGAATCCACACAGACTTAGGGCAGAAAGCTTCAGAATCCACGCAGACTTGGAGCAGAAAGCTTCAGAATCCACGCAGACTTGGGGCAGAAAGCTTCAGAATCCACGCAGACTTGGTGCAAAAAGCTTCAAAATACACGCAAGCTTGAGAAAGGAACATAGAAGTTCAAAATACACGCAGACTTGAGTCAGAACGGCCAGCTGTCTTGATTCGACGTGCCTCGACTGACACAAAATCTCTGACATTGATTGCCTTTTGTCAGTCGTATTAAATGACAATAAGCTCTTTTGGTACGCCAACTTGATGAAGGCTGAGTCTTGTTGAAGAAGATTTCGAAAGTCACGCAATAGTCGGCTGTGATCTCTCGAGTTCCGTGCATACGTGGCATGCGAGGAGATATTCTTTGACTGTCGTACTGTCAGTCATAATGGCACTCTGACAAATGATGAGCTGTCCCAGCGTAACTTTTAAACATTGTCTTGATCAACTCAGCGTGACTTTTAAACTTTGTCCTGATCAACTCAGCGTGACTTTTAGACTTTGTTCTGATTAACTCAGCGTGACTTTTAGGCTTTGTTTTGATCAACTCAGCGTGACTTTCATTTTTGAGGCCTACAAAACCCCCTTCAAAGTTTTCGAAAAATGATACATTATTTCGAAATACTTTGAAATTGAGATGATAAAATGAATTTAGTCACGCTGAGATGACTTTAAAGAGAGATTTACTCCGAAATGATTGGACTGTTGGGATTCTGTGCGGTTAGGATCCCGTACAAAGCTCCCAAATCGAGGCAAATAATGATGTTGCCGTTTGGAATTCTTCATGAGCCTATAAATAAGCCATAAACCACTTCTTTGTTTCTTTACTTGCTTTTAGAGAGAGAGAATCCACAGAAGAGAAACTTCATCTTCTCCGACGAACTTCATCTTCCCCGACTTCTTCTTCCCCTTCTTAGCAGCAATGGCTCCTAAGAAAATCGACGCTCAGGCCAAGGGAAAAGCTCCTGCGACTTCCTCGCATGCCACTACTGACAGACTCCCTCGACAAGAAGTCACACATCCTCCTATGCATCATAAGTGATGGAGGAATACGAACTATTGAAGATGATTTGATGAAGATAACTTTGATGAAGATGAACTCCACATAGAAATTTTAGGATCTTAAAACAAATAATGAACTTCAGAAATATATCCCACCTTTTTAGGGCACAAGATATTAATAAAGTATGCCCCCTCTTTAGGGTCGGCCATACTTGACATCTTCGTGTTTACGAAGCTCTGTGTTTCACGCAAAAGAGCATGGCTCTCATGACTCTGCGTGATTTTTCATATGTTGGTAGAGATGTCAATGTTTGAATTATCCACGCAGCTTTCATGACTCTGCGTGATTTTTCACATGTTGACAGAGATGTCAATGTTGAATTATTCACGCAGCTTTCATGACTCTGCGTGATTTTTCACATGTTGACATAGATGTCAATGTTGAATTATTCACGCAGCTTCTGAGAGTCATTCTCTGAATAGATTAGTCTTGATCCGTCAGCGTATTTTTTTATTATTTTCACTTGAATGTGATTCTGGCAATGATGCGTGACTTTCATTCTAATCTGTCTGGACTTTGCGTGAATTAATCACCTGCGTGAATAAATCATTCAGCGTATCTTGATAGTATATCAGTCTGAAGTCTGCGTGACTTATGAAATTTTCTTCGAACACTGCTATTCATGCTGACAAATCTTCACAGACATAGATTTTACTAAAACAATCTAACCTTGTCTTCTTTTATTTTCTGTAGTGAACATCCGAAGTGAAGAGGCAGATTATGAAGGGAACTTGAGTTTTTTTATTTAAACATGATTTATCTCGTGTGCAATTTCCTCAGTTTGATCTTCCAGAAGCTAGACTGTCGTTGTTGGCAAATCAAGACCATACAACTTTACTCTGTCTGATGAATGGTCAACCCTTTCAGAGTCTTGATTTGGTGTCCCACAAGAAACCAGCATTTTTGTTCGGGGATGCCATAGCACAGAAATCTCAACCAAAGGGCATCAGAGAGAAGGTTTGCTTTTATTTCGAAGGTGATGCAAAACAGCCCATGTACTGGCCAAAGGTTTCCAGGGGCTTATCTATCATGAGATTCATGCATGCCAGCTATCCCAGAAAGATGTCCTGGCACTTAACAGAATATCAGCAGGCAAAGGCTAGCCGTATCATTTACAGAAAGGAGGGATTCTTCAGTTCCCCAGAGAATCATGTATCCGTGTTTCGGGGTTTGAAGCCGGGATGCGTACCATCTGAAGACTCATCAATATTGATGCCATTCAGGATGCCCGTTTTCATAAACGAATTCATGGCAAACAAGAATGCATTCTACCCCACTGATTCGACGTCGAGGATGAACGGCTTAATGAATCAGGAGAACGTGAGGTGGAAGACTTTGGTCCACTGGGCTCTGGAGAATTTTGAGAGTGAGCTGAAGAAGATAAACCTTTATGACGCAATCGTCAATTCATCCTACGGCTTCAGGCCCAACCCCTTTCTGTTCCTGGCCTTGGTTGAGAGGTATAACCACAGGACGGGGACATTTATGACTCCCAAAGGGGAGATGGGCTTTACCCTTCTTGAGATGGATTACATCTCGCATCTGCCTTCAGGCACATTACCGTATGAAGAGTATGTGCCTACGACAGAAGAGCTGAACTTTCTGTCGGAGAAGAATCCAGAAATGGTGCACCTGTTTGAAGAGATGATGTGCCATTTCGGCACATGTACTATGTATTACAAGAGTTCTAAAGATGAAGCCGGCAATCACATCCAGAAATGGATGTCCTATCTTTTCATGAACCGTGAGAATTATGAGAAAAAGATAAACGAGAAGAGATGGTACCAGATTAGCAACTTCAAACCCCTCTCTGAAAGTGAAATCATTTATCTATTGGAGAAGTATGACTGCAAGGATTTCACGATCACTGAAGACTGGTATGAGTTTAAGGCTGGAACCACCTTCAGCTCGTATGTGAGACAGAGTAGAAAGATTCTGTCAAGGAACGGTCATTTAGCCGGATTCCTATCTCTTTGGTTAAGAAGATTCGTCGTTCCTGGCTCCAGCCCTCTGGACAGGATACATAGAGGCGTTATCTTTGCAGCGGTGCGCCTTATGTATGGTTATAAAATGGACTTATTATCAGCGATGAACTGTCGGCTGAACGCAGGTCTTCGGAATTTTGTAACCAACATGCTATCTGATCAGAGGAGGATGACTGATGAATTTTCCAGAATAGAGATTCCCTTCACATATCTATATGGTTGGCTTCTCCGCCATCATGATGGTTTGATACCTCCAGGAGCAAGAGGGAGTGGCAGTCTCTTTTTGGAGAAGTACTCCGGAGAGACTTTCTGGAAGGTTCACACTCTTCCAGAATGTAGAAATATTTTGAATCGAACGTCACATTGGTTCATTCAATGTGTCCCTCCACCACTGGGTTATGAGAGCATGCCCTTGAATATGTTAGACGGAGATCAAGGAAACAGGCTAGATGATGTAGCCTTCCAGTGGTTGCAGAGAATTAGGCCCTCTCATCTAGTATACCGTCATGAAGAAATGACGTATCTGGAGCCGTATCTACCAAGCCGATTTGCCAGGCAATTCGGATATGACCAACTTTACGTTGGGAATGCCACCACTTGTCTTTCTGCTCGTGGAGGGCTTATTGACGGAGCTCGGGCCTGGATATACTTTGCGGCTAGAGATACAAAAGCTGTATTCTCTATGCCTAATCCTTTATCCAGCACGGGGACGAAGATGCTTTACATATATGCTCGCTTCTATGTTTCGTCGAGCACCTTTATGCCGAGCTTCCATCTGAAGACTTTTGTTGCGGAAGATGAACCAGCTCCATCAAAAAGGTAGAAGAAGAAGATTGTTATTCCACGATTTTCTCCGGAACCGGAAGATGAGACAGCTGAGGTTGAGCCCCTATATGACTTATATCAAGAGCAAAATTTTCCTGATGAAGTTCTTCCTCCCATATTTGTTTCCCTTTCCAAGAGGAAGAGAAGTGATGAATCTGAGACAGTCTCGAAAAAGAGTACTAAGTCTCAGACATCTAAGAAGAAGAAGAAAGGGGTCTCAGTAACTGCCACTTCATCTTTAGGCGGCATCTCAGTTGACGAAGATGACGCTGCCGATAAAGACGAAGATACCGATGAAGATGATGCTCCTTTGATAATAAGGAGGTCGAGAGGCAAGTACGTCAAGAAGTCCATCAGCAAAATGAAGGGCAATGAACTCCTAGAAACGATTATGAGTGGAGGGGTCTTGCCAGAGATTAATGAAGCGGCTTCTACTGAGAAAACAGAATCTGATAATGTGCATCTTCCAGCAACTTCCGCTGAACAGCCTGAAGTAGAATCCACTCGAGATCAGGAAACGACTGCTCCGACAACAAGTGGAGTAGCTACTGAACCCTCAGAGATAAGAATGATCCCATTTGAACATGGGACTGAGGGCGTCATCCAGGCATTAGATGACCAGATTGAATATTCTGAAGAAGAACAAGCCCCGGCAGAGGTTATGGAACAACCGGAAGTTCCAGGTACTCAGGTTGAGGAAAACATTTCTTTGGCCAGAGGCGATGAAGACGTGTCAACGTCCGAGCTACCAGCTGCTGATGACCTGTTGAAGAATGTTTGTAAAGACATCATTCTTCGAACTGATATTCCAGAAAAGACTGAACCGGCAGTCGATACTGAGCTTGCTATCATTACTGTTCCTGAGATTCATCCATCTCAAGGAATAGATGAAGATGTGAACATCATGGACTCCGGATCAGAGATTCATCCTGAAGCTGGGGATGAAAAAGAGTCTAAAAAAGAAGAAAAAGCTGAAGAAGGAGATGATTGGCATGCTGGCACTTATACTCCTTATGATGAAGATAAAGTCAGAGGGAACAGAATGGAACTCAGCTCCGAACCTGCTCAATCTCCGGACAATGCTCCAGGACCCAGTAATTCTGGAGCTGGAAGCAGCTATATGAAGCAGGTGTCGGACACCATCATGGACCGGCTACGAGAAGACGCAAGACTCCCTCACCATATAGAATATAAACCTCAGCCTGGTATGATTTTATTTCAGATTCTGTTTTTACTGTTTCTTTTTTTTTAGATGCTGATTATTTTTTTTTGACTAATAGGAACTGCTGCAGCAATGAGTTCAACTCATGCTCCACTTGTCCAGACTGATGCTGATGAAGGAAGCTCACAATTGCCAACTTCTCCAGCAGCACATACCTCCGTTCCCAGGATAGAAAACATACAAGCTTCTTCTTCCATGATGACAGCGACTTCTGGGTTCGAGACGGGACTGGCAAGAACTCTGGGGATGTATTCAGATATCATCTATTCATATCTGGATACGTACTCCAAGCGTTTCTTGAAAGATGAAGCTATGCCCTTCTCTGAGCTTCGAACTATGATCAATTTCTCGCTTATGGCGTTGCGACATGCTGGTTGTGAATCTCAGTGCATCTTCTTCGAACATCTCCTGGATGAGTTGGAAATAACTATCCGAAAATACTGGGAGACTAAGAAGGAAGACATTCATTCTTTAACGGTGGCTGAGATCAGTCAACTAGAGCATGAAGCCCAGTCCCAGCAGGCTGCATTAGAAGCATTTCTTACCTCTTCTTCTGAGAAATTAGTAGAAAAGGGTGAAGAAATATTAGCTAATCGTCAGAGAGTAGAGCTTCTGGAGAAAGATAAAGCATCCAAAGCTGAAGAGCTGAAGAAATTGAAAGAGGAGTTGGCTCGTCTTCAAGAGCGAATTGCTGTCATAGAAACAGAGCAAGCTGAGGTCATTGCTGCTTATATTTCTGAAGCCGAACGCTATGAAACTCTTCTGTCACGCCCCAGAACCAGAATACTGGAGAGCGGGGGCGGACATAGCCAGCTACGTATGATGAAATAGAATCCATCTCACCATACGGTCACGACTGTCTAGATATGTGAGGGTTTATCTACAAGCCATCAGTCTCTTAAGGTCATAAAATAGCCTATTGTCTCAATCTCAACCAACTAGTAATAATCACAAGATGTCAGAGCATCAAATACATAAATATAAGGCGTCCCAAATATTACATATCAGATGATCATGAAGCTAGTCGTACAAAATGTAAGGACTAGCAAGAGTTCAGTCATACATGATCAACCCCCGGGGCTTGTCAATCATGTTACAGCCCGTAGGCAGACAGTAAGTAAGTACAATCGAGCTAACACTTGCTCGTCGGCTAAACGCCTCAAAGAATAATTTACAATATTACAGTGGGAGAACAAAAGAAACCCACTCGATGCCCTGGTTACGCCTGGTGACCACCATCGGGCTGGAAAGCAGGGAGATCCTTTGGTGCTGCTCCGGTATCTGGCCATACAAAACCAGCTGGGTCAGACCCCAGAAAGAGCAAGTGCCACAAAGGAGGCTTCACTTAAGGACTAAAACCAGCAAATCATTAGCATTCAACATGTAAGAAAACAATAAGTAACACAGATTGGGATTCGCGCACTACCAATGCACTTGTTCCAATCATAGAAAATAATTAAGAGAAGCATCATGTTAAATAAAATATAGCTGGACAATATATATGAAAAGAAGACAATGATGAAAGTGACAATGAAGGGTACAATCAGGATAGTACAATCTGGAGTGACAATAGTGTTCAAGCATTATAGTGACAATCTGGAGTGACAATTATTCAATCATGCTGGTAGAATCTGGCAATCGATCACTTCTAGACAATACTATACTGGACTAGACTCCATCCAATCAATCACGGCCAATCATTGCCTACGACTTTCTACATTAACTAACTAGGGTTATCACAATCCTAGTTACTAGCAAGATGCAATGAGATGCTCCAAGTAGTCACAGGCCCTGCAGCTACCCAGGTTATCCAGGCAATCATTATAGTGACAATCCAGAGAGTTCAATCATTAAGTGACAATGGAGGAAGAGTGCAAGACAATAGAGTTCAATCATTAAAGTGACAATCGAGAGTGCCCCACATGACAGTGGGCTGGAAATGTGTCCTACTCGTCGGCAGGCTACAAGTCCAAACATTTGCGGCCGGAATAACGGGGTCGCCTGTAACTGGGGAACATCTCTTCATGACTACTGAATTATTCTAATCATTAACCTTAGTTTATTTCAATATGTATCCCTGACCGTGGTACTCAGGGATCCATGCCCTAGACATGATGCGAGACTGGACAAGTGGATTTAACAAGCAAGCAAGAAAGAACCACCCACGGTGTCAAGTCATTATACAGGTCATGTCATGTCAAGTAGCCGCCGCAACGGCTTATCGAGATATAACATGTCAGGTTATCCGGTCAAGTATACTAGTCAGGAGTGCGCCACGACGGGCCACTATCATATCATGTCAGGTTACTGGTCGAGAGCGCACCACTACGGGTCATCATCAAGTCAGGTTGTCATATCAAGTCTATCATGTCAAGCCAATCATGTCAAGTTATCATTCCAAACATATTAAATAAATTCATGATTATCAAGTTCATGACAAAAGGCGTAAGGATATAAAATGGACGTAAAATATCTAATAAAATATCAATATAAGGGCTTATAGAAGAGCCAAGCTTAAAGAATTAAAACTAAATCTCCAAGAGCCAATAGATTGCGCAAGGGGTCAGGGGGTTGGATTGCGCAGGGGTGTCAACTGCGCAGGGGTGGAGTGCGTAGGGTCCAAGTGCGCAGGGTTGGATTGCGCTGGAAGGGGCAAGCTGGACTGCGCCGGGCTAGATTGCGCAGGGCTGAACTGCGCAAAGAATAGACTACGCAACAATGGATTGCGCAGCAATAGGTTGCGCAGCAATGGGTTGCGCAGTCGGTGAACTGCGCAGCAATGGATTGCGCCAGCACCGGACTGCGCAGCGATGGATTGCGCCAGCACCAAGAGGTACTGGACTAGCTGGATGAATTACGCCAGCGCTAAAGAGCGCTGGGCTGGGCAAGTTGGATTGCGCCAGTGCTAAGGAGCGCTGGGCAGACTGGATTGCGCCCGGGACAGAAGGTCATCTTCCCCAAAGCTAAGAGCAAATGGCCATGGAAATTCAAAACTTCAAAAGACCATAACTAGGTCAAATCTCAACGAAAATCCACTTTGCAAAGGTCTAAATTGTGTAAAATTAAATTCTCTTCAACATGGAACAATCAAAACATGAAAATGAACAAGTTTTATAGATCAAACCACCAATTTTCGAAAATATTTCAATCCTAGATCTACAAAATTCCAAGCTCCAAATGGAGAAAATCCAAGTTCTAATGTTGCTCAAAATGAGCTAATAAAACTAATGGACAAATAAAATGTAGCCCTCAAGTGATAGCAAGATGCACTTGCCTAGGTTGGTGGTGGTGGTGGAGAGGAAGAAGCTTGAGGAAGAAGATGAAGAAAATAATAAGGGAAGAGAGAGAGAAGTTGATATTTATGGGAGGGGGTGGTTCACCATGTCAAACCAAAATAAACCGAACCAAGCCAAGCCAAGTCATGTTGAACCAAGTCAAGGCCAATAACTCTCTCTAGCAATTTAAACCAAATAAATCATGAAATAAACCCAAGCTTCACTAATCCAAAATAATAAACCAATGAACCATTAAAACCAATTGAACTGTTAATGCCAATAAAAAAATCAAGCCAATGCAAAATAAACCAATGTAACTAATCATGACTAAAATAAAATAAAATATGTGTCCAAAACACGTATACGTACACTAAATACGTATCACAAATTTGGGACATTACATCTTCAAAAGGAGCGAGAGCAGATGCAGACAGAACAAATTGAAGAAGTTAATCGTCTCCAATCTGCTATTATCATTTTTGATGAACAAAATGTCGCTGTTGAAGCAGCAGAAAAAGTTCGAAAAGCTCATTAAAAGAAAATGAGCATTGTTCTTGATCGTATTAAGGAGCTAATAACTCCTAATAAATAGATCTTGTAATCAACATTTTGATTTTGAATAAAGACGAATGAGAACCTTTGATCTGATTTATGACTTTGTTGTTTTGATAATAAAGAAAATATGTTCAGAGGTAAATAATACATGACACATTTCAATAGAATAGAATATACAAATGAACTTTGTAATTCTATCAGATGATAATAAACCAGAGATGATCTTAGTTTAATACTGATTAAAAAAAAATAGAATTCAGACATAAAAATATCTTTGAACTCAAGTTTTCATGATCTTTGGATTCGAAAATCAAAAGACTAGATGTCATTTTTATAAATATGATACTGACATGGATGATGAACGATGATGAATTGTAAAATATATGTGAGATGAACAGAAAAACCAACAAATGAAAAAAATGAATGATAATGAACGGATGAATCGTCAGATGATGATGAATGAACGGGTTAACCGTCGGATTATAATGAACGGGCGAACCGTCGTGATAAATGAACGGATGAACCGTCAGGTATTAATGAACGGGCGAACCGTCGGATGAATGTGATAAATGAATGGATGAACCGTCAGGCATTAATGAACGGGCGAACCGTCGGATAAATGTGATAAATGAACGGATGAACCGTCAGGCATTAATGAACGGGTGAACCGTCGGATGAATGTGTTGCTTCATTATTTGAGGAACTTCTATCTATAAATATAGCAGAAATCTGACAAGAACGAACACTTCTACTCTTCAACATAAAAATATCGTCTGAAGAAGTATCCAAGAAGGCTGAAATCGCCCCAAAGGTTCAGAAGGGCACTGAAGAACGCCCTGCCGATCCAGTTCATCCGAAAGAGGTAGAAGCAAGCGAAAGTTCGTCTGTACCCAAGCCAGCACGAGACATTCTGGACTTTCTGCTTGAACCGGGAAGGACTGAAGAAGAAGAAGCCATGAGGATGGCTGCTTGCAAGTTCCTCGTGGGTTCCAGCAAGGAAGTTCTCAGCTCCTTTGCTGATCGTGTTTTTGAGAAGGACAGCAGCGGTCTGCGTCCAAATGTAGAGAAAGATGATAGTGATCTTCCTTAATATCATGTACTATCATCCATGATGAAATAAAATTTGAATTTTATTTATAGACTTGAACTTGTCTGATAATTTACAAGCATTTATATTTATACATAATACTTTTTAAGGAATTTGCCATTAATAGGTATCATAACAATTCGACCATCCAGTTCTGAGTTGATAAGCTCCATTTGAGAAGACTCGGCTCACAACATAGGGACCTTCCCACTTTGCATCGAACTTGCCTTTGCTCATATGAGTCATAGTCATAGGACGTCTGACTATTAGAACAAGTTCTCCTTTTTGATATGCTCGAACTCTGACTTTCTTGTTAAAAGCTCTTGAGATTCTAGCTTGATAGAATTCGATACTCTGTTGAGCAAATAATCGCTTTTCATCCAAAGCTTCTAATTTCTGAAGTCGAAGACGATTATTATTCTCGGTGGTAAGTTCATTAGCGATTGCTATCCTTAAAGAAGGAATTTGAATCTCTAATGGAAGAACAGCTTCGCATCCGTACACCAGAGAGAAATGTGTACATTTAGTAGCATTACGAACTGTAGTACGGTAAGCCCACAAACATTCACCGAGTTTCTCACTCCAATTACGTTTGTTAGTAGAGACAAACTTCTTTAAGAGTTTGATGATGGTCTTGTTGAAAGCTTTTGCTAATCCGTTAGCTGCCGGATTATATGTGGTAGAAGCTACATTGTTGATCCGATGATCGTCACAGAATCGAGTAAATTTTTGGCTGACGAATTGTGGTCCATTATCATGAATAATGCGTCGAGGAACACCAAATCTATAGATGACATGATGCTTGATAAAGTTGACGATATTAGAAGTCTTGACTTCAGATAAAGGAATGGCTTCGGCCCATTTGGAGAAATAATCGGTTATTACGAGAATAAACCGATGACCTTTTGATGACGGCGGATTAATCGGACCGATAATGTCCATGCCCCAAGCTTCGAAGGGCCATGATGCTGCCGTTGGATGTAGAAATTCTGAGGGTTGATGAATAAAATCCGCATAGATTTGACAAGCTTTACACTTCCTTGTATATTCGATGGCATCTGATACCATAGTGGGCCAATAATAACCCATATGTCGAATACGGTCTTGAAGTTTTGGTCCAGGCTGATGTGCTCCACAAATTCCATCATGTGCTTCGCGAATAATTTGTTGGGCCTCATCACCGGCAATATATCGAAGAAGTAAACCATCATAAGCTCGACGATATAAGGTTTTTGTAGTATGATTGTAATAGAATCTGAGTGATCGTCGTCTGATAGATGCTGTCTCACTCGGATTATCTGGAAGAATATCATACAATACAAAATCTAAGAAAGGAAGTCTCCAATCTTTATCCGTATTCTGAGTCTCAGCTGAATTATTGAAGATGAATTCCATGCTAAAATCAGATGAAGATGACAATGATTTACGACTTAATCCAAATCCTCTTGTTGTATTGACATCATGAGATGTTGATTCTTCAATATCAACTAGAAGTCCTAGAGTTAGATTGTTCTCAAGATGAAATAATTCTCGATTACAGACAACAATCATTTATTGACGTCTAATCGGAATAGCCAATACTGCTGCGAGATTAGCAAGAGCATCAGCTTCTGCGTTACATGCTCGCCTAACATGCTCGATGAAGAACCCTTCAAATGAAGAAGCCATAGATATAGCCGATCTATGATAAGGAACCAGATCTTGATGGCGAACTTCATAAGTGCCCCTTATCTGATTGACAATGAGTTTAGAGTCTCCATACGCCTCCAAATGTTGAATATTCAGATGTTTAGCGAGCTGAAGACCAATGAGTAATGTATTGTACTCAGCAGCGTTGTTTGAACATGGCTGATCGAGAGAATAAGCTCTTTGGATAGCAAGACCTTCTGGCGACACAAGAACGATTCTAACTCCAGCGACAATGTCACCATTAGGACCTATTCTTGAAGCTCCGTCAAAGAATAGACGCCAAGTAGGATCTTCTTCAGCAATTTGGTTTGAATCTAGGACTTCATCTGGGATTTTATCATAGAGTTTTGAATTCTCTGGAATTGAATGAGCAGCCAAAAAATCAGCTAAAGCTTGTCCTTTGACTGATTTCTGAGGGATATAATACATGTCATACTGAGCAAGTAAGATTCCCCAGATAGCCAAACGAGAATTTAAAACACTTGGTTTCTTCATCATGACTCGTATGGGGTTGATCCTGGAAATGACATGAATGGTCTGGCCAATGATATAATGTCGTGTCTTTTGGACAGCGAACATCAAGGCTAGACATTCTTTTTCGACCGGTGAATATCGAGGTTCAGCTCCGGTCATAGTATGACTGAGATAATAAATGGCTTGTTCATGGCCATTTTTATTCTTTTGAGCGAGCAATGCACCCAATGAATGACTCATTGCTCGGGTATATAGGAGGAATGGTACTCCTGAGACAGGAGGTACCAATACTGGAGGGCTCATCAGATATTGTTTTATATCATCGAATGCTTTCTGACATTCATCATTCCAGACAAAAGAAACACCTTTCTTCATAAGTTTATTGAATGGTCTGCAGCGTCCTGAAAGATTAGAGATGAGTCTCCTGATATAAGCGATCCTTCCTTGAAATCCTCGTAGCTCTTTTAAGGTGCGTGGAGGACGCATCTCTTGGATGGCTTTGATCTTCTCGGGATCCACGTGTATACCTTTCGAGGTAATGACGAAGCCGAGAAATTTGCCACTAGAGATGCCTAAGAAGGACTTAGTAGGGTTCATCTTTAATTGATGCTTACACATTAGATCAAAAATAGTCTTCAAATCTTGGATGTGATCCTCTTTTTGTCGACTTTTGACTGCAATATCATCAACGTAGCATTCGACTATTTTTTGTAAATGTTCACAGAATATAGTGGTTATGGCTCGTTGATAAGTTGCTCCTGCATTCTTGAGACCGAACGGCATAACTGTATAACAGTATGTACCGATCGGCGTTCTGAACGAAATGTGTTTCTCGTCATCTGGAAATATTTTAATCTGATTGTACCCAGAATACTCGTCCATGAATGACATCCGTTCAAATCCACAGGTGTTATCGATCATAACATCAGTAATTGGTAGAGGGAACTCGTCTTTAGGACATGCCACATTGAGATCGCGGAAGTCTATGCATACTCTGATCTTGCCAGTCTTTTTAAGGACAGGAACTATATTAGCCACCCAATCGGGATGTTGTTCCTCTCTAATAAACCCAGAAGCCATGAGTTTATTCACTTCAGCTTCAATTGTATCCATAATGTCTGGACAAAATCGTCGCTGTTGTTGCTTGACCGGTTTAGCATTCGGCATGATATTGAGTTTGTGAGTTGCAATCTGTGGATCAAGTCCTGGCATATCTTCATAACTCCAAGCGAAGACATCGATGTATTCTCGAATAAGTTTGATCATGTCTTGCTTATCAGTTTCTGAAAGGCTTTCACTAATGAATATTGGTTTGGGGGATCCCGCTTCACCAACATCTATTTGAACCAGTTTATCTTCAGTCGGAGGTTCTTTTCGCTCGAATCGAAATTCCCATTGATTATCTAACCTTTGGGCCCATTGTTCTGATTCAGGTGAGATTTCAAACTCGTCTTCATTTTCATCATTTTCTTCAAAACTGTCAATGGAGACCATATTGGAAGACAGAATATTGTAGTGGAAATCACCAATACTTGTATCAGAATCCCAATAGGTGGTACTAGAAGAATCAGATCTCTTATCTTCGTCAGATTCAGGATCTTTATGGATAGTATTGATAAAAGGAGTAGGAGCAATATAACCTAATCCGTATTTTGTCCTCCTATATTTCAGAGGAGGAATCCGAACAGGCATTTTTCTTCCTTTTCCATTATTGAGGCCAGTTCTGAAGTCATAGCCCATATTTTTAATGATGTCTTTAGATTGCTGACTATATCGACGTAGTTGTAATCTTCCAGTATCATCGTTTTTGTCATCATCTTCTAAATCAGAAGGATTCTGGGGCCCTTTGTAGAAGAATATTGGAATGTCTCCTAGCTTTCTACTAGGAACCAGAAAGTATGAAGTTTGTATTGATTCTAGGGATACGTCTGTATGAAAAGTTTATACAACTCCTATGGTTATTGTTCTCAAGTCATCTAACAAATGCAAATAACTATAAACATGATTACACACATCAAAATACTGCAAAGATGGAGACTTTTCATTAAATTTAAAAGCAGTAGTATTTACATTGGGAGAAGGCTGAGCCTTAGAAATTTTAGCCAAATCAATGACTAAAGGGGGAGAAGAAGAATTAGAAGAAGTTTTGTTTCGATTAAGATCGATAACAAATGGCTCAGAAGAGGTGAGCTCCCTTGAAGCCTGAGATGGAAGAGTAGTCCGCCCTCCAACAGGGATTACTAGAGTATTCTATTTTATATGTGAAGATGTAGGAACTGTAGTACGCCCACTGACAGGAATGATCAGTGTATCTTGAATAGACGACTGAGGTAATGGAGAGATCCGTCCACTCACTGGAATAATGAAAGAACCTTCTCCAGAGGGTTTAGGAGATTGTTGCTGAGTAGTTCGACCTTTAACAGGAATTATCAAGGTCTTACTTTGCGGATCCTCTTTCTCCATAGCTTGTATCACCTTTGTATATTCTTCTTTGTACATCCGGGAATCATTGAAATAAGCTTCAACCCCATGGAAATGATTTATATCAGCAACTTCCTTTTGTACTCTTCCATTGCTGTCAATGTATTTAAAACACTGATGAAGAGTAGAAGGCACCACATTATTTTCATGAAAAAAGGGCCTCCCCAGAAGAAGATTATAAGATCCCACGATCTCGATCACATAGAAAGTGACTTTGGATCTGAAATCGCCTATCTGAAGTTTCAGATGAATCTTTCCCAAAGGCTCGCTTCGGCTTTGATTGAATCCCAGGATAGTAGTAACCGTCTTGGAAAGCTTGTGAAGAGGGATTTTTAGTTCATCCAACAGACTCTTAGGCATGATACTTATAGCAGACCCTGGATCAACGAGGATACGATCTATCTTTATCGTATCGATATAACCGGTGTAGTAGAGAGGCCGATCATGTCGATTATCCTCCAGTAGCATGTCGTCTTGTGTAAAGGTGATATTTGGGATAATCTCCAATACACTGTTACAATGTAAGCAAGTGGCAGGTTCTTCATCTGGCTTCTTTAATTGTGCAAGACAAGAGTCAGCCTGAAGCAGTGCCTCACTTAACGTTTCCCGAGTCTCTTTAGAAAGACGTAGAAGTTCAAAAAGAGACATTCTAGCTGGAGTATTAGCAAGTTGGGCTAGAATGTCAAAGTTATAAGGCTTCTGAAGCCCAAGTGGAGGGGACTTCTTGATTGGCTTATCAAATCGAGCCTGTTGTTTGCCTTTCTCAAGAGCTGTAGGCTTGGAAGGAGTAGATACAACCAGTGCAGTTGAAGGAACAGGTGCTGTGGATGATTCTTCCTCAAGAGGAGCATCAGGAGCATCTTTGTCAGCAGGAGGGATATCAGGAGTATCCTCAGGACTCTTGGAATAATCCTTTAGATAAGGTTTCCCTGTTCTAGTAGCACCAGAGAGTGCTTCTTCCTTATCTTTCGGTTCTGTGTCGGGAGTAGATCCGAAAGAAGTCATATGACATGACTTAGTTTTCCCCGCCTTCTTAGATTTTCGAAAAGTAGTCTTTTGAAGAGGAGGAGATTCAAAATCTGCTACCAGATCAGGATGAACCCATATGATTTCTTCTGTTTCCATAGTGATTGGTACTAATCCTTCAGACTGTGGAGGAGGAATATTCACTATTTCAAGAGTTGCCTTGGGAATATGAACGATCCCGTTTTCAAGGAGTTGAGGAGGGAAATCTCCGAATTGCATAGAGACGACATTGGAGGTGACGGTCTTATCTTTTGGAGTAAGAGTGATAGCTCCAGATTTAATCATTTCCTGGATCTTTCCTTTCAGTACATAATATGTACGAACTGTGTGACCCAACATTCCGTGGTATGGATAGTATTTAGGATGATCCGTCTTACCAGCTTCATCAGGTTTCTTGATTTCAGGTAATTGTATTTTATTACCTTTCAGCAGACATTCAAAGATACCAAGGACATCATCGTCATCAAAAAAGTATTCTTCTTTGGGGCGAGGTGCTCTTGGTTGTTGAGTCGTAGAGGCAGGAGGAGTTTGAACAGTTGATGCATCTTTACTCTGAAGATTAACTTCAAGGGTTTCTTTTCCCTTGCGAGTATTGGATTTAGCATTATTGTTAGTACTTTGACCTGTTTCTTTGGGAGTCATCTGCACTCCTAAACCTTTGAAGGTTTCAGCACTAATTTTTGCGGCCTTGGCACTAACTATGAAGGAAGGTCAATCTTGAAATTGAGTAGATCCTGTCCATATGCTGATGATTGGCAACAAATTTGATTTACATGTGTCGATGGTAACAGCATCAGGAGTTCCAAGAGGCATCTTCAGAGCTTCTCTTCGAAACCGTTCAATAAATTCCTCTGTAGTTTCATTATTTTTCTGCTTGATTCTTATAAGAGCAGACATAGTCATGTCATTGAGCCCTTCATAGAACCGTTCAAGAAACATTTATTTGAAACCGGCAAATGAGGTAATACACCCATCCGGGAGACTTTTATACCATTCATAAGCCGTTCCTTTGAGACATCCGACAAACACCCGAGTAAGGAGGGCGTCACTTTGTTGCAGCTGGTCAGTCATCACTTCAAAGTGATTAATAAACTGACTCGGAGAAGTGGTTCCATCATAGAATGAGATAGTAGGAGGTTTGTATTTAGGAGGATACGATACTTGCTTCCATTCTATTGGATAAGGTTGCTTGATGCCTAACCTTTGTAAACCATCCATCTGTTTGAATGCCTCAAATTGAGTTCGAAGATTCCTCAATTCTTCAGTAACAACTCAGGAGGATTGTGGAGTTGTAGCTTGTAGAGAAAAGTTGGGAGGAGGAACAACATTATAAGCACTACCCCCAGCTCCAGAGTGACTAGGAACTGGTTGAGCTTGTCCAGGAGTATTGGATTATATTGCTGGAGGAACATGTACTGGACTTACACCAGTGTCAATTGGTATGGCGTCTGGTACAGTCTGTCAATTTTGCAGCTGGGTTGCCATAAGTTCATACATCGACTTCATAGTGTCAGCCATAGACTTCATTTGCTGTTCCAAAGAAGCAATTCTTTGTTCTTGAGGAGTCAAGGAAGAAGAAGGTTCATCAGTATTCCCATCGACCATATAAGTCGTGACTGTACGAGAGATTATTGATGAACTGGTGGATGTTGTTTGTTCTGAATCATTACTTTGTGTGTCAAAGTCATTTGTAGGAGAATTACCCCCAGTAGGCAGAGGTGGGAAATTAGATTCTCTAAGAAATTCAGAATCATCTTCGGAAATCAAAGTCCTTTGATTAGAAGCCATGACTCTTGATCTGGTGCCTCTATATACTCCATCTGGACTATCAGTTCTACCCCCAGTATCCCGAGAGGTCATGTTAACAGAAGCAAACATAGATTCATCTTCATCAGGCATAGGTTCACACTGAATCCGATTGAAGACAGATTGTCGTTTAGTTTGACATCTGTATTGCATTATGACTTTTGGCTGGAAGTCACATTCATGATCGGCATGGTCATGATCCATTGATTGACATCTGCATTGAATTATGACTTTTGGCTGGAAGTCACATTCAGCATGATCACGATCCATTGTCACAGAATTATTCCTTCTCTTCTGTTGAAGATGTTCTCGTAAATCTATCTGTGAATATTGAGGTACATCAGAGAACATTCTTTTTGTATTTTTAGGAATATATTTCCGGTTCTTGGGTCTTGATGGCTCTTGATTATATAGAGATTGATTAATCTGAGCCACATAATTTCTAGCATACTCTGCATCTGGATCTCTTGCTTTTGTTCCCGTTTGGTATGTTTTTTGACACCAGAAGTGCTTTCCAAACGGATTTGATTAAGTTTTGTTCTTAGATCAGTTGGAGGTAAAACATTGGTTTTTGAAACTTGAAGTTTTCCTTCCATTGATCTGGATATTTGCATAGAAGGAAGAGTTGAACCACCCCCTTGATTAGGAGTTGGTAACAGACCTTCTTTTATGGACAAATTCTGTGCCCAATTCGAAGAAGTCGTAGAAGAAGACATTAAGAAATGTTTCTTCTTAGACTTATTCAAGTTTTGAGACATAGAATGTCCAGAAGGAAGAGTAGTCAAAAGACCATCTCCTTTTCTTTGACTAACAAAACTGTCAGTCAAAGCTGTTCCTGAAGTAAACACTACAGGAGCAGAAGAAACAACTAAAGAGTTATTTTTTTTGAAGGGACTTTATGAGCCATTTGTGGAGGAGTTCCAGCAAGACCACTCCCAGTTCTAGTAGAACTTGGCAAAGAAGAAGAGATAGCTAAAGAACTATTCTTCTTAGATGATGTATACGAAATACACGCTGAAACAGGCTTGGTTAAAGAACCAGTGCTGTTAGCGTGACTTTTGAATTTAGAAATACACGCTGGAACAGATTTGGCTAAGGAGCCAGTGCTGTCAGCGTGACTTTTGAATTTGAGATTGCACGCTGGAACAGGCTTGGTTAAAGAACCAGTACTGTCAGCGTGACTTTTGGCTTTGAGATGACACGCTGGAACAGGCTTGGCTAAGGAACCAGTGCTGTCAGCGTGACTTTTGACTTTGAGATTGCACGCTGGAACAGGCTTGGCTAAGGAGCCAGTGCTGCCAACATGACTTTTGACTGCTGTCATCTTCGAGCACACAAGAGCGTGCGTGTTTGCAGTAGAGTCCTTGCCAGTGGTAGGAGTAGACACTGTGGCAGAAATTTCACCATTGTTTGCCAACAGATTCTTAGGGACGTAGATAGATCTTCCCTTCGACTTGGCAGTGGTGATGGAGGCTGAAGTGGGTTTGCCACACTTAGCCCGCTGCATTTCTTCGTAGGCGAGTTGATCGAATTGGATCGATATCACCTTCTTCGTCGAGCCGACTGACGAAGTGTCGCATTGAGTGGTTGCCATCTCAGAAGAGAAGATGGTTTTCTCCAGCAGAGTCGCCAATTTGTTTTCCATAAATAAATTCACTTTATTTATTGTATTTCTGGGAAAATTACAACTGTAGGAATCCGATCTAGAAGACGATCGTTTTATCCCTTAGACGATACGAAGAAGAAAAGCTCTCAAAATTTCAACAGCAATTTAGATATCTATGTATCTGTACAATGAATGAGAAAAGAACTCTATTTATAGAGTCAAAAATAACTGAAAAGATAACTGTCTTCACAACCTGTGCATAGTTGAAAATCACGCAGGATTTAACATACACAAGGTTATGGAAAGTTACTGGACGTGGCCTGTAACTGTTGGACACATGGCAATCGTGCATGAGTCGTATGCAAGTTACAGGACACGCAGGTGAGAGATCGGTGGCATGGCTGCCACGTACTCCAATTTGATGATATCCTCGCAGGCTTGTTGAGAACGAAATCCACGCAGACTTTGGTGCAGAAAGCTTCAGAATCCACACAGACTTGGGGCAGAAAGCTTCAGAATCCATGCAGACTTGGAGCAGAAAGCTTCAGTATCCACGCAGACTTGGGGCAGAAAGCTTCTTAATCCACGCAGACTTGGTGCAAAAAGCTTCAAAATACACGCAAGCTTGAGAAAGGAACATAGAAGTTCAAAATACACGCAGACTTGAGTCAAAATGGCCAGCTTTCTTGATTCGACGTGCCTCGACTGACACAAAATCTATGACATTGATTGCCTTTTGTCAGTCGTATTAATTGACAATAAGCTCTTTTGGTACGCCAACTTGATGAAGGCTGAGTCTTGTTGAAGAAGATTTTGAAAGTCATGCAATAGTCGGCAGTGATCTCTCGAGTTCTGTGCATATGTGGCATGCGAGGAGATATTCTTCGACTGTCGTGCTGTCAGTCATAATGGCACTCAGCGTGACTTTTAAACTTTGTCTTGATCAACTCAGCGTGACTTTTAGACTTTGTTCTGATCAACTCAGCGTGACTTTTAGGCTTTGTTTTGATCAACTCAGCGTGACTTTCATTTTTGAGGCCTACACACGTGTCGGTCCTTTACGGCACGTGTTCGACGAAATGCCGCTTAGGATAGAAAGTTGATGTTTTTCGATTCTGTCTTCATGGATGTTTAGATAATATTATTTTGATAAACTTTTGTGATGACAGATTCGGTTTTGACAACGTATCAGCGACGTTTCGGGCATCGGACGCACGTGCACGGATCCCGTGCACGAGGCCATGCGTGCCCTGCTGTCCGTGCGTTGTTTCTCGATGCACATGTCGTATTTTTATGTGAAATTTCTTGAGAACGTGGGGGCAACCTCTGCCCCCATGCTCGTAAAATTTCACGGCTTTTCGTTGAGCGAGCGCGGAGAAATCGTGCGTGCACCGCTCAGCCACTGTGCATTTAGCCTGTTATTTTTGTCGCTGAAACGGACTTCGTGCGCGCACACGATGCAGGGAAGACCCGTTCCAGGACCTGGGACACGTCAACCTATACCTAAACTACCCGAGGAACGAACCTCGAGTCACGGCGTGGCCCGACAAGCGAGCCACGAGGGCGGAACCGCGCGCACGAGGGCGCCCGGGCGCTCGCACGCGCGCAGCAGGCCGCACGCGGGTGCGGGGCTGTGTGCGCCGCTTCGGTGCAGCGTGTCGCTGTGTCATCGTGTCCTAGACCTACCCCGGGACCCCCCAGCTATGTGCACAAGTACGGGGCTTTTCGTTGTGTGTGCGACGCTCAATCGAGCGAGAACGCACGCGTTATCACGCGGTATTGGAAAATTTCGATACGCGTTCTGTAGACACGACACGGACATGATTTCAGACCCAAGAGTATACGAGCACATCACGTGGGTCGAGACCAACGTGTATGCCGAGTTTCGTGGGTTCGTTTGGTGTATATTGCATTTTAGGTCGTTGTGTGAAATGGATAAGTTTTTTTTAATTTCGATTTTTGAGTTAAATGGGATATTTTGATTTCCAGCTATTTAGCTTATAAATTCTGGTTTTTCAGTACATATATGAGGTTTCGGATTTGTGGAAACCAACTTTTGGTTTTGTTTCATAATTTTCCCTTATTTATGAGTATATATGCTTTCTATATATATATATATATATATATATATATATATATATATATATATATATATATATATATATATATATATATATATATATATATATTTAATTTTATATATATAAAACCCCGTTGAAACCCATTGCTAATGCATACAGGTTGAGAATGGGTCGAGGGGGATTTAATTCCAGATTTTTGACTCTTTAATTATCTCAAACCATTGCCAATGTTTCTATTTGAGCATTGTATATATATATATATATATATATATATATATATATATATATATATATATATATATATATATATAAAATATATATATATATATATATATATACCATGGTTTGTGTTTGCTATTTTTAATCTCAGAATTTACTCTATTCTATAATCTCCAGGACACACACACACACACACCATCATTTGTTAGATTTAAGGTTTGTTTGTATTGTAAATACACATGTGTGTATATACCTATATGTATATAGGTATAAAAAAATACCTATATGTATATAGATATTTATGCTTGATAACTCTCTTAGAATAGATTATAGTTGTGTATATGACTATAGGAGTTCTAGGTCTGATTTAGTTTATCATTTTGAGCCTAGTTTAGTCGAATTGGCCGACAAGTTGACCAAATTGACCAAAGTCAACTTTGGGTCAAACTTGATCCAATTCAACTCAAACGAACTCCAAATGACCTAGAATTTTGTGTATGACCTAGAAATTAGTAGACGGACTACTTGACCTAGGTTTGTCCAGGTTTGTCCAGGTTTGACCAGCGTTGACCAGGTTTGACCAGAGTTGATCGAGGGTTGACTTTGACCAAAATGGACCTAGAAGCATGTAGTCTTGCATTGTAGCTATTTTTTTTGACATTTTAGACTTGGTTGTGACATGTGTATACTTTAAATATGTTTACATTGTCCCGGTTTAGCTACACTTCATCATCAGCAGTTCAGTCTGCCAGGCGAGTACATTCTCTGATCTTTTCATGCTTCTTTGGATATGTTCTCTTGTTATAGACTAGTATACTTGATGCTGACACGATGTTCACACAGATTAGTACCCTATAGATCTTTTCATGCGATGTTATCCCCTCGGATATATCGAGTATATCATGTTCATGTACTTTATCATGGCCATCATGTACTCCATGTATTCATATTTATCCATGTATTCATGTACTTTATTATGGCCATCATGTACTACATTCTCTGATCTTTTCATACTTCTTTGGATATGTTCTCTTGTTATAGACTAGTATATTTGATGCTGACACGATGTTCACACGGATTAGAACCCTATGGATCTTTTCATGCGATGTTATCCCCTCGGATACATCGAGTATATCTTGTTCATGTACTTTATCATGGCCATCATGTACTCCATGTATTCATATTTATCCATGTGCACTCATGTGTTATTCATGTACACTCATGACCATATGAGCTCCATGTATAAAGTAGTTGTTATCTATGTGCAATAACATAACATGTATTGATCCTTGTGTATTGATTGGGGGCAGGGAGAGTGTAGTTGGTTATGTGATTATTATCCCCAGTAGGTATCCATGTGCATTCTATAGCTATATCCATATGCAACCCAAACCGTTTACATAACCAATTCATGCTCTAAATCACGTAGATGGTTACATTTATGTATTTATCATATTATATCTCATTCTTATAGTCTCTCTCTCTTGTTGATTTTCTTTACAACGATTCATGTATAGTTTTCTATAGCTTGCTTTATATGTCCAATCCTGATATGAACTGTTGTGAGAGATATGTGCTCGTTCTGTCCTGACTGGGCATGTTGAAAATTTTACAGGTGATCATGAGGAGTTCTTCCCTACTTATTATGACATTGGCTTAGATGACACTGGCGACATGGACCCTCAGGAGGATCCAATAGTCGCTGAGGACTTGCCCATAGTCTAGCTGTGACTTAGTATTTATTATCTTTCTATTTGAGACATTATGAGTTGTGCTTGAGATTTATTCTGGTGGTTTACTCCTAGATTTCTATTTATATTGTGACTCTCTTGTTATTTTCTATCCTATTCCATCTTAGTGTCGTGATTGAGTACTTATTATTTACTCTCCATTCAGAGCTTATTCTAGACTGTGTTAGAGATTATGACCCAAGACAGTGTTCTACCGCTGACACTGTGGTGTAGGCTGGGCGTATTCACTTCTTGTGCCCCTTTCACTGGGTGCGGGTCGTGACACATTTTTAGTGGTAGCCCATGCAGGTCATAATCACAACTAGTGTGATTTCGTAGTGGTACTCAAATTAGAGTATCATTAAAGCCTGCAGTAGGATATAAGATATAAGTTAAGGTACTCAATCACATTAGGAAAACTCTTATCAATTCTTGCTGTAATTGTCTCCTTTTGAAAACAACTATCCTCCTTTGATAATTTTGCTTCTTTTTCAGTAATTGATTCCTTGTTTGATCTGTCTTCAAGATAGTTATGGAGATACGATTTCATCTCTCCGGTCCATGCAGGACCAGATTCGCATTAGTACGATATCGTGATAGTACGACAATTTAGTTGTACTACTACGAGCCTGCTATAGGGTATAGAAAGTAAGGTGTTAGAATGAGAGGATACTCAATCACTATTAGGATTTCCTGTGAGATTCCTGGAACAACCCTTGAGAATCTCATTCTGAGCTTCGATTTAAATTCCCTTTCCTTTATTTTAATCCACCTTCCTCCCTTGATTCTTGCATCTTGTTTGAACTCTTTTCACCAATACCCTTACTTTCTTGTGCTTAATAATGGTTAGGAAGATGGCTACACTGTTATATACTCATTGGTCAAACACATGGCTAGAAGGATTACATTAAGGAATTGGAATACACGGAGACTTTGACTATGTTATAAGGGCATTTTTCTAAGTGGATGATTTAATGATTAGTAGTTTGTAAGTTGGGATATTACCAAGGAATTTATCTTAAGATTCTAAGTAGTAGTCACCAGAGGATTATAAAATTATATTTTGATACTGGAGGAAAATAGTTAGAATCTGTATAAATCGATTTCAGGAATTGATGTGATTCATGAATTATTGGATTATGATTATACATCTTTGAACGTATATAGATTGGTTTGATAATGATAAAAAAAGGGGGTGGCAGTATGAACTATTAAATTGAGTCGTACAAGTTACGATGTATATGTTTATTGAATTTCAAATTTAAGTGGAAACAATGATATTAAAAGTTTGGTTTAAAAGATTGGGAAGATATAAAATCGATTTTTTTGGAAAAAAAAAATTCAAATTTGAAATCGTGTCAATTGATTGAAGGTTTAAAAATCTATTTAGATTTTGGTTTAAGAAGTAGTGATTATGTTTCAATGACTTAGAAGGAGAAATTATGGTTGATAAGCGCGTTAAAATACTGAGCTGTAAATGCTAGATTGTCGTAATAAGCTAAGTGTCTATCTTGAGGATTATTTGAGACAAGTTGGGAGTTTTTAAAGTTATGAAGTGATATAGAATTTTATGGATTCATGATTCATTAACTCTGGAGTTTAAAGTTGGATTAAAATGTTAAATTTTGGAAAGGTTAGTAGTAATGTGATAAAAGTTACTATGAGATTTATGAAAAGGATTTAAATGTTAGTCGTGATTAGATTGGATGGCTTAGAGTGAATACAAATTGTGGTGGTTATTTTGAAATTTATTTTTAAAAGAATGTTATGGTAGGCCACCAAGGTAACCTTAATGAGATAGAAGTGTTCCACACTAATTACCATTTCACTCATGACTATGACAGTAGTATATACTCAAGTGTCGTTAGTCGTCTGCCAAACTATGTGACTGTATCTCAATCTTGACTTACTCAATCTTTTCTCAAATCTAGATCTTTTATTGTGACTTTCTAACCGTTTGTATTTGATCATTCCTTAACAGTATTCTCTCTTTAGAACTGTGTTCCTAAATTATTTCACTAGATTCTTAATTAAATTTATTTCATGCTTCAACTTGATTTTCTTTATTCTTGTATTAATTGTCACCTCTTGAACCCTTACCTTCTATTTTAGATTCTTTGACGTCCCTTACCGTGACTTTGATATTCGGAGTGTAATACTAGATGTTATCCTCCAACAAACTTCACATGCAAGACCTAGACGAGTCTACCTTCATGTAGATATATCATGTCCCACTAAACACGTCTCCTTGTACACTATTTTCTTGATGAGACTTTTTGGTCAATAAGACTAGACTATAGCCCTTACCATGATACTAAAATACTTTCTGACTTAAATTCAAGATCCAACCATGACTCAATTCTTTCGACCCGACATGTGAGGGTGTTCTTCTTGTTTCCTTAATTGCTTAACCTTGTACGTTATCTTGATTGCTTGACTAGCTTAGTTAAGGATCTTGGACTATTTTTTCTTCTTCATCATTACCTCCCTTACTTATATTTTGACTACCTTACGCTGCTAATTTAGCCTTAGTTTTTGCAAGCTTATCTCTTTTTCGAGCTTGATCGTGACATATTTTATTGGGTCGACCCACTAACATATTGTCTAATCAGAACCGGTGTATGATGGTCTGATCAACCTATTGCCCTTTGGTTCGCTTTCATATATTACTCTACGTGGATTGAGGCATAGTTAAACTTGCCCTAGAGTCTCATCCACGACAGCTTTGGCAATTATTCTTGAATTATTTTCGTCGTCTATGAACCACGTATTGTACTCGATAGCATCGTCTTTGAACTCTTTTTGCTTTTGTCTTTCACATATTTCAGAAAGACAAGGCACTGTACTTAATAGGTCAACCCAGGGTATCACATTTAGCTTCCTTATCAAAGGGAGGAAATTGACTTATTCCTATATCCTCGCAGTATCCTTTAGGATTTCAATAGTGTTGAATTCTAAACCCTTGATCGCGACCAGTCGACTTGGTCATTCTCCTTATCATCCAATGTTTGGAACCTTATTCAATTGAATTAATTCAATTGTGACATGGATTTAAAGTCTTGGATACTCGTGCCCAGACTTCAATGACCTCGTTCTCTATCTTGCCCAAACCTCGATTTATCCTGGATTTGATCAACTTAGATCATATCGAGACTAAAATTTCTTATATATATATATAATATATATATATATATATATATATATATATATATATATATATATATATATATATATATATATAGTGTGCTTGGATTTCAGTGTTATTGACAGTCGTGCTTTAAACTTCGATTTTGATCATCTTTAGAATATTAACGCTTTATAGTTAATTTTAGCTGTTTTTTTTATCACTAGTAATTGTATAGGATGATGGATTGCCTTACAACCTGATGATTTATTATTTTTCTTTATCTTTTCCAGAATGGCATCCATGACCTGAGTCTGTTCCCAGTGCACAGCTGCAGATCCGGTTGAGACCGAGATTGTACTTCCTTCTTCCATTGCTCAAGAGGTGTTAGCAGCCGCACCGGAGAATTTTCCTCCACCTCCTATCCCTCAGGACAGGACTGTAGTTCAGCCGGAGACTGAGGGCCTTCCTTTGTCTCCTGGAGTGGTACCCCATGCCATTTCCGATGGGGCTCATATTTACAGACTTCTCCAGGATGTGCAGGAGGTACAGAGACTTCAGGCTGAGCTTATGAGAGAGCAGAGTCTCAGTTTCAACTGTTGTGGGATTACATGTATTCGAGGGGGGAGCCTAGTCCCAAGAGAGCGAGGAGCAGTTTATACCCAGAGCCTCAGGAGTACCCAGGCTTTCAGCCTAGACCAGCCTATCCAGTTCAGATTCCTGTCCAGCAGAGGCCACTTGAGTGGGTGCCTACCTGTACTTTCTGTAAGAAGCTTGGGCACGTATGGAAGGACTGTAGGAAGAGACTAGGATTATGCCTATTTTGTGGGTCAGCTACACACAAGATACGAGACTGTCCTACTACACCTGCCCCTAGTCGAGGCCTACCTCCGGGAGAGAGTTTCAGCTACCAGACCTAGTAGCGGTGAGTTCTTGACCCATACCTTATCCTATCTTGGTGATTACTGTACCCTACCATATTGTTTGTATGTTTGATACCATATGACTACTTTTGATCTAGTATGACTATAGTGGCTAGATGAGGCCCCAAAAACCTGCCATAATCATGTATGATATCTTTCCAACTTCATGATTTAGATAAGTTTTTAAGGCCATGATTGTTGGGGATTTGACCTAGAAGGACTAGGATCATCTTAATTTCGAGGACGAAATTATTTTAAGGAGGGTAGATTTGTCACACTCACTTTTCAATTTCAAGGGTATTTTAGTAATTGTGATTTATTTGAATTTTTATGATTTTTATTTGAAATTTTTTTATGTATTCATTAATTAGATTGATTTCAGTGTGATTTGATTGGTTGTAGACTGGTGACTTGGTAGTTGACCCTAGTCAATCTTCACTAGAAGCCTAATAATGTAATTAAAATTTATATTTTGGTTTTAAAAATTATTTAGATTTAAATCTCTATTTTTGGAGTGGTTTAAATAATTTTAGTCTTTTTAGCCATTTTGGCCTTTTTGTGATTTTCTAGATATATTGACTTGTGTTGTACTAGCAACTGGTCTAACCTTAGTGGACATGTATAGGGGCCTAACCATGCCTTGGAATTGTTATTTTTGTTTTTAGAATTTATTTTAGGCATTAGATTATTTTAAAGGGTTTAATTGATTTATTTTAGCCTTTTTGCATGCTAGCCTTTAAGCCTTTTTGGACTTGGGCCCATTTCTACTTGAGAATGAGTTGGCCCAAATGTAACCCTAACCCTAGGAGACCTAGTCCTGGCCGCCCAACAGCAGTACCCCCTCCCCCTTGCATTCATTTGTGAAGTTTTGAGCCTCCACAAGGAAACCCTAATAGATCCCTCTCTCCAAAACTCTTTTTCCTTTATCCGGAGTCCGTTTCTTCTCAAGCGAACTCCGTTGCACTCGTCGAGGAGAGGAGGATCTGCTGGAGCATTTCTAGCGTGGAGGCGGAGGCTTTTGCTTGAGGGAAATTGGCCGATACGACAACCGAGGGGCTACATTCATTGAGTTTTTGACACTCAAAAGGTAAACCCTAATCTACCATAGTAAATCTAGAATTTCTTTCATTTTTGCATCCATATAGGTGCCCTTGACTTGCCCACGAAATTTAGTTGGATTTCGACTTCGTTTGATGGCGGTATCGGACACGTGTCGGTCCTTTACGGCACGTGTTCGACGAAATGCCGCTTAGGATAGAAAGTTGCTTTTTTCGATTCTTTCTTCATGGATGTTTAGATAATATTATTTTGATAAACTTTTATGAAGACGGATTTGGTTTTGACAACGTATCAGCGACGTTTCGGGCATCGGACGCACGTGCACGGATACCGTGCACGAGGCCGTGCGTGCCCTGCTGTCCACGCGTTGTTTCTCGATGCACAAGACTTATTTTCGCATGAAATTTCTTGAGCATGTGGGGGCAACCTCTGCCCCCATGCCCATAAAATTTTACGGCTTTTCGTTGAGCGAGCACGGAGAAATCGCGCGTGCACCGCTCCGCCACTGTGCATTCAGCCTGTTATTTTTGTCGCTGAAACGGACTTCGTGCGCGCACACGACGCAACGAAGACCCGTTCTAGGACCTGGGACACATCAACCTATACCTAGACTACCCGAGGAACGAACTCTGAGTTGCAGCGTGGCCCGACGAGAGAGCCGCGAGGGCGGAATCGCGCGCATGCGCAGCAAGCCACGCGCGCGCGCAGCAAGCCATGCGCAGGTACAGGGCTGCGTGCGCCGCTTCGGCACAGCGTATCGCTGTGTCATAGTGTCCTAGACCTACCCCGGGACCACCCAGCTACGTGCAGAAGTACGGGGCTTTTCGTTGTGTGTGCGGCGCTCAATTGAGCGAGAACGCACGCGTTGTCACGCGGTATCGAAAAATTTTGATACGTATTCTGTAGGCACGATACGGACACGATTTAGGATCCGAGAGTATACGAGCGCATCACGTGGGTCGAAACCAACGTGTATGCCGAGTTTCGTGGGTTCGTTTGGTGTATATTGCATTTTGGGTCGTTGTGTGAAATGGATGAGTTTTCTTTAATTTCGATTTTTGAGTTAAATGCGATATTTTGATTTCCAGCTATTTAGCTTATAAATTTTGGGTTTTCAGTACATATATGAGGTTTCAGATTTGTGGGAACCAACTTTTGGTTTTGTTTCATAATTTTCCCTCATTTATGAGTATATATGCTTTCTATATAGCTATGTATACATATATTTAATTATATATATATAAAATCCCGTTGAAACCCATTGCTAATGCATACAGGTTGAGAATGGGTCGTGGGGGATTTAATTCCAGATTTTTGACTCTTTAATTATCTCAAACCATTGCCAATCTTTCCATTTGAGCATTGTATATATATATATATATATATATATATATATATATATATATATATATATATATATATATATATATATATATATATATATATATATATATATATATATATAGTTTTCTTAATTTGTATATATGTATATAATAGTATATTTATTTGGGAAATACCATGGTTTGTGTTTGCTGTTTTTAATCTCAAAATTTACTCTATTATGTAATCTCCTGGACACACACACACACACACACCATCATTTGTTAGATTTAAGGTTTTGTTTGTATTGTAAATACACATGTGCGTATATACCTATATGTATATAGATATTTATGCTTGATAACTATCTTAGAATAGATTGTAGTTGTGTATATGACTATAGGAGTTCTAGGACAGATTTAGTTTATCATTTTGAGCCTAGTTTAGTCGAATTGGCCGACAAGTTGACCAAATTGACAAAAGTCAACTTTGGGTCAAACTTGATCCAATTCAACTCAAACGAACTCCAAATGACCTAGAATTTTGTGTATAACCTAGAAATTAGTAGACGGACTAGTTGACCCAGGTTTGACCAGGTTTGACCAGCATTGACCAGTTTTGACCAGAGTTGACCGAGGGTTGACTTTGACCAAAATGGACCTAGAAGCATGTAGTCTTGCATTGTAGCTATTTCTTTTGACATTTTAGACTTGGTTGTGACATGTGTATACTTTAAATAGGTTTATATTGCCCCAGTTTAGCTACACTTCATCATCGACAGGTCAGTTTGCCAGGCGAGTACATTATCTGATCTTTTCATACTTCTTTGGATATGTTCTCTTGTTATAGACTAGTATACTTGATGCTGACACGATGTTCACACGGATTAGTATCCTATGGAGCTTTTCATGCGATGTTATCCCCTCGGATACATCGAGTATATCATGTTCATGTACTTTATTATGGCCATCATGTACTCTATGTATTCATATTTCTCCATGTGCACTCATGTGTTATTCATGTACACTCATGACCATATGAGCTCCATGTATAAAGTAGTTGTTATACATATGCAATAACATAACATGTATTGATCCTTGTGTATTGATTGGGGGCAGGAAGAGTGTAGTTGGTTATGTGATCATTATCCCCAGTAGGTATCCATGTGCACTCCATAGCTGTATCCATGTGCAACCCAAACCGTTTACATAACCAGTTCATGCTCTAAATCACGTTGATGGTTACATTTCTCTATTTATCATATTATATCTCATTCTTATAATCTCTCTCTCTTGTTGATTTTTTTTACAGCGATTCATGTATAATTTTCTATAGCTTGCTTTATATGTCCAATCCTGATATGAACTGTTGTGAGAGATATGTGCTCGTACCGTCTTGACTGGCATGTTAAAAATTTTACAGGTGATGATGAGGAGTTCTGCCCTACTTATTATGTTATTGGCTTAGATGACACTGGCGACGTGGACCCTCAGGAGGATCCAACAGTCGCTGAGGACTTGCCCATAGTCTAGCTGTGACTTAGTATTTATTGTCTTTCTATTTGAGACATTATGAGTTGTACTTGAGATTTATTCTGGTGGTCTCCTAGATTTCTATTTATGTTGTGACTCTCTTGTGATTTTCTATCCTATTCCATTTTAGTGTCGTAATTGAGTACTTATTATTTACTCTCCATTCGGAGCTTATTCTAGACTGTGTTAGAGATTGTGACTCAGGACAGCGTTCTACCGCCGACACTGCGGTGTAGGCTGGGCGTATTCACTTCTCGTGCCCCTTTCACTGGGTACGGGTCGTGATAGTCGAGTGAAGGAATTCTAACGGTTGATGAATAATATCAGCGTGGATTTGACATGCTCGGTACTTTCTTGCATATTTGATTGCATCAGATACCATTGAGGGCCAATAATAGCCCATACGATGAATGCGATCCTGTAATTTAGGACCAGGTTGATGTGCACCACAAACACCGTCACGAGCTTCATAAAGTATTTATTTTGCTTCTTCCTCTGCAAGACAACGTAGGAGTAAGCCGTCGAACGTTCGTCGGAAGAGTGTCTTTGTAGTATAATTATAGTAAAATCTGAGTGACCGTCGTCGAATTATTGTAGCCTCCTTGGGATCTTCGGGTAGGATATCATTGTTTGCCATAAAAAATCAAAGACAGGTATTACAGAATACTGAAATTGATTGCAAACTATTTTGTACAAAGAAAAGCCTAGAAAGAAATCCTCGGAAACAATCTAAGTACAATTGTTTAGTTTTGATTCTAGGGGTGACGGTAGAGGCTCGGAAAAGTCCTATCAACTCTGCCTTACTCCGTGGACTATCTAACGCAGTCTTTAGATCTTGAAAAAATTGCCTTTTTGAAGGTTGCCAGCCTTTTACAGTGGTGTAGCACCCTGCTCTTTATAATATAATGTATGTTGAGCTGCATAGATGGTCTGTTACCACGTGGCTGATTGGCATGCGAAGACCCGCTCTTTGGCTGCCATCTGTCGATTTGTTGGGATTTTGTTGCAGCAAATCTGGGTAGTTTTGGATTTGGTCAGATTGCCACACGTCCTGTCGCAGGAATCACTTTTTAGCCACATAGATCTCTCAGTTTTGACCATGTGGGTCCGCATGAGCCTCATGCGGCTTAAGTCGTAAATATTCTTAGTCCAGATATAGCTTAAGGATTTAAACTGCATAGATTCTGTATTTTGGCCGCATAAAGCTCATGCGGCTTGGATCACAGTTACTCTAGGCTGCATGAAGTTTGGAGACTTTGGGGCTGCATATGTCTGAGCTGCATAAGGTTCATACGGCTTAGATGACACTCCTTCTGGCCGCATGAAGGCATACGAACCCTGCTTTTGGGCGACGTCTCACGTCTTATCTTTTTGTCGAAGTGTCGGAGCTGTTATTTTTGTCAGTTTTGTCAGGACTTGTCAGCTTTATCAGACAAACTGCTCCACTTGGCCGCATATCTTTCTTCTGTAGCTGGTTGTCGTCGGGCCGCATATATCATTGAACCAGTCATACGGCTTTCCTTTATGCGGACCTGTTTGGCCCAAAGTACCTATGCGGCAATTTGTAATCCGCATAAACCCCATATTTTTCATGCTTCTACAAGACCTCCTTCAAAGTTTTCAAATTACAAATTTAGAATACTATGAATAAGAAGCATGAAAATATGTCAAGCCGCAGGGAGTCTTCAAGTCGCAAAAAATTTTTCGAACTGCAGAGAGATCTTGAGTCGTAGAGAAATCCTGTACCGCTGAACAAATCTTGAGCCGCAGGAAAACTTCGAGCCGCAGAGAGCCTGCCAGCTGTCACTGCTACATTTATTTTTCTTGATTCGATTGTGGATATCTTTTCGAGATAAAGCCGACGGTTACTGGGGATAAAGTCCCCAAACGTCCACGTTATCTTTAATGATCTCGAGAACCGAAGAGACGCTCGACGGTTATTAGGAATAATGTCCCAAAATATCGTCCTTATCCTTAATGATCTCGAGAATCGAAGAGTCTCTTTTCAGCAACTCTATAAATAGGAGTCATTCAGAGAGAGAGATTTTCCTTTTTTACCTTCTCCTCCTTTGACTTCATCATACTTTTTGCTATGGCTCCAAAAGCTTCCAGGTCGACTGGTACTGCGGCCAAAGGGAAGAGACTTGCTTCTCCGTCGAGAGCGGCAGATGCTCCTTCCATTCATTCCGACGTGCAACCTTCTCTCAAGAGGAAGGATGGTGAGCAGACGATGACTGAAATTTTGAATGGCCATAGCGCATATTTTCATGCACAGGCCTGTCGTATACTGCTTCTACTTTAAGCCTGGTCGGTGCATGCCCCATCTTATTTGGAACACATGTGTTCTGTATGATAGTGCCGCATGGACTGAGCCGCATGACCACTGCTCATTCGAACTTGAACCGCATAAGTGCCTCAAGATTGATCTATATGAACATTTCATAACTGAGCCGTATAGGTGCCGTATGAGCACTTTATGATCGGACCGCATGAATACTGTGAGGCTGGGCCGCATCCATGCCTCGTGACTGATTCGTACGAGTATTGGGCCGCATGAGTTTTTCATGACTGAGCCGCATAAGAGTCTATGAACATGACTAAGCTGTATAAATGCTGCATGAGTACTTCATGAAGCTGGCCTCATGACTTTGGGCTGCATGAGGCAAAACTAGCTAGGCCGCATAACATACTTCTTTGTTTTCTTGGTGCTAAATCCCCTTTTTCCTATATTTTTGTAGGGATTTGGCTAGCAAACTTCTCCAGGACTGGTGTCGGCGATGGAGTGAAAATATAACATTCTGGCGCCTACATCAGACAGCTCAAAACTCCCCATGCTTCGGAAGAGTTTTTCCTATGCCTTTTTGGCATACACATCAAACAACTCAGGACTCTTCATGCTTCGGAAGAGTTTTTCCTAGGTGGTAGGAAGAGCCTTTATACCTCGGAGAGTTGGACGATGGTCAGGCGTCGTGATGGATATCCTGCCTTTACGGCTCTCCAAGTAGACGAAACCATCAACAGGGATGCTGTTTTGAAGGTATGGTCCTTCGGGGGAGCGGGGCTAAGGCATCCGCAATACGGAGGGGAGGATAGCATGCTATATTTGCCCTCCTCCCGGTAGCTCCTTGGGGATTTAACAGCCTTGTTTGCTTCTCAACAGTAAAACATAACTTCCTTCGAGGGCCAGGAAACTGCTTGAAGATGAAGTGCTGTCAAACCAAACTATGTATTACCAGATTTTCCTTTCTTTGCTCTCTGCTGTCGATGTAGTCCTATGAATGTAACTGATCTTGAATAAGCAGAATATGTTCACTCCATTCTTTATTTGTTGTATTTTGTGGTGCTTGTACTAGAGGGCCTAATACAACATTTGTGTTAGATGAAGAACGTTCCACTGGAGGATTTTTGTGGACCTATTGCCCATTTATGCATCTGGAAATACGAGCAAATAGATTTGAAAGATATTTTGTGGACCTATTACTCTTTGGTATACCGGTAGTGTGAGTAATAGATTAGGATAATTTTTATGGACTTATTACCATTTTTGTGTACTGGCGATGCGAGTACTGATAATAAGTGGAAAGAAAACCAACATATTTACTCAGGATTTGAATGATATTTTGTGGACCTACTACTCTTTGGTACACCGGTGGTGCGAGTAATAGATTAGTATAATTTTTATGGACTTATTACCATTTTTGTGTACTGGCGATGCGAGTATTGATAATAAGTGGGAAGAAAACCAACATATTTACTCAGAGGTAATGAGGACATGGTAAATATGGGTCAAAACAAAGCCTTCCTACTCAGAGTTAATGAGGACATGGTAGGAGTAGGCCAAATGGGGATGCACAGAACAACTTAGAGGTGTTATCAACGTGAAAGTTCTATGTATTGGGTGATTTGTTGGTGATGGGCGGGAAAATAACTCAGAGGTAATATGGACATGGTTGTTTTTTTCCCGTTGGAGAATTTTGTGGACCTATTACCCTTTTTGTGCACTGATAGTACGAGTAATAGATTCGGATAAGTTTTATGGACCTACTACCCTTCTGCGCACTGGTGGTGCGGGTAATAGATTTTGAGACAAATTCTTGGTAGAGAAAAGCTATGACCAGGAAGTTCATAGATATGACCAAGGGATGAGATATGAATTCATTCGGAGTAGCCAGAGAGTAAGTTCAGTGGTACCTGATGGTACATAACTCAACAATCTGGGAGAGTTGAAGTCGGAGTGTAAGTTCAGCGATACCAGAGGGTATATAACTCACAATCTGAGGGATAGTTGGAAGGTATCGTTTAGACGTAGTATTTCTTGAGGAACTTGTCGTTGATGGGCATCATGAGCAAGTCTTCATTTTGTTTTGCGAGACGGTACGCACCGTTGGAGAATACGGTCTCGATGATGAACGACCCCTTCCATTTAGGCTAGAATTTGCCGGGGGTCTAGTGGGTCATGACCATTGGTCTGCGAATGGCCCAGACAAGATTGCCAACTTGGAATATTCTCTGTTTGACTTTTTTGTTGAAAGCCCGTGAGATGCACGCTTGGTAGAACTCTATGCTTTGTTGAGCTTGTAAACGCTTCTCATCTAATGCTTCCAACTCTTACAGCCGTCGGCGGTAGTTATTGTCCGCCGTTAACCGGTTGGTAAGGGCCACTCGAAGTGAGGGGATCGGAGTCTCCAATGGGTGGACTGCCTCGCTTCCGTAAACCAAGGAGAACGGTATATTTTCTGTGGCCGTCCGAATTGTCGTGTGATAAGCCCATAAGCACTGGCCAAGCTTTTCATTCCAGTCACGTTCGTTTGCAGACACGAACTTTTTGAGGAGCTTGATTATGGTTTTGTTGAAAGCTTCGGCCAGACCGTTGGCCGATAGGTTATATGATGTCGAGGCCATGTTCTGAATCCGATTTTTGTCACAAAATCGATAGAAAGCGTGGCTTGCAAACTGCGGACCATTGTTGTGAATAATCCTCCGGGGCAGTCCAAAGCGGTAGATAACGTGATATTTTATGAGGCTAATCACGTTCGATGTCTTAACCTCTGCCAACGGAACAGCTTCCGTCCATTTGGAAAAGTAATCAGTGATTGCAAGTATGAACCGATGCCCTCTAGATGATGGCGGGGTGATGGGCCCAATGATGTCCATTCCCCATCTTTCGAGTGGCCAAGAGGCCACTGTCGGATGCAAGAATTCAGATGGCAGATGTATAAAATCTGTATGGATCTGGCAAGCCTTACACTTTTTTGCATAATCAACTGCATCTGCAACCATTGTGGGCCAGTAATAACCCATCCGGTGAAGGCGATCTTGCAATTTTGGGCCAGATTTGTGAGCCCCACAAGTACCGTCATGGGCTTCACGTAGGACTTCTTTGGCTTCTGCATTTGACAGGCATCTTAATAGTAGGCTATCGTAGGATCATCTATATAACATTTTTATTTTCGTATCGTAGAAGAATCTGAGGAAGCGTCTTCTGATTGAAGTTGCTTCCTTCATATTCTCTGGCAGAATTCCATGAACTGCAAAGTCGATGAGCGAACGTCTCTAGTCTTGTATGTCGTTGGTTATCTGGGCGGAGTAACTCATACCCAGTTGAAGATTGTTCCTGGGCAGACCAGTTCATGGCCTATTATGTCGACTAGATGATGAGTGTTATTTGGAAGTGCCAAGGAAGCGGCGAGACCTGCTAGGGCATTGGTTTTGATATTTTGGAGCCTAGAAACGTGCTCTATAAATAACCCCTCCAAGGTTGTAATAATGGCAATTGCTGTCTGATAATAGGGAATCAGGTCCTCGTTGTGAATCTCGTATGAACCTCGGATCTGGTTAACAACCAACTACGAGTCACCATATGCTTTCATGTACCTGATTCCTACTTCTTTTGCGAGTTGGAGCCTGATGACTAGAGCGTTATATTCGGCTACGTTGTTCGAACAGGGTTCTGTAAGAGAATACGCTCGATTGACTACTAGTCCAGAGGGAGAAATTAATACCACTCCGACTCCAGTGACGATATCACCTTGTGGCCCCGTTCTTGAAGCACCGTCGAAGAACATTTGCCAAATAGCATCGTGCGAAGTCATGTTCGAGGCGACAACTTTATTAGGATATTTTTATAAATTTTGGCTGTTTCTGAGCCTGGATGGGCTGCTAAGAAGTCAGCCAGGGCTTGACCATTGATAGCCTTCTGCGGAACAAAAACCATGTCGTATGGGGATAATAGTATCGCCCAGGTGGGTAGACGAGAACTGAGTGCGCCTGGCTTGGTCGTAAGAACCCTGAGAGGATTAACTCGTGAAACAATATGGATGGTCTGCCCTGTCACATATTATCGTGTTTTCTGAATGGCAAACACTAGGGCATGGCACTCCTTCTCCACGGTGGTGTACCTATGTTCCGGTCCTACCATCATCCGACTGAAATAGTAAATGGCTTGTTCATGTCCCACGTTATTATTTGAGCCAGTAGAGCACGGAAGGAGTATTCCAACGCCCGTACATAGAGCAGAAAGGGCTTTCCGACGACCGGAGCTACCAGAACTGGCAGATTCATCAGGTAAACCTTAATATCATCGAAGGCACGCTGACATTCGTCGTTCCATACAAAAGAGACACCTTTCCTCATGAGTTGAGTAAATGGTTGACATCGCCCTGAGAGGTTAGATATAAACCTCCTAATATAGGCTAATCTTCCCTGAAGGCCGCAGAGTTCGCGGAGGTTCCTTGGTGGATTCATCTCCAGGATTGTTTTTGTTTTGTCGGGATCAATGTGAATGCCTTGGGAAGTAATGACGAAGACCAAGAACTTTCTGCTGGATACTACTAGGAAAGACTTGGTGGGATTCATCTTCAGGTTGTGTGCCCGCATGAGGTCGAACACTATTCTCAAATTATGTAAGTGAACGCTTCTGGAGCGGCTCTTGACGACGATGTCGTCAACGTAACACTCCACCGTCTTATGCAAATGATCTCAGAAGATGACACTCATAGCCCGTTGATATGTAGCATCGGCGTTGTTCAGGCCAAAGGGCATGACCGTATAACAATGTACGCCGATCGGCGTTCGAAATGAAGTATGTTTCTCATCATCAGGAGACATCTTAATTTGATTGTATCCTGAAAAGCCATCCATAAAGGACATGCGCTCGAAGCCACACGTATTTTCGATCATTACGTCAGTGATCGGAAGAGGGAATTCATCCTTAGGGAATACTGCATTCAGATTGTAGATATCGATACAAATTCGTATCTTTCCGTTCTCCTTGATGACTGGCACTACGTTGGCTACCCAGTATGGGTGTTGCTGTTCACGGATGAAACCGCTAGGTATGAGCTTGTTTACTTCCACTTTAATAGAATTCATGATGTCCGGACGAAACAGTCGCTGCTGTTGTTTGACTGGTTTTGCGTCTTGATAAATGTTAAGCTTATGAAGTGCCATCTCGGGGTTTATCCTGGCATGTCTTCATAGCTCCAGGCAAAGACATCGATGTATTCTCTGATGAGTTGTAACAACAACTCCCGCTCGTCGTCTGTCAGACTTTTACAGACGAAGATTGGCTTTGGAGAGGTTTTATTGCCGAGGTTAACTTGCATAACCTCATCCTCAGTGGGAGGATCACGAAGTTCAAAGCATTCCTCTTCGATATCAGTGGATATCATGTTGACAGATAATGTCTGTCTGAATATATCTCCAATACTGCTATCGGAGTCATAAATGGGTGACTCGGAGGAATGAGAGTGCCACTCGCATTCTTCATCAGAACTTTCGGACGTTGTTGGTGGAGTAACATAACCGAGGCCACGTCTGGATTTGTGATAATGATCCTGAGGTTTCCCTGCCGGTGCCGGCGGCTGTAGAGGCAATCATCGACCACTGCCATGATTTAGACCTGGGGTAGCCTCCATGTCGTACCTTTACTTTTGCATGAAGTACTTGGCTTGAGGACTATACAGGTAGAGCGATAACCTTCCAGCGTCGGGTCCGAGATCTGACTCTTGTGGTGTGAAAGATTGAGGACCTTCTTTTCGGCCAAAGAGGATTGTGTGATCCCATCCGCTTCTGTCTGGGACCGGGAAGTAAGCGCCTTTTATGGAAGCAAGTCGATTTAGGGTATGGACGGTTCTCACCCGTGTATACAGGCTAATATCTAGACAGTCCCGTACGACATACGTTAGATTAGGCTTATCATACTCAGGATAGTCTAACGGCAGCCTCTTATTGATGAAATAAGAAATTTTGTCCACAGGGATTACATCATCCGGAGAGGGGCTATCCACCTGTGTAACCAAGTATTTGGCGAGTTCTTCGTCCTCCTTGGCTACCCCCTGCGAGCTTGGAGGTCGGTATGCTGTCTTGGGCAACTTAACCACCAATGGTTCAGTCTGAGGTATTGATTTGCCTCTTGGATTGATACTTTGCTGCTGGCTCATCTTGGAAAGACGGATGACAATCGGCTCAACAAGGGACTTTGTGTCTTCCGGTCGCCTTGGAGTGAATTTCGGCAATCAAATTACCATCGGTGTTACAGAGGGCCTTGCATCTTCCTGTTGCCTTTGATTGGATTTCGGCAGTCGAATAACTTTTGGACCTATAACAAGTTTTGGTTCCTGGCTTGATCTCGGGAGACGGATGACCATTGGTTCCAACTGCGTAGGTGAGGGAGGAGAACCGAGCACCTCTTTGTGCAAGGTTACGACGAGGGGTGTGGCCATGCCCGGTTTGTGAGCCTGGAGATGGATTCTCAAGGGTTCTTCTGGCCCTGTGATGGCCTCCAGTTCATCAGTTATATGTTTCCGGGATTCAACATATAGACAAGCCTCCGAAGAATAATAAGATTCAACCCCTTTGAAGGGATCGATATCGGCGAATTCTGTTTTCACGAAGCCGTGCTTATTGACATACTTGAATACTGGTGGAGGGAGGACGGTACGATCATATAGTCATGTATCCTCGGACGTCCCAGGAGGATGTTGTAGGAGGTGTCTACATTTATGACGTAGCAGGTAACTTTCGTCTTCAGGTCACCAATCTGGCACTTCAACCGGATCTTCCCTAGGGTATAGCTTCTTTCTGAGTTAAAACCGCTAATGGCAGTATTAGTTGCTGCTAGCCGATGCATAGGGATGCCATGAAGTTGGAGCAGGCTTTTCGGGATGATGCTTATTGACGAGCCAGGGTCGATATGCATCCGATCCACCTTGATGTCCCCTATGTATCTAGTGTAGTACAAGGGGCGATCATGTAAATTGGACTTGATCAACATGTCCTGAAGAGTAAATATGATGTTGGGCATTGCATCTGTGCTATCGCCGTACTGTAGATCTACTTGCGGGTCTTCCCCTGGAGGCTTGACCTGGACTAAGTAGGCGTCAACATTTTGGAGTGCTTCGCTTAATGCGACACAAAGATCCTTGGAGAGCCTTATGAGCTTGTATAACGACAACTTTGCTGGCGTATTAGCCAATTGTGCTAATATGTCAAAGTTGTAAGGTCTCTCCAGTCCCTGAGGTGCATCATTGCGGAGTGGCATGTCAAAGCGGGTTTCCTTTGTCTTGGACTTATCCGCCAGTGGGGGGCTGAAATGGCCTTGGAACATCAGAGGGAGGCAACGTTGCCGGCTAAACTATCCCATACGGGCTGGAGTTGTGCTCCAGACCGGGTAACAACGGATGTAGCTTCTTCAGCTTCGGCTGAATTTATGTGACAGGCTCTCGACTTCGGCCCTTTTCTTGCTGGTAGGAGATGACACCCTCTGGATAATATCGGACACCAAGTCTGGATGCACCCACATGATCTCTCCTCGCGATGTGGTGAGGGGTACCAATCCAATGTCAGGTTCCGGACGGGTGGAAGATTAGTAACCTCCATCGTTGCTCGGGGACAGGCATTACCCCGTCTGGAGTACTTGTTGGAGGGAAGTCGCCGAACTGAATAGATACCATGTTCGCCGCCACGGTAACGTCTTCAAAGTCTATCGATAGAGCTTTGGAGTCGATAAGACTCTAGATGTACTATTTTAATTGGAAGCAGTCCTGAGTGGAATGATAGACATAGCGGTGGAAGTGACAATACTTTGGGTCCTCCATTTTGTCGCTCGGAGTTCACGCCTTGGTGGAGGGAGCTGGATCCTACCCCCTTGCAAGAACATATTGAAGATAGGTTTGACAAGACTATCTTCAAATGAGTAAGTAACCTTGGGCTACGGACCTTTCACCTGTTTCTGTTCGGGCTTCGGAGTCGCATCAGTGACCAAGGCCTGTTTGCCCTTATTGTCCCGGTTGGTTGTGGCGCCACTGTTGTTGTTATTGGAGGTGGAACCAGGACGTCTGCCCTTATCTTCTCAGTCTGGGATGTGTAATCCCAGCTGGCGAGCCTTCTTCAATTTTGCCTCTACGTTGGTAGCACTTATGATGAAGGTCGTCCAATTCTTGAACTGATCGTCACCCATCCAGAGGCTAATTGCAGGGACCAGCTTCTTCTGGCAGATTTAATCAAGGAGCTTTCAGGATTGCCTTGGGGCAATCTCATTGTGGTTTGACGAAATCGCTCGATAGTTCCTCGTTAACTCCTTCTCTCCCTGAACAACGTCCATGAGATATGACATTGTTACATCATGCCCCACTTTGTAGAATCTTTCCAGGAAGATCTGCTTAAAGTCGTCAAAAGAATGGATGTAATTTTCGAGAAGGTTGCGGTACCATTCGAATGTGATCCCCTCCAATGCTCCGACGAATAATCGCATAAGGATGGCATCGTTATGCGCAAGTGGTCAGTTGTGACTCCAAAGTAAGTCATGTACCGACTAGCAGAGGTCTTTCCATCATACGAATTGATATGGAACGGCTTGTACCGTGGTAGAAAAGGTACATCTCTCCATGCGACGGGATATGGCTGGCGTATTCTGAGGTCCCGAGAGGAGTCTCGGGCATTGAACATTGCTTGAAGCTCCTGGACTTCCCTCCTTGGCTTCATCTGCAGCTGAAAGAACGGATGCTGCTAAGGGATCATCACCCAAAGGAGGGGCATTCGTATTGGAGTCCGCATTGACTGCGGGTCCCAGGCTTGTTTGTCTGGGCATCCTCGCTAGTTGAGTTGGCAAGGCGGCTTTGATCTCGTCCATAGACTTGACCAAGGACAGGAGCATGGCTTCCAGCACTTCTAGCCGTTGTCGGTCGGAAGGCTCTTCATGATATCGTCAGCCATAAAGACTGTCCTCACGTGGGTAGAGGTGGAAGGAATTGTGGCAGAGGTACTCTCTGTGCCGTATCCTTGTATAGAGAAATCGTCAGGGAATGTCGAATGTCTTCCTTCTCGGACTCGAAAGGGGTGCTACCCCCTGTGCAGGAAGCTGCATTATCTTGGTGAAGGTGGTGATCTTCAGGGAAATCCAAGTCTGTTGCACAGTTCTGGGGGACCTCTATCCCCTGTATGTGCTCTTGGTAAACCGAGTTGTCGCATACATTGAGGGGACTGCTGCCCCCAGCTTTATCTACTATCAAGGAAGCCGAAGGCGCACCCCCGGGTGTCGGAAGCTTCTTTTGGATCGAGTACCTAAATAGACACCCCCTGTGGTTGTCGATGGAAACCCCCAGATGAGGGTCTCCTTGTAATACTGGCTGAGATGGCCGGGCTGGAAGAGCCTATCTTCTTTCCTCCCTTGCCAGGAGGAACCTTTTGAGTTGAATTACATGAGACGAAAGGAAACTTCCCGTCCCATGGCATTTGTACATGTTTCTTGAGTTGTTGTCGGACAGGTGCTGGCTGCTGCAGTCGCTGGAAAACTGACTGTCGATCTTCAGGTGCTGGATTTGTTGCAGCAGCAGTTGATGATGACTTGGGTGCAACGATGCCCCGAGAGGGACTCATTGCATGCCGACGCCGCCGTCTTGCATTTGTGAGTAATCACGTCATGTAAGTCGGTAGGAAGCTGTTCTACCTTTGTACCAAACTTGTGAACTCGGGTATCCTGAGCGCATGGGTGCTTAGGCATCATGTTTGCTCCCTGATCTGTGGCTAGTAAAAGCACTTGCTATGGATCTTAGAGGGAGACTTTAAAGACCCACCCTGTCTGTTTGCCCTGGGGGACTGGATGCGGATGGTTCTGTACAAGTTTTGTCAGGAGCCGTATAATAGTCAACGGGGTCCGTTGACAGTCAGCAACTTGGACAGTTGACTGGGATGGTTGGGCCCGCACTGAACTAGACTTTTTGACTTAGCACCCGAAGGCGCATAGTAAAAAGAGTCTAGATTGATACATCCCACATTCTCAATGGACCGTATGGCGTTGGGCCCGTATGAGTGGCGGTCGAACACAGAACTTCTGACAAGGCCGCATGAGATCCTATTTGAGGCAGGATTGGGTGTCGCATGGGCTACATTCTTGCGGCTAGAGCTGGCTGCCGCATGGACTTTCTTGTGACCAGAGTTGGCGACGCATGGACCATCTTCCTGCGGCCAGAGTTCGCTGTCGCATGAGTTGCCTGTCTGTGACCAGAGTCGGCTGCCGCATGGACGGACTGTCGATCTCCTCTATGCGGCTTCTTCTTTGTCCGCATGGATTTTCCTTGTTCCTCCAAAAACTCAGCATCGTAGTATTTTTCTCTGCTGGATTTGGGGACAGTGGGGTCCTCTGCGGTCGGAAATAAAGCCGTAGGAGAGTTTTGGTCACCGTCTTGGGCTGCAGAAAGAGCTTCTTTGAAAACTTGGTTGGGAGCAACATTTTGCACATCGGCGTCTTGCGAGCCCTCTTTGAGTTGGCTCGCTTCTGAGATGGGCTGTCGCTCCCTTCAGAGAGCAATTCTTCGAAGGCTTGTTGGTCGAAACGAACCACAAGTATTTACTGCGTAGAGCCGATCTTGGACGCATCAGATTGCGTCACCAGCTTCTCATCGGAAGAGAAGGACGTCCCCAGCAGAGTCGCCATCGTGTTTACCATAAAAAATCAAAGACAGGTATTACAGAACACTGAAATTGATTGCAAACTCGCTTGTACAAAGAAAATCCTGGACAGAAATCCTAGGAAACAGTCTAAGTACAATTGTTTAGTTTTGATTCTGGAGGTGACGGTGGAGGCTCGGGAAAGTGCTATCAACTCTGCCTTACTCTGTGGACTATCTGACACAGTCTTTAGATCTTGAAGAAATTGCCTTCTTAAAGGTTGCCAGCCTTTTGCAGGGGTGTGGCACCCTGCTATTTATAATAGAATATATATTGAGCACATAGATGGTCTGTTGCCACGTGGCTGATTGGCACACGAAGACCCGCTCTTTGGCTGCCATTTCTCGATTTGTTAGGATTTTGTTACAGCAAATCTGGGTAGTTTAGGACTTGGCCAAATTGTCAACCGTCCTGTCGCAGGAATCACTTTTTTTAGACGTATAGATCTCTCAGTTTTTGACCATGTGGGGCCGTATGAGCCTCATGTGGCTTAAGTCGTAAACTTCCTTAGTCCAGACATAACTTAAGGATTTAAACCGCATAGATTCTATATTTTGGCCGCATAAAGCTCATACGGCTTGGATCATAGTTACTCTAGGCTGCATGAAGTTTGGAGACTTTGGGGCTGCATATGTCAGAGTCGCACAAGGTTCATACGGCTTAGATGATAGTCCTTCTGGCCGCATGAAGGCGTATGAACCCTGCTTTTGGCCGACGTCTCACGTCTTATCTTTTTGTCGAAGTATCAGAGCTGTCATTTTTGTCAGTTTTGTTAGGACTTGTCAGCTTTATCAGACGAACTGCTCCTCTTGGCCGCATATCTTCCTTCTGCAGCTGGTTGTCGTCGGGCCGTATATGTCATTGAACCAGTCATGCAACTTTCCTTTATGCGGACCTGTTTGGCCCAAAGTACCTATACGGCAATTTGTAATCCGCCTGAACCCCATATTTTTCATGCTTTTATAATCATGGACTACAAAGTCTATGAAAGGAGTCCTCCAATCTTCATTCATGGCACAAATTTCAACTGATTGTTGAATTCTATGTTTGGGTTGTTAACTTCCATATTTAAGTTATTCTGGACAAAATAACTCTTTGTTAGTGATGACGATCATTTGTTGCCTTCTGACAGGAATTGCTAATACTGTTACAAGATTAGCGAGTGCACCAGCTTTCGTGTTACATGCTCGATGAAGAAACCTTTGAATGAAGTGGCCATCCTGATTGCAGCATCATGATATGGAACCAAATCTTGATGTCGAACTTCGTATGTGCCTCTAACTTGATTGACAATCAGTTTGGAGTCTCTGTAAACTTCAAGATACTCAATATCTAATTGTTGAGCCAATTGGAGACCAATGAGCAGAGCGTTGTATTCAGCCACGCTATTGGAACACAACTCATCTAAAGAATAAGTTCTTTGGATAACTAACCCTTCCGGTGAGACTCCGACTCCAGCAACAATAGCACCTTTTGGTCCAATTCTGGATGCACCATCGAAGAATAAATGCTAAATAAGAATTTCTTTAAAATCATACTGGACTCAAGGTTTCATCTGGAATTTCATCATAGAGTTTAGATGTTTCGGGAACTGGATGAGCTGCTAGAAAGTCAGCAAGGGCTTGACAGACTTTTGAGGAACATAAACCATATCATATTGTGCTAACAATATGGCCCATGTTGCAAGCCTAGAATTGAATGTACTGGGCTTCTTCATCAGGACCCTGAGAGGGTTAACTCTAGAAATAATATGAATTGTTTGGCCAGTGATATAATGTCTCATCTTTTGAACAACAAACATCAAAGCTAGACAATCTTTTTCTACTGGAGTGTATCGATGCTCAGCTCCAATCATCATGCTCTAAGGTAGTAGATATCATGTTCATGACCTTCTTTATTTTTCTGAGCTAATAAAGCACCTAAGGAGTGGTCCATTGCTCGAACATACATCAGAAAAGGTATTCCTGACACAGGAGGCACTAGAACTGGTGGGTTCATCAAGTACCACTTTATGTCTTCAAATGCTTGTTGACATTCTTCAGTCCAAATAAAAGACATGCCTTTCTTCATGAGTTGAGTGAACGATCTACAACGTCTAGAGAGATTTGAGATGAATCTCCTGATGTATGCAAGCCGTCCCTAGAATCCTCATAGCTCTTTTAGGTTGCGTGGAGGATGCTTCTCTTGAATGACTTTGATTTTCTCAGGGTCAACGTGTATACCTTTAGAGGTAATAACGAATCCATGAAATTTGCCACTAGAGACTCCCAAGAATGACTTAGTGGGATTCATCTTGAGCTGATGCTGGTGCATTAGATCAAAAATAGTTCTCAAATCTTGAATATGGTCTTCTTTTAGACGACTTTTGACGGCAATATCGTCAATATAACATTCAACATTCTTTCATAAATGATCATGAAAGATGGTACTCATGGTCCGCTGATAAGTTACACCAGTATTTTTAAGACCGAATGGCATGACAGTGTAGCAATAGACTCCAAGAGGAGTACGGAAAGATGTATGTTTCTCATCTTCTGGATGCATCTTGATTTGATTGTATCCTGAAAATCCATCCATAAAGGACATACGTTCAAATCCGCAAGTATTGTCAATCATGACATCCGTGATTGGGAGAGGGAATACGTCTTTGGGACAGGTTTCATTAAGGTCTCTGAAGTCGATGCAAACCCGGACTTTCCCTGACTTCTTCAAAACTGGGACAATATTTGCCACCCAGTCCGGATGTCGTTCTTCTCTGATGAAACCGCAGGCAATGAGTTTTTTAACTTCATCTTCTATGGCATACATCATGTCAGGTCAAAACCGACCTTGTTGTTGTTTGACTGTCCTCGTATTTGGCAGAATGTTGAGCTTGTGGGTAGCAATCTGAGGATCTAACCCCGTCATATCTTCATAGCTCCAAGCGAATACATCAATGTATTCCCTAATGAGTTGGATTAGTTCTTGTTTATGCGCTCCAGGGAGGCTTTTGCTAACATATATCAGTCTTGGGACAATTTTGTCTCCAATATTGACTTGAATCGACTGATCTTCAGTAGGCGGCTCACGTTTCTCAAAGGGAAGCTCCCATTGAGTATCCATCCTTTGTGCCCAAGGATCAGATTCAGAAGGTTCGACAAAGTCTTCGTCATCTTTCGAGAACTCAGCAGTCACCATATTGGAAGATAAAGTCACGCGATGGACGTGTCCTACACTAGTGTCTAAATCATATGGGATAGAATCAGAAGAGTTAGATCGTTCTTCTTCCTCGGATTCAGAAGCTTCTGGAGTGGAAGTTGGTGAAGTATAATCTAATCCCCGTTTCGTTTTACCGTAGTATTGTTGTGATTTTCCATTTGGAGCAGGAATACGAATTTGAGTTTGCCTTTTTTGCCGCCATTGAGACCAGCTTTAAAATTATAGTCCATCTTTTGAATGATATCTTTTGATTGATGACTATAACGACGTAGTTGAAGTCTTCCGTTATCATATCATTTTTCTTCACTATCGGGCGTGATCTTCTGTTATGTTCCTTTACTAAAAAGTATAGGACGTTTATCTTTCTTCCAGGAAGGAACTAAAAAGAAGGAGTCGTGCATTGGCTCGAGCAATACTTCGTTTCGACAAGCTTCAACTGCACCTATGGCAAGTGGTTCGAAGTTATCTAACATTTTAAAATAACATCGAGTAATAAAAGACATCAGTATACCATAAAAGAGATGCTACTTTATTGATTTGTACATCATCATTTACAACATGATTCTTAGCCTTCACAAAAGGCATAGTAAGGTTGATAAGCAGAGGAGGAGAAGGAGAAGGAGAAGGTTTGTTACGACGAAGGTCGATAACATGAGTCTCAGAAGAGGTGAGCTCCCTTTGTTTCTTTTCCACAACATGAGGCTGTTTGTTATGAGAGGAAAGATGTATGGTCAATGTCTGAGAAGAAGAAGGACAAATAGCACGTCCTTTGACGGGGATCATGAGAACATCTTTTGAAGTATGTTTCTGATCTTCCTCACTATCCTTTGCCAATACAACTTTTATGAACTCCTCTTTGTACATCCAAGAGTCCGTAAAATATGCTTCAATACCCCTAAAAGGGTTTAAATCAGCTACTTCCTTTTGGACTTCTCCATTGGCATCCACATATTTGAAGCATTGATGTAAAGTGGATGGTACAATATTATGATCAGCAGAAAGGGTCTTCCTAGCAAAGCATTATAAGAGCCGTGATTGTCGATCACGTAGAAAGTAACCTTCGTACGAAGATTGCCTATTTGAACTTTCAGTCGAATCTTTCCCAAAGGTTCACTTCTTCCAGAATTGAATCCCAGGATTGTCGTGATAGTTGTTGAAAGATTATGTATAGGAATCTTCAATGCATCTAGTAGAGTCCTTTGGCATGATACTGAGCGCAGACCCAGGATAGATCAGGATACGATCATCCTTAATGGTATCAACATATCCCGTGGAATAGAGGGGTCGATCATGGCGATTATCTTCTAACAGTATATTGTCTTGTGTAAAGGTGATGTTTGGCATCAGCTCCATCACACTATGATAATAAAGGCATGTTATAGGCTCATCCTCTGGTTTCTTGAGAAGTGCTAGACAAGTATCAGCTTGCGTTAAAGCTTCACTCAATGTTTCTCGAGTCTCCCTGAAAGACAGAGTAGCTCAAATATTGACAATCTTGTCAGAGTATTAGCCAGCTGAGCTAGTATATCAAAGTTATACGACTTCTCAAATCCCAAGGTTGAAGTCTTCTTCAATACTTTGTCGAAATAGACAGGCTGTTTTCCTTTGTCAGCTGTCGTCATTTTAGGAAAAGTTGGCTCTATCGGAGGTGATGAAGTTGATGGAACATTGACAGTAGGAGAAGATGATGCCTGAGAAGCCTCCAGAGCTGGAGCAGGGCTTTCTTGACCTTCTGAATAGTCCCTTAGGTAAGGTTTCCCCGATCTGGTACGAGTTAGGATTTCTTCTTCGGATACAGGCTCAAAGGATACCATATTGCAATTCTTTTCCTAGATCTTTCTCTGGAAGATTTCTTTCGACAAGATAGAGAGTTTGTCCAGTAACCCAAACCAACCTGAGATTGGTTGTGAGAAAGACATAGGAAAAGGGGTACATCAGATCCCTTTCCATAATTCAAACTAGAGGCCTCTTGTAGATCATATCCCATATTCGTCATGAGTTCACGAGATTGTGGACTGTACAGATGGCAAGTTGGATGGTATTTGGCTTCTGATTTTGATAATGTTGTCTTATTAGTGGAAGAAGAAGAAGGATTATCTGCTGCCGGGATGAAGGTAGCAGCTAGAGGTGGAAGACAATGCTCACCAAATGAAATCATATGACATAATTTACTTTTAGTGGCCTTCTTGGACTTGGTGGAAGAAGATGGTGTTTCAAAGTCCGCCACTAAATCTTGATCTATCCATATGATCTCTTTTATCAGTAGACATAGGAACAAGGCCATCTGTCCATGCAGGTGGAAGGTTAACAATTTTTAGAGTAGTTCTCGAAATGGGGATGACGTCATCCTGCACAAGTTGAGCTAAAAAATCTTCAAACTGTAAAGATACAACATTAGCGGTTACAGTTTTCTCGTCTTGCTGGAGAGTAATTTCACCGAAATTGACAATCTCTTGAATTTTACCCTGAGCACATAGTACGCTCGAGTTGGATCTCCAATAAACCTGAGGTAAACATAATATTTAGGATGGTCAGTCTTACCAACTTCATCTGGCCATTTAGGTTCTGGCAGTTGGAGTTTATTGCTCTTGATGAGGCAATCAAACATACTCATGATATCATCTTCATCGAAAGAATATTCTTATTTTGGACGAGGTACCCGTTGTGGTGGTGCTGAAGGGGTAGATGATTGCTGATTTATATTGGTGGCTAGAGCTTTTTTGCCTTTGAGGTTAATGGCCAAAGTCTCCTTGCTCTTACGATTGTTCTGTCGGCCATTATTATTTGGTGTAGCACGTTCATTTTGTCAAGATTAGGCATTTGAATGCCTAATTGCTTGAATTTGTCAGCGCTTTCTTCTGCGGCTTTGGCATTTATTATGAAAGAAGGCCAATCCTGGAACTGTATTGATCCTGTTCACATGCTGATTATAGGCAACAAGTTTGATTTGCAAGTGTCTATAGTTAAAGCATCTGGAGTTCCGAGAGGCATTTTGAGTGCTTCTCGGCGGAACCGTTTAATAAAACGTTCAATCGTTTTATTATGTCGTTGTTTGATTTTGATGAGAGCAGACATAGTCATGTCGTTAGTTCTCTCATAAAATTGTTCCAAGAACATTTGTTTGAAGCCAGCAAAAGAGGTTATATACCTATCTGGTAAACTATGATACCAGTCATATGTTGCACCAGCTAAACAGCCGACAAATACTCTAGTAAGAAGAGCATCATTTGGTTGAAGTTGATCAGGCATTACTTAAAAGTGGTTGAGATATTGACTTGGAGACTTGCTGCCATCAAACAAGATAATAGTAGGGGGTTTATATTTAGGAGGAAATTGGACCTCTTTCCATTCTATGGGATAGGGCTGTTTGATCCCAAGCTTCTGCAGGCCATCCTTCTGTTTAAAAGCTTCAAATTGAGTACGTAAAAGTTTTACAACCTCATTGGTATCGCCTGTTGATTGCAGAGTAGTGGATTGATTCAATGTGTTTGGAGGGGGTACGCATGATAAGTACCACCCCCGTACCAATTTACTTGGAATAGCCTGCGCTGGAATAGAAGCAGTGTGAGGAGATTGTACCCCCAGATCAATATTGGTAGGAATTGATGTTGTCACAGGTTCTTGAGTCGAAATCAGATTCATGACTGGTGGAACTGTATGTTGTGCCATGATCACAGCATGCATGCCTGCTATTATCTCAGCCATGTTCTTCAAACTAACCTCCAAAGCAGCAATTCTCTGTTCTTGACTGGAAGAAGTGGAGGTATCTTGATCTTCTGTGATGGCATAAGCAGTCACTTCTCTAGCTTTTGAAGAAGAGCTAGTGGAAAGGATGGTCCTTTCAGAACTTTCACTGTCAGCATCAAAGTCACATAAAGAACTACCCCCAGAATAAGTGATGGGGATATCTTTTTGTCTGAAGGAATCTTGGTTTGAATCAAGAAGATTCCTTTGACCGATTGTGTCTTGGCTTCTTGATCTAGTATTTTGGTATACTCCTTCACCGGATTCATGAATCCGATCTAAGTATTGCTAACTAGGATTGCGGGATGCATTACGTTTTGGACGTTTTCCACCTTCAGTGCTTCGAGATACCATGTTGACAGAAGTATAGAGTAGTTCATCTTCGTCCACTAGGATTGGCTCAGGAGTCTGAACATAATTCAAACGGTCAAAGATGGACCGCTTGGCTGACTGACAACAACATTTTATGACAACTTCATAATGGTGGTTGTAATGATGTTCTTGTTGTTGGACCACCGCTGGACGGGATGGATTGCAACCTTCCGCTTCTAAGCATTCTTTCTCGGGTGCAAGTTAGCAACTGGTACAGATTGCGCTTGATACATCTCACGATTTTCTGAGGTTGAGCCTAATTGGCACCTGTTGATATAGGTGCACAAGTCTGACAGAGGAGCTGCTTGTGCATCTACTTGAGATACTAGTAATTTGCCTCGTCGGGATCTTGAAATACATAAGGTTGGTAGATCCTGCCCTGATCCCTTTAGAGTGGGCATAATACCCTTTTGCATGGAAGGTTTGTTCTGAATAGAACTCATCTTCCTGACAGAGATTTGGTTGTCTCTGCTAAGGAGAGCAGTACTTTCCACCCAGTCAACGACTCGAGCAGAATGAGGAAAAGTTAAAGAGCCTTTTCCTTGATTTATGATTTCTCACTAAGCTTCTGATTTGATGGAAAATAGTGCTTTTTTATATTGCACTAGTGCAAAAGTACATGCTGGTTGTGCCAATGCATGAACCTGCACAAGTTGCGTCGGAGCAAAAAAATGTGCAAGTTGTGCTGAAGCAGGAACATGCGCAATATGTACCGAAGAAAAAAGGCCAAAGGGCGCTTTCCTTTATTTTGGACAGCAGTGTGTCGAGATGGAGTCTTCTTCGATTTCAGAGTCGGAGAAGTAGAGGGATTAGCCAAAAGGCTGTTTCCCTTAGGTTGCGCTGAAGCATTGATGGGCGCAAGTTGCACAGAAGCAGGAACGGGTACAGGTTGTGCCAGAGAAGAGAAGGCCAATGGGCACTTTCCTTTATTTAGGACAGTAGTATATCGATACAGAGTCTCCTTCGATTTTAGAATCAGAGAAGTAGAAGGATTAGCCAAAAGGCCGTTTCCCTTATGTTGTGCCAAAGTAGAGATGTGCGTAAGTTGCACAGAGGCATAAACAAGTACAGGTTACGCCAGAGAAGAGAAGGCCAAGGGGCACTTTCCTTTGTATGGACAACATAGTGTCGAGACAGAGCGTCCTTCGATTTTAGAATCGAAGAAGTTGAAGGATTAGCCAAACGGTTGTTTCCTTTAGATTGCGCCAAAGCATGATAGGCACAAGTTGCGCAGAGGCAGAAGATTGTGCCACCGAGGACTTAGGAGTCCAAACAGAGCGCATCTTGCCCTTAACAACGGCAGGAGTACGCTTGGCACCCCTAACATTGATCATGGTCTCATAGGCTGTCTGGTCGACCTGAACGACCAGGGTCTTCCACGCCTTGCTGATTGACTCTGTATCACATTGAGTTGTCACTTTCTCATCGGAGGAGAAAGTCGTACCAAGCAGAGTCGCCATTTTGTTTTCAAAGAACAAAAGTTTTATTACAAACTAAGAAAAAGAGTACAGGAGTACAATTGATTTCTGGGGAAGTACAACTATAGGAATCTGATTAGAAGACGATCACTTTATCCCTTGGACGATGTGATATCGAAGACACGAGCCTCTGGAGAATACAACAGCACTTTAGCAGAAGATTATGATCACTCTTGATGCTTTGAGGTTGATTCGAAACTCTATTTATAGAGTTCTTAAAATAATTGTTTAGTAGTTATTCTGGATTATGCGTATTTCAGGCTGCGCGCCAGATGTTCTTGCGTGAACGGTTGTACTAACTGTTGTAGACGCGTGGCATCATTTGATTGAGATGTGCATGGTCATGGGCAGTGTAGTGGACACGTTCTGCGAAGTTAGTGGCTTGTATGCCACGTCACTTCGTCCTGAACACCATTTGATCACCTTGTGCATGCTTCATCATACGGTAGATGCAATGTAACAACCTGTGCAAGCGGTTTGCACCAACTACTGTAGATGTATGACATCATTTGATTGAGATACGCATGGTCGTGGGCAGTATATTGGGCACGCTCTACGAAGTTGATGGCATGCGCACCACGTCACCCTGTTTAAAATTAAGAGTTGATCAAGTGGCACCAATTTTGTCAGGCTGCATAGGCACAACTCAACGATTGGCACCTTTAACTAGGTCTTATGTGCTGTACTGATTAATCCTCGCGCCATTCAGTGACTTGTGCAAACCAGCTGTAAGTATTAATTACATACTGACAAAATCTTCCCGAGCACCGTGTTGCACGGGATTCGAATAGATTTTCTTAATCTCCATGCTGTCAGTATCAGGAAATGATGACACCGTTACAGCTTCTCGAGGAAGTGTGCCACGTTTCTTTCCGTGCACCCTGACTCTAGCGCACCCTGGCGTTGGCGCAACCTGATGCTGCGCAACTTGAAAGTTTGGCACAACATAATATTTTGGCGCCATCAGATAATTGAGCACTTTAATGGGTGGCGCATCCTATTTTTTAGGCTCTACATCATCCAGCACATGTTCCACCGCCAGCACATGTTCTTCATCCAGCACATGTCCCGCATCTAGTACCCACCATGCACCCAAAACCTGTTATGTATTCAACACCTGCTATGTATCCAGTGCCTGCCATGTATCAAGCACCAGTTCTGTCTCTGCCACATGCACTGGACAATGTTATGCTCCTGGGGATATTCCAGCAGCTCATCACTTCCCTGACAGCGTATGCCAACATTTTTTATGATACCTTGAGAGAGGCTCTTCAGGCTCCCCAAACGTGCCCAGGATGTTCCAAGGACTTCGTGGATCTCAGTCCCAAGAAATTCTACGGGACGGAGGGGATTCTCTACACTGACGAGTGGAAAGCGAACGTAGAGCGATATCTACAAATGACCCGAGTTCCAGAAGACCTAAAGATCGGGTCAGCCAGTGCGCAGCTCTTCGATATTGCACGGATGTGGTATAGAGATGGGCCCCACCTTTTTATGCCAGACGTGAGTTGGGAGGAATTCAAGCAGCTGTTCATAAAAAATTTAACCTGGATGTTGCTCGAGAGGCGTTGGTGAATCAGTTCGAGCACTTCGAGCAAGGAAACATTATTGTCGACGAGTACACCTTGAAGTTTTCTCGCCTCAGCCACTTCAGGATTATCTCACGAGATTCGCCTAGCCATCGCCACCAGTCGAGCCACTACTTACGAGGAGATACTGAAGGTTGCACAAGTAGTAGAAGAAGAGCTGAGCCACAAGTCGGAAAGAATCGAAATACATACGGAGGAGGTAGCAGCCCATTGGGATCGGCAAAACGTCCAAACGTTCCTGAGAAGACCCTAGCAGAGCGGTATCACCAGCAACCCTGTCTCCAGCCAGCTGCACGAGCAGCCCCACATCAAGTCCAAGATGTTCCCACCTGCCAGTATTGCATGAAGAAAGGCTGCACTTAAGAAAATTGTCATGGTAGATTAGGGTTGTATTGGACTTGTGGATCCAACCAACACTTATCTCGAGATTATCCGAAGAGAAACGCGAGTGCCCCACCACTACCAACCGCACAAGGAGGGCAAGCTTTTGCCATGATCATAGAGGATACGATAACATCACAAGGGAGAGCTGATGGTAATTTCTAGTAGATTAAAGTAGTGGTATTGAGTGATAGTCCTATATTAGACATTTGGTTGTGACCACTTGAAATATTTTAATAGCAACATATTTTGGACTATTCATTCTAGTAGATCATAGCTTTATAGAATTTCGAGGACTAAATTATTTTAAGGTGGGTAGATTTGTGAGCCCTTGGACTAATAATTTTCTTTTTGTTTTATGAATATATATTTTTCCTTTTATTTTAATCACTAAATGAAATACTCTTATAAAGGTTATAGACTAATTGTATAAAGTTATAATAGAGAGAGAGAGAGAGAGTACTACAATTATCTATTTATAAAAGAGGGCTTGATGCAACTTTCTAAATTTTACAACACCCTGTTATGGCCGACCACCCTTTAAATTCAAATATGTGGATAAGCTAATTTTTCCCCTGTACCAAGTTCGATTTCATCCCAAGTCAATTTCATTCAATCCCTAGAGAGAGATCGACCACATCCAAAACGTGATATAAAAATATATATATATATATATATATATATATATATATATATATATATATATATATATATATATATATATATATATATATATATACCATATATATTTTGGAAGAATGGAGAGCTCTGTTAGGGTTTCCCCTATGGCGGCTACTACGCCTCCCCCCCGTCCCCCGATCCTCTCTCGGGAGGGGTTCGACGGTTGGGAGAAAAGGGCGGCGGCCACAAAAGGACCTCCCCAGGCGAGGGGGGGTCGTGTGGCGGTAGCGGGACTCCCCCAGGCAGTAGGGGGTGGGTGGCAAGAGGGTGACCCCCCCGATCGGGGGGGGGGGGTCGGGCGACGGCGGCAACTGGGGGACCCCCCCGATCGGGGGGGGTCGGCGGCGGCGGGACCCCTCCAGGCGGGAAGGGGTCGGGGGGCGGGCGGGTGCAGGGAGGTTCCTCCTCCGGCGGAGCGGTTTCTGTGTTCGAGTTCGGGTCCGGAGGACATCACTGGTGATGCAGGCTGGCAGACGGTGACGAGACGAGGGGCTGGAGGGCGACGTGGGGCCCAGACCCAAGTATCGGGGCGGGCGGGGCCAGGAAATTATGGAAATCGATCTTCGATAGGCACAGTGGATCCCCGTCGTCGTAGGGGAGGTACGGTGTGCACTGTATCGGGATGGAGGCCAAAGGCGACGGCGGCAGAGAAGGCTAAGGAAATTGCTACTGATGCCGGCAGGAAAGGCCCGGGTCCTACGAACCCCCCGACCAGGACGCACACTGAGGAACAGAGGCCTCGATCATGTAAGGAGGTTTGTATACCAGTGGTTACGAAAAGCCCGATGTCGATGGAATTTGTCTCATCGATGTCGGTTGGAGGAGGGCTTCGGGCGTATTTTCCCGTTGAGGAAATAGCGGTGGTTTCAGAATTCTGGAAGAACACTCTGGTGCTGTATGTGTTAGGGAACAAGCCATTCTATGGCCAAATCTGGGGTTATGTGGAGCGAGTCTGGAGACCAAAGGGTAGCATGAAATTCTTCTCCAGAGAGAATGGGTTTTACTATGTCAAATTTAGACTAGCAAAAGATGTGTCTGGATCCTGCAGGGAGGGCCTTGGTCATTTGATGGGAGACTCATTATATTGAAGGAGTGGACGCCGGAGCTGAGATGTGAGAAGGAGGTGCTGAACGTTATTTCTATCTGGATCCGATTCCTCGAGTTCCCAGTGAAGTATTGGAGCGTCCCGCTTTCATGAGACTTGTCGCCTCGTGGGGAAGCCGATCAAAGCAGACGAGGCTACTGCTTTTCGTACCAGATTGATGTATGCCAGGGTCTTCGTGGAGATCAAGGCGAGCTCGGAGCTACCGAGTATGCTTGAGTATCAGGTACCGTCTGGGGAGGTTCTGACACAGTCGGTAGAGTATGACTGGGTCCCACCCATATGTTCTTACTGCCAGTGCTTTGGGCACACTACCAGTGCGTGCAAATACAAGAAGAAGGAGGCCGTCAGGCCGCAGGCGGTTCAGACGGAGGCACCTGGGGAGGAGACGGCTCCCAGTCATTTGCCTGGGGAGACGGTGCCAGACAGACATATGAAGGAGGACACAGTGATGGAGGTCGACAGGAGGCTAGAGTCAGGATCACCGTAGAGACAGGAGAGCACGCAGGGTGCATTGGTCCTATTCAGGCCACAGAGGACTATGGTGACCAGGGGTATGAGTGCGGCTGATAGTGGTCAGATGGTGGTGGAGGCCTTCCGGACGATCATGGTTTACAGCTGCAGAAAAAGACACGCTCCGGCCACACAGGTAGATATCCCTCAAGCGAGGGATATGGATGACCAGACTGAAGCCAATCCTGACTGGGCTCTTACTCTTAGTAAGATTCAGGCCCATCTTGCCCCTTCCTCCATGGTAGATGCAGTCATTGATCAGGCGATTGAGACACTTCCTTCGAGTGTCGATCCAGACGAGTTCTAGAGGGACCCCTCATCTATTATTTAAATGTCGGTCCTAGTATGGAATATTGGGGGGTATTCTATTGGACGATGGAGGGAGATTGGAGGGGTTCTGAGGAGAGAGTCGTGCGACATTACTGTCCTGCTGTAGACGAAGATTAGAGGGGCCGCTATGCTCTCGCGTAGGACTCCGGGAAACTGGGATCACATTCACAACTTAGATCTCTGCGGTATGGCAAAGATCTGGGTTAGGTGGAACCGAGGTAGCTGGGAGGGGGTGCAGATCCATAAATCAGAACAACTCATTGGCATTACTTTCGAGAACAAAGGTGGGATCCGATTCATCTTGGGTATTGTATATGGGCACAATGACCGGAGACTCCGGGAGGCTTTGTGGGTGGACAATGTGCATTTGGGTCTTACGGCGGACATCATGCATCTCCCTCTACTCATCATGGGAGACTTCAATGCTATGCTGCTTCGTCAAGAGAAGGTGGGAGGTCGTCCTGTTCCGGACTCGATCTTATATGACTTCCAGAGGTGTCTGCTTATGTCAGGGATGCAGGGGCTGGAGCGAGTAGGACATATCTGGACCTGGCACAACAAGGCCACACATAATCGGATTGCTTGTCAGTTGGATCGGGCCTTGGGCAATAGTGAATGGTTCAGGTGCTTTCCGAACTCGGTACGTGGCGGAAGGTCTTGCGACGGGTACTAGCGACCATTTTCCTATCCGAGTTAGCCTCTGTGAGAGACCTACTTTGCAGGCGAGGCCATTTCGGTATAACAACAGCTGGTATCTGTCAGCTGGATATGAGGAGGTGGTTACGGGAGAGATACAGCACTTCCGGGAAGGCACGGCTCAGTTCCGCATGGTTCACAAACTCAAGCAGATCAAACGTGCTCTCAGGGGTTGGGTGAAGACGAGACCGCGGTCTTTTCTGGTGGATAAAGAAGCCGAGCTTCTGGATTGTTTCACTTAACAAAATGCCTGGAAATCAGATTTTGAAAATAAAACGAGAAAAAGTACAAGAAGTACAAATTTGATTCTGGGAAGTATTACTATGGAAGTCTGATCTATAAATGATCACTTTGTTTCTTGGACCATACGATGATGATGAAGATCACTGCTAGAAGATGAACAATTGGAAGAACTAAGTCACCAGAAAGGTATCGACGCACTTGGGCACTGATGGCGAGGCCGAATGCTTTCCTGCTTTGCTTCACTCTGTTCTGGAAGAAAGTTGAAGAAGAATGCTCCAAAAAATCAAAGTCTCTGGGCTCTGATCTCTATGTATTCTTTCCTTTCTCTCTGTGTCTGTCTCCTATGAGAAAAATCAGTCTATTTATAGACTTGGGCTCTTGTGCGTAAAACTTAGCAAAAGTTCCGTCTTTACGCTAACAACTGCCACCCATGATTGGAGTTATCCTCTACATACATTGACACGTGTCCCATCATTTCAATAAGAATAGGATGCACGTACATACGTTCTTCGAGATGTATGGCATGAAAGCCATATAGGCAAACTACGTTCTGAATTGGAATAGGGCATAAAAACAACCCAAATATACCCTGAGCGTAAAGTAGTAGACTAGGCGTACAATAGCCCTGATGTAGACTTCCCGCGTAAAGTGGTTATTAAATAACCTTGAGCGTAAAAGTAGCCCAAATAAACCTTACGCACACGTCAACCGTTGAGCGTAAAAACTCGTATAGTCTCCGTGCGTAAAAGAAGCCATATTATGAGCGTAAGATGGCTCAGTCCACATACTAAACGACAAATGGGCCTCTGTGTAAAACAAATCCTTTGATTTCTGTGATATATGCCATCATTAAATCTTCATGTCAAACTTTGCATTAAATGCAAGACTTGACAGCTTTGTCCAGCGTAAAAGTGGCTAGCCTGTCTTAGGCGTAAAACCATTAGCTTTGACCCGGGCGTAAAATGATTAGCCTGCTTTGGGCGTAAAGTGATTAGCCGTTCTTTGCGTAAAGTGGATCGATTTGAATGGAATGATCCTTATCTTTGACTCATTCTTATGAAGCACTTTTTACGCTCCTACAGGGATACTCAGGTGGCTCTCCAAGCAGACATTCTGAACGGAGAGCTGGCGGCTAAGGAGAAGACCCTGATTGAGGAGGTCAGCACTATGAGACTGTAGGAGGAGATTAGTGCGGCACAGAGCGATAAATGTACCTAGCTCAAAGATGGAGACCGCTGTACCAAATTCTTCTATGATGTGATCCGCACCCGTCAGTACCAGAACAGCATCCCCAGACTTCTGAATGCCGAGGGAAGTCTTGTAGGAGACCCGGTGGAGATACAGGAGGAGGCCGTAATATTTTATACTGACTTATATCAGCAGACGGATTACACTAGCACGTTCCCAGCCCTTGTCACGAAGAGGCTGGTGTCCCACCATGGGAATAGCCTGCTTTTGGCACCTGTGAGGATAGAGGAGGTGGAAGACATTGTGATGAAGGCTAATCCCAACAAAGCTCCCGGGCCTGATGGCTTCTCTTCAGGGTTCTTTAAGCGACACTGGGGTGTGCTTAAGGCCCCTGTTCAGGCGGCGGTACAGGAGTTCTTTGTGGAGGGCAGGCTTCTGAAGGAGATGAACCACACCTTCTTGACGCTGGTTCCTAAGAAGGAGGGAGCGACCTCGCTTACAGATTTTTGGCCCATTGTTTGCTGTAATTTTCTTTATAAGATTATCACTCATCTTATGTGCAGGCGTATGGAGGGGATTATGCAGGGATTGGTGTCCCAGAATCAAGCAGCGTTCATCAAGGGCCGGTCGATAGCAGAGCACAGCCTGCTAGCTCATGAGATGGTGAGGGAGTTCAGCAAACCTGGGGGGATGAAGGCTTGTGTGAAGCTTGACCTCCGAAAAGCTTATGATACGGTCAACCGGGACTTCCTGTGTCACTTGATGCTTGCCACAGGGTTCGACGAGATATGGGTTGCGAGGGTGAGGGAGTGCATTTGCTTCCCTATTTTTTCAGTCCTCATTCAGGGCACGCCTCATGGCTATTTCAGGAGCAACAGGGGGTTGAGGCAGGGTGACCCCCTCTCACCGTATTTATTTACCTTGGTGATTGAGTACTTTACATGCATGATGGACACGTCAGTGCATAGCAAGAGGATCGTCCCCCTTTTTCGGTTGGTGAGTCCGGTTGTCTCCCATTTGATCTATGCTGATAACTTATTGGTGCTACTCCAGCCTTCCATGCGGGGCATGAGAGCGCTCTCTAACATTATGGAGAAGTTCGGGCGACTATCTAGGCTCCAGTTAAACAGAAAGAAAAGCAGAGTCTACTTCAGCTCCCGGTGTACACTGCAGGAGGAGAGAGCCTTCGCCTTAGGAGTGGACAAAGGCTAGCTCCCAGTAAAATACTTGGGGATCCCACTGACGGTCAGCTATGCCAGAGAGCAGGATTGTCACAGCTTGGTGGGTTTTGCTCAGAGGAGAGTGGAAGGCTGGCAAGCTGCGGGTCTATCATTTGGTGGACGGATTGAGTTGGTGCGTTCGGTTATTACTGGCATCACGATGTTCTGGCTCCAGTCTATCCAGATCCCTACGGCTACTATTCGTAAAGTGGAGGCCATCTGTGCTGACTTCATCTGGAGGGGAGGGATACACACGATCTCCTGGGACCAGCTATGTCGTCCTCGGGAGAAAGAAGGAGTGGGGTTGAGGCCTCTTCATTCAGTCTAGAAGGCAGCTTGTGTGAAGATGGCCTAGAGATTCATCAAGGGGGGTCGATGTGGGCAGAATGGATGGCGAATAGATACTTAAGCAGGACTAACTTCTGGGCCTGAAGGATAGACAACAATTTTTCGGTCACGTTTAAGGCCATTCTGAGGTGTCGACCGGTGCTTCCGACCGCTATCTGCAGGAACATGAAAGATCGGACGACCATCGACCTCTGGCTTGACCCTTGGTTGGGTTCCAGATGCTTGCTCGAGATATTGGGCGGTTAGCTGGACAGAAAAGCGGGCAGGGGGCTCACATGCAGTCGGATCATCAGAGATGGAGTTTGGAGGCCAGAAGGATATCCGTGTACTGCTCAGCTTGCCAAGGAGATTCGCCTTACTACTATTGACGCTAGCCAGCATGAGGATTCCTGGAGCTGGGCCGGTCCAGGTACGGAGGGAGGGTCGGGTCTATTCTGCTTTCGTAGCTGCTACGACTTGGTTCGGACCCACCATGACCGGGCTGAGGAGGTAGACTTCATTTGGGGCAAGGAGATTACCCGAAAAATGCAACTATGTGCATACTGACTTCTACGGGGTAGACTGATGACGAGAGACAGACTCCTCAGGTTTGGGATGCAGATCCCAGATGCCAAGTGTGTGCTATGTAATGAGAAGGACGAATCTATGGGGCATCTCTTCTTTGTATACCCGATGACCTGACAAATTTGGACTGAACAGTACGCGTAGCTGAGAGGAGGAGTTGGGGTGGATAGAGACATCCGGAGCATTCTCAGCTGGATCCGAGATCACAGAGGCCGGGATCCGGGGTGGACCAGAAGAGCCAGAGTTCGTCTCGCCGCGTTCGTTTGGCACATCTGGAAGGAGCGGAACAGACGTATTTTCAAGGGCTTGACTACCCCCCTACCGGAATTCTACATAATATAGAATTCGATGTATCAGTATTGGCCCTATAATATTATAATTTGGGGTATGAGAAGTTGTGATGTTTATGTATTGTAATACCTTTTCCGCTATATGCGAGGAATAAATTCACCATTATTCCAAAAAATATATATCCATCCCTACTTTTCCTCATGGAACCATAGCCTCCTTCACCGTATCTACAGACTTCTCCCTCGAGAACCTCTGCGCATCCTTAGCAGCCACAAGGAACTCTTCAATAAAGTAATGATCGAAACCCTTTTATTGAATCTACCATGCTATCTATTTGTCATTAATACCATGAGGAACCAAGTATATGGGGAAGTCTGAGTACAGACCTACGTAACAGAAAATTGGTGGATTAAGTAGGTGTTACTTATATATTCTTTTAGTAGGTATCAGATTATACCTTTGTACTTAAGTATCAACCAGTACCCGTATCTCATAGATGAATATCTGGGCTGTGTGGGCATAATGTTAGCACAGCAGCAGCAATTGCTACTACTGTAGTTCGATACATAGAATGGTATCGAGGATTTCGTATGTAGGTATTCGGATGAGGTCACCAATATATGGCAAGGGTCTATGCGTGGAGAGGAAAAGAACAGTAGCCACACTGATTGACTTAGGAGATGGCCTTTGTTACCAAACTGAGTATCAGTTATCAAGCTTAGGGTGTCAGGTGAGGAGTTGGACTTTAAATGATTGGTCGAATTAGGCACTATATTACATTTTAGTTGCATATCATATTAAGATACGTTGTCGTGTTAGTTTGCTCAATCATACACTAGTTCGTGTGTCATACCTCAGTTGCACTTCGTATCAGAGGTACTTTGCATCAGCATGTTTTTGTATCAGGACGCATATACTATGTCACTTGGACATGATGCATTAGTTGCGTATGTAGGTTAATAGCATACTCGAGAAGGATACATGTGTATTAGTAAAAAAACAAAGGGGCATGGGTTGCATTTTTGGATGGAAATAAATATCTACAGATAGGTTAGTAAAACAGAGGTTAAGGGAGAGGAAGTAAGGCAATTTATATAATCCATATCCTACATTTAGACAGAAATATGGTTAATCTGTTGTTTCGAATGGTTCATTCATTATTTTTCTCTCGTGGAAAAACACTAAGAAAGAATGGTGAATGGTTATGTTTGCTCACATGTAGCATTGTAACCGGATATGAACGGACAAGTAGAAGGGTTTTTCAGAAAGGTTTTTGTTGTGAGAAGTCGTATATGTTTCAAAAGATGGGTTGATTAGGAATTAACGGTTGTGTATGTGCACATTTTAATATGCAATTATCCATGGTGTCTTAGGTAGGTGTCCAGGTAGGTATAGAGGCATGTGTTCACATATTAGAAACCTAAAAGTCTGTACCTAAAGTGTTAAGGTAAGATATTTCACTAAGACCTCTTGACACTGCCTTGAGTATCAGAGGACAGGGGTTGTGTTGGTCTAACTTAGTTATAGGATCCTTGACATGGAGCATATGTTTACATAGTAGAGACACTGTAGACACACACTGATCGAGTTATTCTGATACCTCTGTTGCATATTGTAAACTAATTGAATATGGCGTATTAGCCATTCACGGATACCTCAGTCAAGTATAACCCATCAGCGCACTAAGGAAAATAGAGCATACCCGTTCGCAATGTGTCAGCCCACATATATCAGTTGCACCTATTAGCTGTACTGACTTCTATGGTATGGTTATGGCAATCAAATTACAGTACCATATAATGGAACCAAAGCATGTGACTGCTCCCAAGTTATTATCTTGTTGTTGGTATTCTTGCCCTGGCTGTAACATAAGCTTCAGGAGGAGCATTTGAGAATACATAGATAATACCTAGAATGGAGTTAGAGATTAAGAATAGCCTACTTTGAGCTAATACGAATAAGAGGCACTGTTAGGTTCAGTTGGTGTCTTTTAATGCACAAGGATATGCAGGCAAAATATTGAAGTAGGATGAGTGTAGACAGATAACCCTATAGGTAATGTCATTAATTGGGTTATTTCGGCTTAGGCCTAAGTGGCCAGTAACAAAAGTGTTCCAATATGCCTTAAATGACAAACAGTAGGTAGGTTTTACCTAGGCAGTGGGTAAACAATGTAAGAATAGGTATAGTTGCATATAGAGTATCATATAGACAAATGAATCACGGGTTTAAGCATATGAAATGCTATGGGCTGTTTATATAGGATAAGGGATGAGTGAAATATCGGCTGATGCTATCTTGATCACAGCAACTTTTCCTTTCTTTACGAAATCTCGTATCATGTGGTACTTGCGCTCAATGTGTTTGCCTGTCTTATGGGCTCGTAGTTCCTTCGAGTTTGCAACTGCACCACTATTATCACAATAAAGTGTAATAGACTTAGGCAAACTAGGTACCACATCCAAGTCCAACAGAAAGTTTCTGAGCCAAACTGCTTCTTTGGCTGCCTCAGAGGTTGCCACATACTCGACTTCCATGGTGGAATCAGCAATACATTTTTGCTTAATACTCCTCCACACAATGGCTCTACCTCCCAAAGTAAACACATAACCTGAGGTAAATTTCTTGGAATCCCTATCTGACTGAAAATCTGAGTCTGTATACCCCAAGGGAACTAAACTATCTGCCTGGTAAACTAGCATATACTCTTTAGTCCTTTTCAGGTACTTCAAAATATGCTTTACGGCAGTCCAGTGCTCTTGTCCTGGGTTAGACTGATATCTGCTGACCATGCCTACGGCAAAGCAGATGTCTGGTCTCGTACATAGCATTGCATATATTAAGCTTTCTACTGCTGAAGCATAAGGAACTGCCTTCATGTTCTCTATCTCTTTAGGTGTCCTCGGATACTGCTCCTTTGATAGAGCAATTCCATGTCTAAAAGGTAAGAAACCTTTCTTAGAATTTTGCATACTAAACGAGTTAGTACAGTATCGATATAGGAAGCTTGGGATAAGCCCAACATCCTTTTCTTGCGATCTCGTAGAACTTTGATCCCAAGGATGTGACCTACTTCTCCCAAGTCCTTCATATCAAACTGTTTGGATAACCATACCCTTACATCAGATAATACCTTCACATTGTTTCCAATGAGCAAGATTTCATCCACATAAAGTACTAGGAACACCACCACGTTTTTGTCACACTTTTTGTATACACATGATTCATCCTGACATTGATCAAATCCATAGGATTTTATCACCTGATCAAAACATATGTTCCAAGATCTGGAAGCTTGCTTAAGTCCATAAATGGACTTCTTGAGCTTACAAATACGTTGCTCCTGGCCCTTTTCAATGAACCCGTCTTGTTGCTTCATATAGATGTCTTCCTTAAGACTTCCATTAAGGAAAGCTGTCTTGACATCCATTTGCCAAATCACATAATCGAGATGAGCTGCAATAGATAAAAGAATCCGAATAGACTTAAGCATGGCTACAAGAGAAAAGGTTTCCTCATAATCGATACCCTCTCTTTGAGTAAAACCTTTTGCTACAAGCCGAGCTTTAAAGGTTTCAACCTTACCGTCTGATCCTCTTTTTCTCTTATGGACCCACTTGCATCCAATGGCTTTTACACCAACGGGTGGTTCTACAAGCTCCCAGACCTGATTAGAATCCATAGATTCTATTTCAGATATCATTGCTTTTTGCCAAGACTCTGCATTTTTATCTTAGAGTGCTTCATTGTAGGTACAGGGATCATAATCTTGTTTCTCAGGGATGAAGTCTGACGACTCTCCCAAGAACATATATCTATCAGGTTGTATCACAACCCTCCCACTACGACGAGGCACTATCGGTTGTGGTATAACATTTGTGACACATTGTGCAGTTATTTGTGGTTCATCCTCTTGTACTATTGGTACTGAAGTACTTGGTGTCTCACATCTCAGTTCTTCTAGAACAACTCTACTTGTGGGTTTATGGTTCATCACATAGTCTTCCTCTAAGAATCGGGCATTGGTGCTAACAATGACCTTCTGATCCTTAGGACTATAAAATAAACCTCCTTTCGTTCCTCTTGGATAGCCTACAAACAAGCGTACTTCTGTACGAGATTCTAACTTATCTACTTTCCCATTCAGCACATGTGCTGGACTACCCCAAATGCGAACATGTTTTAGACTAGGCTTACGCCCAATCCACAGCTCTGTGGGAGTAAGAGGTACTGACTTAGAAGGAACCAAGTTCAAAATATAAGCTGCAGTCTCTAAGGCATATCCCCGAAACGAATTTGGCAAATCCGAATAACTCATCATTGATCTAACCATCTCCATAAGAGTTCTATTCCTTCTTTCGGCTACACCATTCTGTTGGAGCGTTCCAAGTGCAGTCAATTGGGATGCAATCCCAGCCTCTGATAAATAATCCCTAGACTCTCCAAAGAGGTACTCGCCACCACGATCTGATCGTAATGACTTGATACATTTTCCATGACGTTTCTCTATTTTAGCCTTGTACTCTTTGAATTTCTCAAAGCACTCAGACTTACGGCGCATCAAATAAATGTATCCATACCTTGAATAATCGTCAATAAATGTGACAAAATATTCAAAGCCACCTCTAGCTTGGATAATCATGGGTCCACACAAATCAGAATGAACCAATTCCAACACATCTTTGGCCCTATACCCTTTTGCCGTAAAGGCCTTTTGGTCATTTTACCTTCCAAACAGGATTCACAGACTGGTAGTGCCTCCACTTCCAATAAACTCAAAGGTCCATCTTCAACCAGTCTTTGAATCCTTCTTAGGTTAATATGCCTCAACTTTATTTGTCATGTCGGATATATTCCACCTGCAGGGTTTACATGACAATCCTTATGAGCTCCTTAAGAGGACATCATCAACCCGATGTATCGGGACATGGATTCCATTTATAATCAACAGCCCATCATACATACAATGTTATTACCCAATTCATAGAGGTTGTTGATCCATAATGAATCTCACTCTTTTATGAGTCAAAGTAATGCACACTACATATACATGTCTGCATACTTTGGTTGTATAAGGGTTGATGTATGGAACGACTATCTCATCAATGTTCATTTTTAATAGAATCGGTTTGTAGCCTGCACGACACCTTTGAATCGAGTCTGTAATATGATATTTATTATCAATAAAGCTCAAGTTTCTTCTATATAATATGTTCAATTTACTCTGTGCACTCTCTCGTTATTGTGTTTCGGATTACCTTATGACTATGCCTTGTGCGATCGCAACTTAGGTTCACATGGCATCACGCCCGGGGACGACTATCGTTTCTACGAAATCGGGGCATGATAGAGAGATGGGACTACAATCGAGGGGAGCGGTAGGAAGCGCACGTTGGGTCACGATTCAGAGACGACATTACGACTGCTCGATGTGGTATGGTATAGTACATGGAGATGGAATATGTTAGAGTTATACGGGTAAAGTAGGCTATAGCCTGGTCGTTTGGCAAGATACAGGGAGGTGTGGAGGGAAGCTAGCCAGTGGATATTGGCAGTCAACTCAACTGGAAAACTTTGAGAGGGACCGAAGCCAAGTGTTGTTAGCATGCCCTGAAGGTTTTGGAGGCCGAGTCTTGAAAAGGCATGGACTTGAAAAAGAATTCGAATGCGAGTGGAGACAAGGGCAAGGATGGAGGAAACTGTGGAGGAAGGGAGTTTTATAGGGGTGAGATTTTCTTTTGGTGAAAGACCGTGGGTAGTATATTATTGTTTATTTATTTTTTCTCTTTCTTCGTATCTATTATAATTCGTTTATAAAATCTGATCCTAGGGATAGAATGCAGATGATAATCGGGTGGAAAGAAGAGGGGGTGAAAAATAAACCACCCACGGTGCACAATCTTTAACCACCCGGCTCTATCTTGAACACGTACAGCGGACAAACACGACGATGACTCTACCGAAGAGCCTTATCGAGCTCAGCCCCTGACCCAGCCACACGACGCTGACTATATCATATTTTATGTTTTATTTCATGATACTAAACATGGTGGCATGAATTTGTCCCCTCTTCTTTTATTGATGAAATCAGGAATCGCTGGGACACGACTTGTTAATATTTTACCATAGATAAGTGAATTGTAATTAAAATCATAGATATGATGTTCTTCATAATATGATAACATAGTTATCCTATTGGTACACACCACTTAAGCTTGTGCAGAAGCTCTCTTCAACACAAAGTTAGAAATTGAATATTCTATGCAATCGTATGATTAATATGCTATATCTATTTTCCTATACTTACACAATTAACTATATGATCAATCAGTTACGCCAGTTTCGAATCATTTACAAACATGATCATAGTTCCTTGATACTCGTATCTGAAACGATCAAAAAAATTTAGAGAATCTGTCTTCTCCTTAAATCATGCCTATCATTAAAGCAGCTCGATCATTTCATTCAATTACTCCTATCAAATAGTCTTTTTGAATTTTGAATTAGCTAAGACAATGCATCAGTTTTAATGTGATAGTAAATAACATTCATTATGTAATTACTCAATTATCTTGTAAACGTATACTATTTATATCTACAATTGTAAACAGATGAAGTATAAGAAAAACCAATTTCTATATGGTAGTAGAGGGGGTCTAGAATCTAACTTGTGTCTTCAATCCTCATATTCTCTTCTCAGTTTCTTATTTCTTCTTATTCTCCTCTTTATGTTTCTCAATTTTTCTTATCTTCCTTCATCTCTTCCTAAATGGTAGACTCTTCTTGTTTCACTTCAACCAATAGCACTCAAAACTCTTTCCAATTCATCAAACTTAATGAGACAAATTATTTGGTTTGGCTTCGACAAATCAAACCCTTTTTTTATGGATCTGAGATTTGGGGCTATGTCGATGGTTCAATCCCTCTACCAAGTGCTACCATCAAATCCATAGCATCTGAAGGCCAGCCACCCGCCATAATTCCTAACCTTGCATATGACAAATGGTTCACAACAAATCAACAAATAGTTAGCATTCTCACAGCATCTCTGGCTGAAAATGCACTACCAAAATAAGTCAATTTAGCGACGTATTTAGCAACACAAGAAGGAATGTTACTAAACTATACAACATTGGCGAAGATATACATAAAACGTCGCACTACGCCGCATTTTGCAACAAACAGGGACGAATAGTAACTACTGTTAATATTATCTAAACATACCCCGCTAGGAGTCGCGACACGTTGCTAAATTATTCATAATAGCGATGTATCGCGACGACTTTAAGTCTCACGTCGCTAATTTTTTAATATGTAGTGACATTTTCCTATGCCTGCCCTAGAGGTCCCTAATTTTTACTACCAAAATATGATATAGCCGATCAGAATTCATTTTCTCCCTCATCTCCACATTTTTGACCCAAAATCAAAATTACCCCTCTTTCGTCACTCCCATTCCCCTCCGGCGACCCCGCTGCTCCTCCTCCCGGCGCTCCTGCTCCGTCCTGGCGACCCCACTCCTCCTTTCACCAGCGCTCTCCTCTCCTTCCCCTCCTCTTCGGCCACCCCCTCCTTCGGTAAACCCTAACCCTAACTCTGACACACACACACACAGACATTAGCCCTAACTCGGACACACACACACACACACTCACACACGCACATACTAACACACTAACACAAGCGGACAAAAACCCTAAACCTAACATAAACACGAACACACACACACATATGCACACACACAAACACATACGGTGTACACATATGGACACACACCCTAGTTAATATATTTGTATTCATGTGAGTCCATTTAGATATATATTCTCTATTTTATTGTCACTATGTTATATAGTAGTTTGACAGGATTTTTATTATGAATTTACTATCATATGGTGTTGAGTATCGTATAATTGGCTTGGTAGTATAGAATTAAGTATTGAAATCATTGAGAGTTAGTTTATACGTGTCAAATTAGACGTGTGTTGATTGAAGAAGGTCAGTTTGATATTCTTAAATAATCATGTTTTTAAACATGGTATCATATACTTTCATATTATGTATGTAAGACGGGTCCTAAATTTAGGCTATCTATGGAAGGTTATATCCTAGATATATTTTGATATCTAAGATACGAAACATACGTATCCATCTAATATATATATATATATATATATATATATATATATATATATATATATATATATATATATACATATTATTTATATATATATATATATATATATATATATATATATATATATATATATATATATATATATATATATATATATATTTATATATATATATATATATATATATATATATATATATATATATATAATATAATATATATATATATATATATATATATATATATATATATATATATATATATATATATATATATATATATATATAAGTATATATATATATATATATATATATATATATATATATATATATATATAATATATATATATATATATATATTTTTTTTATATATATATATATATATATATATATATATATATATATATATATATATATATATATATATATATATATTATATTATATATATATATATATATATATATATATATATATATATATATATATATATATATATAATATTTTGTTACTAAGGTGTATTATAGTATCTAGAGTGAGTATCCTAGACGGACATAAGATATTTTAAGAATTGGGTAATTGTCAAGGTAAGTTTGGGATTTAATTAAAATTATCTAGATTGTATAGAGTGAGTATCCTATAAGATATGGTATGGTGTCAAGTGTAGATATGGTTGGTATAGTGTCAAGACATGAGTCAAGATACTAGGTATATAGGTAAGTGCTAGCTACGTATCGCTAAGTATTTCATGGTAAATGCTAGCTAGGTAAGTGCTAGCTTGGACACTCTGAGGTTAAGTTTTCCTTGTGGGCTCACAAGGAACACATAACGACAGAGATATCATTATCTCTTACGTTCAGTATCCGTGTTAGCCTGAAATCAAGTATTCATATGAGGCATTCTCTGAAAAGTAAATTTACTTATGAAAGCCTTTTGAGGCTATTAGAGTTATACAAAAAAAAGACGAAGAACTTAGTCTTAAAGAATTTTTTGAAAATCTAGTATAACTCTAGTAGCCTCAAAAGGCTTGTTGAAGTAAATTTTATTTTCAGAGAATGGCTCACAAAGAACAGGTGACAATACCCAAGTGTCAAGCATGTTGGTACCAAGTGTTGTTCAACATCATAAAAGGTTATACGAACTTTTTCTTTATTGAACTTAAAAAAAGGTACAATTAATCCCTATGTGAGGAAATCTAAGTACAAGAATTCTTATAAAGCGTGATGGTGGAGATAGAGCACTGTAGTGGCTTCTTTACTCCGTTGACGATCTAACAACGAGTTGGACTTGTTTTGGCTTTCTGGTACCTTTGATGGAACTCTAGGGTTACCGAACACAAGGATACCGGAGTTGAAGACTTTGAAGCTCTGCCTTATGCCCTCTACTTCTTTTCTCTGTGTGTGTGTCCTCCTCCTCCTTTTGTTGAAAGGAAAACTCCTTCTATTTATAGAAGAAAGGGGGCACATATGCGATGTGAACTCCGATTTGAGATATAAAGGAATCTGCTGTCATTGCATGGTACGAGCTTCTACTGGGTTGACACGTGGCAGACTTCGAGATTCCCCTCTATCGAGATCTCGGGTGGTTATCAAAATAACCGAAGGAGGAGACACGTGGCGCGTGTCTATTGCTGGAAATCTTCTCTTTAGATGAAGCTGAGTAGATCTTGGATTTCATCTCAGAGTTGAATTTTGTTTGATCATCAGGGGGCGATCGGTTTAAACAAACCGACTTGATACCAACTTTATCAAAAGAGCAAACTTCATCCTTATCTGAGTTTTAAACCAATTGATAAGATATTTGCACTTATCAATATAATCAACCTCTATCCTATCTTTGAGAGTGGCAGTTTAAAGAAACCAATTGGGTGGGACCATGCAACCTGTGCCTTTAGCGAGGTCTTTGTGCTTCCGGTACGACGAGTAGACTGTTCCCCTGGAGACAACGAGGCCTCTGCGCTTTTAGGCGACGAGTGGAATATGTTTCGAAGACGACGGAACTGTGCATTTGAGCAACAAGTAGGCTGTGTTTCGAGTAGTAAAGTCACTATGTTTTTGGGCGATGAGTAGGCTGTGCTTCAGGCTAACGAGGTTATTGTGCTTTTGGAGCGGCAGGCAGACTTGTGTTGGATGCAATAGTGTTTCCCAAGTCTTTGATGAAGGGGGTTGAGCTTCTGGGTCGAAGCAGAGGTCTACGCCATTGAATCTGGGATGATGTGAAGTCATCACCAGTCTGCGTCTCCTGCTGGCGCAGGATTGTAGCTGCGCTTCTGGTTTGAAGAAGCTGGCTTTGAAGTCTTCTTTAATAAAAATTAATGACAACTCTTTAAGGAACGACTTCCCCTTAATTGCCACCGTTACTTGGAGAATTTTAAGGGTTCTTTTAATGGTCAAAGACTTAGTCAAATGAACCCATTTAATGAGGTTCATCGTACTGAGTCTTAGGTTCATCCCGTTAACGTGGGAATTTTGACCGACGGCCCCGTGGCCTATGTCTTGGACCACTCTCGCCTTATATAAAGGGGGAGTTTCTTTTAAAGTGTTATGTCTTCCTCTTTTTGTCCTTCAACACAATGCTGGATCCAGACTTAACTTCGAACGACCGATGGCCTTGTCTAAGTCGAATTTTGGTTGAGGATCTCTTTGTTCAAAGGAGCTGTCCCTTCATCGAAGAACTGCTGATGAGCTTCGGGATGTGCCGGAACGCTTCTCATCGGGAGTTCGAACCTGAGCAACATCTTGGAAGTCCTAACGACCGAGTTCGGTCTGGTTGCCAACATGAAGCGCCGCAGGTTGTGCTCTATCTTGCTCATTGGCAGCTGCGCACTTTTGTTTGGTTGGAAGAGCCTCATTAGCTGATACGCTTTCGAAAAGGGCCTCTTGTCGTGTTGTGGACTGAATTCTCTATCGGGCCAATAGCTGCTTCAGGAAGAACTGTGCGTCTGAGGAGGGGTGCTGTGGTAGCAGACTTTGATGGCGACTGTATTCACATCTTCTATCCACAGTCCCACCTCTCATGACGATTACACTGTAAAGATGCACCCCAGCGTAGATCCGTAAGAGTTTTTAGTTCAGCATCACAATACTTTGTAACAGATCCTTGTAATTAGGAAGTCTTCTTTTATGTAATCGTGACGAATCTGTAATAGTCTCTTGTAGCTATAATTTAATAAAAAGAACTTTCTTTAAACTTTTCATCTATTTTTTTATGAGTTTCTCTTTTTTGTTGGCGTGCTTGACCGCCTGTGCTTCTGTGAAGCTGGATTGGTTGCGAGAGCACCAATCTATACCGTTCATCATCTGCATCTTTATAAAGATGGGTGGGTAGCGATAGTACCCACCTATGCCTGTCACAACCCGTACCCACTGTGAGGGTACGAGAACGTAACAACGCCCAGCCAATGCCGCAGTGTCGGCGGTAGAACGCTGTCCTAGGTCAATCATCTAACAATATAAAGGAACCTGTACAGTATATACACTCTGAATGGAGGTGACATAGCAATATACAGCCTCAATCACATCTAAGGCAGAATAATAAGAAGATAGATTGATATGAACAGAAGGAAATCCACAGAGGTACAATCTAGATAAAGACTAAGTGTCTAAGATAATATCTTCATAACATCAGATAAAGAATCTTCCAGTATATATATATATATATACAATGACGTATCAATGAGAAAAATAAGGTAAGAGTCTGAGCTAGCAGTCTAAACCACAGGTGGTAGATCCTCTACTGCAATGGGTCCAAGGCACAAGTGTTGTCTAAGCTGCACCGTAATGGGTAGACACCATAGCCTCATCATTCTCTGTAAAATTTTCAACATGTCCAGTCAGGACGGAGCGAGCACAAAACATCTCACGCAGTTCATATCAAGTTAGAAAATATAAAGCATGCAATAGAGTAAGATACAGGAAACGCTGAAAGAAGACTGTATATGAAAAACAGCAGAGATTTGATAACAGGAAAATATCTATATATGATAAGTAAGAACTGTAAGCAACATGTGATTTAGAGTACAATATGGTTATGTAAACGGTTTAGGACAATACAATGGTAACTCCATTGTATATGAGTGCACAAAAGACATATACAATAGTTATACAATGTTGTACAATAGGATTTGATTACATAACCAATTCTACTCCCCCTCCTCAATCAATACACAAGGATACACTCCAGTTACGTTATCTTATACAATAGTGTACAATGTTATACAATAGATGTACAATGTTATACAATAGTTGTACAATGGTCTATCCATGGCACTCATGTGATAATGAGAGTAAATAGGCACAATGAGTATACAAGGATAAGGGTATTCAATAAATACAATATGTAAGTGAAACGCACATCACAATATGTATTTAGTGAATACAAGGGGATAACATCTCAAAAGAAGATCCATATAGTACCAATCCGTGATAACAATCTTGTCAGCATCAAGTATAGTAATCTAGAGCAAGAATGTAAATCCAGACAAGTATGAAACGGTCAGAGAATGTACTCGCCTGTATCATGAATGTCCGAAGAGAATATACTGTCCGAGGAGTGGTGTCTGTCTCCTATAGAACAGTACAAGTCACTACATATCTAAAATAATGAAATAGACTGCTACAATGCATCTACATGATGTTTGGGGTCAATCTAGGCTAAAGTCAACTTTTGGTCAACTCTAGTCAACCCTAACAGTCAAACTAGGTCAACTCAAGTCTAGTTAGGTCAAACATGGTTAAACTAGTCTAGGTTGGTCTAACCTAGGCTTAACAAGTCCATCTAGGTCTCTAACCAGCACTATCCTAGCAAGCACACACCATACAATTTACACAAGTCTACATCACCCTAACTCATGGGTACATATACCATATGCCATAGGCTATTCAACCTAGGCCATGAGCCATATACACATTATAGGTCAAATACCCATACCATATATCTATATACACATATGTGTATATACCCATAGCAATATACATATCACATTATAAATTCACATTACACATTATTTATATTTATTACATTTATATAGAGAAGGAAAAACATCAAGGCAATATGTGTGTGTGTGTATATATGAGAGTGTATCATGTGTAGAGAGTTGTGAACATGGGTGTGATATGGTGACATGACAGTTAAATTGATAGGAATATGGCAGTTTTATATGATAGGATTCAGTGTGGTGTAGCATGGTGCATCACACTCAAGATTTCAGTAATGGCATAAGGGTAGGTGAGTGTACATGTGAGAAGTTTGTGTGTGTCATTAATCAATGGGATGTGAGTGAATCTCAGGAATAATTTCCAGAAAACTAAAAACAGGGACTTAGCTAACAGTCCTTACCCAATCACCAAATCGAAATCCCCATCTTGTTAATCATCAAGCCAACATTCAAGCCTAACATCAACTCTGAACTTAAATACAAAATAAAAACTCTACACTTGATAACCATTCGAACTCAACAATCAACCTATCTGTCAATACAACCAAATGTAAGGAAATAAAGTAATTTGAAAAGAGAAGAGGAAATCTGAAACAACCAACTGAAATCAATTGAATATCAAAATAGGAAATAAAATCAAACAATGGTGATATGCGCATAGGACAGTAGGGTTACAGTCAATAACAACTAAATTCAGAAAAATATCAATCCTGACTACCATAAAACTGAAAAATGTAACACAGTTTACAGAACATATATTTGAAACCCCTTTGAAACCAACAATGCTAATTTGAAATCAATTGAACCCATATAAAATGCAACTGTCAAGGGAATTAAGAACCTCACAGAAATTACCAAGCTAAAACCAAGATAACTGAGAACAAATCATAAAACCAACCAATATGAATATTAAACACTGTTCAATATCTACAAAAATTCTTGATACTGGGAGTATCAGTAATTCGAACCCCCAACTCTCAAACTGAGTATCAGTCACATGAAATCCAAAGCCCAATACAAATTGAAGACTAAAATTCTCTTGCCATTGAAATCCTAGCATGCTAAGCTAATCCCAGATGCATATAGGGGAACAAAACACACCCAATTAATCATACAAAACAGTTTACTTCATTAAAAAAAATTCAGGAAATCTAGTCACGTACAGTTAACATAAACATATATATAAATATATTCAATTCAAATTCAGTTTTGAACTCAAAACCCAACTCTCTAGTTCACTATACAGTGAATGCAACCAATGCAGGTTAGGAGTGTAATGGTTACAGTGTTCATGATATATGGAGTGTGTGTACACATGAGAATTTCAGTGCAACAGCGGGTAGGTAGACAGGAAATCAGTGAAATGAATGTGTGTCTATGTTCTCAGTTTAAATTCGAACTCAAGTTCTCTTTCAGTTGAAACAAATATCAGGTCACATATATGTATACATACAACAATCAAATTGAAAACAAAACTCAAAACCAAATTAAAAATCACATCTTGAAAGCAAATTTCAGTTTAAAAATCAAAACATTCAAACCCAAAGCTATCTTTGAGTATCAATAAAAATATGATAGTTTTTAATCCCAATCCAAAGTACACTCGAAAATGAAATCAACAAACCAAATCAAATCGAACCAAATTATTCAAAATCATCACACAACATGTGTCAGAGGGGAAGTGTCACACATGGGTCAAACACGTATCCAAAACCGTGTCTAATGTGTGGACACGAAGTGTCAAAAAGGGAAACCCGACAGTGACAGAACTGTCAGGTAAGGCTGTCTCGTACAGCCATGTCGTATCCGATTGGACACGACTCAGTGCTCGAGACGAGCCGTGCTCTTGCACAGTGACATGTGGGATATAGGGCTAGGTTTCTAGTAGCCTGTAACGCATCCACGTGAACCGTGGTGTCGTGTCGAACCGCGTATCAGTGGCTCGTACGTGCGCGTGTGTGCGTGTGGTCGAGACAGTGCGGTCGGCATTTCTCTCAATCTACTCAACGAAATCATCTCAAATTTTACGTGCATGGTGTCAGTCATTGCCCACAGGTGTCCACCAATTTTGGTGTCCAACCGAGTCGTGTCGTGTCGGATATGAACGTGTGGCAGCAGGACACCGTACGGGGCCTGTGCGCAGTGTCGTGCACGAGGTGCGTGTCCGTTTTGGATACAAAAAATCCACAGAATAATGCTCAGTCATATGCATTCATGATCTACACATTATTAGCTACCCAAATATATATTTTATTTTGAAAACCAAGAACGAAAAGTTCTAAGAGATATTTCGTCGAACACCTATGTACATACGTTGATACGTGTCCGATACAGACACCAAACGGACACAAAATCCACCCAAATTTGAGGTACAGCTAGGGGACTCCTAGATCTATCCCTAAATGCAAAGAAAACTAAATTAAAATACAATTTAAGTATTTTACCTATAGGTGCAAAAAGCTTGAAAAAGCTCCAAATGGGAAATTCCTCCTTCCTAGCCAAATGCTCCCAAATTGTCCCAAAGCTGGGATTAAACTCCATAATCAAAAAATAGGAGGGTATTAGGCTCTAATGCAAGAAACTAGAGTAGAAAAGGATTTAGAATGAAGATTTTATGGAATGGGGAAGAATTAACAAACCTTTCCTTCTCTAAGTGCTCCTTCAATACAAAAGAGGCAAGAACTAATTGGAAGAATACTTATAGGGAAGGGGGAAGCCCTAAGTGGCTGGCCATGGGCTGATTTCTAGGGTTAGGGTTTAGTTATTTGGGCTATGGGCTTAAGTCACAAGTCATTAAGTCATAAAATCGTAAGTCATTGCATTAAACCATAAGTCATGACTAGTTTACTCTAAACTTAATCTTCTCATTCTAGAACTAACTTCTAATGACTAAAATGGGTTAGCTCAAGTTAGACTAGGGTTACCATAGCTAGGGTTAGGCTCTAGGCTAGTCCACTAGGTCTCAACAAGTCAAAGTCAAACTAGAATTCACCAATTCAATAAATAATCAAATAATTCAAATAAGTCAAAATGACCAAATTATCAGTAGGCTAAAAGTGATAATTAAATATCCCTAATCACATGATTAGGCTCTAGGTCATGCAGTCTCTAGGGTTTCACTAGCAGCACATCAAAATTACAAGTCATAACTTAAAACAGTTTTTAAATAATTTAAAAAATGATTAAAAATCACCAAAAATTCTAATGTGAAATAAATATCAATAAATAATAATAATAATTACAAAATTTGAAAATTACCCTCATCTGGAAAACTGGGTGTTACAATCCTACCCACCTTATAAAAATTTTGTCCTCGAAATTAAGATGATCGCACCCCCTTCTAGGTCAAACATAGTCAAGGGTCAAACACTAGTCAAATTTTTTTTTAACATCCTAGTACTTGGTCATCTGCTGGTCAACTCCTTAGGATTTTACCTATGCTAGCTACCTAAGTGTTGGCAACTAGAATTTAGCAAAAGAGAACTCTATAATAGGCTAGCTCTTAACTTTCCAATCCTATCAAGTCGCCCATAACTAAGTACCTACAAGCTGAGCACACCAATCCCAAATACCATATATATATATGCTCAAGAACAACAACCCATCACATATATCCTAAGTTTGTCATCTGTTATCTATATGTATATAGGCCTCTCAGTCTTAGGTGAACTACAACTATACTCAAGGACAGGCTTTGGTCATAGGTGCCTCACTGGAAAAAAATAAAGAAAATAATAACAATCATCAAGGCTGTAAGGCATACTAACATCCTATATGTAAACTGGTTGGTATTATAAATAACAGAAGAATTATCTACAATGGATTACTATTCTAACACCAATGCTAACTATCACCTCTAGGGTACAGACACTCTACAAGTCATCATATCATTATACTATGAAGGAACTACCTATGAATAAGCTCTACAAAACTAAAATATCCCTACTCCTAAGTTATTTACAATAACAGAAGGGTATGATGTTCAAAAACCTTCAAGATACAATCTGATAATCATATGCGTCTGTCCAAAATTATGTTACTCAGAGTTTTCGTCATGCTAGTGAGCAAGGCTATGATAATCACAGAGTCCTTGACTAAGGTACATACCTCTAGGATCATGGTATTTAAAATTTTTGCATTGCCGTATGCAACGGGAAAAAACCTTAAATTCCCATACCCGAGAAATACAACCAAAATCTGACTATATGTCTTCACTATGCCAGCTAACACGACTATCGAAGATTCTAGATCTCATAACTGAGGTGACCTAGCCCATATGATTTTCTCATAAGAAAAACAAACATAACAAAAGAGCAACTGGACAAAATTAATCAATCAACAAGGAATAGATGGAATCGGATTTCAAGATAGTTATAAGAGACAATTGCAGGAATGGAATCGAGAAGAATGGAACTTGCAGCCAGATCTCCAATGGTCCGTGCATTCTTGACTGTCCTGGCGAAAGCTCGCCCTTGCTGGTTTACTCTGGCTTGTTGCTGATGCTGCATGAACCGCTACTGTTGAGAGAAATCGGAAATGATGGAAAAAGGTCTCTGTACAGACGGAGGTGCACCTCCTATGTAGCAGAAGCGCCAACCTGAGTCGGCACAACAGAAACTACGGTCTCAAGGCCCTGATGAATAGGACGAGAGGTGGCCATCCTCTCAAGTAGTATTTCCTCGGACCGGAGCGATGAGATCATGTCTCCATAACCATCACGAAGACAGATCAAAACAAGAAGCAATTACCGGGAATAAAGCAAAAAATCAAAGGAGGACAGTTTATATTCAAGGGAAGACAATAAGCAGCAATTTAGATAAAATAAATCTGATAAGGAGTTTTTCTAGTGTGATTGAGTACCTTCAAAAATATTCTAATCCTACTGCAGGCTGTAGTGATACTCTAGTTCGAATACCACTACATAAACTCGACCTGCATGGGCTACCGCTAAAAACGTGTCACGACCCGCACCCACTGTGAGGGTACAAGAACGTAACAATGTCCAGCCTACGCCACAGTATCGACGGTAGAACACTGTCCTAGGTCAATCATCTAACAATATAAAGGTACCTGTACAGTATATACACTCCGAATGGAGGTGATATAGCAATATACAGCCTCAATCACATCTAAGGTAGAATGATAAGAAGATAGATAGATATGAACAGAAGGAAATCCACAGAGGTACAATCCAGATAAAGACTAAGTATTTAAGATAACATCTCCATAACATCAGATAAACAATCTCCCAGTATATATATATACAATAACGTATCAATGAGAAAAACAAGGTAAGAGTCTAAGCTAGTAGTCTAAACCACAGGTGGTAGATCCTCTACTGTAATGGGTCCAAGGCACAAGTGTTGTCTAAGCTGCACCGTAATGGGTAGACACCATAGCCTCATCATTCTCTGCAAAATTTTCAACAGGTCCAGTCAGGACGGGAGTGAGCACAAAACATCTCACGCAGTTCATATCAAGTTAGGAAATATAAAGCATGCAATAGAGTAAGATACAGGAAACGCTGAAAGAAGACTGTATATGGAAAATAGCAGAGATTTGATAATAGGAAATATCTATATATGATAAGTAAGAACTATAAGCAACATGTGATTTAGAGTACAATATGGTTATGTAAACGGTTTGGGACAATACAATGGTAACTCTATTGTACGTGAGTGCACAATAGACATATACAATAGTTATACAATATTGTACAATAGGATTTGATTACATAACCAATTCTACTCCTCCTCCCCAATCAATACACAAGGATCCACTCTAGTTATGTTATCTTATACAATAGAGTACAATGTTATACAATAGATGTACAATGTTATACAATAGTTGTACAATGGTCTATCCATGGGACTCATGTGATAATGAGAGTACAATAGGCACAATGAGTATACAAGGATAAGGGTATTCAATAAATACAATATGTAAGTGAAACGCACATCACAATATGTATTTAGTGAATACAAAGGGATAACATCTCAAAAGAAGATCCATATAGTACCAATCCGTGATAACAATTGTGTCAGCATCAAGTATAGTAATCTAGAGCAAGAATGTAAATCCAGACAAGTATGAAACTGTCAGAAAATATACTCGCCTGTATCCTGAATGTCCGAAGAGAATATACTGTCCAAGGAGTGGTGTCTGTCTCCTATAGAACAGTACAAGTCACTACATGTCTAAAATAATGAAATAGACTTCTACAATAAATCTACATGATGTTTGGGGTCAATCTAGGCTAAAGTCAACTTTTGGTCAACTCTAGTCAACCCTAACAGTCAAACTAGGTCAACTCTAGTCTAATTAGGTCAAACAAGGTTAAACTAGTCTAGGTTGGTCTAACCTAGGCTTAAAAAGTCCATCTAGGTCTCTAACCAACACTATCCTAGCAAGCACACACCATACAATTTACACAAGTCTACATCACCCTAACTCATGGGTACATATACCATATGCCATAGGCTATTCAACCTAGGCCATGAGCCATATGCACATTATAGGTCAAATACCCATACCATATATCTATATACACATATATGTATATACCCATAGCAATATACATATCACATTATAAATTCACATTACACATTATTTATATTTATTATATTTATATAGAGAAGGAAAAACATCAAGGCAATGTGTTTGTGTGTATATATGAGAGTGTATCATGTGTAGAGAGATGTGAACATGTGTGTGATATGGTGACATGACAGTTAAATTGATAGGAATATGGCAGTTTTATATGATAGGATTCAGTGTGGTGTAGCATGGTGCATCACACTTAAGATTTCAGTAATGGCATGGGGGTAGGTGAGTGTACATGTGAGAAGTTTGTGTGTGTCATTAATCAATGGGATGTGAGTGAATTTCAGGAATAATTTCCAGGAAACTGAAAACAGGGACTTAGCTAACAGTCCCTACCCAATCACCAAATCGAAATCCCCATCTTGTTAATCATCAAGCCAACATTCAAGCCTAACATTAACTCTGAACTTAAATACAAAATAAAAACTCTACACTTGATAACCATTCGAACTCAACAATCAACCTATCTATCAATACAACCAAATGTAAGGAAATAAAGTAATTTGAAAAGAGAAGAGAAAATCTGAAACAACCAACTGAAATCAATTGAATATCAAAATAGGAAATAAAATCAAACAATGGTGAAATGTGCATAGGACAGTAGGGTTACAGTCAACAACAACTACATTCAGAAAAATATCAATCCTAACTCCCATAAAACTTAAAAATGTAACACAGTTTACAGAACATGTATTCGAAACCCCTTTGAAACCAATAATGCCAATTTGAAATCAATTGAACCCATATAAAATGCAACTGTCAAGGGAATTAAGAACCTCACAGAAATCACCAAGCTAAAACCAAGATAACTGAGAACAAATCATAAAACCAACCAATATGAATATTAAACATTGTTCAATATCTGCAAAAATTCTTGATACTGGGAGTATCAGTAATTCGAACCCCCAACTCTCAAACTGAGTATCAGTCACATGAAATCCAAAGCCCAATACAAATTGAAGACTAAAATTCCCTTGCCATGTAAATCCTAGCATGCTAAGCTAATTCCAGATGCAGATAGGGGAACAAAACACACCCAATTAATCATACAAAACAGTTTACTTCATTAAAAAAATTCAGGAAATCAAGTCACAGTTAACATAAACATATATATAAATATATTCAATTAAAATTCAGTTTTGAACTCGAAACCCAACTCTCTAGTTCACTGTACAGTGAATGCAACCAATGCAGGTTAGGAGTGTAATGGTTACAGTGTTCATGATATGTGGAGTGTGTGTACACATGAGAATTTCAGTGCAACAGTGGGTAGGTTGACAGAAAATCAGTGAAATGAATGTGTGTCTATGTTCTCAGTTTAAATTTGAACTCAAGTTCTCTTTCAGTTGAAACAAATATTAGGTCACATATATGTATACATACAACAATCAAATTGAAAACAAAACTCAAAACCAAATTGAAAATCACATCATGAAACCAAATTTTAGTTCAAAAATCAAAACATTCAAACCCAAAGCTATCTTTGAGTATCAGTAAAAATATGATAGTTTTTAATCCCAATCCAAAGTACACTCGAAAATGAAATCAACATACCAAATCAAATCAAACCAAATCATTCAAAATCATCATCCAACATGTGTCAGAGGGGAAGTGTCACCCATATGTTAAACACGTGTACAAAATCATGTCTAATGTGTGGACACAAAGTGTCAAAAAGGGAAACCCAACAGTGACAAAACTGTCAGGTAAGGCTGTCTCGTGCAGCCATGTCGTGTCCGATTGGACACGACTCAGTGCTCGAGACAAGCCGTGCTCTTACACAGTGACACGTGGGATATAGGGCTAGGTTTCTAGTGGCCTGCAATGCGTCCACGTGAACCGTGGTGTCGTATCGAACCGCGTATCAGTGGCTCGTACGTGTGCGTGTGTGCGTGTGGTCGCGACAGTACGGTCGGGATTTCTTCCAATCCACTCAACGAAATCATCTCAAATTTTACGTGCATGGTGTCAGTCATTGCCCGCAGGTGTCCACTAATTTTGGTATCCAATCGAGTCGTGTCGTATCGGATATGAACGTGTGGCAGCAGGACACCGTACGGGGCCTGTGTGCAGTGTCGTGCACGAGGTGCGTGTCCATTTTGGACACAAAAAATCCATAGAATCGTGCTCAGTCATATACATTCATGATCTATACATTATTAGCTACCCAAATATATATTTTACTTTAAAAACCAAGAACGAAAAGTTCTAAGAGACATTTCGTCGAACACCTATGTACATACGTTGATACATGTCCGATACGGACACCAAACGGACACAAAATCCACCCAAATTTAAGTACAACTAGGGGACTCCTAGATCTAGTCCTAAATGCAAAGAAAATGAAATTAAAATACAATTTAAGGGATTTTACCTATAGGTGCAAAAAGCTTAAAAAAGCTCCAAATGAGGGATTCCTCCTTGCTAGCCAAATGCTCCCAAATTGTCCCAAAGCTGGGATTAAACTCCACAATCAGAAAATAGGAGGGTATTAGGCTCTAATGCAAGAAACTAGAGTAGAAAAGGATTTAAAATGAAGATTTTATGGAATGGGGAAGAATTAACAAACCTTTCCTTCTCTAAGTGCTCCTTCAATACAAAAGAGGCAAGAACTAATTGGGAGAATACTTATAGGGAAGGGGGAAGCCCTAAGTGGCTGGCCATGGGCTGATTTCTAGGGTTAGGGTTTAGTTATTTGGGCTATGGGCTTAAGTCACAAGTCATTAAGTCATGAAATCGTAAGTCATTGCATTAAACCATAAGTCATGACTAGTTTACTCTAAACTTAATCCTCTCATTCTAGAACTAACTTCTAATGACTAAAATGGGTTAACTCAAGTTAGACTAGGGTTACCATAGCTAGGGTTAGGTTCTAGGCTAGTCCACTAGGTCTCAACAAGTCAAAGTCAAACTAGAATTCACCAATTCAATAAATAATCAAATAATTCAAATAAGTCAAAATGACCAAATTACCCCTAGGCTAAAAATGATAATTAAATATCTCTAATCACATGGTTAGGCTCTAGGTCATGCAGTCTCTAGGGTTTCACTAGCAGCACATCTAAATCACAAGTCATGACTTAAAACAGTTTTTAAATAATTTAAAAAAATGATTAAAAATCACCAAAAATCATAATATGAAATAAATATCAATAAATAATAATAATTACAAAATTTCAAAATTACCCTCGTCTTGAAAACTGGGTGTTACAGTGCCTTGTGTCACTCTGCGCTTTTTCATGCTTCTACAATGTGACGTATGTTGGCACTTGATGAACATGTGTATCCAAGTATGCATCTGTACAATAAACTAGAATAATATGTATCCATCTTTGCAGAATTATCATCAAATGGATATGAATTACTATCAATAGAACTGTTCGTGGATGTACAATCATCATCCTGATGACATATGCAGTATGCAGGATAAATTTATACAGGGGATAGAGTAGTTTCTGCAGTTCGCCAAGGCGTTCCCTCACTACATGGACCGCACCAGTATTAAGTGTCCATGTATGAGATGTCGCAACTCAAAATATCATCCAGAAGTGGATGTGACATATCATTTGTACTCGAGGGGTTCATGCCGAATTACTATCAGTAGACCTTACACGAAGAACTTCTACCTTTAGCATTGGAGCTACAACCTAAGGTAGAACCATATATGGATGTCCACGACTACGCTGATTATGATGAAGGGTGGGTAAGCATGGTTCTTGATGCTACAGTAACTAGATTTTATTCGGACCATCATGATGCGGTTGAGGAGGCACCAAATGTCGATGTTGTGAAGTTCATAGAGTTGTTGGAGAATACAAGGACTCCTATGTATCCTGGTTGTGAGGATCATTTATCGTTGGAGGTGGTTACAAGACTGTTAAGCATCATATCCATTTTCAATATGTCTCAAGAATTCTACAACCGAATTATCGAGCTGATTATCGAGATCTTAGCGAAGGGTACAAATTTACATACAGACTTCTACCGATCAAAGAGAATGGTGAGATCGCTCTGGATGGGGTATGATTAAATTGATACATGTCATAACGATGCATATTTGCTATAAGAATGACAAGGATGAAGATGTGTGCAGATTTTGTCGTACTGATCGCTACAAGATAAGTAGTACAAGTTGGACTCCCGGTGCTAGGAAGCCGACCGATTCAATGTACTACTTGCCTCTAACTCCGCGGTAGCAGAGGTTGTTTATGGTGAAGAGATTGTCGAAAATATGAGATAGCAGATGTCACGCTCCGCTCCCGTAGGAGCGATCATCCTCGCTAAGGCATGATGCCGCACAGGCCTAGGTTGCGCCCGTGCAAGGCCAAGTCCAAAAACGGCCGATTTGAGCTAGGCCACAGAGTCGCACAGAGTGTTCCTATTGCAGCGGAAAGTAAATGAACACAAGTAGAAGCGAATTCAAACTCTTTATTGATATTCAAGAAGTTTACAAGCGGCGCTACGCCGAGTTTACAAGTCTCTCAAGCTCTCTCTCTCTTTCTGAAACATAAAAGGCGTGCCAAGTGGCTTACAACATGAAATGATTCATGGCGATGTTCCGATATATTATGTCCTGTATATGGTGCTCCAGCTCCTTGCAACGCTCCAAGGCTCCAGAGATAGCTCCACGCCTTAGCACGTTCGAGGGAAGCTCCGCACCCGATGATGTCTCCTGCATCCTGCAAGCAGACTGTGGGGTTATCAGTACATTATTATGCACTGGTGGGGAGGCTAGTTCGCCCATAATGCTATCATTACCAAACACGTTCCATTTACTTTTGTTCACTGTCTATCATTCATTGTCTTTCTAATCTTGCCTTAGGATCAGTTTTATGGCATATTTCGTAACCTATCTCGTGTTGCCGAATTCAAGTGTCTGTATGAAAATGCATGCACGACTTACCCATACTTACCGTCCGACCTTCTCTGTCCAGAGTAAACCAAGTTAGTCAATAATTCACATGTAATAACTTAACGTGATTCATGTAAACATTCAATGTTAAGGGCATGTCCCTGTCTCAGGTTCTAGCACGTCGTGGGCATGTTCTAGCACGTCGTAGGCACGTTATCTAACACGTCGTAGGCATGTTCAGAGTGTTATATTTCAAGCATGTTCAGGAGTGTTACATTTCAGGCATGTTCAGAGTGTTACATTTCAGGCATGTTCGGGACGTTACATTTCCAGCATGTTCAGGACGTTACATTTCAAGCATGTTCAGAATGTTATATTTCCAGCATATTCAGGACGTTACATTTCCAGCATGTTCAGGACGTTACATTTCAAGCATGTTCAGGAGGCACTTCCTTTAGTTAACTTAGATTACTTGTTTCAATGCAAGGACTTGCACGTAGATTGCCACCAGCATAGTCCACTTAATCTACATGCATGGATCGCTGGCATCACAAGCCATTTTGGACATATCACGTGGGCATTTTTGCCTATCGAAGTGTGATGGCTGGTACACCTTGATAGTCTCTTGAAATGCCTGGCATTACGTCTCTTTGAGTGGCCTAGCCCCCACTCATAGCAGCCCGTAAGCCCCATGTCTGATTCCGCCTAGGCCGGCCACGGTATTCCCCTCCATCGTCCGTGCCACAGAATCCTTCCTCATGACAGCCACGGTATTCCCCCCCATCGCCCGTGCCATTTGTCTACGACCATTTCGTATTGACTTGTCATTTAACTTAACGGCTGTCTTTAGCCATAATGCATTATCGACCAGGTTGGCGTCCGTGCAGCGTGGGTAGCGAGCCCCATTGCACGTGCCCGTCATACCTGTCGCTAACGTCTTTCATGTCTTATCTTTTATTCACTCTTTCATTTTTTTTCTTTCACTTGTTCGTTCATTCATTCATTTTTTACGTATTCATTCATTCATTCATACATTATGCAACTCCCCGTGCGGGAGTCGCCTTGGCGACCCATCGGTCCCGAAGTTTTTCAATGTTGCTATACTCTACTCGGAACAACTATGTCGATAGTCTTCCATTTCATTGTTGTAACCCATTCATTGTTTCATTGTTAAATGCGTAAGGGACTTGAACATAAGCTTGTGCCTTAGCATGAGCGTAGAGCGCGGTACGAGAGTTTCTACATTTGCCGAATTCTTTTCCATGTTCTAAATAAGCATACAAAATGGGATTAATCCCTTAGCTAGGTGCGTTGAGTCATTTATTAACATGCACGGTGTTATCGCCTAGCGATTCTCGTGATAGTGTCCGTATTGTTAAGTGTCTAGGCTAAGCAGAGACGGGTTCATCAGAGCCACCCACCTTAGCGATGTTCGCATCGGCCGAGCGATACTCCGAGCGTGCCTTTGAAAGTCTAAGTCTGGATTCATCTTGATGGGCCAATGTAAGCCTTGCATCGATTCTTTATCAGGTCGATGCCAACTCTTTGGGTCGACGGCTCGTTCGAGTCGTTGCACTTGCCGTTTGAATCGGCGTTCCGCTAGGGCGGAGCGGGTTAATACATAATACACCACTCAAAATAAGTCTCGTCCTTGAGACTTCCTGAGTGCAGGTTATCCTACCATTCCTTAACTCGTGTCATCGTATTTCTTAGACAATTCTATCGAATGGCTTTACCGCTCGATTGTACCGAGCTATACTCGATACCTTTCCAAGTTTTGTGTCGCATACGTTTGGTCGATTTTATTGAATAACTTTTTATTCATTTAGAGTTGATGGTACTTATTCAATTCAAGTGTTTTTTTGTCTTGGTTGCTATTTTTTCGTGTCATGGGACTGAAATGGTCGTACGAGGCACGTTGTAATTCGTCAAATACGCGGGTCATGGGCTGAGGCAAATTTACTTTCGTTTATTTCGGTCATCGAGATGACCCGATTCGCTTCTCAAGCGTTCTTGTCCACGAAATCAGTATGATTTCTTCTTAGCGGGGTCGACCAAGTCTAAGTAATTTTCGTCCGATTCAAGACCAAGTAGTGCACTATCATCGAGTATATCTTCCTATCAATGGTCCAATTCGTTATACCAACTTTTACTTGCACGATATCGATTCGATACCATTCACTGGTTTAGGGCTAATCTCGTCGTCATTCACGCACACTCTGCCTACACGTTTCTTTGATTCCGAGCCATACTCGTACTAGTATCATTCCTTTCTTTTAACACGATATTAAGTACTCGACACTCTTCCATTCCTTAAGTCATGCTTGAACTCAACGTATCACTTGGCTGGATCGTGCATGCATTCCAGGCGTCCCCAAAATACATGCATTCAGCCAAGCCGCATGATAGAGAATTTGTCATTCTCACTCGAGTCGCATCGTGTACATACTCAGGCGTCCCTGAAATATATGCATGTCAGCCGAATCTCGTGAGCAGGGTTTCCTATTCTTGTATCATTCATGTTAATCCTCAAGATCAATCTTTTGATTGCAAACACTTGAAACAGGGCGTCTCGCTTAACCGCTAGGCCATTTCTCAAGGCTAAGTCAATGTCAGAATTGGAATCATTGTTCTCCAACAATAATGCCAACACTAACCCCAATCCTAGGGTCAAACCAGAGTCGGTAGTACATGATTTTCTACCCAAGCTTGCGTCACTCAGATTTCTAAACATCGACCACGATCACCTATTCGCATCAATACATTCGTTGCACGTATTCGAATCCATTCAACTCACCAATTCTAACCAATTTATGTATTCGATCACGAGGTCGTCTAGCTTGACAATATGTTGCGCTCCAATCTCACGCGAGTCCGATTATCCACGGTGGTTCATGAATCACCATGCAACGCTCCTGCAGAATAATTATTCTCATCGGGGCGTAACTCTTGCTTGCGTCTAGACTAATTTATTCTCGATACGCGGATTGGACCTACGTAATCCTCAAGTTCAATCATCAAGCACACCATGCCATTCTCAAGTTCACCTTCGCGTCACCACAAGTCAAAGCACACAAATTGCCACGCCATGCTAGTTCAATCACCCCCGCTGTATGAATCACCATATCAGCGCTCACGCGGAGTGATCGCCCTAATCGGCGCGACGCATATGCGGGGCTGGAGTTGCGCTCGTATAAGACAAGAATGTCGAAGTTGTGGTTATCGACGAAGCAAATCCAAGCACTTTATTTTCCTCCAAGTCAAGATCTCAGTTCGTTAGTCCGTTTGTCCTTCGTTCAACCAGAAAATCCTCGAACCAAGTCTATCTTTACTTCGATACATTTCAACATCCCGAGTATAGCATCCAACGGAACAGTGACATTTGCACGATCGTCATTCGCCGAGTCAGAGTACCCCCGAGTTATCGTATATCGGTCTTTGATACGCCTCAATAACATCGACGATATGCGTAACCTGAAGATCTTCCTTTGTAACCAATTTCGAGTCATGCGACCGATGCTATTGTCCGAACTGGATATTCTACAATTTTCTTGATATTCATGATCAAGTTCGATCGCTATTCCTCAAGCTTGTTTCAAGATCGTTGTTCAAAACTCAAGTCATATTTCATTTGAATCAATCCGAAATCGTACGTGCGATCCTCTAAGTTTCCTCGATCAAGACCATTCATTGTTCCGAATCATTTTCTAACACGCGTTGCCCATTGACAAGTTGTCCGAACGACATCTCGTTCGGGATATTCGCAGTCATGACCAACTAAGCGTGACGCGTTCTAAGGCTTTGTGCGATATCATCGCTTGCCGACATACTCATTCTATCCGTAAATCCTTTAGTCTCGCTCGAACAATTTCTATAACATCCATACACCACTCAGGGTTCGAGCCACTCGACTAGTCGTCGACACTCACTCTTATCCTTCTCCGAACTTATCACATACACCACTCGGGTTCAAGTCATTCTATTTAATCCACAATCACATTCGCATCATTTGCTAAGACATATTTCAGATTCGTTCGATGAATCTCTTGCGTAATCGCTCACGTCGTATCGACGCACTAAGTCGTTCATACTATTCCTCAAAACCCAAATCAATCTTCCGTGCACGCCTAAGCGTTAGTTCGATAGCGTTCCTATCGATGTACACTCTAAGTGTAGCTTCGTTCCTGACCGAGCGGTACTTGATATCGCTCACAACTCGATTGCACCAAAAGTCGAGGTGCATGACACGCGGACTAAGTTGTGCCGCATAACCATCTTGTGCGGACTATATTTCGAGTTTGCACGCTCAATTGCTAGGGTCATCGTAGGACTAGTTAGGCATGCACGCGACATGTTAACTTTAGCATGTGTTTTCATTCAAGATAAGTTGACACCGTTCGACACAAAGGCCTACCGATGCATTCGGCGATAGCCTACCAATGCGTTCGATTGAACGCCTGAACGAGCTTTTGAAAATATTAGACTTATTATATGTAACATCCCAAGGCATAATGATAGAGAGCGTATACTTCTTTTTCCAACGACGAGCTTTCAAAACTGAGAAATCGACGTGAAGTCCAAGGACGTAAAGCCGTGCTCTGATACCAATCTGTCACGTCCCGCTCCCGTAGGAGCAATCGTCCTCGCTAAGGTGTGATGCCGCATGGGCCTAGGTTGCGCCCGTACAAGGCCAAGTCCAGAAATGGCCGATTTGAGCTAGGCCACAGAGTCGCACAGAGTGTCCCCATTGCAGCGGAATGTAAATGAACACAAGTAGAAGCGAATTCAAACTCTTTATTGATATTGAAGAAGTTTACAAGCGGCGCTAGGCCGAGTTTACAAGTCTCTCAAGCTCTTTCTCTCTCTCTTTCTGAAACATAAAAGGCGTGTCAAGTGGCTTACAACATGGAATAATTCATGGCGATGTTCCGATACATTATGTCCTGTATATGGTGCTCCAGCTCCTTGTAACGCTCCAAGACTCCAGAGATAGCTCCGTGCCTTAGCACGTTCGAGGGAAGCTCCACACCCGATGACGTCTTCTGTATCCTGCAAGCAGACTGTAGGGTTATCAGTACATTATTATGCACTTGTGGAGAGGCTAGCTCGCCCACAATGCTATCATTACCAAACACGTTCTATTTACTTTTGTGCACCTTCTATCATTTATTGTCTTTCTAATCTTGCCTTAGGATCAGTTTCATGGCATATTTCGTAACCTATCTCGTGTTGTCGAATTCAAGTGTCTGCATGAAAATGCATGCACGACTTACCCATACTTACCGTCCGGCCTTCCCTGTCCAGAGTAAACCAAGTTAGTCAACAATTCACATGTAATAACTTAACGTGATTCATGTAAACATTCAATGTTAAGGGCGTGTCCCTGCCTCAGGTTCTAGCACGTCGTGGGCTTGTTCTAGCACGTCGTAGGCACGTTATCTAACACGTCGTAGTAATGTTCAGAGTGTTACATTTCAAGCATGTTCAGGAGTGTTACATTTCGGGCATGTTCAGAGTGTTACATTTCAGGCATATTCAGGACGTTACATTTCCAGCATGTTCAAGACGTTATATTTCAAGCAAGTTCTTGATGTTACATTTCCAACATGTTCAGGACGTTACATTTCCAACATGTTCAGGACATTACATTTCAAGCATGTTCAGGAGGCACTTCCTTTAGTTAACTTAGATTACTTGTTTCAATACAAGGACTTGCACGTGGATTGCCACTAGCATAGTCCACTTAATCTACATGCATGGATCGCTGGCATCACAAGCCATTTTGGACATATCACGTGGGCATTCTCACCTATCGAAGCGTGATGGCTGGTACATCTTGATAGTCTCTTGAAATGCCTGGCATTACGTCTCTTTGAGTAGCCTAGCCCCCACTCAAAGCAGCCCGTAAGCCCCATGTCTGATTCCACCTAGGCTGGCTACGGTATTCCCTCCCATCGCCCGTGCCGCAGAATCCTTCCTCATGACGGCCACGATATTCCTCCCCCCCATCGCCCGTGCCGTTTGTCTACGACCGTTTCGTATTGACTTGTCATTTAACTTAACGGCTGTCTTTAGCCATAATGCGTTATCGACCAGGTTGGCGTCCGTGCAGCGCGGATAGCGAGTCCCGTTGCACGTGCCCGTCATACCTGTCGCTAACGTCTTTCATGTCTAATCTTTTATTCACTCTTTCATTTCTTTATTTCACTTGTTCGTTCATTCATTCATTTTTCGCATATTTATTCATTTATTCATTCATACATTATGTAACTCCCCGTACGGGAGTCGCCTTGGCGACCCATCGGTCCCGAAGTCTTTCAATGTTGTTATACTCTACTCGGAACGACTATGTCGATAGTCTTCCGTTTCATTATTGTAACCCATTCATTGTTTCATTGTTAAATGCGTAAGGGACTTGAACGTAAGCTTGTGCCTTAGCACGAGCGTAGAGCGCGGTACGAGAGTTTCTATATTTGCCGAGTTCTTTTCCATGTTCTAAACAAGCATACAAAATGGGATTAATCCCTTAGCTAGGTACGTTGAGTCATTTATTAATATGTGCGGTGTTATCGCCTAGCGATTCTCGTGATAGTGTCCGCATTGTCAAGTGTCTAGGCTAAGCAGAGACGGGTTTATCGGAGCCACCCACCTTAGCGATGTTCGCATCGGCCGAGCGATACTCCGAGCGCGGCTTTGAAAGTCTAAGTCTGGATTCATCTTGACGGGCCAATGTAAGCCTTGCATCGATTCTTCATCAGGTCGATGCCAACTCTTCGGGTCGACGGCTCGTTCGAGTCGTTGCACTTGCCGTTTGAATCGGCGTTCCGCTAGGGCGGAGCAGGTCATTACAGCAGAGGCAGGAACAGATCGATGGAGTATTGGATCATCCATCCGATGGAGAAGCATAGAAGTACTTTGATCAAGAGTATCCAAATTTTGCTTCTGATCTGTGTAATATAAGATTGGGGCTCTCCTCTGACGGTTTTACCCCATTTGGACTTTTGGGTTCCCAATATTCGCGTCGTCCTGTAATTGTCACTATGTACCACCTACCACCGTGGATGTGTACGAATACTCCTTTTATGTTTCTAACTGTTATCATCCTGGGTCCGAACAATCCGAAGAAGAACATTAATGTATACTAACAGCCATTGATTGATGAGTTGAATCAGCTGTGGGAAGTAGGCGCCAACACGTATGATGTTTCTAGATAGCAGAACTTTCAGATGAGGGCTGCACTTATGTGGACCATCAACGACTTTCTGTCCTATGGAATGTTATTGGAATGGAGCACTCATGGTCGTCTCTCATGTCCGTATTACACGGTCCGTATGAAGGTTTTCCGTTTGAAACACGGAGGAAAACTGTGCTTCTTCGATTGTCATCGACCGTTCCTGCTGAAGGATCATCTATTCTGGAGGAACATAAATACTTTTTGTGCCGACGTTGTGGAGAAGGCTAATCCACCGTTAAGGTGGACTGGAAACACGATATGGGAGAAGGTCAAAAAAAATTTTAAGTGTTATCGAAGAGCCTACATAGGAGTACAAGTGTATGGATTTGGTCGCACTCATAACTGGACAAAAATGAGTATATGCTGGAACTTGTCATATTGGAGCACCAATCTGATCAGACGTAACCTTGATGTCATGTATATCGAGAAGAATGTATTTGACAATATAACTAATACTGTGATTGACGTAAAGGGAAAGACGAAAGACAATCCCAGGTTGGACTTGAAAGATATATGCAGATGTCCTGCGTTGTATTTGATAGATGATGAAAATAGAAAGTATAAGCAGCCTAAGGTAATTTTCTCACTGGACATGGAGGATAAAGGAAGATTTTGTAGGTGGATTCAGGGCCTAAATTTTTTTAACGAGTACGTGTCTTATTTGAGAAGGTGCATCGACCCGTGGGCGAACAAACTGACGGTTATGAAGAGCCACGATTGTCACGTATTTATGGAGAGGTCAATTTCGATTGCATTTCGAGAATTATTATCGCAAGTTGTTTGAGATCCGTTGACAGAGCTGAGCATATTCTTCAGAGATCTTTGTTCTACTAAGTTGCTCTTTGATCATCTAGAAAAGCAAAAGAAGGACATTGCGGTAATAATATGCAAGCTTGAGAGGGTGTTCCCTCCTGGCCTTCGACTCCATGGTGCATTTACCAATTCATCTTTCCTATGAGGCACGTGTTGGTGGGCCCATCAGTTATCGGTGGATTTACCCGTTTGAGCGGCATTTGAACCACCTAAAAAGAAACCTATATTCTCAAGAAGATTACAAATTTTTGCTTGATGTATTTCAAGCCACTTATTGCTACAAATAGAATAAGAGCACCAAGAAATGATGATGGATATCATGAATCTAATGATGCAATAATGAAAGTCTTCAATGCTTTCGGAAAGCCTTCGGGAAAAATGAAGAAAAGATATCTGAATGACGAGTAACTAAGGGCTACTCTGTTGTATATATTACTCAACTGCGATGGTGATGAAGTGGAGAACCTCGAGGGGTATATAACTAATACATCCATATTTACATCATATATGTTATAGTATCTAATATTATTATTACACTAATTGGCCGATGTGTTGTTGTTTTTAGCACATTTAATGATGAGGTGGGATCGAGTACACAATACATAACAGATGAAGAACTAGAACAAGAAATGAGACATCATTTCCTTCATGGTTGAGTGCATATGTGTGGAGCTCGGTAACTACTTTTTGTATATGCACTTTACACAGTAATTAACGAAACTTGAATTTAATTTCTTATCTTGTGGTATTTTGGTCGATCGTCCTAACATAACACTAGAAAATGAATCTATTAGAACTCTTGCCAAGGAGCTGATTTATGTTGTCAAAATCTGGTCAAGCTATTGTGTGAATGGGTTTAGGTTCAAGTCAAAATGCTCCGATCAGAGAGAGCTTTTCGGATGTTGATTCGACAAAAATAGTTATTTGTGTATCAAATCTACAAACTAAAAAATGTTGATCCAGGCAATAATTTCTATGGCGTCTTCCAGAAGATTGTGGAGTTGACATATAACTATAGCATAGAGCCGGCTAAGATCGTGTTATTCATGTGTGATTGGTTCGATCCGATCCAAGATCAAGGTTGGAAAATTGACAAGCATAGTCTTGTGGATATTAACTACTGACGTCGATACCAAGGATACGAACCATTTGTCCTACCAAGTTAGGCTCAGTTCATTTACTTTACTACTTATCCTAGACGGGGAACAACGAGATTGGACTGGTGGACAGTATACAAGACTAAAACCAGAAATACCTATGATACTGATGAAATAGCTTATCAGGAGGATGAGCTACCTCTCATAACAGATATAGTTGATGTGAACACAACGAAAGTTTTTTATTACGCATCCAATAGTGTAGAATATGTAGAAGTATCCGAAGAGGAAAACGAAGTAGATGAAAGCGAAGATGAGGAGGAAGATAGATAAGGACGAGGAAAATGAAGAAGATGAATTTTCAAAAATGATAGAAAATAAAATATAAAATTTGTCATGTAACATCTATTTAGACTTGTGAAATGTACTGTCATTTTGTTAAACCACTAATTAATCTCTATGTTTCCATCAATCTTACTTGATGGCACCCACGACCCGAATACGTCGTGAGAGGTACAGATGGCTGCTGAGAAGGATGTGGTACCTCCTGCTGTTGAGGAGGTGATACCTAAAGCCGAGATTATTGTTAAGAAGAATGTGCTACCTCCTATTGTTAAGGAGGAATTGGTACCTCTTACTATTAAGGAGGAAGTGATTCCTAAAGACGAGATCACGGTTAAGAAGAAATTGGCACGAGAAGGTAGTGGCACTGGGAGTTTCAGTCACCCATCTCCTGTAGCGGATCTTGATCACCTGCATCCTGCTTATGCGCAGTATCTGAGGGACTAGTAACTGCTCCAACGTAGAGTTATATGATATGACTTTTGACCGGATTTGTCTTTGGTGGACTTATTCCGGGATTAGACTTTTGCCCCGAATTTGTCTCTGGAAGACTTATTTCTTGGACGTTTTTGCTTTATTTATGGACTAGTCTTTATGGTTATTATCTAGACTTGGATGTTTCTGGATGTTATTATCTAGACTTAGTTCTTATGTAGAAATTTAACGGAGGGTTGCTCCGGGTCTAATTTTTATAAACTCTGATTTGTTAAATATATGTAGATTTGATTTAGAATATGTATTATATTTCTTGTATATGTCTATTTTTTTTATCATATGTTACTATCAGGTATGGAAGGACGAAGAAGATAGTACCTCAGTCAATCCAAAAGTAGAGGAGCACCCCATCCAGGTAGAGGTTCCACCGGTGGATGGAGTGCTCCTCCGTTATCAGATGATGGTTTCAGACCCTCGTCTCCGAGTACTCTCGTATACCAACCAGTCACATCTTCGACTGCGTCGATGGTACGTGGCAGTACTCCTGGGACGGGCAGTTCCAGGCATGAGACTACTACCCCGTCCCGCGTTCCTCCTGCAGACAGCATTATAGAGATGGAGGGGCGGATGGAGGAGTTCGAATCTGCTCTGTCTTCGTATCGGAGCAATTCACTGTGCGTGCCTTCAAACAAGATGAGGATGGAGATTTGATCTGACAGGCCTACAAAGTAAATTAATTAGTTAAATTAACTTATACATATATCTATATATTCATATATTATATATTCATGAATATAATTATCATTGTATAGATATTGTCCCCCGTCGGTTTAGAGGGATGATTGTCATTATGATAGCTCTATGTTGTTGTTAAGGTTCTAGAATTCGTCTAATCGACCTACACCAGATTATTCTAGCTAGTACTAAGGCTGGGTTGATCAAAACATCTTCAAGGTGAGGATCAAGCCAATAGAAAATAATCAAGTAGTTTCAAGAAAGGTATGAAGCCAAGCTAGATGTAAAGGATGCAGTCTAGATAGAATCAGAGAACCATATACCTCCGTAATCACGTTATTCAAAGTTTGCCTTGCCAGCACACATTTGGCTACAAAAATTCTGAATTTGTAAGTTAGTGGATGGCTGCAGTGTGTGTCTACCAAGCCAGTCTATATAGGTTCTCAGACTTATCTTTGGCCAAATTCATGAGATATTTTTGAATTAACTTCGTACGAAAATGTAGGAGAAAAGACCAACGTGCATAGGATATGTTTCAAGTAGAAGTCGAAAAACATGTGTAGCCATGATGCCGTTACCTAAAGTCCTGCCTCACCAGTATTTCTCTGGCTGCAAAAACTTTGATTCCGTAATACACGGATAAATATAAATTCTCAAACCTTTTCTTGGACCAATCCATGGAAAATTTTCCAAGGTGACGAAAGGAAACGAGAGGATTACTCTAGGAGTTAACAGATAAGAGTTTTAGGCAATTCTAGGAATAGTGGTAAAACTTTATCAATTGTATCCTTATTCGAAATGAGAGAATATTTACATAACCATGGATGCGAAGAATGTGGCAAAATCTGAAGGGTGAAAGAAATTTGGTCATGGTGTGATTTAAGGAATACGTAAAGAAACAGTAAGGGTTTATAGAAACTCAAGATGAGATATAATTAGGTATACACCTATCGTTAGCACAGTTTTTTGAGGGAAGATAGTATACCAGTTCTGAGGTCGTCATATGTTCTAATCACTTATAATTATCAACAATTTAAAAGTAATAACAATGGATCAATGTTTCGGGAAAGAATAAGTAACTCAAGATGGAAATGCATGGCTAGGCTTATGAATAACTAGTGCGGGTGTGGCTCCCGTGTCAAATAACACAAATAGCAGGAACGTAGCAACTAAAACCATACTTGCTATGACTTCCCCTTTGGGTTCCGCATCCTCTACTGCTAGTGAAAGGCCTGTTCGTGCTTCTGACCGGGGCCCTGTGCTCTGGCCCTGTAGAAATGCACTGACTGTAGAGGAAATGGTGGGCAAGGCGCTCCTGGTGCTGGTGTCACGAGCCTCAGCACTTGCTGAACCAGTCGGGGTATGGGAAGTGCTAGGGATGTTTGCCTCAGGATCTTCTGAGCATAAACTATGGCCTGCTGCTCAGGACAATCTTTCACCTTATGTTGCCCTGACCCGCATCTCAAGCATAATCCTAGACGAAGTCGACAATCGTTCCTAATATGACCTTTCTTCCCACAATAGTTGCAAGTGGGCTTTTGATAAGGCATGCCCCTATGCTGCGGCTGTGGGTAGGTTGCGTCCTCGTACAATCTTTAGCTTGGTGATAATTGGAACCGTAAATCATACACTGTCGCAATCTAGGACGGTAATCCTTCATAACATGACCCTTCCTATTACAGAAGCGATATGTAGGGAGTTCCTTATCCAGATATGGTGATGCTCTATAGGGTGGTTGATGTGCTTCATGGTGTCTATTCGGCCTGTTCAGAGTCACTCTAACTAGTACTAGGGCTGGTGGGGGTAGATAGAGACCTGTCAGGGCTACTCATGTAGGGAGTTCCTTACCGATGTCTAATTATCATAAAGAACTGGCAGATGTGGTAGGGATTGAGGAGGAGGTAGTATATATTCTTCCTGGGAAGCTGGGGTCTGCTGGTCAGGTTGTTCTATCCAGGGTCCCACACCTTGAGGGTACTGCTGGGTAGGTGGGGTCCTCTGATCTGATTGAGTCATATGACCTGGTTGAAGTGATGTGGTAGAGTTCACTGTGGGGGGTTGCGAGGGAACTTGCTCCTCTTGAGTTGTCGAGTCTTCCAAGGTAATAGTAAGAGGGGCAATGTGACTGCTACAAGAATTCATCCTATTGGCATGAACGTAAGAGAATCGTTAGAACGGATTTCAAGAAAGAGGAATTCAAGCAACAAAAAGTGAGTTCGAAAAAAATTTGAAGTCAAACGAAGGTAATAATTTGTGGATGAGATACTATTCATGTTCCTAGATGCAGGCTTGTTAGGCACAGTCATGTAACCCAAAAATATTTTTTGACCTGCATGGACCACCACAAAAACATGTAATGCCCCAGTCCCAATATACTTAAGACCAAGTAAGTAGACATGCCAGCTGCATACATATGAAGAATAACTTATACATAAGATGTAATAAACAATAATCACACGTCACGTCACAAAAAACTAATCTCATCCACAGTACACAAAAGATAAATGATAGTCCAGAATAGATAAAATAAATGAGTCAGAGATGTAGCCGGGTGGAAACAAAAGAGAGTAAAAGATGTCCACTACAAAATCTCATATCATATATAAATAGCTAAATCTCGAAAGGCGGCGCCTCATCGTCTGAAGGATAGATCGAGAGCAGAACCGTACTCCTGGGGGAAATCGTCTGTGCCTAGAGAATTCACTAGGTCCTCAGCGGGTCGTAACAAGATACAAGAAAACAACATGCCATATGAATTGTGATATATAATAAAAAGATGCATGCAATATGGTGCTTAACCATTCTACAGTGAATATGCATTTAAGACCTTCGATGCAAGGGCCTCCTGGCTATTAATGTGATTGGCTTGGTTCCCATATAGGGCACCACTGGCCTACATTCGTAACACTCCGAAAAACGTTAGAGGACATCAATATAGGGGTACGCCCATAACGCTCAGTGAACGTTAGAGGACATCAGTAACCTGCATCTCCGACGGAGCTTATAGGTAATTAAGGAAGTACAAAAGTGGCCCATACGACAAGGTATTGTTCTTCCCACCCAATGCATAGTATTGTCATCTCCATGACACATATGAACCTCTAATAACAGTCAAGTCTACTAATCATGCAATCTATTGGCAGTTACACCTAACCGTCGTACGTTTCATACGTATTGGTGGCCGGCCGACTACGTGAGTCTGTGTCCTACATGTGACTCACAACTCGTGGTAAAGTATGTATCGAGGCCATATGAAATATACCATTATCGTATCTTCAGTGGGTAGTCACTAGTGTTAAGCCTGTCACGACCCGCTCCCGAATAATCGAACACGAGTCGGACACGCCCAGCCTTCGTCGTTAGACACGACGAAGTAAGTTGTACCAATGCTAGAAAAATCTAGCAAGTCAGAATATAAGAGTACTACAATCCATCACATCATCTATAATGATCCCAGAACAATCACTATAATCCGTAAGTCAATATACAATTTATATATATATATATTTTTTTTTTTTTAATATATATATATATATATTTTTTTTTTTTTAATATATATATATATATATATATATATATATATATATATATATATATATATATATATATATTTAATATATATATATATATATATATATATATATATATATATATATATATTTTTAATATATATATATATATATATATATTTTTAATATATATATATATATATATATATATATATATATATATATATATTAAAAATATATATATATATATATATATATATATATATATATATATATATATATATATATATATATATATATAAGTACAAGAGACAAACCCTGTAACCAAAATGAAATACAGCTATGACTCTCAATGTACAATATATATAAGTAAGCCTAACAATCAAAATCTGAAAACCTCTAGCTAAGTCATAGCTCCATCATGCTCGGCTAAGATCCCGGGCTCTGGCCCATAAGGTAGAATGATATCCTACAAGTATACCTGCAACATATCCAGTCAGGAGCGGAGCAAAGTACAGTTGTAGGTAATGAACAAGAACATCATGATATGAAATGAGTACATGAGAACATGAAATATAAAGTACAGAAAAGAACATAAAAGAATAGGAATGTAAAGTACAAGAGGTACAGGAAATAAAGTACATAAAGTGAATCCTGAACATGAAGTACAAAAATGTAAACCATGAACCTGAAGTATAAGATATGACATGTGCACAATATTTGAAATACAACTAGCATATGTGACCGGCTGGGATGAGTACAGGAATAAGTATAGGAGTACATGAATATCGGTACGGCTTAGGGCCCGCGTGCACGGTACGAGGCCTAAGCTATCTACATGAATATCAGAACATGGGTTTGGTCACATAGCTAGTGTATTTCCCCTACCCGACCACAAATAAGTACAAGAACATAAAAGTACAGGAGAACATGATATCGTGTTATGACGTGTCACAAGAAAAGTACATGAATAATGTAAATGAACATGAACCATAGAATGTACTTGCCTTGCTCAGGATGATCGAGAATAGGAAGTAGAACTGGATGTCCTCCTGGAATGGGTACAATTTGAGTAAACTATAAATAATGGTAATTTACCATGTTTAAAAAACTATTCTACTATTTAGTGTGGCAACATAATATCATTTGGGTTTCCTCTATTTTATCTAGCACTTAGCACTATTAACTATCTACTTAACTATAAAAGATAATAAGGCTAATATTTACTTAGCTTAATGATAATATAAGAATTATTTTATCTTACTAATTATAATAATAAGCCACAGTTACTTAGGAAAATTACCAAATATTAATAGGAAGTAACCTTACTTTTCTCCAACAAACTATTGCTGAAAATAAAGAATAATCACTATTCTGACTCAACTTCACAGGCTCTGCCACCAATCCTCCATACATAGCCCAAACCCAACACCATTTAAATCATACCACTTAGTATTGTTTAAACTAACAATTAGACCAATACTAAAAGAATAGACCAACAGTTCCAACCTCAAGACTGTATGAATGAACATAAAATCCCACAAAAGATGAGCAATACCATATTTGGCTCCCAAGCTTACAGTTGCTACTTATTACAAGAACCCATAAGCTATAGATTTCCATTCAATTTGAAATGTTTTAGAGAGGGAAAACACAGAACGTCAATAAAGAGAATTACAACCAAATTGAATAAGTCAAAACTTATAGAAGCCTGCAATTAACCTCTTCTATGATTGACACCAGCAGTAGTCATGATGGACATGCAACCAGGACACGACCAAGATCTGGACACTCACCCATACCATAACTACAAGAATATGCAATTGGAACAAGCTTCTCCAGCGGGTAACTAGTTCGAGCCATTCTTTAGCTGGTGGTTCCACACAACCCTTCAGCGAACACGGTTGAATTGACACGAGCATCTGGACACACATACGACACGACCATAGTACACACACGAGCTATACTGAAAGCTGCTATTCCTGCCCTTCTTTACCCCATCACATTCGACACGCTGTCATTGACACTACGCAATCACCAAATGGAAAATTGGTCACGAACTAAGGTTCGACACGACCTTAAGCTCGGACACAGACTAATCACACCCTGCATCCCGATCAAACCCCACCAGTTCGACCAAAAGATTAAATCCTACATACATAACAACACTCATAGCAGGGAAGAGGACACAATAATACCTGCAAGGAACTATCCTGTACCTGAACACGACTCAAAGAAGCAGACATGTCGTCCGTAGGAGATCGAACACAACCTTCTTTGTGTCCAACTGTCACAGAGGCTCTCAGTCGAATACTGAATTAATTATTATAGTCGACTCGCCAATTTTTGCAGATGTTGTTGCCGGTGTCGTGTCGACGGAACTTGCTACTCGATCGAAAATGATATGATCAAGATTCGACAGGAGTCCCAAGAATCGACTGTTCGACTAGAAGAACTCGTCGATTCCTTGCGGAAGACCCAGATTCGAACAGCCGGGGTTGAAGAGGCTCTCGACGTGGAGGGATGCTTGCAATATTCGGAGGAGGCCGATCTGTTCGAGATGACCATCGTGTGTGTCAGAGTCGAAGCGTTGATCCACCGGGAAGATGAAGTCGCCAAGGGAGGGAATCTCGTGCCACAAGATGGTCGGGGAAGACGTTGTGACCGTCGGGGGCCTCCTCTGCCATCGGGGAAGAATCACCGGGGAAATTGCTCGCGTGCACTGGCACTGGAAGCAACAACGCTTGGTCGTCGTCCATAGTTGAGCGCCGTCGTGTAATTCATCACCGGAGAAGACGATCTCGTAGCCGTTGCTGAGATGGGCGGGGAGCTCACGGTGAAAGTCGATGGAGGGATCGAACCACACTACTGCGGTGGTGGAAGCTTCGTCGTACCTCCTCCATCGCCGTCATCGACTTCAAGAATCTAGGGTTAGGGCTTGGGCTTGATCGAAGAATTTGGAAAGGGGTGTTGGTAATTTGGAAAGTGTTTAGTTGTAGGGGAATTGGGAAAAATGGCTCACCGTCTCTCCATCTCAGGTTATATAGGAACTGAGAGTGAAGAGTAAGGTTTTTACTTTAGTCCCTAGAACAAATGATTATTACTGTTTGGCCTAAAAAGTCGTTAGGAATTTGTTATGATTAGTAGAAGTTTGTTAGGCCACGTGGGGACCACTCAAGTTAGTTACAACTAACTAGGAAATTAAATATCATTCCAATTAATTTAAAAAAATTCTTGAAATAATAACCATGAGATTAAAATAAAACTTGAACATAACTATTCTTTTAAAATTATCATAACTATTCCAAAATTCCATAAAATTGGAAAAGCGGGGTCACAAATCCACCCCCTTAGAAAAATTTCGTCCTCAAAATTCCAAGGAGTACAGCACGATATAGAAATGACACGAAGTTCAAAATTGGTTAGAAATGAGTGTGAATATGCTTGAATGACTAGGTACGAAATTCATAACAATTTGAAACGATTTAGCATGACAAAATAGATAAAATGGCATGATTGAAAATGATTAAAAAAAATTGGTCAGACACGAAGTGAAACAAAGTTTAATTAGGACCAAGTATGATAATTTCAGACAGGGAGGTGAAATAATACGATGTAGCAATGATCAAGAATCAAACAGCCATGAGGTGGAATGAAGTTTTAATTACGACTTAGAAGAGTAAAACCATGAAGGCACGGTCTTCTATACATGATTTAAATTGAAGTTTACCACGTTTGAAAATAGAGCAAAATAGGAAAATCATGGTTATATAGTCATAACCAAAGTTTAGGTAAAACATGATCAAGATTTAAGTACGATTAATAGAAATATCTGAGACGGAATCAAAATACAACAATTTTTGTTTGTTGAGAAAATCAAATGATCCAACAATAAAACGTAAGAAGAAGAAGCTATACAGCTTGACTGAAAAGGCGTATGGAATCTACCAAGGAGATATTTGTATCAAATCAAGGATTTGTGATTCTTGAAAAATCAATAATCATACGAAAAGGGAATATATTCTCTATGGTATCCGAGAACATATAGATATTTGAAGTCACTTTACTTAGAATCTTTGCCCCGCCAGTGTAAGTCTGGCTGCAGTAAACTTTTGGTTCCATGACTTAAATAACAATATGTCACCGAATAATATATCAACTTTATCTATTTTAAAACAATTATTAACGAAGCAACTCAAGAGATCTAAATGTGAAGAGTTTAGGACAAAGTCTCAATAATACCCGAAAACCTATGATTGTCTGAAATTACTTCAAATTGGAGTTCATACCTTGCCAGTGCGCAGCTGGCTGCAGTAAATCCTCAGTCTCCATAATCCAGATAATGGCTGCAGTACACAACTGCCATGTCATAAAAGATAGTCGAATATTCTCTCAACCTTGTCCATGGAATTTCCAAAGGTTTAATGGTAATCCAATATAAGTTCTAAATCTTGATAGAAAATGATGTTATATGTCCTTTACAAAATAAGAAGTTTTACTAGGTACTAAGAAGCAACAGAAGATCCAACAATGGGTAGCGGGAACTAAAAGGAACAACAAAGAGATTTTAAATCTCGAACAGGAAACAAAGCTTCGAATCGCAACCAAAATCTCAAATAAAAATTGGGATGGTAACAAGATCCCGTATTTGGAACGTAATCTTGGATAGGTAACGAAGTCTCAAAAGTAGCATAGAAGCAAGATATCAGATAGAGGACAAAGTCTCAAAATAAGGAATAAAATCTCGTATCGGAAACATGGTTCAATAATATCTCAAATAACCATGAAATCTTAGACAAAATCTCGAAGGAAAAACAAACCTCCAATAGGATACAAGGTCTCAAATAGAGAACCAATATCAGCAAAGTAGTGATTAGGAAATAAAATCTTGAATAGGAAATCTTGACGAGGAAACAAGATATCGAATAGGAAAAAGGTCTAAATGAGTCGCGAGTAGGAACTGAAGTTTCAAAGTCTGGAAAATCTTGAATACGAGACAAAATTATGAACAAAAACAAAGTCTCGAAATAGGAAACAGGATCTTAAAATCTCGAATGGAACCAAAGTTACGAATAGAAAAAGAGAATCAATTGATGAATAGGAAACAAGTATCCATGAAACAAGCGATATCTCAAATAGGGGACAAGATCGAAACAAAGTTGTGAACATAACAATTTCTTAAATAGAAAACAAGCCCCGAATAGGAAACGAAATCTCATATATGGAACAGGTCATGTCATATCCCTATTTTTGATAATAGATATATGATCGCATCTGGGTTATTTTTAAATTTTGTATAATTTAAATTTTAATTATTTTTCTGGACTTGGGTTGGCCTTGGTTGTTTAGACCTGGCACTTGACTTTTGCTTTTATTAAATTGTCATTAATATTATTTTATTAGAGTTATGTGGTTAGCCTTATTAGGTTGTTCCTAGTGTTATTAGTATTATTATTATTATTATTATTATTATTATTATTATTATTATTATTATTATTATTATTATTATTATTCTTTAACTCCTACCTACTATGCGTTATTTGGCCTCGCTAGCCCTTGCGGGATATGGCACGATCTGAGGATTCCTATATTGCATTGTTGGGGTAACCCAACCTCCACATAGATAGCCGTAGACTTTTGAGGGGCCGCTTATTCACCTAAATTGTGTGGCTTGTTGCTTGCTAAGCTGGCTGGCACGTAACGCTGTCCCGGCACGGTGATTCATTCCCTTGTTCTTGTTTGATGTAGGGATGGGTTACCGTTCCGATGACGGACTACGAGTTCCAGTTGGCGATGCAAGTATTAGTGGATGTTAGGATGATTGTGATGATCGTTGGTTACTTACGTATTAGTAGTTGGATTGTTGCCTTATATTCTGTAATCGTGCGTTGGTACCGCACGATCCCTTACCTTATTTACTGTTTTTAGATGCTATTCCTGTCATATTATATCTTGTTGGTTTTCTTCGCCTGTTCTTGAGCCTTCCTTTCTAGTACTTGCTACGGTTGGCCTGACCAACCCTGGATTGTTCCCAGATTGCCTGTGACCGGCCATGTGGATCTTCCAGACTTGACTTGGAAGACGTGCTTCAGTTTCTGACCATGAGAGAACTGTGTGGGAAGGTATTCTTATCTACATTATTTCTTATTGTAGACTCTCTGATTATCATATGAGTATTTCCTGTTTTTCTTATGATTATCTCTCTTGTCGATATTTCATTGATTATTGCCTGTGGATATGAGATCGAATTTAAGCCATAGACTGCTTGCATGCTAGGATACCCAGCAAGATTGACAGCCACGATCGCCGTATGACATTTTATACCTCATACGGAGTAGCTGGCCTAGTCCGTTCCAGTATTTTGGTACTGGGGCGTGATAAGGTTTTATTGGTGGCCCATGCAGGTCTCGTTTTGAGATATTGTTGGGTATCACATGATTGTTGATCTCAGTCCACTATTCTTTGGGATTCTAACTTGCTACACTTGCCCTTCACTCCCTTGAACTTGTAAATTTGTCCTCATCTCTACCTGGACCTATTTTGCTTTGCCCTATCTTATTTGTTGTTATCTACCTCTGATCCTTGTTTGATAGATGTGATCCTATAGTTGGTTATGTCGATCGTTTTATCCGATGAGATGTCATCTTATCTCCATCATGGGGTTACTTGATTATCTGTCTTGGGTTCTGTACTCTCTACCGGTGTTTCACCTTGGTTGATTTCTTGTTATCCCTTTCGTGCGTTGACTTCGTGTTGACTTAGTATCATTATCGTCCTCTTCGAGCATTGGCTGGATTGCTGCGGAATGAAGATTCCATCTGGACTCTGAGATTGGATATTTTAACATTTGTTGAGTATCCAGTGGATGTTCTTGTATGAATTCAGCTCCTTTGATTCGGGATATTTCCGGACTCATGATTATCTATTTCAGATATTATTTTGTTTATAGATATACTTTCTATACATTATATTTTGATATGGATCCGTGGTTTGGAATATTTTTCTATGGATATGGTGTATTTTCCTAGAAAAGCTATCTTGCAATTATTATTGAAGATATTTTCGGATGTGTGATACGATTCACCTGGATTTTGGATTTTGATGGTTTTCTAGGACTCATTATATTGTTAGAGATTTTGTGATTTTAGTGAATTGGATATTTGGGTTATGGATTTGATTCGTTTTGGGTATTTGTCGAGAGTACCGGGTGACCCTAGTATACCTTGACGGCGTGGTAACGAAAGTTGCAGCCGATCGATTATAGTGTCATGGTGAATCTTTTGCAGCCATTTCGGGTGGCGTGGCAAGGAATGACCATGACACACATTTTTCGGATATTGGAAAACTACAGTCGTCGACTCGAGACAGATATCCTGTGATTTATGATTTTAAGCAGATTTTTATGCAGTGGGGCTTTCAGGTTTTCTGATACTGTTTTCAATATTTTGTACTTGTTTTTGATTTATGGAGTTATTTCGTGCATGTGAGATTTTGACTTTTCGGGATTGCTTCATTGTTTGGATTTACCTTACGAGTTGATTTATGTAGCCACACACTGTTCTCTTTGACGTTCTCATATTGAGATTTTGTTCTTTTCTAATTTTATTACTTGATTCCTATAAGGTGGGTAGAGTTTCCATGATATGTATATACTAGTTTTGAAAATCCTATATTACATGATTTCGAAATTTCGAGGACGAAATTTTTGTAAGGTGGGTAGGATGTCATATCCCTATTTTTGATAATAGGTATATGATCATATCTGGGTTATTTTTAAATTTCGTATAATTTAAATTTTAATTATTTTTTTGGACTTGGGTTGGCCTTGGTTGTTTAGACCTGGCACTTGACTTTTGCTTTTATTAAATTGTCATTAATATTATTTTATTAGAGTTATGTGGTTAGCCTTATTAGGTTGTTCCTAGTGTTATTAGTGTTATTATTATTATTATTATTATTATTATTATTATTATTCTTTAACTCCTACCTACTATACGTTATTTGGCCTCGCTAGCCCTTGCAGGATATGACACGATCTGAGGATTCCTATATTGCATTGTTGGGGTTACCCAACCTCCACATAGATAGCCGTAGACTTTTGAGTGGCCGCTTATTCACGTAAATTGTATGGCTTGTTGCTTGCTAAGCTGGCTGGCACGTAACGCTGTCCCGGCGCGGTGATTCATTCCCTTGTTCTTGTTTGATGTAGGGATGGGTTACCGTTTCGATGACGGACTACGAGTTCCAGTTGGCGATGCAAGTATTAGTGGATGTTAGGATGATTGTGATGATCGTTGGTTACTTACGTATTAGTAGTTGGATTGCTGCCTTATATTTTGTAATCGTGCGTTGGTACCGCACGATCCCTTATCTTATTTACTGTTTTTAGATGCTATTCCTGTCATATTATATCCTGTTGGTTTTCTTCGCCCGTCCTTGAGCCTTCCTTTCTGGTACTTGCTACGGTTGGCCTGACCAACCCAGGATTGTTCCTAGATTGCCTGTGACCGGCCATGTGGATCTTCCAAACTTGACTTGGAAGACGTGCTTCAGTTTCTGACCATGAGGGAACTGTGTGGGAAGGTATTATTGTCTACATTATTTCTTATTGTAGACTCTCTGATTATCATATGAGTATTTCCTATTTTTCATATGATTATCTCTCTTGTCGTTATTTTATTGATTATTGCCTGTGGATATGAGATCGGATTTAGGCCATAGACTACTTGCATGCTAGGATACCCAGAAAGATTGACAGCCACGATCGCCGTATGACGTTTTATACCTCATACGGAGTAGCTGGCCTAGTCCGTCCCAGTATTTTGGTACTGGGGCGTGACAGGTCAAGACCTCAGATTTGAAAGGAAGTTTTCAAAGATGTCTTGAATGGTGAATAGAAGCAAATATCGAATAAGAATCAAATTCCAACAAGCCCTGAATAGAAAACTGAACTTCGAGGAGAAAACAAAATTATAAATTGTAACTAATTCTGAATAGGAAACAGAATTCTGAGTAGAATCGCGAAAAGAAAGCAAGGTTACGAAGAGAGGATGGAGGAGTTTCATTCAAATAATAGGAAAGAATATCTCGAAATAAGTTTCGAATATCCACTAAGGTTTCAAAATAGAAAATAAGAAGTTTCAAGAAAGGATCTAGGTGCCAAGAGAAATTTAAGGGAAGACTGGATTGCGAATCAAGATACATGGTTTTCTCCAACCATGCAAAAGAAGCCTTCTGCCTTCAGTATTCCTTCGGGACTAGAATCTATTCAATCTTCCTCAATTGTCCTGATGTAGGCTGGGCCCTGCAGTAGTGCTCTTTGTGATTGCTGAATCTAGAGAGGCGGGTCCCCTTGCTGTAGTCCTGATGCTCCTCGTGCTTATCCTTGGGCAGTTTGACCAACGACCTTCGGACAATCCTTGACTTGATAGGCAGGCGATCCGCAGAACAAGCATAGCCTCAATCTCTTGCGGCACTCGTTGTAGTGGTATCCTGAGCGGTGGCAGAAAGCATAAATGATCGTCGGCTGAATCTGAATCTGGATCTCCCGTTGGGGTGGCTGTAATGCAAGGACTCTGGCAAGGTTATACGACTGCTAGCGTGCTGACTGCTGAGGTCCTAATGCTTCTCGGCTATCGTGATCCGCGGTCTGCTGGCAATCCTTCGTTCGGTGAGTAGAAGATCCGTAGTACAAACAGAGTCTGAGCCTCTTGCGGCACTTGTCAACATGATGTTCTGTCCTCTTGTAGAACACTCAACCAAGGTGGCCTGAATCTGCCTCTGATGATGCGGCTGAGGATGTGACTGAAGAAACGTCGTCTGAGTGTTGCAATGCTTTGCGGGTTCAGGGTAGTTGTTGTCTTCATCATAAGTCTTCATGTCTCTCGTGGGCTTCATCTTCCTGTCTCGTTCTATTATCGGTACTACATTCTGGATCAGAGGAGTCAGATACTCAGTGACTTTGATGATCTTCAGTGGCGGTTCCAGGTTCTCGATCTACTCCTCGGTGTAAGATATGCGCTCGGTGTCAGGAAAGTCCAAAGGTCTGAGAGTCTGGAAGTCAGAAGTTCTCCCTAGCTCGAAAAGTGCATCTACAAGTCTGGCTTGGAAAAGGATGGCCTGCTCCCTCTGGGTGTCAAGTAACTCTTGAAACATCTCCATCAACTGCGTACTACCCATGGGGATATTAGGGACGATAGAAGGTAGTGGAAGCCCGAAACCCTCAAGTGTAGGTGGATCAACCGTTTTAGTGTTGCGTGCTTGAACTATCTGAAAAACAGAAAACGGTTAAAATGTCCTAATCCTAAATCAACAAGTGTTCATAGGATATAAACATACCCGATGTACCCGATTTCCTATGCTGTGATCAAGTTTCCCAAGTTTATCAAGTCCCCAAATAGTACTCTAATACCTAGATACTATTAGGACGGACCTGCATGGGCCACCACTAAAAATATGTCACGACCCGTTCCCGAATAATCGGACACGAGTCGGACACGCCCAGCCTTCGTCGTTAGACACGACGAAGTAAGCTGTACCAATGCTAGAAAAATCTAACAAGTCAGAATATAAGAGTACTACAATCCATCACAGCATCTATAACGATCCCAGAACAATCACCATAATCCGCAAGTCAATATATATATATATATATATATATATATATATATATATATATAAGTACAAGAGACAAACCTGTAACCAAACTGAAATACAGCTATGACTCTCAATGTACAATATCTATAAGGAAGGCTAACAATCTATATATATATATATTGTACATTGAGAGTCATAGCTGTATTTCAGTTCGGTTACAGGTTTGTCTCTTGTACTTATATATATATATATATATATATATATATATATATATATATATATATATATATATATATATATATATATATATTTCAGTTTGGTTACAGGTTTGTCTCTTGTACTTATATATATATATATATATATATATATATATATATATATATATATATATATATATATATATATATATATATATATATATATATATATATATATATAAGTACAAGAGACAAACCTGTAACCGAACTGAAATACAGCTATGACTCTCAATGTACAATATCTATAAGGAAGGTTAACAATATATATATATATATATATATATATATATATATATATATATATATATATATATATATATATATACAAAAAAATATATATATAAAAATATATATATATATATATATATATATATATATATATATATATATATATATATATATATATATACAAGAGTAAAAAAAAATTATATATATATATATATATATATATAAATACAAGAGACAAACCTGTAACCAAACTGAAATACAGCTATGACTCTCAATGTGCAATATCTATAAGAAAGGCTAACAATCTAAACCTGAAAATCTCTAGCAAAGTCATGGCTCCATCCTGCTCGGCTAAGATCCCGGGCTCGGGCCCATAAGATAGAATGATATCCTACAAGTATACCTGCAACATATCCAGTCAGGAGTAGAGCAAAGTACATTTCTAGGTAATGAACAAGAACATCATGATATGAAATGAGTACATGAGAACATGAAATATAAAGTACAGGAAAGAACATGAAAGTACAGGAATGTAAAGTACAGGAGGTACATGAAATAAAGTACATGAAGTAAATCCTGAACATGAAGTATAAGAATGTATACCATGAACCTGAAGTATAAGATAAGACATATACACAATATTTGAAATACAACTAGCATATGTGACCGATTAGGGCGAGTACATGAATAAGTACAGGAGTACATGAATATCGGTACGGCTTAGTGCCCGCGTGCATGGTGCGAGGCCTAAGCTATCTACATGAATATCAGAACATGAGTTTGGTCACATAGCTAGTCTATTTTTCCTCCCCGACCACAAGTAAGTACAAGAACATGAAAGTACAGGAGAACATGATATCGTGTTATGACGTGTCACAGAAAAAGTACAGAAATAATGTAAATGAACATGAACCATAGAATGTACTTGCCTTCCTCAGGATGATCGAGAATAGGAAGTAGAACTGGATGTCCTCCTGGAATGGGTACAATTTGAGTAAACTATAAATAATGGTAATTTACCATGTTTCAAAAACTATTCTACTATTTAGTGTGGCAACAAAATATCATTTGGGTTCCCTCTATTTTATCTAGTACTTAGCACTATTAACTATCTACTTAACTATAAAAGTTAATAAGGGTAATCTTTACTTAGCCCAATGATAATTTAAGAATTATTTTATCTTACTAATTATAATAATAAGCCACAGTTACTTAGGAAAATTACCAAGTATTTATAGGAAATAACCTTACTTTTCTCCAACAAACTATTGCTGAAAATAAAGAATAATCACTATTCTAACTCTAAAGAATAATCACTATTCTAACTCTACTTTACAGGCTCTGCCACCAATCCGCCATACATAGCCCAAACCCAACACCATTTAAATCATACCACTTAGTATTGTTTAAACTAACAATTAAACCAATACTAAAAGAATAGACCAACAGTTCCAACCTCAAGACTGTATGAATGAACCTAAAATCCCACAAAAGATGAGCAATACCATATTTGGCTCCCAAGCTTGCAGTTGCTACTTATTACAAGAACCCATAAGCGATTGATTTCCATTCTATTTGAAATGTTTTAGAGAGGGAAAACACAGAACGTCAATAAAGAGAATTACAACCAAATTGAATTAGTCAAAATTTATAGAAGCTTGCACTTAACCTTTTCTATGATTGACACCAGCAGTAGTCTTGATGGACACACAACCAGGACACGGCCAAGATCTGGACACTCACCCATACCACAACTACAAGAATCTGCAATTGGAACAAGCTTCTCCAGCGGCTTGGTTTGTGCCATTCTTTAGCTGGTGGTTCCACACAACCCTTCAGCGAACACGGTTGAATTGACACGAGCATCTGGACACACATATGACACGACCATAGTACACACATGAGCTACACTGAAAGCTGCTATTCCTGTCCTTCTTTACCCCATCATATACGACACGCTGTCATTAACACTACGCAATCACCAAATGGAAAATTGGTTATGAACTAAGGTTGGACACGACCTCAAACTCGGACACAGACTAATCACACCCTGCATCCCGATCAAACCCTACCAGTTCGACCAAAAGATTAAATCCTATATACAAAACAGCACTCATAGCAAGAAAGAGGACAGAATAATATCTGGAAGGAACTATCCTGTACCTGAACACGACTAGAAGATGCATACATGTCGTCCTCAGGAGATCGGACACAACCTTCTTCGTGTCCAACTGTCACAGAGGCTCTCAGTCGAACACCGAATTAATTGTTGTAGTCGACTTACCAGTTTTTGCAGATGTTGTTGCCGGTGTCGTGTCGACGGAACTTGCTACTCGATCGGAGATGATATGATCTAGATTCGACAGGAGTCCTAAGAATCGACTGTTCGACTAGAAGAACTCGTTGATTCCTTACGGAAGACCCAGATTTTAATGGCTGGGGTTGAAGAGGCTCTCGACGTGGAGGGATGTCTGTAATATTCGAAGGAGGCCGATGTGTTCGAGAAGACCGCCGTGCTTGTCGGAGTCGAAGTGCTGATCCACCGGGAAGATGAAGTCGCCAAAGGAGGGAATCTCGTGCCACAGGATGGTCGGGGAAGACGTTGTGACCGTCGGGGGCCTCCTCTGCCATCGGGGAAGAATCACCGAGGAAATTGCTCTCATGCACTGGCGCTGGAAGGAACAGCGCTTGGCCGTCGTCAACAGTTGAGCGCCGTCGTGGAATTCATCACCGGGGAAGACGATCTCGCAGTCGTCGCTGAGATGGGCGGGGAGCTCACGGTGAAAGTCGATGGGGGGATCGAACCTAACTGCCGCGGTGGTGGAAGCTCCCCTGTACCCCCGCCATCGCCGTTGTCGATTCAAGAAGCTAGGGTTGGGGCATGGGCTTGATCGAAGAATTTAGGCAGGAGTGTTGGGAATTTGGAAAGTGTTTAGTTATGGAGGAATTGGAAAAAATGGCTCACTGTCTCTCCATCTCAGCTTATATAGGAACTGAGAGTGAAGAGAAAGGTTTTCACTTTAGTCCCTAGAACAAATGATTATTACTGTTTGGCCCAAAAAGTTGTTAGGAATTTTTTATGATTAGTAGAAGTTTGTTAGGCCACGTGGGGACCACTCAAGTTAGTTACAACTAACTAGGGAATTAAATATCATGCCAATTAATTTTAAAAAATTCTTGAAATAATAACCATAACTATTCTTTTAGAATTATCATAACTATTCTAAAATTCCATAAAATTGGGTAAGCGGGGTCACAAAGTCAACGCAGTAAAAGAAAATAAACAGTAAAACGACTAATGTAGTCGCTTGCACCTAAGTATGACTTGGATACACAATATGATAGAAATCGGTAGTATAAGAATAAACTAAAATAAATAACAGAAAATAAATGGTAATAAATCACAGAGTATAATGGCAAGTATCTTGCCTGAGGGTGATGCCCAGAAATAGCAGTCTAGTAATCAGAATGGTAGCACACAATGTCAAGTCCCGCAAAGGACTCCGGATGCTTGATGTATTATGACATTAGTCTCTGCTTGTGTGCACGATGGCTGCGACACCTAGGGTCGGTGGCGCGTAGCTGCAGGCAATCAAGGGTGTTCGCAGGGGGCGCAAGGATGTAGGCTACCATATTTTAGGTTTGGAAATGACTTCTCCGCGATGATTCATGCAGAAGTTTGGTTTGGTTTCAATATATATATAATGGGTTCTCGCTCCTATTTCTAATCGACTTCCCGATTTAAATCGGTTTTGGGGACATTGTTTAATTAAAAATTTGATTTGGTTTAAGATTTGTATTTTGGCTTCAAATCGTTAAAGAAGATCTAATATGTGATATTTAGGAACCCACTGTTTCTTGGCTATGGGATAACTAGGGAGAAAGGATTCGCGAGATATGGGAGGGGGCTTCTCGCGAGAAAGTCGCGAGAAGTTCACACAAGGTTTTCTCCTTTTTTTTCTTCTCCTTTTTCAACCATATATGTATATATAGCTTTATTCTTATATATAAATATCACTATAGATAAATATATGCATACTAAAAATTCTATAAATAGTTTCGAAAAATCCAAAACTAGATAAATACTTACAAGGTATCTTTTATTCCTATATATATATATATATATATATATATATATATATATATATATATATATATAGTATTTAGGTATAGGAAATTTCCAACACAAGAAAATTATGCTTTAACATTTATTTACATACTAACAACTACTATTTAGTATTTAGGTATAAGAAATTTCATAACCTTATTTACTGACTATTAATAACTATGAAAATGCCAAAAATATATTAAAATGGTAAAAATAGGGGGGTTTACACCCAGGTACCAGGAAAGGTCAGAGAAGGCGAAGGAAAGTAGTGTGGTGGCTCGATTTCCATGATGAAATATTTCCATCGTCTGGTATGTATTCTATTGAATATATATAATTTTAATGAAAGTTAAAACAAAATGTTTAATTTCAAAAACAAACAAATTAATTTTAACAGTACAGAGGGGTGAGGACGCCAACATGGTCACCGTCTTCCTGGCACCCATCGGAAGGACGAAAAGCTCATCGATGAGAGGGCCATGCATAGCTATGTAAGTATTACTTTATTAATTTTAATGTAACTTAGAAAATATGCAATAGATATCTATATAGTTATTATTAAGTACCTTAGACATTAGCTACTACGACGATTGGATAGTAAATATTATGCTTATCAAGGTACGTACCTTTCTAGGATGAGTTTCTTAGGCTATGTGAGCGTGTGGGTGCTAGTGCACCTGCAGAGGGAGGGGCTGGTACTTCCTCACAGCCCTCTCCACCTCAGTTAGGGGACAAGCTCTAGATGACTGCCGTTGGTGGTCTTCAGAGGGGTACGTACTACGGTACAGGATTCTATATTACCTTTGTGGCGGTGTAGTCATCTAGGGCTCCCTCTGGGAGTGTGCGTTCCCATAGCCCTCGTAGGAGTCAGCCCGAGTCGAGGTGAGCTTGCGTCGCCAGGTTGCTGAGCTGCGTGACGAGATGCTGGAAAGGATTGCGGAGTAGCCCCAATCTCTGCCACAGACAAATGATGCGGCGCTCACGGTACGATTTGATATGCTCGAGCGGACTTCCTGATCGTGCGTCGGCATCGACACCGACTCTATCAGTTCCATTACCTCCTCCTCCTTTTGATGAGCCGTTATTGGTGATGCTTACACCAGAGAAGTATAGGTTCACGTTATCCTAGATGCAGGGCCGTACTTCTTCTTCTCATCCTCTTGACTAGCGGTAGTCCTTTATTGGACATATTGTGTTGTGTTGTGTTGTGTTGTGTTGTGCTTTGCTGACCCATTATTGGGTCTTTATGTATTTATTTTGTACATTTAGTGATAGTATGTGTTGTGTTGACCTATTATTAGGTCTCTATTGGATACAAACTCTTTTTATTGGATATAAACTCTCTATGGATTTGTCTCCACCCGGCTATCTTATGGCTTTCTTATCATTTAATTATGTTTATTTGATTAGTAGAATATTTTTATCATTTGTTTGTGCGGATGACATATTATAACTCTATTTTTTTTACTGGTGTTGAGTGTTCCAATGAAGGGGTCGACGAACCTAGGGAATTCTATCGAGGATTGCTCTGGGTCTACTATTTAAAAACTGTAATTTAAACTACAGGTATATTCTGGATGGAAAACAAACAAACAAAAAAATTCTATTTTTTTAATTTTCTTTACAGTTCAGTGACGCCTAGCGACAAATGAAGACATCGTCAATCTTGTATCAGAACGTCGCTAGCTTGTATTATAGACGTCGCAAACACTCGTTATACGTCTCTAAGTGGCTGACATGGCAAATTTTGTCATGTCAGCAACGTCGTAGATAAACATCGCAAAGGACGTCGCTAACTACTGAAAAGTCGATGATGTTTAGCAATGAAATATGATGTTGCTGATTAGCTAATCCTCGTCGCTAAACATTGTTATTCACTAGAATATTCGTAACATGCTAACGGCACTACTGAACGTCCCAATAGCGACGAATAGCGACATTTTTTGTGTTATTGACCATGAAATACGTGAATAAAAAATTTTGTCGCTAAAAACGTCTCTAATCTTGAATAAATGACTTTTTTGTACACTTTATAGATGTTTTTGTGTGTCGCTAAAGTGCCTTATTTTGGTAGTGGCATTGCTCGTCTTATCATTTGTTTCAACACCTCCGAGGCAATTTGGGATTGCCTCAAAAGGCATTTCTCTCAAAAATCAATCGCTAGTGCCACTAGCCAGAAGTTACAACTTTTTTATTTCCAAAAGGGTTCTCAATCAGTCAATGCTTACCTTCAGCAAGCCAAATCGATTGCTGACTCTCTGGCCTCCATCAATCAACCTGTAAATGATGCTAATTTGGTGGTTACAATCCTTCATGGCCTGGGTCCCGATTATCTGATGCTTTGAACTGGTCTCACCACCTGAAAGTTGTCGAATTTTATTGAACTTCGTGATTGAATTCTAGCTTTTGAACCTCAGCAGGCCCGTCCTTGGGACCCAAATTCTGCTATTGCCTTTTTCAATCATGCAACCAAAGACCACTAATCTCATCCTCCTTGTCGCAATAATCAATTCCCTGCTGGTAGATCTCAGTTTGGTTGAAAAATCAGGGAAATCACAAATTTAGAAAAGGAGCACAAGGAAACAAGTAATAATGCAGAATGCGTTCTTTCCTAACGCTCTAGCAACTGCAAGATATCCTTTTCCTCCACCCGCTTATGTTGTTCGATCCCCTTGGTTTAATGAGCTTCTTGGTCCAAGCCCACAATGGTGCCAAAATTGCCAAACCAACCAACATGGCCAAAATCACTACCTACATCACTTTTTTGGTCCAACATCAACAACACCATTTGTCGGTGCTCATGTTTATGGTGACCCGAATTGGTATCCAGATGCTGGAGCCATACATCACATGACGGCCATGACGGCCCATAATTCACAGTCTTATAGTAGCCCTGACAATGCTTACATGGTAAATGGTGAGTCAATGCTAGTTTCCCATACCGATAACCTTCCTTTATTATTGGGCAAAAATAAATTACCTTTAGAAAATATCTTATGTATTTCTTCTATTCATAAAAATCTTTTATTTGTCACTCATTTCACTAATGATAATCTTGTTTATTTTCTTTTCGCTCATAACTTCTATCAAATTCATTGCATGCGTACTGGTTGTCTATTATTTTAGGGCCCCTCTAAAGATGGTCTCTATCCGCTCCATCTGTCATCCATCTCCACCCCTCCCTATGCCCTAGCCATCGTGCATTCCTCTCTTTGGCATAATCGTCTAGGTCACCCATCGTCTCTAATTTTAGCTCGTTTAGGGCCTGTTATTGGGTCTCAATCTGCTTTTCGTTAATTTTGTCGTAATTGTGCGCTCAGCAAATCACACCAGTTGTCCTTTACTTCCAATAATCGCGTCTGCTACCTCTTTTTTTTTTTTTTCACAGTGATGTATGGATGTCTCCAATTTTATCAATTAACGATTTCAAAATTAATGTCCTTTTTGCTGATGAATTCTCATGTTATATGGATCTACCAAATGCGTCACAAAATGTGATCCTTACATACTTCTAAACTTTGGTAGCTATGATTCATAGCATCTTTAATGGCTCCATAAAATTTCTTCAAAGCGACGACGATACTGAATATGTAAATCATTGTTTCTCACATTTTTGCCAATATTTGGAAATTCGATATTTTTCATCTCCCTATACACCTCAACAAAATAAACTTGTTGAACGCAAACATCGCCATATTGCCACCATGGCTCGCACTCTCCTCCTTACTTCTGGTGTTCCTCAAAATCTGTAGGTTGAAGCCACTCTAACTTTGGCTTATCTCATTAACCTCCTTCACTACAAGAAAAATGGCGATTCTTGACGGTTTATAAGTTGACGGTCGTCGAAAACCGTCAACAATATGGGTTATCTTGACATTTTTAGGCTTACGTCAAGAGTTGACTTTTTTTTTTGTTACTTTAGCAATTTTATAGCATGTATGTTGACGGTTTCGAAGGATCCGACAAGAAAGAGCATCTTTTATATTGACATTTTGATAATAACCGTTAACTAATGTATATGCGGGAAAGTTGTCGCAGTTTTTTCTGCCATTATCGTAAATATTTCAAAGTTGTCAAAATTAATGACGGTTCTGCCTCAAATAATTTTGAGGTATAAGAACAAAATTTTTGACTTCTCTCCCCCGCTCTCTTCGAAACGTTCGACTTCCCTCTCAGAAACCCCTCTTCCCCCTTCAGAAACCCCTCGTCTCTCCCTCTCTCAGAAACCCCTCCTCTCTTCTCCTCTCAGAAACCCCTCCTCTCTTCCCCCAAGAAACTCCTCTCCCCCCTCTCAGAAACCGCTCTGGAGAAAACCCTAACCGCTCTGGAGAAAACCCCTCCACTTCGAAACTGCTCTGGAGAAAACCCTAGGCTTCGACAACTTCGTGCTGGAGAAAACCCCAACCGTTTTTCATAATGCGGCAACTTCGATCTTCACCATGCGGTATAATATCTTTAATTTTTTCTCTATGAAATTCAATTTTATGCATAGGTTTTTTTTGTGCCAATTTCGTTCGTTCTTCAAGTTACGGTTTTTTTGGTGGCAACTTCGTTCGTCAACTTAGGATTTTTCTCTGTGCATTGTAACTAAGGGTTCACTTAGGGTTTTTGCAGTGTACTCATAGTACTTTTGGAACTTCAAAATTCACAATTTTAACTTCTTTTTGGTTGGGGAGTTAAAGTACTTTTGAACTTCAAAATTTGTAAAGTTTATTGTTTATTTGCCGAGTTTGATTCGATAGAGATGATTTTGTTCCTGTAGGTTTTGTGAAATTGCCATCTTCTCCTATTTTCTATGCATAAGTTTCTCCTTCTTTTTTCGGGCCTTGTAGTTGGTGTTTGTGTTATGAATTTTTAGTGTAAGGGTTAGTTGGGAGATTTCTATTTAGTTTGGAAATTTTGAAATTTTAGGACGTTTATTTGTGAAATTCATGGTTTTGATGGATTTGATACAGAGATTATTATTTTCCTTCTGGAATAGGGTACTAAATTGTGTTGTTTTCTATTGAACACAATTTTGGTTTCTTCTGTTTCTCTCCTTTCTCTCTTTTGTTTTTGGGATTAGCCTTTCGAAAAGGATATGTATCCTTGTTGGCATATAGAAAATTTGATTCTTTTACATACTTTTTGGTTTTACTTAATTTTGTGAAAATTTTGGTTTTGATGAATTTTGATATTGAGATTATTGTTTTACTTTTTTCGATTTCTTATGCAAACTGATTTCATCCTCACCACATTTTTGGGTGCGTATCATTTGGTGTATCAGTATACACTGATTTTGGATGTATCTCAACTTTTAGATGTATCTCAATTTTTAGTGTATCGTTGGTCCTTAATTGCTAGATGAATCTCAAAATTTTATTTGAAATGCATAAACTCTTAGATTCTTTCCACTTCAATGTTGCATTAGTTTGCTAATATGTAATGTCAAATTAATCTATGTTGTTTAGTGGAAATTTATGATCCTTGAAGTTAATGGATAACATTCTTTTCCTAATGTATGAAGAGATTGTAATTGTATTTATCTAGCACCTTCAAGTATAAAAAATATTTCTTTTGGGTTAGAGCACTTGCATGTTCATGAATGGAGTTTGGTCGATATTTATTGAAAAATAACCTTTACTTGATAAGTTTTTATGGCAGTTACAAGTGGACTTCTTTGTTGTTTGTAACTTAGAATTTAGTCAGAATTGGGGTATGTACCTGAGAATTGTTTGTTTCTTTATTTGTAGAATAAATGGTTCTTCAATGTGAAGGGTTTAAATACTTGAAAGCATTTTTTTTCTACTAGTTTTAGATACCCTTTGAATTTGCATTGCACATTCTTAGATGGTTTTTTCTCAGTCTTGCATTGTACAGGTTTCATTCCCCTTCTCTTGTGAGTATAGTGCATTATACATTTTGGTGAAACAATCAAAAGAAAAGGAAGTTTATTGTTATTAGCAAATTCGAGTGTTCTTTTGAGCTCTGATGTACACATGTTTTTATGGTCATGAAATGAATAAATTCTATTGTAGCTTAAAAAATAGCTCTGCCATATTTTGGTTGCAGGAAAGGATGAAGCAAAGACTGTAAGGAGTGGACAAAGGTCATCAAAAGTTGAAGCTCAGGTATACAGACTGTTATAATATTATATATGATGGAATTGGGGATTCCCAGGACCCTTTCTTTGGTGTGCGTATTAATTGATAGAAAGTTAAAAAGATCTAATACGTGTTCTAACCCTTCATAGGCGGAAACTAGGGTTCACAAATTATACCTGCGGCAGAAAAGAGACAAGTAGTTCCTGGTAATCTCGAGCGGACGACCCAAAGATCTTCTGCACGTATTCCTTCCTCGAGTTGGACGTCGTGTGGGCGACGATCTCCCAACCTTTTCTTCTCCTTGGCAGCCCTCTCTTTCTCTCCTTACGTGAATCATGAATTTAGAGAAAGTATTTGATTTCTGATCAGTAATCTGGCGGCCAGAGAATAGAGGATATATATAGGCTACGGCAGGGACTATGAGGAAAAATTAGGGTTAGGCCTCCTAACGGATCTGGATATCCCGTGTTCAGCCCGAACACACAATCCAGGCCCATTAACAATAGCTCGGTCCACTAATTAGCTATTGTTGTACTACCTCCCTAATTCCAAATTATGTTTGTGGGATCCTTTTATTATATGCTCATTTGGATCCCCATATTAAGATATCGTATGTCCGTCGATCAAATTAAGTTACTGACAACTATATTGATTCGATATCTTTTATCTTTAAGTAGTACCGCTCAACTTTATTTGTCATGTCGGATATAATCCACCTGCAGGGTTTACATTACAATCCTTATGAGCTACTTAAGGGGACATCATCAATCCGATGTATTGGGACAAGGATTCCATTTATAATCAACAGCCTATCATACATACAATGTTATTACCCAATTCATAGAGGTTGTTGATCCATAATGAATTTTACTCTTTTATAAGTCAAAGTAATGTACACTGCATATACATGTCTGTTATTATATTCAGATTAAGAGCACAGCATCCATAATAATAGAGGTGTTTGTTCTCTTATGTAGTCAGTACAAAGAGAATAACCTCAAGCGGTCCTGTTCAATACACACAAAGTGTACTAGTGTAAATCTATAGTCAAGATAGACTAATACCAGATTACACTACAACCTTTCCAATAGATTGTCCAAGTCCATCTAGGTTGTGAACTATTTATATACTCCATAGGAAACTGATAATATGATCTTCTGTGTGACACCACACACCATATTATCTATAATATAGAATATCAGACATTTGCATTAACACTTGCAACAAATACAATATACAAACATTTGCCCATATGATTCTCATTCAAAATTTAAGGAAATAAGGTTACTACAAAAGTGATGTTTTTAGTTTATAACCCTAACAATCTCCCACTTATCCTCAAAGTATTGCTTTTTAGTATACTGTTACAAATCTCCAACTTATACTTAAAGCCATGCTGCTACACATCTGACTCCCATTCCCTCAACATGACTATCAAAAGCCTTAGCTGGTAAGCTCTTTGTAAAGGGATCAGCTAGGTTGTCGGCTGATGCTATCTTGATTACGGCAACTTTTCCTTTCTTTACGAAATCTCGTATTAGGTGGTACTTGCGCTCAATGTGTTTGCCTGTCTTATGGGCTCGTGGTTCCTTCGAGTTTGCAACTGCACCACTATTATCACAATAAAGTGTAATAGACTTAGGCAAACTTGGTACCACATCCAAGTCCAACAGAAAGTTTCTGAGCCAAACCTTTTCTTTGGCTGCCTCAGAGGCTGCCACATACTCGGCTTCCATGGTGGAATCAGCAATACATTTTTGCTTGATACTCCTCCACACAATAGCTCCACCTCCCAAAGTAAACACATAACCTGAGGTAGATTTCTTGGAATCCCTATATGCCTGAAAATCTGAGTCTGTATACCCCAAGGGAACTAAACGATCTGCCTGGTAAACTAGCATATACTCTTTAGTCCTTTTCAGGTACTTCAAAATATGCTTTACGGCAGTCCAGTGCTCTTGTCCTGGGTTAGACTGATATCTGCTGACCATGCCTACGGTAAAGCAGATGTCTGGTCTCGTACATAGCATTGCATACATTAAGCTTCCTACTGCTGAAGCATAAGGAACTGCCTTCATGTTCTCTATCACTTTAGGTGTCCTCGGACACTGCTCCTTTGATAGAGCAATTCCATGTCTAAAAGGTAAGAAACCTTTCTTAGAATTTTGCATACTAAAATGAGTTAGTACAGTATCGATATAGGAAGCTTGGGATAAGCCCAACATCTTTTTCTTGCGATCTCGTAGAACTTTGATCCCGAGGATGTGACCTACTTCTCCCAAGTCCTTCATATCAAACTGTTTGGATAACCATACCCTTACATCAGATAACACCTTCACATTATTTCCAATGAGCAAGATGTCATCCACATAAAGTACTAGGAACATCACCACATTTTGTCACACTTTCTGTATATACATGATTCATCCAGACATTGATCAAATCCATAGGATTTTATCACCTGATCAAAACATATGTTCCAAGATCTGGAAGCTTGCTTAAGTCCATAAATGGACTTCTTGAGCTTACAAACGAGTTGCTCTTGGCCCTTTTCAATGAACCCGTCTGGTTGCTTCATATAGATGTCTTCCTCAAGACTTTTATTAAGAAAAGCTGTCTTGACATCCATTTGCCAAATCTCATAATCGAGATGTGCTGCAATAGATAAAAGTATCCGGATAGACTTAAGCACGGCTACATGAGAAAAGGTTTCCTCATAATTGATACCCTCTCTTTGAGTAAAACCTTTTGCTACAAGCCGAGCTTTAGAGGTTTCAACCTTACCGTCTGATCCTCTTTTTCTCTTATAGATCCACTTGCATCCAATGGCTTTTACACCAACGGGTGGTTCTATAAGCTCCCAGACCTGATTAAAATCCATAGATTCTATTTCAGATATGATTAGTTTTTTCCAAGACTCTGTATCTTTATCTTGGAGTGCTTCATTGTAGGTACAGGGATCATAATCTTGTTCCTCAGGGACGAAGTCTGACGACTATTCCAAGAACATATATCTATTAGGTTGTATCACAACCCTCCCACTACGACGAGGCACTATCGGTTGTAGTGTAACATTTGTGACACGTTGTGCAGTTATTTGTGGTTCATCCTCTTGTACTGTTGGTACTGAAGTACTTGGTGTCTCACGTCTCAGTTCTTCTAGAACAACTCTATTTATGGGTTTATGGTTCATCACATAGTCTTCCTCTAAGAATCGAGCATTGGTGCTAACAATGACCTTCTGATCCTTAGGACTATAAAATAAACCTCCCTTCATTCCTCTTGGATAGCCTACAAACAAGCGTACTTCGGTACGAGATTCTAACTTATCTGCTTTTCCATTCAGCACATGTGCTGGACTACCCTAAATGCGAACATGTTTCAGACTAGGCTTACGCCCAATCCACAGCTCTGTGGGAGTAAGAGGTACTGACTTAGAAGGAACCAAGTTCAAAATATAAGATGCAGTCGCTAAGGCATATCCCCAAAACGAATCTGGCAAATCCGAATAACACATCATTGATCTAACCATCTCCATAAGAGTTCTATTCCTTCTTTCGGCTACACTATTCTGCTGGGACGTTCCAGGTGCAGTCAATTGGGATGCAATCCCAGCCTCTGATAAATAATCCCTAAACTCTCCAAAGAGGTACTCGCCACCACGATCTGATCGTAATGACTTGATACATTTTTTATGACGTTTTTCCGTTTCAACCTTGTTCTCTTTGAATTTCTCAAAGCACTCAGACTTACGGCACATCAAATAAATGTATCCATACCTTGAATAACCGTCAATAAATGTCACAAAATATTCAAAGCCACCTCTAGCTTGGATAATCATGGGTCCACACAAATCAGAATGAACCAATTCCAACACATCTTTGGCCCTATACCCCTTCGCCGTAAAAGGCCTTTGGATCATTTTACCTTCCAAGCAGGATTCATAGACTGGTAATGCCTCCACTTCTAATGAACTCAAAGGTCCATCTTCAACCAGTCTTTGAATCCTTCTTAGGTTAATATGTCCCAATCGGAAGTGCCAATGATACGTTTAGTTCATACAAGAAGGTTCTTTTCTCTTATTTAAGTTAGATGACATATTATTCATTTTATAAGTTGCATTGTGGGCGAAATAGGATTAATGACATACAGATTATCAACCAATGCACCAGAACAGATAAAATATATTCTTTCTAATAACAATATTGTCATTAAAATAAACTGAATATCCATCCTTAACTAACATAGAAACAGAAACTAAATTCCTTCTAAGTGAAGGTGCATAAAGACAATCTCTCAATATCAAAGACTTATTTATACCAAAAGATAAAGTAACATCTCCTAATGCAACGACCGATACTTTTGTAGCATCACCCACGAACAAGCATATCTCTCCATCACTGAGCCGTCTGGTTTCCTGGAACCCTTGTAATGTAATGCAGACATGATTAGTGGCTCCTGTATCTACACACCAGATGCTGGTAGATAACACCGCTAAACATGTTTCAACTACTAGTAAATGAGATATACCTTCTTTGTTCCCTTGTTTGAGAAGTGGACAATCAGTTTTCTAATGTCTTGACCCTTTGCACTTGAAACATTTGTCTTTTGGCTTTTTTATCGCGCTTTGAGGTCCCATGCCCTTCTTTGCTGAGTTTGCCTGTTTCTGAATGTTATTCTTCTTCTTACCGCCTTTTAGCTTAAAAGTAGAAGCTTTTTTAGAAACAAAAACATGACCACTCTGCCTAAAGAGAGATTCAGCATCCTGTAGCTCTTTTGCAAGTTCTACCAATCTATACAACCTTTTGTTCATGTTGTAATTAAGGCAAAAATTGTCAAAACTTTTAGGCAGAGTTTCAAGAATGATATCGACCTGGGATTCTCCATCGATTTCAGCTCCAAGGATCTCCATCTCATTCAGATGACCCATCATCTTGAGAACATGATCCCTTACTGGTGTACCCTCAGCCATTTTTGTATTCATCAAATATTTCATAGCAAACTGCCTAGCTGCTCTACTCTGATGTTCGAAGAGTTTCTTGAGGTTATACATCATGTCATAAGTTGTGGCTATGGCCTGATGCTGATGTTGCAGTACATTTGACATAGATGCCATAATATAACACCGTGACATCTTATCTGCCTTTTTCTACTTCTTATAAGCCTCTTTGACCTCTTCTTCAGAGTTAGCATCAAGCTTAGGTGGGCATTCCTCAACAAGTACATATTTGTACTCCTTAGCAGTCAGAACAATGTCTAAATTATATTTTCAGTCAATATAATTTGGTCCAGTAAGTTTGTTTTCTTTAAGAATCACCATAAGTGGACTGAAAGAACCCATTTTTGAAATCCTGAGAATCGCATAAGTAAAATTATGTAGGGCAAAAAAAAACTTTTTGAATTAACTAAATATTGATTCCCTCAAAACAATAATAAGAGATTCACCAACACCTTGAACACCATGAATTTAGCATGCCACGATAGTGTGGACGTATACAAATTCAACTTTGTTCAAGTAGGTTTTTCTTATTAATTTTACTATCATGTCAACATAACTTTATGACAAATAAAATTAATATGCTGGTCTTGCTCTGGTCATACAAATAATAGCAGTAACTCCGATGGGGAGGATACCATTATTTGTATCTAAGTGTATACCATTACTTAATACTAAGTCCATTACCTTGTAATGAGTTCCTTCAGATGGAGAAGTGAACACATACTAGGTAACTTTCTACAATTATCCCTAAGGAAGTTTGTACTGGTGATCCATAATTATACTCATCCGATATGGAGAAAAGTACTAAAGCCAACGCGCAAGTATAATTACAACACCTACAAACCAGTAATGGAGACCATAGGATTTATACTAAATAAATATCCTCTCCCACTTAGTTATTTAACAATGAGGGTTTTTCTACTAGTTGATATTATGTCCATGTTGTTCATTATTAATGTAGGCTTAGTTTTTCAAAAAAACATCCACACATTAATAAACATGCATAATCAGAAAAAAGCAAAATGACAAAAATAAGAGAAAATATCCAACTATTATGGTCATCGTTGCTGCTCCGTCCTCAACTATCCGAATCCAAAATCTGGCGTTGCGCAGATCTATTCGGGGTTCGACCTGTCCGGTCAGGTCGCGGGGTTCGGGGCAGCGCCCCATTTTTTTTTAGGTTTTGGTTGTCGATTCCTTCATCGAAAATCATCTGTCTGTCTCTGGACTGCTTAAAACCAGCATCTCATCCGGCGTCAGAAACAGCCACCACCGCCATCACGATTGATCAAAAATAATTAAAATTACATCAATCCTATGCCTCCCAAAGGAGTTCACACATAATCTAGATTGAAAAATTAAAATAATAAGCACGATCAACCCTCGTGATTTTAATTACATCCACAGCAACAACAACATCTACGACATGTCCGTGGTTTAAACAACACAATCAAAAACATGCATTGGACCATAATAGTTGGATCTAAGATGCCTGCAAAACCGAGTTAGAACAGATCTACATCTACCGACTATTACATAGTACAGGTTTTATTGGACAACATGGACGTATCAATCAATACGTAGATCCAAAGTGGCTTTGATACCAATTGATGGAACTGAAGATTCCCAGGACCCTTTCTTTGGTATGCGTATTGATCGATAGAAAGTTAAAAGGATCTAATACGTGTTCTAACCCTTCATAGGCGGAAACTAAGATTCACGAATTATACCTGCGACGGAAAGAAGACAAGTAATTTCTGGCAATCTCAAGCGGATGACCCCAAGATCTTCTGCACGTATTCCTTCCTCGAGTTGGACGTCGTGTGGGCGACGATCTCCCAACCTTTTCTTCTCCATGGCAGCCCTCTCTTTCTCTCCTTACGTGAATCACGAATTTAGAAAAAGTATTTGATTTCTGATCAGTAATCTGGCGGCCAGAGAATAGAGGATATATATAGGCTACGGCAGGGACCATGAGGAAAAATTAGGGTTAGGCCTCCGAACTGATCTGGATATCCCGTGTTCAGCCCGAACACACAATCCAGGCCCATTAATAATAGCTCGATCCACTAATGAGCTATTGTTGTACCACCTCCCTAATCCCAAATTATGTTTGTGGGCTCCTTTTATTATATGCACGTTTGGCTCTCCATGTTAAGATATCGTATGTCCGTCGATCAAATTAAGTTACTGACAACTATATTGATTCGATATCTTTTATCCTTAAGTAGTACCGTTCAACTTTATTTGTCATGTCGGATATAATCCACCTGCAGGGTTTACATAACAATCCTTATGAGGTCCTTAAGGGGACATCATCAATCCGATGTATCGGGACATGGATTCCATTTATAATCAACAGCCCATCATACAAACAATGTTATTACCCAATTCATAGAGGTTGTTGATCCATAATGAATCTTACTCTTTTATGAGTCAAAGTAATGCACACTGCATATACATGTCTGTTATTATATTCGGATTAAGAGCACAAGCATCCATAATAACAGAGGTGTTTGTTCTCTTATGTAGTCATTACAAAGAGAACAACCTTAAGTGGTCCTGTTCAATACACACAAAGTGTACTAGTGCAAACCTATAGTCAAGATAGACTAATACCAGATTACACTAAAACCTTTCCAATAGATTGTCCAAGTCCATCTAGGTTGTAAACTATTTATATACTCCATAGGGAACCGATAATATGATCTTCTGTGCGACACCACACACCATATTATCTATAATATAGAATATCAGACATTTGCATTAACACTTGCAACAAATACAATATGCAAATATTTGCCCATATGATTCTCATTCAAAATTTAAGAAAATAAGGTTACTACAAAAGTGATGTTTTTAGTATATAGCCCTAACAATATATTGCATTTGTATCCTCTGTTTTACTCCAAAACTTTCATGTTGTCCTTTGACACTTTATTTGTATCCTCTATTTGGTACTTTGTATCTTGCTAAGTAGAGTTACATGTCTAAATCACGGCTAACATGTTATATTAACCTGTGTAGGCACTTATATTCTAATCCAACCCAAAATGGATAAATCATAGATGTCAAAGGATAGAATGTGTAGGGAATATGAGGAAGGAGTAGAAGAGTTTCTTGAGTTTGCTAAACTCCATTCAAGTAATCCTAATTCTATTAAATGTCCATGCGAAAAATGTTGAAATCTGACATTTCAAACGTTAGGGGACGTAAGAAAACATTTGTTTGGGAGGGGTATAGATCAAAGTTATATAATATGGGTTTGGCATGGTGAGAAACATGAAAATATAGGATCGTCAAGCTTTGCAACATATGCTGAAGAAACACATGACTATGAAGATGACTCCTTTGAAGATGCTGCAGATGCTGTAAAAATGGTTAATGCTGCATATAAACATGTTTCTGGTGATCACAAGTCATTTATTTCTCTACTCGAAGAAGCTGAAAAGCCTCTGTATCCTGGTTGTTCAAAGTATATAAAACTATCAGGATTGATGATATTGTATAACATTAAAGGAATATTTGGGTGGTCTGATAGTAGTTTTTCAGAGTTGTTGAAAACTCTTCATGATATGTTCCCAACACAAAATGAAATACCTTCATCAATGTACGAGGCTAAGAAGATGATGACAGCTCTAGGTTTGGAATATGAGAAGATACATGTATGTCCTAATGATTGCATACTTTATAGAAAGGAATATAGCGATTTATCGGATTGTCCCACTTGTGGAACATCAAGATGGAAGAAGGCAACTGATGATCCATACCAAGTTTTTAGTAAAAAAGTTCCTGCCAAACTTTTATGGTATTTTCCTCCCATTCTTCGATTTAAACGAATGTTTCAATCCTCAAAGACAACAAAGGACTTAACAGGGCATGCTTATGAAAGAGTAGTTGACGGCAAACTTTGTCATCCTACAGACTCCGCATCATGGAAGCTAGTTTACCACAAATGGCCGGATTTTAGGAAAGAACCTAGAAACCTTCGATTAGCTTTTTCAGCTGATGGCATAAATCCACATAGGTCCCTTAGTAGTAGGTACAGTTGTTGGCTGGCCAGTTATATTGGTAACCTATAATCTACCGTCGTGGTTGTGCATGAAAAATGGATTCATGATGTTGTTGCTATTGATATCAGGTCCAAACCAGCCGGACAATGATATTGATGTTTATTTAGCACCATTTGTTGAGGACTTGAAACTTTTATGGGAAGAGGGAGTTGATGCTTATGATGCACAAAAAAGAGAGTTCTTTACTTTAAAGGCCGTATTGTTGTGGACTATCAACGATTTTTCTGCATATGGAAATCTGTCTGGTTGTACTACTACGGGGTATTATGCTTGCCCCATATGCGGGGAAGATACTTATGCGCCTAGGCTGAAACATAGTGGTAAAAATGTGTATACTGGTACAAGGAGGTTTCTTCCACAACATCATTCGTATCGCACTCAAAAGAAAGTTTTCAATGGTAAGCAGGAATTTGGCGATCCTCCAACACTATTGAGAGAAAAAGAGATATTAGACAAGGTTGGTGAAATTTCAAACTCATGGGAAAAGAAACATGCAAAGTGCAAAGCATTACAGTTAGGTGAAAGAAGATGAATGAAGAAGAAGTCAATCTTCTTTACACTTGACTATTGGAAACACTTGCATATTCGCCACATACTCGACGTTATGCACGTCGAAAAAAATATTTGTGTGAGCATATATGGTACATTGCTTAACATTCCTAGAAAGACAAAGGATGGAGTCAATTCTCGTCTTGATCTTGTGGACGAGGGTCTAAGGACTGAACTGAAACCTAATTTTGAAAAGAAACAAACTTATTTGCCGCGTGCTTGTTATACATTAACGAAGGATGGGAAGAAGATATTTTGTCAAACATTGGTAGACATAAAGGTTCCTGAAGGTTACTCTTCTAATATCAGAAATCTTGTCTCAATGCAAGATTTGAAGCTTTATGGTCTGAAATCCCATGATTGTCATGCACTAATGCAACAACTACTACCCGTGGCTATCAGTTCAATTTTGCCTAAGCCGGTTAGAGTTGCTATTACTCGGTTTTGCTTCTTCTTCAATGCAATTTACAAGAAAGTGGTGGATGTGAATAAGCTAAATGATATTCAAAATGATCTCGTGGTCACATTATGCATGTTGGAAAGTATTTTCCATCGTCTTTCTTTGACATTATGGTCCATTTAAGTCTCCATCTTGTTGCACAGGTTAGGATATGTGGACCTATTTTTCTGACATGGATGTATCTATTTGAAAGGTGCATGAAACCCTTGAAGTGTTATGTGCAAAATCATAACTGTCCCGAAGGATGCATTGCAGAATGTTATATTACAGAAGAAGCAATAGAATTTTGTAGCGAGTATCTATCGTATTTTGAGGCAGTAGAAAATCCACTTGCAAGGAAGGGCAACGTTAAAGATGGCCAACCTTTGCCTCGAGGTCGCATTGTTGCAGTTGATCGTGAAGAATGACAACAAGTCCATTTATATGTTTTGGAGAATACAGATGAAATTCAACCATATATTGAGTAAGCATCTTTATCATAAATTTTCTATTTATTCATTCTATGAAAATTGTTTGAAAATTGTATGATTAAGTTTGTTATGATGTCTTAACAGTGAGCATATGGAGTGGCTACAATCACAACATCCCCTTAAATCTAAAATTAAAAAGTGGTTGCAGGATAAAACAATCAAACATTTCTCCAATGGTTACTGGAGAAGGTAGAAGTATTATTGTAGTTATATTGATGTTAAGTTTGATTTTAACAAATCTGAAACTTCGCAGGTTGGCGGTCAATTTAATGAAAAAAAGACATTTCACAAACTGTGAAGTGGATAGCACAAGGGCCTAGCCACCATATGCTTAAGTGTTCTGGCTACGTTATTAATGGTTGTCGCTATCACACGAACGGTCGTGACAACGCTCGAGTTACCCAAAATAGTGGAGTTAGTCTTGTGGTTACGATAATTGAGATTACAAGTTCGAAAGATAAGAATCCTATAGTAGGGGACGTGTTTCTACGGGATTATCACAGAAATATGGGAGCTTGATTATCACAATTTTAACATTCCAGTATTGAAGTGCGACTGGGTCGATAGTAAGGGTGTTAAGGTTGATGAACTTGGTTTCACATTGGTGGACCTTAATCGAGTTGGGTACAAATCAGATTCTTTTATTTTAGCTTCACAGGCCAAGCAAGTATTTTATGTAAAAGACCAACTTGATCCTCAATGGTCTGTTGTTTTGTCCATGGGTCAAAAAGACTATATGCACAAAGAAGATGATAAAGACCTGGACAATACAATGGACCATCATCCCTTTGCTAATGCATCGTTGAATATTTTAATATATTATTTGATGCTGGGGATGATGATAATATGTGTTATAAAAAGAGTAGGTTGTGAAGGGGATTGGGTTGATAAGTAAATGTTGGACACAAGTTTCTTATCATATGTGACATTAATGAATTCTGTTTTTTTAACTCATACGATTACTTCAGCCAATTTTTTACTAATACTATCCACTTTGTTTGACATATGTTGTAAAATCTCCTCTACTTATTTCTTTGCGTATATAGTTTGATCCAACATGTTTGCATATTATTTCATAGACTTTTTCGGCCACCTTGCAGACATCAAGCATGCCTAATATGACACCTTCCAATAATAACAAAAAGAGGACATCAAAAGAGGTATGCATCATATTATGTGTTTGTTTTTGGTAAGCGCTGTCTATCAAAAGAGGTATGCATCATTTTTTTTTGGTATGTGATGCTCCTGAGACATATATATGGGATTCTGACACAATATATGGGAATTATCTTGTATGCTGCTATCTTTGGTAATCTGTTCCTGAGACATAAATATGGAATTTCTCTTGCATTATAATATGCTACTGCTATCCTTAGCAGTATATGGGAATCTGCTAATATACCAATTTTATAACATAATAGTTGAAAAGAACACATTGTGCTAAAGTAGACAGATTGATATTTTTGATCATTTTATACTTTAATGCTTGATATTTAATGGTTGGATATTTTGGATTACATTTATTTTGCTCTACATTCATAAGCATCCATTACTCTAAGTTCAGATCAATGTATACATGTTAATCCATTGCAAATTATCTGACCACTTGATAAGTATCAATAGCATGTGAGAGTATTAGACATGACATCTGTTCTGGCACAGATGTACCATTGGCCTTGTTAGAGTTAAAAGTTCATTTTTGTACTGCAAGTTTCCATCCCTTGATACTGAAATTGTTCTTTTCCCTTCTTCATATTTCATCCACTGCACTTGGGTCCAGATTTAGTTTAGACCTCATATATCAGAACCCATTAGATGTCCCTGTGGTTCACATCCAAATCATGCACATGGCTAACTGGCCTGTCTAGATACTTTCCTCCTGCCAGGTTTGAGTTTTCCTTGACTTGTATGTGTTGAGTTTGTTCAGTACCCAATATTTGTCCTGCATTTACCTTGTCCAACCCCCCCCACATGTACTAGTTATTCATATGCAGTCCACTTAGGCATTATCCTCCTAATCAAGTTAGCTATTTGTCATATGCTTGTTTTTGTCACAGGTTATAGAGATGAACCCTCCCCAAGTGGAGGAAGTCTAAAAACAAAAAGCAACAAGAGGTCCTATAAAAATGGAGAGAACTATCAAGCGAATAAGTGAAGGAATAAAAAAAATTGTCACATTCAATGAGGTCGGACAGCCTATTGGGGAGGCTGATGCAGAATGTGTTAGTTTGATTGGAGTTATTGCACGTTCTATGATACCCATTACTTATTACGATTGGCGAAAAGTCCCTCAACGTATTAAAGACAATGCTTGGTCCTCAATAGAGGTCACTTTTATTTATGTAGAAAATATTATTTTGAGTTTATTTATTAGTACTTATTGGTTCTAAACTGTAGTAATCTTCATATGCAGCAATCTTTTCTCGTTGATCCAAGAGCTAAAAAAATTTAATGTAAACAATGGGTGTTGCATCAAAATCGTTCTAGTATACATTGACAGCCAATGTTCTTGCAAATATGGACAAACTTGCAGTTCTTAGAAATCCCCCTCCAAACTATGATTTTATCAATCAAAATGAATTGTCCAAGTTTGTGACAACTCGTCTTTCTAACGACTTTTAGGTATCGTAGTGTTAAATATGTTTTAACTTTACAACTTCAAAAATTCTTACTTACTGTAAACAAATTACATTATCATTTCAGTCTCGACGCAAAGAGCAATAAAGCCGGAGAATGAAGCATGTATACAACCATAGGCTAAGCCAAAAAGGCTATGCCGGTTTAAGAGAAGAAATTGTAAGTTATCTAATAATGAGTTTATATATCTCATTTTGAATTTGAAGTCAGTATTTGAGTTTTATATATATCATTTTAATTCTAAGTCAATATTTTGAGTTTTATATAATGACTTTTTTCTAAATAACAGAAGAAAGACGCACTGTTTATTTTGGAAGCTAGCTCGAATGAAGCAAAAGCGGGATGTAGGCACCAGTTCAACAAAAAGAATACTAGGGGGTGCTAATGAAGATGCTGATGAAGGTAATGATCCATCGATAGTTTATGATCCAGTCACACAAGCAACGGTGGATAAAATTGTAAGCAAGTCTTAACTGTATTTTATTTTCATTCTTCTTACACAACTTCATATTAAGATGCTAACATAAATTCATTCTTTTCATAGGATGAAGTGAAGAAGAAAATAAGTTCTGGAGAGTTGTTCATTCCTCAAAACATAGATGCTTTTGGATATGCAATGGAGAGGCCCGAGCACAGTGGTCGTGTTACGGCCATGGGAAAATATGTCACCCCAAGATCTTTTTTTCAACACTCCTAAAACTCCGACTGGTTGGGAGGAGGAGAAAGAGAAGTTGCTTGATGAGATTGAGAGAAAAAATAAGATGATAAACAACTTACTTTCACAAGGTCTTTGTGCTATGCCATTATCCGATACTGGTTCCAATTTTCCAATTCCTCCAATCTCTACCGTGAATGCACCGAGTTATGCCTCCAAAGGATTACAGAGGCCAAGGATCATGAAGCAGGTTTATTTCATCCTCTCTTTCAATTTTAGTGTAAAGTAGACACACACTATCTACTTCAACTTTTCTTTCTATTTGTTTATTTCTAGAAAGTTGGACTTCTCTGTCTACTTGAACTTTTCTGATACCACACACTATCTACTTGAACACACACTGTCTACTTGCACTTTTCTTTCTACTTGAACTTTTCTGAAAAGTTAGACTTTTTTGTCTACTTGAATCAGTATCTACTTTTCTGATACCACTATCTACTTTACTGAAATGGTTGTGAAAAATCTTCTCTCCAAAATGATCAAGATATGGATGTCGATGCAACAAAACCTAGTTCGAAGAGTAAAACAAAGGTACTATATGTAAGTTTTTTTATTCTTGAAATCCTAGTAAAATGGAAGTAATAAAGGGACATGGAATTTTCTATATGCTTTCTTTTAATAAGGTAGAAGATTGCCAATTGGCTGTGGGGTCCGTCGACAATATTGTTGCCAAAGGAACCATTATGGAATATAAGCCCCCAAATGTTATTATGTCCATCGAATTGGTATTGGACGAGGATGCGTTGCTTACTATTCCACCTGAAGATATCCCTCTAACTAAGGTTAAGGATACTACTAGATATCACATACTTTGGCCAACTGATTTAGTTCTTCATGGTACTCTAATTAGAGAGGTAGTCAACATTTATTTAGAAGTCTCTCTTGTATAAATATCGTATTATTGAAGTCTTATACATTTTTACTCTGAAATTGTGTTGTATTTTAGGCATCCAAGGTGGGCAAGGAAGCTCCCAACGAGCAAAGGAACACGCCAACTAAAGTTAAAACTCCAATAAGGGCTTCCACTAGAATTCTAAGGTCATTCAAAAATTCGCCCGGAATGGAATGTTTTGCTAAACTGGTACAACGCTTGATCGTTGAAAAACCCACAATTTTGGTACCATTTCTTGGCAGATTGTTTGGTACCACAACAGTTGCAATTTTTCTCGAGGAGGATTTCAAAAAATTTATTAAAATATGTGCCCTATCATCTAATTGCGTCCAAATATACATAAGGTAACTAAATACTTTGCTTTTCAAATTTTTGTTATTACATTAATAAGTTGATCTAAATAATCTGCAAACTACATATATAGGTTGTTGTACATTCGTTTGAAGGAGCTAAACCTTATCGATGATGTTTGCTTCATTAATACGAGACTAGTCACCTCGCCTGGCTTGAAAGACGTTTTTGGAACGCAGGATGCAAAGGCATGGCATATTTGTAATAGTTTGATATCTCGAAAACAAAGTCGACTTGTTTTCTTGCTATACAATCCTAGGTAATACATTTTCTTACTTATTTTTCTTCTACAAGTTCTTACTAACTCGATAAAACTTGTATATATCTTGGTGCTATATGGTGTCACGACCCGCTCCCGAATAATCGGATACGAATCGGACATGTCCAGCCTTCATCGTTAGACACGACGAAGTATGCTGTACCAATCTTTAGGGAAAACTACAAGTCCAAATAAGAATGAATATAAACCACAACATCTAATATCGAATCCCAGAATCAAAGTACATGTCTAAGAGTTATTAAAATTCCAGCAAATGAAAAGTAAACTGATGTCTCTAATACAAAGTGCAAATAAAACTAAAAGGAAGGTACTAGGCCTCCTCAGCCTCTAAGTCCAGAGCAACATCGGCTAGGTCATAGGTGTCTCTAGGCTCATGTCCGTAATAAGTATTACAAATAGCCTCCAGCTCACCTGCAATATATCCTAGTCTGGAGTGGAGCTAAGTATATCTAAGGAAATGAACATGAACATCATGATATGAAAATGAATACAGGAAACATGAAGTGCGAGAAATAAGAACATGAAATGAAACCTGGACATGAATACTGAGAAGTAAATACAGGGAACATGAAATGATACCTGAACATAAAATATACAATGAACCTGACGTGTGCAATATATCAAAATACATCCAGAGTGTGTGATCGGCTTAGGTAGATTCAGGGAACAGAAAATGGTACGACTTCGGTCCCGCGTGTACGATGCAGGGCCTAAGCAATTCACATAAATAGTAACTCGGATTTGATCACACATCTGTAGTATTTCTCCTTCCAGACACAAGTAAACTCAGGGAACAAGATACAAGACAATCTCGTAAAATATCGTGTCAACAAGAAGATACAAGCATGAATACAAGACATAAAGTAATGGACAAGTCCGAGGAGTATACTTGCTTGCTCTGGGTGATCAAGTGTGGGCTGTACAGCTGGATATCCTCCTGTTTATGATTACAAGTTGATTAATATCTAACAAATCCTAATTAGTGATTTTCATCCATTAACTAAGCTTAATTTGTAGAGTAACATGAATGTTAACTATATTCTATTCTAGCAGGTATCTATGTATTGGTTTGTAACATACCTATCTAGCTACTTAGAAATACTTAGCTAAGAAAACAGCCAATTTATCAAACTAAAAGAATAGGACTGTAAAGGGCATAACTGTAATGTAATAATCTAACACTAATTCATTTTACCTTTAATACATATAACTGAGATACTAAAACATTCATAGAGTAAATCTTAAAATAACACTAGACTAATGGTGTCTAAAGAAGACAACTGATCAAAGGGTATAATGGATCCTTCAATCTCAGGTTTATCCTTAAACAGTGATAAGTAGGCATTCTCCAATGTTACTGTCCAATAGAAAATTGTCTAAATCAATATCAGTAGACAATTTTCTACTGGTATCATGAATCAGTCAAGCCAACATACCCAGGTGTCCATTTCTAGAATTATTATTACCTGAAATAATTTCAGATCAGTCCTCAAGGGATCAGTCCTGAACAGGACTGATATAATTCAGTCTAAACAAGGCTGATACAGTTCAGTCCTTAACAGGACGGATACAAATCAGCCTTGATTAAAGCTGATACAAACCAGTCTCAGCTAAGACACTGATATAATCAGTCCTGAACAGAGCATACAAATTAGTCCCTTAACTACAACAAATCCTAACCTAAAAGAGTTGTAGTTCAAACCAAAATATCAATCCCATCATCAGTTCAAAACTGAAACAACAATACTCAGAATTCCTACAAGACATTAAAAGTAACAGTCCCCACTGTCATGTCACTGACAGGCTTAAAAATGCCCCAAAGTATCAGTCTTCAAATCAAGACTGATACAAACCAGCCCCTAACCAGAACTGATATCAACCAGTCCCTTAATCCAAAACTTGAAAAGTGGTTTACAGTTCACCCAAGCTCTCAGGTAAAAATTTACTTTAACAATCACAGAGTACTTCTCAACAGGTAATTGAAATCGAGCCCACAACTCGAACTGCTAACTAACAGTTAGTGTTGTTAACTCCACACCAGCCTCTGCCTAAACTTAACTAATTAAAATCCAATCTATTCCTAGCAGGTCCCAATCCTCAACTCCCTTTCTTATCTCTAGCTTTATGTACTCAACAGATAACATTTAGGAAAAATATAATATAAGGCCTGTAATACAAGGTCCAAACCTGATATAACACAGTTCACAGCCTCAAAACTCATTATGTTCCAAAATCCAAGTGAACTAGTGATCCTACTGAGATTTAATACTTCACAGGGGAAAACCTACTTTAACCAACATCAAATTTAATCCTATACTCAACTGCTATCTAGGCACAATTGACATCAGTAAATTAGAGCTCGATCACAAAAAAAGGATCTGAAATTTACCTGATCAGAAGTCCTCCTCTAAAATTGGGTCAAATTAACAAGTATCTGTATCCTGATAACATCAAGAAAACTACAGTAATTAAGGAGGAAAGCAAGGTATTCTCAATACTAGGATACCAAGAATATTAGGGATCCAGTGATACATACGTGTCTAAATCCCAATTAGTTCTGTTCTTCGACACAGATTCGATTTATGCTACTGTCACCTTGCTCGAGACCTTCAGATCAGAGAGATCGACTTGGTCGAAACATCAAAACTTAGACGGAAGGAATTGGTACGAACTTTATATCAGAGAAACTTACCAGTTCAGGATCCTAGAATTTACTAATCAAATTAAAATTCAACTGCTACTCTCCGATCCGATCTACAATTTCGATACAGTGAAATTTGAAGAACAAATCAAGAAATAACAAATCTTAATTAAACTAATCAAGCAACGATTCTTTACCTCATCAATTGATTGAAACAACCAGTAGAGATCAATTGTCGAGAAAGAAATCACACGAAATCGACTGTTCCTAAAATCGAGATCCTACAAAGAGCGATTCAGATTTTGATTCAATCAAATTTCAATCCAACAACAATTTCGAGAGTTCAAACGAACAATCTTCAATAAAAGCTCACCTCAATTTGTCATCAACTATTCCCTACGAGAACTGATGGAGAACCAAAGTCGTCGGGGACGGCAAGGCTTCGCAGGACCCTCTCCTAGCTGCTCCCAAACACCACGAAGCTCCTCGCCATTGCTCTGCTCTTCCCCATTTGAAATCAAGGAGGTTTGGAAAAAAAAAGGATTGAATCTCGATCTGGACGGATGGGAGGTTTAAATAGGAATTCGAAATCACTGTAAAGATGCTCGATTCGAAATGGTGCCAAAATTTTGGAGGGAAGGCTGGGTTGAAAAGAGGTTTGTTACAAAAAAAATGGTTAGAACATATGGTGTTACAGTTTTTATTGGCTTTTGGTTGTCATTGACCTGTCACTAATGAGAGCATATTATTTGGACTCTTTGAGGAGTTACGTCCAAGACAATCTTAAGTACATTGTAACAAGGTATGCATCAATATTTGTACCATATTTTAGGAATTTCACAACTACATTCAAGGTACTAATTAGATGATTCAATAATGACTATTAATATTATCCACTTTAATTTGCATATAGTGGACTTCGAATGTTTCTGTTGGAGTGGGTGGGGTTCCCAACCTATGTGGAGAAGACCCCGAAGTGCGACGAGCGCCGTTCGTGTGTCGAAGAAGCTCGGGAAGTAGGCGACGCGGAGTCGCTACTGCTGCTGCTGCTCCTGAAGGAGATTCTGGACTGGGTCTGCCGAGTTCGGCCCGAACTCGGTCCCAGGCCGAGTTCTGGCCGAACTCGGTCTGGCCGTTCCAGAATGTTGGCGTTAGGTGCTATTTGCTTGACACAGAGTTCTGGCCGAACTCTGTGTCGTCGGGGGCTGAAGCAGATTTTAGGGTAACTTTTCACCACTGGATCTAATCCAACGGTTCAGGTTTGCTGCAGGATTAGGGAGTTATATTAGGATTTCCCAATCCTAATTCATAGTGCAACATATCGCAAAGGCAACACAACTTGGAGAGAGGAAGGAGGCAAGAGTGCCATTACAACTTCGGAGAAGAAGACGGAGGATTAAAGGTCGTTGTTCGAAGGAGATCGTGTTCGGGTAATCTCTACTCGTCGTTCTCGCTCTTCGTAGCCTTGTAATCATTGTTCTTATCTCTGAGTGTTGTGGGGATCCGATTTGGATCGGGAGGAGTTTGTAGAGGGTGTAATTCTTCTATTCCATTAGTGGAGGCTTTTCAGGGTTGGACTTCGATCGTCCCGTGTTTTTTTCCCGCAAGGGTTTTTCACGTCAAAAATTCTCTGTGTCTGCGTGGATTGTTTTGTGTGTTTGTTTTTGGGTTCGTGCGTTGTTTTGCTCGGTCCTTTCGTAGGTACTCTCCAGTTTGGGGAAAGGTTTTCGCGCTTCTTTCCCATCAGAGTGGTATCAGAGCCAGGTTCTGGAATTCAGAAGGGTGTCAGTAGTTGACAGAGAAACCAGAGAGGAGAGATAGACGCGAAGCCGGTGCGCATGGTGAACCTGAACGGCACAAACTATTATTATTGGCAGAGCAAGATAAAAGATTTGCTATTTGTCAAGAAGCTGCATCTACCCGTGTTTGCATCCGAGAAGCCCAGTGATAAATCCGAGGAGGACTGGACATTCGAGCACATACAGGTGTGTGGGTACATACGGCAGTTTGTGGACAAGAACATGTACAACCACGTTGCCAATATTGAGCACGCAAAGACGTTGTGGGATAAGCTGGAATCCTTGTATGCAAAGAAGACCGGGATAAATAAGTTGTTCCTGATCCGAATGATGATGGGTCTACGATACAAGGATGGGGCGTCTATTTCGGATCACTTGAGTGAGTTCCAGGGCGTGGTTGACCAGCTATCTTCTATGGGAGTCATGTTCGACGACGAAGTTCAGGGACTGTAGCTGCTGTGTACATTGCCAGACTCGTGGGAGACCGTACGAGTATCTATGATCGCTTCTGCTCCAGAGGGCGTGGTCAGTCTGGAGTTTGCCAAGAGCAAGGTGTTAAATGAAGAGATGCGGAGATGTTCTCAGGGCACTTCATCCACATCCCACCACTCAGAGGCACTTGTTTCAGAGAGCCGCGGAAGGGGCAAAAGCAGGGGTCCAGGTGGTGGCAGAGACAAGAGCAGGGGGAAGTCTAAGGGTCGTTACGAGGACTCAGAGTATTACCATTGCGGTAAGAAGGGCCATATCAAGCGGAATTGTTTCGCTTGGAAGAGAGAGAAGAAGGGCGACAGGGGGAAGTAAGAAGAGAACACTACAGCGGCGGCCTCGGTGCATGGAGGCGATGTGATCATCATAGGTGATGAGGTCATTACTAACCTCGTCTGCGATGACAATTCTTGGCTGGTGGACTCAGGGGCTTCAGCACATGTATCTCACAATAGGACACTGTTTGCTACTTACACGACAGGCGACTGTGGCGTATTGAAGATGGGCAACGAAGATGTGTCGAAGGCGGTTGCCGTTGGAGAGGTACAGCCGTTGGAGAGGTACATTTGAGAACGAAGATGGGTGCGGTTCTTGTTCTCAAGGATGTTCGTCATGTCCCTGATATCCGTTTCAACCTGGTGTCGGTTGGAAGGTTGGATGACGAGGGATTCTTCAGTCTCTTCGGGAATAGTCAGTGGAAGCTTTCCAGAGGTTCGATGGTGATTGCCAGAGGAAGCAAGAAGTCCGGTCTCTACTATATGGAGGGGAGCGCAGAGGGGGCACAGGAGGTGAATGCAGTCAGTGATGCGTCTACCGAGTTGTGGCACAGGCGGCTCGGCCATATCAGTGAGAAAGGGATGAGCTACTTGGTGAACAGGAAGGTGATTCCGGGGCTCAAGTCTACAAAGTTGGAGAAGTGCACGCACTGTTTAGCTGGGAAGCAAAATAGGGTGTCTTTCCAAAGTCACCCAAGTTCGAGGAAGCCGGCGTTGCTCGAGTTGATTCACTCGGATGTCTGCGGTCCTATAAAGATAAAATCTCTTGGTGGTGCTTCTTACTTTGTAACCTTTATTGATGACTGTTCCAGGAAGGTTTGGGTCTATACCTTAAAGACCAAGGATCAGGTGCTGCCTACTTTCAAGGAGTTTCAGGCCTCTGTTGAAAGAGAGATGGGCAAGAAGTTGTTGTGTGTTCGGTCCGACAATGACGGCAAATACATCGGTCCCTTTGATGCGTATTGCAGAGAGCAAGGGATACGACACCAGAAGACTCCGCCAAAGACACCTTAGCTCAATGGTGTAGCGGAGCGCATGAACAGGACGCTGATGGAGAGGGTGCGGTGTTTGCTGTCAGAAGCAAACTTGTCGGACAGTTATTAGGGTGAGGCTCTTCTCACAGCTGCTTATATTATTAATTTATCTCCTAGTGCTCCTTTGCACGGTGATGTGCCTGACAAAGTATGGTACGGCAAAGAGCCGTCATACAATCACCTGTGGGCATTTGGTTGTAAAGCCTTCGTACATGTACCGAAGGACGAGAGGACCAAACTTGAGCCGAAGACGAGGCGATGCGTCTTTGTCGGCTACGGTCGGGATGAGTTTGGCTATAGACTCTACGACCCAGTGGAAGGAAAGCTCTACAGAAGTAGGAACGTGGTGTTCGTCGAGGATCAGACCATGACCAACACTCAGGATTCCGAGACGCCTTCTGAGGCTGAGGAATTGCCTGAGTTAATGTTATTTCACTTCGAGCAGTTTCCAGAGGACATCACAGAGAATCCAGTTATGGGGGAGCCAGTACATGGAGTTGCTCCCAACCTTGATCATCAGCCTGCTGATGGTGGTCAGGGTGTCCCTCAAGAGGATGAGCATGCCGGAGAGGCAGTTCCTGAAGGGGAGGAGGCTGTTGGTATACAGCCAGCACCAGTGGCTCCACTGAGAAGGAGCGACAGAGATCGTCGACCATCTACGAGATACTCACCGGATGAGTATGTGCTATTGACTGACGGAGGAGAGCCCGAAAGTTTTGCAGAGGCTATGGAAGACGAACACAGGCAGGAGTGGATGGAGGCTATACAGGAGGAGATGAGTTCCTTGCACACCAATTCCACTTATGATCTGGTGCGGTTGCCAAAGGGCAAGAAGGCTTTGAAGAATCGATGGGTGTTCAGAGTGAAGCAGACGGATGATGCTACTCGCCCTCGATACAAAGCGAGGCTGGTAGTCAAAGGCTACGGTCAGCGGAAAGGCGTGGATTATGATGAGATCTTTTCGCCTGTCGTCAAGCATTCGTCTATTCGGGTGGTGCTAGCATTAGCAGCCAGTCTCGACTTGGAGGTCGAGCAGATAGACGTGAAGACGGCATTCCTCCACGGTGATCTTGAGAAGGAGTTGTACATGGAGCAGCCAGAGGGATTCTGTGAGAAGGGCAAGTCATATTTGGTCTGCCAGTTGAGGAAGAGCTTGTATGGTCTGAAGCAGGCTCCGAGACAGTGGTACAGGAAGTTCGAGTCGTTTATGGGGGAGCATGGTTATGCACGGACGACGTCGGATCACTGTGTATTTGTGAGATATTTTGCCGATGATGATTTTATTATTTTGTTGCTCTATGTTGATGATATGCTATTAGTGGGTCGGAATGCCACTAGGATAGCGGAGTTGAAGCGCCAACTGGGTGCGGCCTTCTCTATGAAGGATTTGGGCGCAGCGAAGACTATTCTTGGGATGGAGATCAGCCGAGAGAGAGAGTCCAAGCTGCTACACTTGTCCCAAATGAAGTACATTCACCGGGTACTTCAGCGTTTCGAGATGGACGGGTCGAAGAAAGTGAGTTCCCCCTCGCGGCTTACTTTAAGCTCACTGAGGAACAGTGTCCATCTACTGAGGACGAAAAGGAAGATATGGAGCGAGTTTCATATGCCTCAGCTGTGGGAAGCCTGATGTATGCCATGGTGTGTACGAGGCCAGATATTGCTCATGCAGTTGGTACGGTTAGCAGGTATCTTTCAAATCCTGGAAGGGTACATTGGAGTACGGTCAAGTGGATTCTACGATATCTTCAGGGCACTGCTGGTTGGAGACTTTCCTTTGGTGGTGACGAGCCGAAGTTAGTTGGGTATACCGACGCTGATATGGCTGGAGATGTAGACACGAGGCGATCGACTTCGGGCTACGTGATGATGTTTGCGGGAGGAGCAGTGTCGTGGCAGTCGCGGTTGCAGAAGTGTGTTGCCTTGTCGACGACAGAGGCAGAGTACATTGCGGCGACGGAGGCTTGCAAGGAGCTGTTGTGGATGAAGAAGCTATTACAGGAAATGGGACTGAAGCAAGAGCAGTATATTTTGCTTTGCGACAGTCAGAGTGCTATCCATCTTGTGAATAATCAGACGTTTCATAGCCGGTCCAAAAATATCGAGACTCGGTATCATTGGATACGAGATGTGGTTGAGAAGAAGGACGCGGCGCTTGAGAAGGTTCATACAGATGACAACAGAGCTGATATGTTCACGAAGATTCTACCAAGGGAGAAGTTTGAGTACTGCAGGCAGGTCGTCGGGATGACGACATCCTCCCCATAGTTGTGAAGGGGGAGATTTGTTGGAGTGGGTGGGGTTCCCAACCTATGTGGAGAAGACCCCGGAGTGCGACGAGCGCCGTTCGTGTGTCGAAGAAGCTCGGGAAGTAGGCGACGCGGAGTCACTACTGCAGCTGCTGCTCCTGAAGGAGATTCTGGACTGGGTCTGCCGAGTTCGGCCCGAACTCGGTCCCAGGCCGAGTTCTGGCCGAATTCAGTCTGGCCGTTCCAGAATGTTGGCGTTAGGTGCTGTTTGCTTGACACAGAGTTCTGGCCGAACTCTGTGTCGTCGGGGGCTGAAGCGGATTTTAGGGTGACTTTTCACCACTGGATCTAATCCAACGGTTCAGGTTTGCTGTGGGATTAGGGAGTTATATTGGGATTTCCCAACCCTAATTCATAGTGCAACATATCGCAAAGGCAACACAACTTGGAGAGAGGAAGGAGGCAAGAGTGCCATTACAACTTCGGAGAAGAAGACGGAGGATTGAAGGTCGTTGTTCGAAAGAGATCGTGTTCGGGTAATCTCTACTCGTCGTTCTCGCTCTTCGTAGCCTTGTAATCATTATTCTTATCTCTGAGTGTTGTGGGGATCCGATTTGGATCGGGAGGAGTTTGTAGAGGGTGTAATTCTTCTATTCCATTAGTGGAGGCTTCTCAGGGTTGGACACCGATCGTCCCGTGGTTTTTTCCTGCAAGGGTTTTCCACGTCAAAAATTCTCTGTGTCTGCGTGGATTGTTTTGTGTGTTTATTTTTGGGTTCGTACGTTGTTTTGCTCGGTCCTCTCGCAGGTACTCTCCGGTTTGGGGAAAGGTTTCCGCGCTTCTTTCCCATCAGTTTCATGCTCAAATGGAAAAGCAAGTCAAAAAGTTTAAATTGAACTGGATAACAATTAAGGTACAATATATTTCTCTCATGTAAATATAAATGAAAAATAAATACAAGTTTGTAAGGACTTTGCTTAATTTTTTATGATTAGGCGCCATAACAAGCCGACTCTGTGGAATGTGGGTACTACGTGATGAGATTTATGAAGGAGATCACATCTGATCGAACCGTACTTAATCCAAAGGTGATGTTTTTCTTAATCGACATGTAAATTTAGAATGTAAATATATCATGACAGTAACAGTTTTATTTTTTCTTCCTATTTACAAACAGTACAATCAAATGAAGACTACAATTTCGAAGAAATTAATGAAGTTCGTACAGAGTGGATGGAACATGTTTTGCAGTTCCTTAACTAACAAATTGTCGCAGGTAATTTTAGACTTTATCTACAGTGAATATATGCATTTATTTGTGTATTGGACCATTTAATTTTAGACTTTTATAACTGATACAAGACTTCTACTGAGCTCCTCTCCACTGCTAACTTGCTAATGCGTAATATATACTGAGCTCTTCTCCCCTTTTCCTTTGGTTCTCAAGTAACTAACTGTGTGCCTTGATCACAGTTATAAAAGCAGGTTATAACTCTGTCACTCAAGCTTGAGCTTGATCTTAAAACTCTGATACTCAAGCTTGAGCTTAAAACTTTGATACTCGACGTGTTATTGTTAGTAGTTTGGTCTTTCTAGAGCTTTCACTCAACAAGTTTATATTTTTTGAGTTTTACTTAACAAGTGAGGGGAGTTTACATGGCTTGGGTTATAAGTATTTAAGTTGTTTGCTATGATTTCTTTCAACTTTTATTGAGTCTTTCTGTAGAAAGCTTGGTTACACCTTGTCCATGCACTAGCTTGTTATGCAGTTTGAGTATAAGCTCTTATGGTACCAAAGGCTAGAGCAGTCAATTGGGATCTGCTCTAGTCCATTCATGTTAACTCTAGCTTCTTGACATCTACAAAACCAAGATATCAAAAAAATCATATTAATAATTCTTTTGTTTGTTCTCAGTTCTTATACTTGGGATTTCAAGGGTTGTTTATAGGATTAATTTTTTTAACTTCTTATATTTTACTATGCTGATTTTAAATTTAAGACTACGTATAGACCTAATTATCGGCCTCTAAAAGAAATTTATATAAAATTATTTATTTTTCTCTCTCTAATTCAATCATATTGTAAATGAAATGAATAAGAAATGGAAGGAACTATGCTAATACATCTTTTCATATGAACCTTCATATTTCTTTGGAGTGTTTTAAACATATTTCATTTTGCAGATTCTTAATCTGATAGCATATTGAGCTTCCTCTTAAATAATAATTTGGAAATTCCAAAAGTTCTAGAAACTACTCCCACAGTATGCTTAGCATTCTGTACATATTATGTTTCTTTAAGGTATTCTATGTTCTCTTTTTCTGCGAATGCTTATGACATGCATTGTTTTGAAGGGTATGCTAGGTTCATAGTCACTACCAGAATAAGTCGATTTAGCGACGCCTAAAGACGTCGCTAAAATAACAATTTTCGTCGCTAAAAATATTTAACGACGAAATTACCGACGTTTCGGACTGGTCGCCGAAATGTAAGTCGTTGATCTTCTATACGTCGCCAAACGTTGCAATTACCGACGTTTGCCGACGTATTTATACGTCGGTATAATGCCGACGTCTACCGTCGTGTCGTCGCTCTTTGCGACATAATATTTCGTGTCGCTATGAGTCGGTAAATTTACCGACGAATTATCGTCGGGTCGTCGGTGATTTAGTGACATGTACAAAGTCGCAAAGCATCGGTAAATCCTGGGAAATCCTGGGGATAATTATCGACGTGCACCGACGTTTACCGACGTCCTCCGACATATACTGACGTCGCTAAACGTCGGTAGCCTGGATAATATTAATTATCTACCGACGTTTACCGACGCAAAATTACGTCGGAGGACGTCGATAAACGTCGCTAAATCTGCAAAAAAAATAAAAATAAAATAAAATACAGAATGTCCATTTCTCCCTGCGGTTTAAAAAGCCCATTTCTCACTGTAGAATAGGATCCAAACAATCACATAATGTCTATTTCTCATTGTACACAGGTTTCAGTCCCTATAACCAAGTCTACAACAATCACACAATGTCCAGTTCTCAGAATGGCTCAGAACACAACCCAAAATTCACACAATGTCCAAGTCTACAACAATCATTCTAGCAATGTCCAAATCTGTATCGTAAGACAAACTAAACATAATCAGTTCTATTTCACATACTTAATTGCCAAGTATGGGAACGAATGGCTCAGAACACAACCCAAAATTCATTCTAGCATACATTAGTGTGAATCATCTATGTTCTGTACATATGGTGTAGTATATGTTCTTATCGTATCTAGTATCTGAAGGATATAACAGAATCAAGATGAACTCACATAATGTAATACTAAGACATCATCTACTACTATATAAGAGATAGTGATAGGTTGTCGTATCATCATTGCCGAGGGATGAGGGTCGGAGGACAGTCAACTTTATCTACGGATACATAGTTTCTGCCTCGCCAGTCGAATGGCTTAATTGCCAAGTATGGGAACGAATGGCTCAGAACACAACCCAAAATTCATTCTAGCAGACATTAGTGTGAATCATCTATGTTCTGTACATATGGTGTAGTATATGTTCTTATCGTATCTAGTATCTGAAGAATGTAACAGAATCAAGATGAACTCACATAATGTAATACTAAGACATCATCTACTACTATATAAGATATAGTGATAGGTGCTCGCCGGAGGGAGGAGAAGGGGCTCGCGGTGGAGGAGGAGGATGAGCGGCGCCCGAGGGAAGGGGTCGGGCTGTCGTCGAGGTCGGGGAAGAGGGCCGGAAACAAAAAATTTGGGGAGAGGGAGAAATGAAAAGTCGAACCGAGGAAACCCTTTTTATCAGAAATTAGCGACGTCCGCAAATACGTCGCAAAGCGTCGGTATTCATTTAATATTTGGCGACGTAATAATCTTTGCGACGCTAAACGTCGCTGAACTAATAAAACTAGCGACGTTTTTCGACAAATCAACGACGTTGGTTTTTATTATACTAAAGGTAGTCGTAATATGTCGCTGTTTGTCGCTATCAGCGACGTATTGTGACGCATACTTTCAGAGTCGCTATCAACGAATGGCTCAGAACACAACCCAAAATTCATTCTAGCATACATTAGTGTGAATCATCTATGTTCTGTACATATGGTGTAGTATATGTTCTTATCGTATCTAGTATCTGAAGAATGTAACAGAATCAAGATGAACTCACATAATGTAATACTAAGACATCATCTACTACTATATAAGATATAGTGATAGGTTGTCGTATCATCATTGCCGAGGGATGAGGGTCGGAGGACAGTCAACTTTATCTACGGATACATAGTTTCTGCCTCGCCAGTCGAATGGCTTAATTGCCAAGTTTGGGAACGAATGGCTCAGAACACAACCCAAAATTCATTCTAGCATACATTAGTGTGAATCATCTATGTTCTGTACATATGGTGTAGTATATGTTCTTATCGTATCTAGTATCTGAAGAATGTAACAGAATCAAGATGAACTCACATAATGTAATACTAAGACATCATCTACTACTATATAAGATATAGTGATAGGTTGTCGTATCATCATTGCCGAAGGATGAGGGTCGGAGGACATCGGTAAACGTCGCTAAATCTGCAAAAAAAAATAAAAAAATAAAATACAGAATATCCATTTCTCCCTGCAGTTTAAAAAGATAATCATTTCTCACTGTAGAATAGGATCCAAACAATCACAGAATGTCCATTTCTCGCTGTACACAGGTTTTAGTCCCTATAACCAAGTCTACAATAATCACACAAAATATGGGAACGAATGGCTCAGAACACAACCCAAAATTCATTCTAGCATACATTAGTGTGAATCATCTATGTTCTGTACATATGGTGTAGTATATGTTCTTATCGTATCTAGTATCTGAAGAATGTAACAGAATCAAGATGAACTCACATAATGTAATACTAAGACATCATCTACTACTATATAAGATATAGTGATAGGTTGTCGTATCATCATTGCCGAGGGATGAGGGTCGGAGGACAGTCAACTTTATCTACGGCTACATAGTTTCTGCCTCGCCAGTCGAATGGCTGCAGGGACTATGTCCTGATCACCATGTCGTACCGTAAATTAATGCAAATGGAGCTGGAGCCAAAATAAAGAAACTAAAATATGATATCCACCTCAAGTGTAGAGTCGGGGGAGAAGATCTTTTCCACCCTCTCCCTCTCTCACGCTATCAACGTCATAACTTTTCCACCTCAAGTTCTGATCAAGCATTTTCCTTCTCCTCTCCTCCACCATGGCTCTGAACCTATCTGCTCCTTCCTACTTCCCTTCTTCTTATTTGACTCTCTCAGCCACATATGATATCCAGCTCAAGTGTAGAGTCGGGGGAGAAGAAGTGGACAGGAAGAGGAGGGGAAAGCAGCACAGCCGGCGGCATGACCCGGAGAAAGTACAGAGGTTTTCTTCAACATACGTAAGAGAACTATAAGGATATATCTTTTCACAACATATCACCTTGTCAAAGACCCTTAATGTGACAACCATATTACCGCGGTGCCGGAAGACTAACATGTCATAATTTTATAAGCCGTGTGTTTTGACATAATCCTCCAACCGGATTTCAGTTCTATGTAATAATGCAAGATTACGACATAGGAGGAAAGAGTTGGGAGGATTATGTCAAAACACACGGCTTAGAAAATTATGACATGTTAGTCTTCCGATACCGCAGTAACATGGTTGTCACATTAAGGGTCTTTGACAAGATGACATATTGTGAAAAGATATATCCTTATAGTTCTCCTACGTATGTTGAAGAAAACCACTGTACTTCCTCCGGGTCATGCCGTCGGCTGTGCTGCTTCCCCCTCCTCTTCCTGTCCACTTCTTCTTCCCCGACTCTACACTTGAGCTGGATATCATATGTGCCTAAGAGAGTCAAATAAGAAGAATGGAAGTAGGGAGGAGGAGATGGGTCCATAGCCATGGTGGAGGAGAGGAGAAGGCAAAACTGAATCAGCATTGTCTTTCGGATCGTCCTTATCAAGGCATAACGGGCTGCTCAGCGTGCCCAGCTTCTTCAACTTCTTGCTGGCTGCAGAGTCGAAATGGGAACGTGTCCTCTTTGTCGGCCCGGAGTTCTTACTCGCACTCGTCGCCGCGCTACAGGTTTCCTCTCCTCCTCTGACGCGGGTCATAAGAAAAGAAATTTTATACCTCTTCTTCACATAAACATCATTGCCGCCTTGTACTCGAGCCTCCTCGTCTGTGACGCTATCCAACTTCTCGGAGTCATCGGAGAATGAGTCGAATGAGTCAGCGGTGATAGCAGATAATTGCAAGACAGGGAGCGAAAAGACAGGCGAAGAAGAGGACGATACGAGTCGAACGGAAGATTCGAGTGATAATGTAGGCACCGAGAAGTTGGATAGCGTCACAGACGAGGAGGCTCGAGTACAAGGCGACAATGATGTTTATGTGAAGAAGAGGTACGAAATTTCTTTTCTTATGACCCGCGTCAGAGGAAGAGAGGAAACCGGTAGCTCGACGACGAGTGCGAGTCAGAGCTCCGAGCCGGCAAAGAGGACTCGTTCCCATTTCGACTCTGCAGCCAGCGAGAAGTTGAAGAAGCTGGGCACGCTGAGCAGCCCGTTATGCCTTGATAGGACGATCCGGAAGACAATACTGATTCAGTTTTGCCTTCCTTGGATGGTATTGATTCTGTAGATCCGTGTATAAAAGAGGAAGAGATTGGGAGTAGAGTGGACCCGGAGGGAAATGAGAGATTGGAAGCTGGGTCAATATCCAAGAAGCGAAAGAGAGTCGAGGATTCTGATAGGTTGTCGTATCATCATTGCCGAAGGATGAGGGTCGGAGGACAGTCAACTTTATCTACGGCTACATAGTTTCTGCCTCGCCAGTCGAATGGCTGCAGGGACTATGTCCTGATCACCATGTCGTACCGTAGATTAATATAAATAGAGCTGGAGCCAAAATACAGAAACCAAAATACAAAATATAGAATCCAAAATACAAAATACATAATACAGAAACCAAAATACAAAATACAGAAACCAAAATACAAAATACAGAAACCAAAATACAAAATACAGAAACCAAAATACAAAATATAGAATCCAAAATAGGACCCTCTGTGAGAACGGATGGCTCAGAACACAACCCAACCGGAGAGGATACTCTGAGAGATCTATCTGAGAGGGACGTATACCCTGAGAGATCACCTTTACAAGAATGATATCAGTAGTGGGATTGAGTGCTGGAGGAGGTATTATCAGAGTATACGTCCTACTCAGATGGGTCTCTCACCGTTACTATTTTTTCCTGACAGCATGGTGGATGTGCTCCGTCCACAGATTCTTGCTCCGAGCCAAAACTTTGTCCCGGAGCTCAAGTGGACATCTTTGGTGTAGAGCTCGAGTGAGAGGTTCCTGACAGCATGGTGGTCTCCTTTGTCAAAGTATCCGTGCTCATCCCACATCCAATGTGGGATGAGCACGGATACTTTGACAAAGGAGACCACCATGCTGTCAGGAACCTCTCATTCGAACACTACACCAAAGATGTCTACTTGGTCTCCGGGACAAAGTTTTGGCTCGGAGCAAGAATCTGTTGAGGGAGCACATCCACCATGTTGTCAGAAAAAAATATTAACGGTGACAGACCCATCTGAGTAGGACGTATACTCTGATAATATCTCCTCCAACACTCAATCCCACTACTGATATAATTCTTGTAAAGGTGATCTCTCAGAGTATACGTCCCTCTCAGATGGATCTCTCAGAGTATCCTCTCCGATTGGTTGTCGTATCATCATTGCCGAGGGATGAGGGTCGAAGGATAGTCAACTTTATCTACGGATATATAGTTTCTGCCTCGCCAGTCGAATGGCTGCAGGGACGATGTCCTGATCACCCTGTCGTAGTCCAATATAATCCAGAGATTGACACAGTTCTAATTCATATATGTAGTCCAATACAAATAGTCTAATACAAAAACAACCCAATACAAATAGTCCAATACAAATAAGTACTAATAGCTAATGAGAACCACGCTACTCACGCAAACGCTCAGTGATACGTTCATGTAACCACCTCAAAAAAGTGAGATTTTTGGCGTGAGGAGAGATGTCGTCCCTTGCAAGGACTGCATAAAGAGAACTCTCGGTCTCACAAGCTACCGGTGCTGGATGAATAGAACTCCCGGTCTCACTAGCAACCGGTGCCACTTCCTCCTCAACTGTAGGAGGAGCCACCTCAAAATTCACTGTTTTCTTCAAACGACATGCCACTCCTCGGGTCATGGGTGCCATCTGGTAAGATCGATAGTCACAAATAATATAATTGTAACATAAGCAAGCTAACTAAAGGAACCATTATGTAATTTGAGTACATTTTTTAAAGCCGATAAAGTATAAAAAATTTGATTTTTTCCCAAGTGTGAGAACGGATGGCTCAGAACACAACCCAAGATTCATTCAAGCATACATTAGTGTGAATCATCTATGTTCTGTACATATGGTGTAGTATATGTTCTTATCGTATCTAGTATCTGAAGAATGTAACAGAATCAAGATGAACTCACATAATGTAATACTAAGACATCATCTACTACTATATAAGATATAGTGATAGGTTGTCGTATCATCATTGCCGAGGGATGAGGGTCGGAGGACAGTCAACTTTATCTACTGCTACATAGTTTCTGCCTCGCCAGTCGAATGGCTGCAGGGACTATGTCCTTGAGACAGTGAACATATACACCATGAATCCAAACCCCATATTAATATTTGCTAATCTAAATGGATGCAGGGACTATGTCCTTGCCTCTCCTGTTGGTTGTCGTATCATCATTGCCGAGGGATGAGGGTCGGATGACAGTCAACTTTATCTACGACTACATAGTTTCTGCCTCGCCAGTCGAATGGCTGCAGGGACTATAATAAGACACAATTCACCAAAGAGAACCATACTGTAGAACTCACACTTTAAGACAATAGATGAAGGAAGACTTGTATGGAGGATCGATAGGGTAGAGCGATGTTATTTTATTCTACAAAGAGAACCATACTGTAGAACTCATACTGTAGAACTCACACTTTAACACAATTCTACAAAGAGTTGTCATAGGGTGTTGAGCGATGTAATTTTATTCTTTTCTTCTTCTTCTTCTTGGGATTTTTGAGTATTGGATCTTGAGAGACATATATAGCTAGAACTTACGAAGAATGGAGTACCATACTTCAACAAATAGATGTTGACTAATTGGTTCATATACTTGTTGTCTAAAATAAGTGTAAGAATGTTGCAAGGTGAAACAATGTATCAAACACTATATCGAAATCCAAACCCAATATGCAAATCCAAATTAATATGAAAATACACAAGTCTATGTAGGGGATTAAGTGTACAGAGGTGAAATATATATATATGCAAGCTTGGGGGTGTCCACGTGTCCAACAAAAGGACACAAAGTGTCCAAAATCTCACGAACACACTGTATCAGTGAACACATGGTCGTAATGTGTCTCCGTGTCTATTTTGGACACGAAAAACACCTCAATTAGGGTTAGGATTTACCTTCAGTCTCCTTGCGGTGGTGGAGGAGGAGGAGGAGGACAAGTTCGGTGGTGGAGGAGGAGGGGATTAAGTGTACAGAGGTTAAATACATATATATGCAAGCTTGGGGGTGTCTACGGGTCCAACAAATGGACACAAAGTGTCCAAAACCTCACGAACACACTGTATCAGGAGTCGAATGGTCGTAATGTGTCTCCGTGTCCATTTTGGACACGAAAAACACCTCAATTAGGGTTAGGGTTTACCTTCAGTCTCCTCACGGTGGTGGTGGAGGAGGAGGAGGAGGATCTCGCGGTGGAGAAGGAGAAGGGGCTCGCGGTGGAGGAGGAGGAGGAGAACGGGCTCGCCGGAGGGAGGAGAAGGGGCTCGCGGTGGAGGAGGAGGATGAGCGGCGTCGGAGGGAAGGGGTGGCTGTCGTCGAGGTCGGGGAAGAGGGGCGAGAACAAAAAATTTAGGGAGAGGGAGAAATAAAAAGTCGAACCGAGGAAACCCTTTTTATCAGAAATTAGCGACGTCCGCAAATACGTCGCCAAGCGTCGGTAATCGTTTAATATTCGGCGACTTAATAATTGTTGCGACGCTAAACGTCGCTGAACTAATAAAACTAGCGACGTTTTCCGACAAATCAACGACGTTGGTTTTTATTACACTAAATGTAGTCGCAATATGTCGCTGTTTGTTGCTACCAGCGACGTATTGTGACGCATATTTTAGGAGTCGCTAAATCCAAAAATATTAGCGACATTTTAAGTCGGCGTCGCTAATTTCGTCGCTGATATGACTTATTTTGGTAGTGAGTATCGGTAGGAGTTGGTATCGGACTATAATTTTGGACAATTTTTTTCTCTTTAGTGCTTCCTGATGAAATTTATACAATGATAACTTTCTTATGTATAACATATATTTTGTGTGTTGTTTTGGTTTTGACTAAGTTGGGTGTAATTTCACTCGGATTGACTAAGTTTGGATTTTTTTTATTCATTGATTATTTGATTGCTTGTACATATATGTGAAACTTGAATTCCAGTATTCAATATTTATTTTTGATAATTCCATCATTTGGTTTAGTTCTTAGTATCCCAACTGTTCTATTCCACACCACTTATTGTTCATATTTTGAGCTAATTATCCTACATTATCCAAATTGTTCAAAGTTACTTCTGTACAGATATGGAAGTATTTGTTTCTGCATTTGTGCCCTGTCTAATACCATAATGTATCAGAGAAAGGATGGGTGTCTAGCTCAATTTTGGGTCCCTAACAACAGTTTACACCTTGTATTTGACTTCAGTCAACAGATTACATATCTTGCAATGGGTTAAAATCTCTTAAGTTATGTTCATTCATGCAAGGGGGTGGAGTAAAGGCTCGAAAAGATTTTGGTCATTATTTCCTTTAGAGTATCAGACCATGGATTGTTGTCTTGCATATCTTTACTGTTCAATTGACCATACCACTTTTGGGTTGCAGTATGAATATCATATTGTCCAGTTTTGTTTTGTTGTCCCCTACCACATTTAGTGTGTCCTCAATAAGAAACTTTACATGATTGATAATTTAGCTAGCCTTCAGATTTTTTACATGATTGATACATGTTTGTGGATTATAGTTTCAATATGGCTAGCCTTGCAATTCTTCTCAAGTGATTCAAATTGTCTCGAGTTCTTGTGTGTGCAGCAATAAAGTCAAACTGTATTGATAATTCTATAATAGTGAGTTGACACTTTGTGTTCTTGTTCTCTCAGAAACTTGCTGAAAAATGAAGGTGCATGCATGCTGTGAATAGGGGAATGTTGTGGATATGGAAGGATGTGCTCCGATATGGTTTGCTACTTTTTTGTTTCATTTTGTAGTGTTGGTAGATTATGTTTTGTGGTGACAGTGATGGATGTTTGTGGTTTGGATGTTTAAGTGGTATGGAAACAACAGATGTGGGATGTGTACTTTATGGTTGGATTATGTAGTTGTTGGACAAGTGAAGAATACATGTGGTGGGATGTGTATTGGAAGTTTTTATTGTATGAACAATACAGTTTATTAATATAAAATTTGGGTTTTATAGTAATTTGATGTGTGTAGCTTCTGGATTGATATTATGTGTGGTTGATTAATATTATAAAATTTTTGACGGAATTTTGGCATGCTTCTCTTGACGGTACTTTGGGTAGCTTCTCTCGACGGTTGTCAAACGTCAACTTTAATTCATATCATGCTGCATAATAGCCGTGGATTACTGCTTTTCATGACGGGTTTTATCCGTCAAAACAAATGCTTTATTGACCGCTAAAGGTCGTCATCTAGGCCGGAGTCAAGAATTTTTTTTGCCTACATTGACGGTTTCTAAAAACTGCTATCTTGACGGCTAAAAACAGTCAAGAAAATTACTTCATATGACGACCAAAAACTGTCAAGAAAAGTCATGCCAGTGACCGTCAAGAAAAGGGGGTCTTTTCTTGACTCCGGCCTACTTGACGGATCTGCAACCGTCAAGATACCCATTTCTTGACAGGAAAACCCGTCAAGAAAAGCCTTTTTTCTTGTAGTGCTTTCCACCCCCGTTCTTAATTGGAATACCCCTAATCGTCGTCTTTATGGCATGCCTCCCTCGTATTCCTCTCTTTGAGTCTTCGGATGTTCTTGCTTTCCCTATCTCGGTTCATGTTGTCTCCAACAAACTCTCTACTCCAAGTGTCGAGTGTGTCTTTCTCGATTATAGCCCTCATCATAAGGGGTATCGTTGTCCTAATCGAAACACTGGCCGTGTCTATGTATCCTATAATATTTTATTTAACGAAAGTTATTTTTTTAAAGCATTGAAGGTATAATCCAACTCCACCACTGGACCACTTGAGTTTGTCATATTATCCACCCATGTTCCTTCGCAAAGCTCATCGTCATCCCCATATGATAGTGGTCCACCAGAATCAACATCATCTCCTTCACTTATTCTAGCAACACACTTAGCTCCTCTGTGCCCATCCTCTCTAGTTCCAAATACGGACACGGACCCCTTCACCATTGCCGATTGCAGCTACCGACTCATATGTTCCAAATAGGGTCGATTGTCTTCCCCTGATTCATCCCTTGACTACTCGATCTTGGGATGGCACTCTCCGGCTCAAAACTCGCACCGATGGCACCATCAAATATCCTCTCCCTCGGGTACTACTCACCTTGGTCGATACGGCAGAGCCCACCTACTACTCTCAAGCATCTCAAAAACCAGAATGGTGTGCAACCATGACAGAAGAAATCAATGCCCTGTTGAAAACAACAGCTGGACCCTCGTGCCTTCCTCCCACACACAGAGGGTGAAGCGAAAGTCTGATAAGTATGTGGAGCGCTACAAGGCGCGACTAGTTGCCAAGATTCCACCAACAACAATCGATTACGATGAAACTTTCAGTCCTGTAATAAAACCTGCCACCATTTGTATTGTTATTACTCTTGTTGTGTCTTGAGGGTGGTCACTTCATCAATTAGATGTCAAGAATGCCTTCCCTCATGGCTTTCTCCAGGAAGATATGTACATGCTCCAACCGCCAGGCTTTATCGATCAATCTCAGCCCTCTAATGTTTGCAAGCTCAACAAAGCTCTTTACGACCTAAAATAAGCTACTCTTGCATGGTTTCATCGAATGAGTATTTTTTTCCTCTCTTTGTTGGTTTCGTTCAAAGCATTGTTGATTCATCTTTATTCATTTATTAGCATACACAATTTATTTCCTGCTATATGTTAAAGATACAGTGGTTACGAGTTGTAATGTTTGTCGTCTACAAAGCTCTATAAATGCTCTTGGGCGTAGTTTTGATTTCAAGGATTTAGGTCCTCTGCATTACTTCTTCGTGTTGTAAGTCACCACTCTTGATCATGGGTTGCATTTTAACCAAGTTAAATACACTCGTGATACTCTGTCAAAGCATGACATTTTCGACAACAAACCTGTGAATACACCAATGTCCGCCAAGACTTTTTTCACTTCTCATGATGGTGAGATCCTTATGAATCCTACTCTCTGTTGTGAACCTGTTGGGTCCTTGTAGTATCTCACCATCACAAGACCCGACATTGCATTTGCTGTGAATACAATATCATAGTTCATGAGCCAGCCACGTGCCCCTCGCCTTGTTGCTGCCAAATGAATCCTTCGCTACATCAAAGGCTCAATTGATTATGGCCTCTTATTTACTCCACAATGTCAAGCAGTTCATCTTTCTGCTTATTCATCTTTCTTCTTACTCCAATGCTGATTGGGCTGGTTGTGCGGATTCTCTTCGTTCGACCTTCGGCTATCTTGTCTATATTGGTTCGAACCTCCTCTCTTGGTGCTCTAAAAGTAACAGGCACTTGATCATTCTAGTACCGAATCCGAGTATAGGTCTCTTGCACATGCTAGTGGCGAATCTACTTGGTTATGGTACTTATTACATGAACTTGGTGCTCAGATCAAAATTTCTATTTTATTACACTTTGACAATCTGAGTACCACCTATGTAGCCTCTAATCCTATTTTCTATGCCCAAACTATGCACATAGAACTCAACTATTACAATGTTCGAGAAAAGGTTGCTCATGGAAGTTACCGTGTCTGCTTTATTCCCTCCAAGGATTAACCGGCCGACTTACTCACCAAACCACTTCACAAGTCTCGCCACTCTCTTCTTTCTGAAAATTTTTGTAAGTCCAGGACCGCCAAGTTTGAGGGGGTTGTTAGAGAGAATCAGTCTTCTCCTCAAAACTTGCCTAGCATTAAAGCAGCTCAATAATTTTCGTCACTCACTCCTATCAAATAGTCTGTTTGAATTTGAATTAACTAAGACTATGTGTCAGTTTTGATTTGATAGTAAATAGCATTTATTATATAATTACTCAATTGTCTTGTAAACATATATTATTTATACGTACAATTATAAACAGATGAATTATAAGAAAAACCAATTTCTACAAATTTTTATATAAATAAAAATATATGAAAAGACTTTCTAAAAATGTTTACGTATAGAAAGACGAATCCTAAAATCAACACTCCTAACCAACCATAACTAAAACAACCATTGTTGGAGATTTACTGTAAAAACTTATGAGTGAAGGATGAATGAAACAAAACAAATAATCTATACAAGCTCTCCAATCACAGAAGATAGCATTTAATGAGACAATGATCTTAAAAGTAAAGATTCCTTCATCAAATTTATCTAAATTGTGTGGTGCAATGGAGTGAGTGAATAGTCCGACGTTGTGGATGGGAGATCGGGCAGTGTGTAGGAAACTGTGGAGGAAGGGATTTTTATAGGGGAGAGATTTTCTTTTGGTGAAGGATCGGGGGTGGTCCGTTATAGTTTATATTTTCTCTTTCTTTATATTTAACCGTTCGTTTATAAAATTTTATCAAAGGGATAGGATGCGGGTGATAATGGGGTGGGCAGAAGAGGGGGTAATTTGATCCCTCCTACATATACTATAATCTGCCCGTGCGTAAAAAATATTGAAAAAAATATAAATTTATTATAAAAATGTCATTCATTGAATTTGAACTCAAGCAATCATGAAAAGTCACTACCACCTTAACTTTGATTTAAAGGTAGCTTTTTTTTAAATAATTAGTGGAGTATTTAGGAAGTTAATTAGTCATCTTCTTATTCGTTTTTCTAACACATTTAAATGTTGATATACATACGGTTTAGACGGATTATTTTTTAGCCGTTTCTAAGTCGCATTATATATATATATATATATATTAAAAAAAAAAAAAATATATATATATATATATATATATATATATATATGATGACGTAGCCACTGTCGCCTCCTATAAACCCTAAACCTTTGTCCACCGACACCGGCGTGGCCGCTGGCCGGCCGGCGTCCACCCGGGCCACCTGAACCTCTTGGTCGGTGGTCCTCTTTGTTTTGATCTTGATTTAGGGTTATGGCGGCCAAGTCTTTTGCTGAGGCGGTGATGGGGCCTCCTGTTGTGGCTACCAACATCCCTCCGCGAACGATTACTTCTTTCAAAGGTGTTCCTGCAATCTCCTTTACAGTGGAGGAAGAATCCGCTCTCTCTGACCTACTACGATTTACGTTAGTGGGGAAGTTCTCCCATGTTCGGCCTCCGATCGAGATGATCCGGAAGGAACTCTCTGGTTTCGAGTTCTCTGGCTCTATAAAGGCGGGCGTCATTGATGAGAAACACTTCCTCATCCGGCCATCCACTGAGGTGGATTTTCTCCAAGTCCGATCTAAGGAAGTGTGGTATATTGCTCACGCTCCCATGAGAGTTTTCAAGTAGGATCTAGATTTCTCACCAAACCACGAATCTTCAAAAGTTCCGGTTTGGGTAACGCTCCCAAACCTCCCTCGCCATCTCTATGCGAAGGAGGCTTTATTTGCTATTGCATCAGTGTTTGGGACCCCTCTTAAAATTGATAAGGCAACAGCGGAGTTATCACGACCTAGTATGGCTAGGTTATTCATGGAAATAGACGCTTCCAAGGCACTTCAACGTCGCATCAGGATTAATTTGCCAAGTGGTAGTTTTTGGCAGTTGATTGAATATGAGTACGTGCCTCTTTATTGCTCTCACTGCCGCCACCAAGGGCATTCAGTCGAACATTGCAAGATTAAACAGAAAGATAAAGGGAAAGAACCTGTCCATGAAGATCCTGCTCCTCGAACTCAGAAAACCCCCATAGTGACTCACATACTTCAACGCGAAGTTATTGGTCCATCCACCACTCAGGATGATCCTATGCACGCATCAACCACTCAACTGGAGCATCAAACCCAAGAGGGTGACCATCAACCAACAAGATCAAGTGAGGAAGGAATATTAGCCCCCAACCTAGATGGGACTGCTCCGGTCATTGAGACCCATAATGACGATGGGACTGCCCCGGTCCGGGAGCCGGCGACTGAGATGGGTTTGGTCCTTCCTAATGCCATGGCTGGGGAAAATTTGCCTAGTGCTGCTGTAGATGATCATAAAGAAACTAGCGCTCCGGAAGGGGGGGCAGTTGATAGCGATGGGGGTACAGTTGATAGCGAAGAGGAAAGGGAGATCCGCAGCTCGGCCGATGAGGCTGATGCGGCATAGGAAAGGGAGAGAAGGTCAGAAGAAGCCGCCCATCCGCCGTCCCAGGCGAGGAAAAAAAATTACCGGAGCCGACGGACCGTGTCCTCCGCTCGAAGACTTCCAACATTAAATCCGGTAAACCACACATCTCCTCCAATGTTTAACACTCTCTGTTGGAATATTAGAGGGGTAGCAAATAAAATGGCTTTTAGAAGACTAAAGAACCTTTGTCGAGTGAACAAGATTCAGTTACTTGCTATTATTGAACCGAAAGTGTCAAATTCCCAACTATCTCTGTATAAACTCAAGCTCGGTTTTGCGACGGCGGTTTGTAACAGCCGCGGAAACATCTGGGTCATGGCTAGGTCGGGTTGTCTGCTCTCTACGCTAGATGATTTTGATCAAGCGCTTACTGTTTCTTTTCAAAATGAGCTCCTGCCTACGCCAGTCATGTTCTCTTTCGTCCATGGTCACGGCAAGAAGGAAGGTCGACGTGATCTTTGGGAGAGGCTGTTGCTTATTCGGACAGCGCATTCCTCTCCGTGGGTGGTGGGAGGAGATTTCAATGCTATATCTCGCTTGGATGAGAAAATTGGAGGCCGGGATCCCTGTATGATCTCTATTCAAGACATTGTGAATTTTCAATCGGCGGCGGGGCTAACTGAGCTCCCTTATTCTGGGAGTAAGTATACATACTTGGTTCAAATCTAAAGAGGGGGACAAGCAAGGCTCTCGGCTGGACAGGATGCTGGTTTTGAATGAATGGCTTCGGTTGGCTCCTTTAGCCATGGAGGAGCACTTGAATCGAACGGAGTCTGATCACGCTCTGCTTCTTATCAAGCTCATTTCCCAACAAGAAGGAGGTCGGCGTCGCTTTAAATTCCTTGCTTTCTGGGTTAATCATGCAGATTTTATGCAGGCGGTTGAACAGGCTTGGAGTTCAGTTACACACTCCAATGGGCTCGTTAGGGTCTGTCTGCGACTGACTGCTTGCAGGAAGGCGCTATCTGCATGGAGTCATCTCACATTCGGCAATATATTCCAGGAAGTTTCTAAAGCGGAGGATCGAGTACTTGCAGCTGAGTTGGCATACGACAGTGACAGGTCCAATTTGAAACATGCATCTTTGCAGAAAGCTACGGCTCTGTTGAAACAAAAGCACTGCATTGTTGATTCATTTTGGAAGCAAAAAGCACGCCTCCGATGGGATGTTGATGGTGACCGTAACACAAAATACTTTCATGATTGTGTCACTAACAAGCAGAGAAAATTGAGAATCCACCACATCATTGACGCTGATGGTGCTCGTAGAGAGAACATTGGTGATATTCAGCGGGTGGCTAATGCTTATTTTGAAGAACAATACAAATGTGCCACAACAGGTGCGGATGAGGCACTTATGGAGGTAATTCCTAATCTTGTTTCAGCTGATGACAATGTAATGCTTAGTACTATGCCGACTATGGAGGAGATATTTGAAACACTCAAGAGTATAGATGTCGAGAGTGCTGCGGGATTGGATGGCTTCACTGCTCTTTTCTTTATTAAATGTTGGGACATCATTGTTGCTGATATTGTGGAGGCCGTCTCATTGTTTATGGATGGATTCGAACTGCCCAAAGCTATTACAAGCACGGCTCTGGTATTGATCCCTAAGCATAATAACCCTTCTTCTATGTTGGACTTCAGGCCGATTAGTCTTTGTAATGTTTTGAATAAAATTATGTCAAAACTCTTAGCTCGGACACTGAGTGCTATTCTCCCTCGGTTGAAATCACTGGAACGAAGTAGATTTATGCAGGGAAGGGAAATTATTGATAATATCCTTCTTGCACAGGAGATGGTTAGCATGATGAACACAAAGCATCGAGGAGGCAATATAGCTATAAAGCTGGATATGACCAAAGCCTATGACAGGTTAGACTGGGGTTTTCTTATGTCAGTTATGAGACGGTTTGGCTTTGACGAGAGATGGATTAGTATGATATTCAGGTTAATTAATAATATCTAGTATTCGACAATCATCAATGGTGTCACTTCTGGCTTCTTCAAAGCATTCAGGGGCATTCGCCAGGGAGATCCACTCTCCCCAGCTTTATTCATTCTTGCTGCTGAAGTCCTCTCTCGCAACCTGAACTTACTGCTGCAGAACAAGTCTTTCTCTCATTATTATTCTCCTAGCGGGTGTCCAGCGATAAGCCATTTGGCTTTTGCCGATAATATATTGATATTGTCATCAGGGGATGTCCGATCCGTTCAGTTGATCTATGGGCTACTGCGTCGATATGAGAGTGTCTCGGGACAGCAAATCAATGCGGCCAAATCCTCAATCTATGTGCCTCAAACGTTTGAGAGACAAGAAGAGCTTAGAGCCATTACGGGGTTCGGGATATTGCTTCTCTTCCATTCACGTATCTTGGTTGTCCGATGACGGTGGGCATGAGGAGTGCAACCATATATGATGAACTTATCCAAAAAGTAAGACGACGTCTAGAAGGCTGGCAGAAAAAAAACGTTATCATATAGAGGTAAATTGACTTTTATTAAATCGATTTTGACTTCAATTCCTATGTATATATTAGCGGCCTGCAATCCACCACAAACTGTACTTAATCGCCTTGAGGACATGTTCGTAAGATTTTTCTGGGGCTCTGCGGAGGGATTTCAAAATCATATCTGGTCGAGTTGGTCATCCATGGCGAGACCTATTGTTGAAGCAGGCCTTGGGGTGCGCAGTTTGCAAGAAACGAAGAATGCCTTTACTGTCAAGTTGTGGTGGAAGCTGAAAACTAGAGATGGCCCGTGGCAACGGTTTATTATTGCACGCTACTGCAAATTTCAAAACCTGGACGTAGCAGGCGCCCCTCAGAAATGTTTCCATATTTGGCGACGCCTACTCAGGGGACGTGAACTTTCTGCAGAATACATTATTCGAGCAGAAAATAGGGACTGGCTTTGGACGTCTACCAATTCGGGTAGGTTCACTGTCTCTGCTGCGTGGGCGGCAATACGGATGCCAGCACCAAATCAAGATCACTTTGCGCATATATGGAGCTCGTGCATGCCTGTGAAGTGGTCCATTTTACTTTGGCGTATCTTGTATGGGAAATTGCCAACGGATGACAAGGTACGTACGATGGGTTTTTACCTACCATCCAAGTGCCATTGTTGCGTTCAACCAATTGAAGAAACATTAGAACATATATTCCATGAGGGTGACCTCGCCTCAATGGTATGGAGTACTATCAGTACTTACTTCAGGATGCCAGTACAGAATCTGGTTTTGCTTCAACGCTTCAGCTCTTGGTGGAGACCACCAAACTTGCATCTGAAAGAAGTGGTGGTTGGAGCGATCATGTGGGTACTATGGAAAAACAGGAATAAATGGCATTATGAGGAGTACACGTTCACTGTGATTCAACTGGAAAAAGAGGTTAGAAGACAAGTGTCGAAGGCGCTACAGAGATGCAAGCACAAGATAGATGTTCTAAAGAATTTTTTGTAGCTTTTAATTGCGTAATTTTTGACTTTTGCTCACTCCAATTCAATAAAGCTCTCGTTCGAAAAAAATTTATATATATATATATATAAAACCACGGGAGTCGTGGTTGCTAAAGCCTTCATTGAAATCTAAAAAGAGAAAATGGAGTAGGGAGATGGCCTTTGCTCCTACAGGATAGGGGGGGAGGGGGAAGCCGTACCTCGAAGATGTGAGGGTGGGGGCCCCGATACTCAAGGAAGGAGTCGAGGTAGGAAGTGGAGGCTACCTCCTACTGTCCGATCGTAGCATTCGTCGTTGGGGATTTTTGTCTGTCATTTCCTGAACAAAGTTGACAAAAACTTGGTGCAGGTTAGGGAGGGAAGCCAGAGCTGCATCCCTTTGCTTGACTCTCTCATGGAAGGCCTGATGATATTTAGGTTCGAGTGCAAGGGCGGTTAAAATACTAACTCTTTCACATCCTCCCCAATATAGTAAGAATCAACTACCTTGGCCAAAAATGCCACAAGCTTCATCTTGGTTTTCCTGACTGATATTTGATGAATGACCTTGTTACTAGTCGAGGAGGAGGCCGGAATACCGATAATCCATTCGGGTTTGGATCCTTTCGAAGATGACTTATCCACCACTCTTAAATATGGCAGCTGCAAAGGGTCGTGATTAAGGATGTGAGAGGAGCTGACAAGGGACCCCGGGCAATTAGCCGCATCATCCTCCTCAACGGAATCAACATCCTCATCATCCTCCTCTTCGAAATCTTCGTCCTTTGCAACCAGCGGGGCATCAGACTCGTCTAGGCAATAGCTCGGCTTCGTTTGGTTAACCAAGGTGAGAGGCTCATCAACTGTGTAACGAAAAGTCGCACTATGTAATACCCACTTTTCTAAAATGAGGGTAATTTTAAACTTTTGTAATTTTAATCATTTAATAATGGTTTAAATCATGTTATTGATTTATTGGTAAATTTTTATTATTTTAATATCACTAAATTAATGTTTTATGATTTTGTCCTCTTGCTCATGTAACCTTAGAGCTGCTTTGCCAAGAGACTAATCATGACCATAGAGGCCTAACCATGTGATTAGATTAGCTAATTACCACTTTTTTAGGCTAAGGGTATTTTGGTCATTTTGTGACTTTTGAATTATTTAATTTTTTGTTTAATTGGTAAATTTTAGATTATTTTAATAATATTTAAAATAATGTATTATGATTTTGGTCATTTTTCATATTTTAATATTTTGGAAATTTTTATATTTTAATATTGATTTTACGGGATTTGTTTAGTCGGGTTTGAGTTTCGTTTCGTTCCGACTTGTGTTAGTGACCCGGGTAGCTTAGACTCTAGACGGAACCCCGAGAATAGTTAGTCATGGCCCATAAACCACACTAATTAAGTTAGTAAGTTTAGACTAATCTCACTTTTTAGATTGGTTAAGTTAGAGGGTTAAATTTAACACATTTGATCCAAACTTGAACCTAACTTAAAATTAACCAAGAGGACTAATTGAGGCCTTATTGGACTTTACCCCAAGGCCCAAATAGTTTTTAATGGCATTCACTATAGGTAGGTTAGCCTCCCTTCCTTTTATTTCATTCCATCTTTCCTCTTTTCCTTCACAAAGTGTTATTTCCTAAATTAGAGAGCTTCCTTCTTTGATTTGATCTCCAAATCTCTTCATTCCTCCACCAAAACTTTCATCCAACATTCTCATACTATCAAGGAAGGGTTCTAGCAAAGATTTAAAACAAGTGCAAGGAGGAGGGTCCATTTTGGAAGGATCTTCGTATCGGAGTCGTGTCCTTGAGAGTATCATTGGGATCCCACTCCCAATAGGTAAAACCAACCCTCTAAATTGATTTTCTATGCATATTAGTTAGTTTTGAATCCATAGGATCTACCCCCATGCATGTACCCCCTTTAGATTCAAGTTTGAGGCCATTTGGAGCTCTCTAGAGCAAGTTAGATTTGTGTCTTTTGTCCTACTTATTAGATCTCAAATTAGAACACCTCATGTGTTTGGTTTAATATCTAATAGGTTTAATTGAGTTTTAATTTCAATTTTAGACATGTTAGAGGATGGATTGATGTTAGTTAGGATGGTTAGAATGAGTTTCATTTGGATACCCATGGTTAGATCTAAGTGGTTTAGTCTGCATGTCATATTTTTAGCCTCAACTTGTCATTTTAGTGTCTCTTTATATAATGGACTATTTGTATATATATAATAAGTATGTTAGATATATTTCATATATCTAGATGTGTGTGGATATGTTGTTAGTGGTGTGCTTGTGTTAGAGGAGAGGGGAGTGTGGTTTGATGTGTGTCTTGAGTGGTCTGAAGAGTGAGATGTGTTTCTTTTGTCCAAACAACCCAAATTCGTCATAATATTCATCCACGTTTTTAGTTGCCATAACAACTTAGAAATGTCATAACTTTTAGCTTAGAACTCCGATTAATCTCCCATTTTTTAAAAGAACCATATCGAAGTTAGCTTTCCAAATATATATATTAATAGGTAAAATACATTCTACAACTTTCTGTAAAACTGTTTAAGTGTCAGCTATCCGAAAGACGAACGCGTTTCGGTGTTTTCGCGATTCTGGGAGCTTCCAAACACGAAAATGCAATCCGTTTGAAGTTTCGGAAAACTAACACAAAGGGCTACGATATACTTTAATCCTAGAATTTAGTGAAGGGCCAATTGGTACAGTATTGGTTTTAAGTAGAAGACTGACTATACGACATAGGCATTTTGTTTAACCTATGACCCTATGTAGTATGGATATTAAATGAATATAGGTATCATAGGTTATCGAGTATATGTATGATATAGTACATATATATATTATTGTTAAGTTATATATGTTAGTATGTTTGTTAGATGTTGGTTAGTAGAGGGTTAGATATGCTAGAGTTTGTTATATGTTAGTGTAAGTTATATTTGTTAGTATGAGTGTTAGTTAGATAGTAGAGGTTAGTATTTTGTTAGATATTTGATATGTTGTTAGATAGTTTGATGTTAGATATCTAGTATGTTAGATATTGATATGTTAGTAGGTTATGTTAGTTCAAGATATTGGTATGTTAGCAAGTTAGTCTCTATAGGTTATATGTTAGATATTATGTTAGTACATTAGATAGTTATTTAATTAGATATTTGAGGAGTATCTTCACTACTACAAAAATAGTTAGTAATGACACTATATAGATGACATTCATCAAAAAATGTCATTGATGATATTTTTAATGTCAGGTCATTAAATAATTGTCATTAATAACGTAATCAATGATACTAAAAAACAAAATGTCATAAAATGTACATTAAGATGATGGTTACAAAAATAAGGGTCATGAAATAATTTTATAGATGTCATCTTTTATGTATAAAAAAAAGACGTAGAGTATATGTTTGAGATATATTTTTAATCTGATGTCATCTTTTGCTTTTCACATATGTTAGGTCTGAGAGTTTTTATTTACTCCCAAATCCAATTTTATTCCTCACCCCACCGAATCCTCTTTCCATCTTCTCCTTCCTATCTATTTCTTCCCATGGCTGCTGCCTCCACAATATTGTATCTTCTCTCGTCCACCACCTCCTCTCCCTTCTTCCTAAACATTCTACTGAAACCCTAGACTCCAAACTTTCTACTAAAACCCAAGCCTCTACATCCAAACCCTAACCTCAAACCAACCTCAAACCATAGATAGGGTCGGTCTCCATTGACCATTGACCATAGCCGCAAACCCCTTCCTATCCACTCCTCCAGAAACCCTAATTTCCCCTTCAAAACCCTACTTCCCCTCTATAAAACCCTAGATTCTGCCTCCTCTTCCCAAACCCTCATCCACACCAACGACGACCGGTCAGATCCTCGCCCGACCCGTACGAGCTCGGGTCCAAATCCGGCACCATCGCCGCTATAATCACGTCCCTCGGTGGCAGCCCATCCGCCCGGGATCGTGCCGGTGTTGGGCCCGGCAGCGTCGACCGTCGTCAGGAGGGTGTTTTGTCCTGCTGGAGGCTCCACGTGGCGCCCCAGGAGCCACTTCGTCAAGTACATGATCACTCTTGGCCGCGACGGCACCGTCATCGACGAGGTGAGGATACTTGCACACTACAAATTCTTAATTTTGTTGGGGGTGGTTTAATGTAGTTTTCTTTTGTACTAGTGGCAGGTTTTAGCTATTTCGATGTTGGCATCGAAGTCGTATACTAGGGAATATTTTGTTGAGCTGCAGTGCCACGGGAGTGACATTTGCTTGCGTCGTGTGCTGAGAGCTTGCTTAGAGGCTGGCACAAGGCTTATGGAACCTGGTTAGTTTGTTTTCTGTAGGAGTGTCTTGTGCCTGACAAATTGACCCAAAAAATCTTATCTGCATTTATTTTTCCTGAGGAAAGGACATCTTTTGTTGACATCCTAACCCTGAGATAGATGTAGCACCTACTGTGCTTCTGCAAATGGAAGACACAAACAAACCACTGATATGCCTTTCTACAATGTTAGAAAATTTGGTAGGCGATGTTGTCATGTTGTTCAACCTAAAGAGAGAAGTAGGCTATAGCCTACAGGAAAATGTGCTATAATTTTCTCAGTGGCCCATCTCTTTTACGTGATGATGTTGATGTTTGCATTGTTTGGTGGAGGATGAAAATGAAATGCAACTGCAAAGTAGAGTTTTCTCAAACAAAAATTAAAAAAAGTCAAACTCGAGTGATCCATCCAGGCAAAATATTGTATATAAATTTCTCTTCTTGTTCAGAGTTTGGAAACACCGAATGTGTATGTTAGGAAAAATACTTGAAAGAAGTATAGTAGACACAATTTTTGATGTCAAGAGATGTATTAGTTTGCCTTTGCTCTAGTTAGACCTGCATGCCACACTGCAATGCTTTTGGTTCTGTATGACCAGACCATATGATGTCTTGTCCATTGTATTCCTTAACATTGATGGCACCAGATATAAATCAATGCTTGCTGTGTAATTGGAATAGTTGTAATATGTGTACAATATATTTGAGAACAATGCTCCTTATTTGAAAGAAATTCTTCTTTCCCGGTTAAGTGGTGACAAGTATGAGCACAGTTCATAAATTAGTAACTATTTTTTGTGACTCGGATGTAGCCATCATAAGTACGTACTGCACTATAGTTTCCATGTTTTGATCGAGCAAATGTTTTCACTGTGTCAGACATGAGTGAAGTGATCTGGCCATAATTCTCAATAGTAAACTTTGCCTTATATGCTGTTATTTTTCTTTGTCTGGATTATTATCACAATGATACTTGTTGCATGCTGATGCGACACAAAACTGCACCAATTTTGGAAGACCTTTAGATGAAAAGGATCAATCTGCCTCGGTTGGATAAAGTTTATTATCTCAGTTGTAAGTACAGTGAATACACCAATGTACCTGCATAATATGAAGATCAGAATGGGAATTACTGAAGAAAATAGGGAAGTGGCTTTACATGCCTTTTACAATCCTTGTGCCAATTTGTTTATCTGCATATATTAACTTCAACCTTTGTCTATTAGCGATTCAGAATGGTATCCTAAGGGGTAATCAACGACCTTCATACAATCTCAGCAAGCCTTTTCGTCCAAGGGACAAGCGGTTTAAGGTGAATTTGTCATGTACATTAGAAGTTTCCTCTTAAATTTTGTCTTACATGAAGGTCTTTTGCATATATGTTCAAATAAAAACCCACATCACCTCTATAGATTCATAAATTGCTAGGCATGCCTATGCCAATTGAGATGTGGTCAGCCACGGACATAAATTCGAAATGAGAAGGCCCTGTCGTGCTATGTCCGCACATGATTTACTTCTGTTAAAACAAGTTGGTAAGCTCATATGTAATGCATAAAACAAGTTAAAGTTGTTTCTTCTATGGGCTTTCATTAAAAGCTAAATTTGCCATCTTTTATTTCCTTCTTTTGTAAATTTTATGTTATTATGAGTTATTTACTGTCAATACATACTAGTTCATATCTCATTTCTTTGTGCAGCTCCCTTTTATTCGACATCTTTCAATCAACCAAAATTATTAAAAGAGACGAACCAAAAATTGATGAAGTAGTTGAATGAAATGTTATGTCAAATCCCATAATATGGCCTCTGTTTCATGCTATTGAATTTATTTTTGGTAAGCTTACAGTTTAAAATGTTTGCTGAATAATTATGGCTTCATACCTGCACATCAAAGCCACAAAAAACCCATGGGTTTTTGTGCATCAGTATTTTCAAATGATGTCAGATCCCATAATATGCCCTCTGTAATGATCCATTTTCAATTGCCATGCATTTTTTCTAGACGTTTAAAGTTATCACCTACATTATTAATAGGGGTTTCACCTATATTTTCTATATTTTCGGTTAGATTTGGTTCGAACATGATCAAAGTGTTGTTGGAAATCTGGGCAAGAGTTATTTTTCTCCAATACTACCTTGTTGTTCACATGTTTTGATGTGTCAATTGTGTCTTATTGCAGGGGGAGGCTTCTGCCATCAAGGCTGCTGGAAAGTCATGGTACAAGACTGGTCACCGACAGCGATTTTGATGCGTCAATTGTGTCTTATTACGCAGAGTTTGAGAATTTCACCAAGTGGCTGGGTGTCACCCAGTAGGCTACTCCAGTTTTTCAATTTATTCTAGTTAGTCCTTTTTGATGAGAACCTTCTTTTTGACAAGGAATGTGTTGGGTGCAATTAAACTTGATATGCTTCAGTGTTATTTTGTCTGTTGGAGACTGTTAACTACAGTAATTTGATCAATATATCTGTAGTGTATTTACTTTAATATGGTTTCATAAGCTTGTTATTCTGAATTTACTCTGACTAGGCTTGCATAAATTTGTTTTCCTAGATTGCAAGTATGAATTCGAGTATGAAACTAATGTTTTTATTTGAAGAACACTGCAGTAAATAACGATGACATATATAAGTCATCTTATGTAAATAACAATGACATATAAAAGTCATCTTTTCTAAGTAAAGATGATACATAAAAGTTATATCCATAAACAAAGATGACGTGTGTTGAGCTGTCATTATTGTCTCACTATAGTAGTCATCTTATGTAAATAATGATGACATATAAAAATCATCTTTTCTAAATAAAAATGATACATAAAAGTCATCTTTTATAAATAAAGATGACGTGCGTGGAGTTGTCATTGTTGTCTTACGATAGAAGTCATCTTTTGTGAATGACGATGACCTAAAAAAGTCATCTTTTCTAAATAAATATGATACAAAAAGTCATCTTTTATAAATAAAGATGACGTGCGTTGAGTTGTCATTATTGTCTCACGATAGAAGTCATCTTTTGTAAATAACGATGACATTTAAAAGTCATCTTTTCTAAATAAAGATGATACATAAAAGTCATCTTTTATAAATAAAGATGGCGTGCGTTGAGTTGTCATTGATTAGTAATAATAAAGATGACCCCTTCATAGATGACGGCCAAATAAATGTCATCAATTAGCATATTTAGCCGTCATTGTTATCCATTTTTGTAGTAGTGCTTGGTATCTCATGATACCAAGTTAGTATCTTAAGGTAAATATGAATTACCTTTACCTTCAAGGTAAATGATTAGTTTACCTTATGACCAAGGTATTGGTTTTGGGATGCCAATATGACCAAGGTTGATATGGTATCCTAGTATTAGGGGGTTAGTGTCTAAGTGTTTGAGTTTGATTAGATGATGTTAGATTGTGGAAGGGTTATATAGATAGGTATATATATTTTTGGGTTATATAGTATCTATATATATTATGAGAGTATATAGATATAGGTTATGATTCACAGTGAGGATATGTATATAGTTGATATATGATATCTACATGTATGTGTTAGGATGGTACTATATGGGTAAGGATATATGTGATATACATGTAATGTATATTATATAACTAAGTTTGTGTGCCTTGTTAGCTATATGGTTTAGCTATGTGCCTTGATTTAGGCTATTTGTTAGATAGCAATGATACTAGTATACTTGATTGTTTAGGCCATAGACTTGTTTAGACCTAGAATTGACTAAACTAGACTAGTTTGACCATTGTTGACCAAACCCTAGCTAGTTTGCCCACATTAGACTAGTTGCCCTAGTTTGACTAGATTGTTGACCAGAGTTGACCATGTGTTGACTTTAGCCTAGAATGGCCTAGAATCATGTAGAATGCATTATAAACCTCAAATATTATCTTCTTGAATATATCATGACTTGTGTTGCTTTAAATAGGACTCAGATACCTCATTTTGGACAGTATATTCTCACAGACATTTAGATCGCAGACGAGTACATTTTCTGATCGTTTCATACTTGTCCGGATTTATATTCTCGCTCTAGATTACTTTACTTGATGCTGTCACGTTATCATCACGGATTGGTACTATATGGATCTTTTCATGAGATGTTATCTCCCTTAGCGGGTGCATCGGGTACTTCATGTCATGTGTTTCATGTACATCATGTATTCCTTGCTCTTGCATTATTTATGTATTCTCATATGCTTTCATGTGCTTTCATGAACGCTCATGTACTTTCATGTGCTCTCATGTACGTCCATGTTTTCTCATATGCTTTATGTGTAACCAAACCATCATGTTCGTTACGTAACTTGACTGGATCCTTGTGTATTGATTGTGGGTAGGGGTGAGTATAAATGGTCATGTGATTTAGCCATCATGTTCACTCTGTTACTTTTCCTGTGATTATCATATTTCTCATTGCGACATAGCCTTCATGGCTAGTATTTTCATGTGCAACCTGTTTTATATCATGTTCAACCCAAGCCAATTACATGCCATCTCGTACTCTAAATCACTAGTCACTTACAGCTCTTACTTATCTTGTATATATTTTCCGTTATCAAATATCTCTTCTATTTTCATGTACAAATTCTTATAGTTCAT